>OY365810.1:3951466-4637131 GCA_959347315.1 Bimastos eiseni | reverse complement strand
CCTATTAGAGTCGCTTGCAATTGAATGACTTTTAACTAAAGAAAGACGATCATATGCGCAAAGAGAACATTCAGTAAACGTTTTAGGTTCGCTTAAATGTCAACTCAATCTTTCTAATAAGCGAATATTTATTGCTTGATTGACGTTTTCATTCAGCGATCGTATGGTCTAAGCTCAATTGAATGACGGTACAAGTAAATGAACCAATTGGAGCCTCTCATTGGAGCCTCTCATTGGAGCCTCTCATTGGAGCCTCTCATTGGAGCCTCTCATTGGAGCCTCTCATTGGAGCCTCTCATTGGAGCCTCTCATTGGAGCCTCTCATTGGAGCCTCTCATTGGAGCCTAGTTTCTGATGAGATATTAATTCTATTTATTTTATTTATTACGAAAATTTCTACAGAGCCCCTTCAGGATTTCAACTCAGACTGCGCTAATCTATTTGATCAGGTCCGGCTTCCAGATATTTTGGCGGCCTCAGGCTAAGCTACATTTTGGCGGCCCGCTTACCCATAATATTATACCAGCGATTAAATTATGTTATTAGCTCATTTTATTTTTGGATTGTCTTTTGTGTGTTTTTCACTTAAATATTAATATAAATGTGGCTATGGAAGAAGATGTAGATGAATATCATGGACGTAGAAAAAGACAAACGAAGGGGTGCGCATTGGAGTTGAGAATGATGAAACGTTACAACAAACAGCGTTGAAAGGAAGCTGGGGATTTTCGGACATGGCATGAAAAGAGAGCGACTGTCTAATACAGCGGGTTTAGCGCAAGTGATAGAAGCAGAAGCGGGAAATGGAATTCATGTGGCCCGAATCCGCCCGATAGGGAAAGGGTAAACTGTCTATAGAAGCAGCCCAGATCTCGAACAGAATAAATGTGAAAAAGGAAAAGTTGGAGAAAGCCCGACGGAAATAGATGATTTCTTTCATAAAGTTAGGATTAATAAGAATTAATAAATGAGCCAACATTGTTTCATTTATGGATTTACAAAAAACCCCATTATGGGCCTGCTAATTTTGCAAAATATTAGTGGCCCCTAAATAACGTCGTCCCTCGGCAGCTGCCTGGTGTATATACATGTATGTACCTAGCAGGCCGACACGATGTTAAAGTCAACATGATCATACAGTCAATCGAACACGAACACAGTCTAACTTTTTCTCTTTTAGTATCTTCATGAAAATGAAGTTGTTCACCGAGATCTAAAGGTTAGTATCGAGCGTTTTCGAATCGCATAAATTATTTGACAAGTAGGGTCTAACAAAGTTTCAATAGCTTTATTGATACTAAAACTTAAAACTTATTTAAAACTGATGTGCTGTGGCATTTATTTTGTTAGTCAACGTCTCCTGTTTTGATGTTTAAATAAAATGAATCGCATTCCTGCTAAAATGAATTACGATATCTGAAATTCTGAATAACAGACTAAATGATTTGCTTCAATTCTTATGTTTTAGCCAGAGAATTTGCTGTACGAAGACAGCAGCGAAGACGCTAAACTGAAACTAGGTAAGTTCAACTTTCGACCAATGTGCTTGTGTTTAATTGGGTCAAAAATAATATTTTTAAAGAATGCCTGTGATAAACTTTTATCTGAGGTAGGCTTCACTACATGTATGTTTTATGGTTTCAGCTGATTTCGGCCTATCAAAAATAATCGACAATGAAGTTCAAATGCAGACCGTCTGTGGAACCCCCGGATATTGCTGTATGTACAGACGATGCCACTATCATGAACCTAATTATATATCATAATAATCATCACCAGTTATGCACCGAGATTATCATATCACCATGATCCTACCTTATACCATAATCCTTCATATTGACACATGATCATGGCAGTCACCAGTGTTCTCACTGTCTGTGCCATAATCCCATGTTTCAAATTTATTATTATTATTATTATTAATATTATTATAATGGCCTTATTGTTATTATTATATTATTAATATTAATAACCTTCAGGTGATAAAAAAATAGTCCTTTAGCAGACTATTTGATGGATCTGGAACAGTTGCATCTTCTCTGATTCGGACATTATGAAAAAGCAACGGCACAATTTTATTCTTTTGGAATACATATAGGATTTTATTTTGTCCCTCGGGATTACAAAAATAGGAGGAGCATTGTTCTGACATAGCTAGTCGGTTTAGTGTCTATACATGTAGTTCGATAGTCCGAAGGTTCGACAGTCCAAAGATTGCATGGTGGCCGGTCGATAGGTGATAAGATTGCGGTTTTAATGGTATACAATGTACCTGGATTGATTAAAAGAATAACGTTTGGCAAGATGCTGGATTGCACCATTCTTTTTACTCATCCATTTTCCATTTAGGCATGGTTCTTTTCATGCCAATCCAGCTCCCAGTTTTACACATTCTTTTAATTAATTCATCCAGTTTATAGTTAAATTAATTCATCCAGTTTCTAGTTAAATTAATGTCGAAGTTTAGAATCTTCGGAGTATCGAACCTTCGGACTATCTAGGGACAACGGTGGTGGGGCCTACCATTGCTATTTTTAAATTTATATTATATTTAACGTTCATTATCGTAAAGTGTTTGTCTCCTGTATCAACTATTCGATGTACTCTTTCAGCGCCTGAAATACTGAAAGGAAGAAAGTATGGTACACCAGTCGATATGTGGAGTGTTGGAGTCGTCACTTATATTCTGTACGTTAGATTCTGCACAATGTAGGACCTACTCCGTATTGGTTATCTAAACATAAATCGCCTGCAGAATAATTCTTTTGTCATAATAAACGTGTGGCTTTACGTGCTGCATGTTTACATTTTCTAAAACATTATATTCTTGACAGTAGTCTTGTAATTGTTAGGCTACTTCATGTAAGGCATGCATATGTTGTTGACAGTAATTGCTTCAGCATGTAAATGTATGTATATTATTTTAAATTATTATGGTTATGATAATATACATGTACTTATATGTGGACTTCTGAGTAGAGATTTCTGAAGAGCTCATTTCAAACCCTTTGGCCCTTGAACTGCTAATGGCCATGAACCATTTTGTCAGATGATTTTGTAGTCATTATAAATGGCTATAGCCATGTGATGTTTTGAGCCATTTGGTCTGTTTTGTAGCCTTTGTGGCTACGAGCCATTCTACGCAGATGCAGAGACGGATATGTTTCGGAAGATTCTCAAATGTGACTTTCAGTTTGATTCGCCCTGGTGGGATGACGTCAGTGAAAATGCCAAGGTAATGCATGTTGCTATGGTCATTTGCCATGGAGTCATGCATTGGCTTCTCCTAATGCTCGTCAAACTAGTCGTCAGTAACTCTCATCATCATCATCATCGTCATCGTCATCGTCATCGTCATCGTCATGAACAACAACATCATCATTATCCTTTATTCAGACTCATTTTCAACATAACCCTCCTTATCGCCACCTCCATAAAAACCAAACCATCATTCTAGGATCATCATCGTCAATAATGCCAACAACCTCGTCATCGTCACCACTGCCATCACCTTCGCAATCACCCCCCTATTATCATAATTGTCATCAACATATATTTCTTATCGAAGTCAATGCCCCATGTTCCAATGTGGCACAGTGGCCGATCGGTTAGAGCGGTCAGCCTGAAACGTTCAGTGTGCGCTGTGCGAGCAGGTTCGACCCTCGTCTGAGGCGTCACTGTGTAGGGACCTTGAGCAAGTCCTTCGCGCACATTTGCTCTGCAGTAGGCCTTCAACTGCAATTGCGCCGTTGAGACGTGTGCACTTCTGAGCAAAAATGTTGGGTATCAAATTTCGGTAATAAAATATAGAAAGAAAAGAACAAGAAAAAAATAATGTTTCCTATTGCTTTGCATTCCTTCCCAATAATTCCCACCCGAACCCATGAGTCACTGTTTCCAATTGCCATCCGAATCCAACAGTCACTGTTCCCTATTCCCGCCCGAACCCAGCAGTCGCTGTTCCAAATTCCCATCCGAACCCAGCATTCTATGATGTTTTGTTGCCGACGTATGTTGCTTCAGGACCTAATACGCCACCTGTTGGTGGCTGATCCTAAGCAGCGTATGACCGCCGCACAGGCTCTGCGCCATCCCTGGGTCACTGGGAACGCAGCGAAGAATGAACACATGGAGGGCGCTCAGACGAAGCTCAAGCAGTTCAATGCCAAACGTAAACTTAAGGTAAGTCTCTGTAATTCAACGGAAGTCTCTATGTTACTCCAGGTAAGTCTGTGATACTGAATGGAAGTCTCTCTTATTCAGAGTAAGTTTCTGTAACTCAATAGAAGTCTCTATCACTCAAGGTAAGTCAAGGTAAGTCTATCTTATTCAGAGTAAGTCTCTGTAACTCAATAGAAGTCTCTATCACTCAAGGTAAGTCAAGGTAAGTTAAGCTGAGTCAATGCAACTCAAAAGTCAGTCGCCTATGTAACTTGAGGTAAGTCACTGTATCTCAGGTAAGTTTCTGCAACTCATAGTGAGTCGAAATAACACAAGGTAAGTCTATGAAAGTCAGGATCAGTTTGAACTCGTGGCCGGATCTGAACTCAGGGTCAGGCTGTTAAGTCAGGGTCAGAATTTAAACGTAGGATGGCCAGTCCCTGAACTCAAAGAACTTGAATCTTAGCCCAATAGATACCAGATTTCGTTTCTTTTGGCTTCATTCCTCGAGAGAAAATTATTGGAATTTTTATGGAGCACTGCATTTAAAGAAACTGTAGTTGTAATTGTAATCGTAACTGAGTTGAATCATAAAGCACCAATGTAGGGTGATTTCATGGTATCAGCTTATTCACGAGCGCCCATCGCGTCCGAGGTGTGGTCTTGAGAACCGAGTTCCGTTGGGAAGGTCGCTACTTTTATAACTGGACGTCTTCTTTTACATTTCCTAGGCGGCCACGGACGTTCTGCGCGCATTCAGCTTTCGTGGCTTCGGCAGAAGTGGTGGGTCCCTTGATAAACAGAACTCGACGGCCAGCACAAGCTCTGCCTCCCTCAGCAAGCAGCATTCGAATGAATCCACTAGAGATTCGACAGATGGGCGATCAAGTACTGGTAACTACCCCGTCATCAACGAAGTTGAATGATTGATACGAGATGCCGAGTAAGGTAGAATAGTGACTGAATGATGTGTATTTGTGAAATGTTGCAATTTGCGAAATGTTGCAATTTGCGAAATGTTGCGATTTGTGCAATGTTGCAGTTTGTTAAAGGTTAATATTTGTGAATTTTTTTGTATAAACTAATAACTTAAACTGCGTCACTTTTTATCGGATGTCGTTGCTAATAAATTAATAATTATTTATCACTTAATATAATGCACTCTATAATGACCTAGCATGGACTGCACTAACCAGTTATAAGTGAGTAACTCGCTCAAGGTTCCAACCGTCTCAAGGTTGTGGGCTCGAACAAAAGAAGAAAGTAGGGCGAGGCTCAATAGATTTGTTCGAGGCCAAATGCTGCTGTAGGCATTGGGAATAGACCTCAACATGAAAGATATGCATAGGCTACTAGCAGAATCCTCTTGAGTGTCATATGTTTTTTCGTAAGTTTGGCCACTGTCAGTATGCATAATTTTGCGTTTTAATATCTGTGTGCATTATTTTGTGATTAGTGTAACAGAAGAGATTGTACAATAAATATTGTGGTGTCCGACATTTTCTTCGTAAAGCAATTCTTCGCACATGTAATCAGTTGTTTGTAAAGCAATCCTTCATGAAACATTTAAGCATAGTTCTTTTCACCAATCCCGCTTCTATTTAAGTGTATTTCTGTTCATCAATCCCGCTTCCAATTTGGCATAATTCTTTTCATCATCCTGCTTTTATATGGATATATTTATATCCATTAATCCCGCTTCCATTTAGTCTCAGTTAGCTCATGTTGTTAACGAAGAATTATTGCTATACGAAGAATCGCTTTACGAATAACTGATTACGAAGATTTGCATTACGAAGAATTGCTTACGAAGAATTTACCGTGAACCAAATATTGTGGTTAATATTTCTGTCGGATAATTAGCCTAAGCCTTAATGGATAACTCTTTATTAGTTTGAGCCATAGAAATTATTCTAAAAATTAGTCTAAGCCTTAATGAATGACCCTTTATTATTTTAGAGTAATAGAAAGGAGGCTCCTTATAGTAAGCTACTTTTTCCTACTAGGCCCCTACGTATTTTCTTTCTTGGTAGGCCTATTTTCTGATTGTATTTAATCAAATCCTTTACTTCGTTCTAATCAAATCTAGTCTTGCTACAATTTTAGCTTGGATATATCAAAATGCACATCTGTCAATGCTGATTGTATGGATTCTTCCACATTCTAAGATTACATGTACTATCGTTTGAACAGACAGTATTAGATGAGGTTGACAAAGTTTCAAAACTCAGAAGACTGACTATATACCGATTGAACCAAATCGAATAAGAAAAGAGCCTACACGTAGGCCTACGTGAATGTAAAACCACATGACCTTTAACCTGCTTATTTTTAAATTAATTAAATGTTCCGTTGCCAAGCTTTGGAATCATAATATTTGTAACCATTAGCTTTTTTGCGTTTAATTTAATTGTTACTGAACTGAGATCTGTAACAATTCCTGCTGTAGGCCTAATCAAAGGTCACTCGGTCAAAGATCATTCATTCCTCTGCTCAAGAGATTGAGGAATCTATCCAACGATCTTTGATTAATTTACTTTTTTCTTGAGATTATGTCGAGAGACTTGATGGTTGTGGCAGTTGACCTCTATCTCCTTCTTAGGCATTCCGATTGTGCATTCCAGGGTCTGCTACTTAAAACTCACAAACGCAGACAATGTTCGTTTTTCCCTAGATAGACGATTTATTTATTGTCCGGTTCAAATACTTACTGACTGTGATGTGTTTATTTTCGCTAATAAACATTACCTGTAGATGTTTATAAATGAGAAAAGATGATGAACAGAAGCTTATATTTAAAATAAATTAGCAAGAACTAACTTGCGGTCTTATAAATGTGCACAATAGCTCAATACAAGCCTATATTTCGTGATGGTACATCCTTACAGTTCAAAGGTTAAAATGGTACAATTTTTAAGCTAACCGTATGTATTTTTAACATCAAAGGAGAATAGGAAATGTAGTATGTTGCAAGAATATTATGATCATAATGATGATGTTGATGGTAACAATGATGATATATATGATAATGCAAAAAGGGAGTGAGTAAGCCTACATATTTCACTTTTTGAAAATGTTGTAGGCCTACATTGAAAGCATGGTGAGAATGGGGCATTATATCAGGTTGGCTTCATTCGTCATAGGCTACATGTAGACCTCCATTTGTACGTAGCACGTGTGAGCATCACTGATCATATAATGGCAATAGAATCGTCTTTTTTATCGTCGCCTACTGTTAGCATTGCTAATGTGGTTGAAATGAATTATTGATGCTGGCTAATGTAAAGCTGTTGTTGGTGCTAATTTCTTGATTGCAAGCAAGGCATATAACCGAAGGTTTATCAAAATCACAATCTGATACGAAGGTTTCATGTTAATGTTGTCAACCTTAATTATATTTGTATTATTTACTTTTATTTTTATGTGAGGTCTTCTATTGAACTGTTTTTATCCCATATAATGTGTAAAACCGATGGTAAGGTTAGGTCGGCAATATATTGTCCATCAGTCCATGTACTTTGTATCCAGTTGAACCTCAACATTATGGACATCATTGATATTATGGACCTTAATTGCCACATAAATTATGACCGTGCAGTTGTAGGGAATTTTTATTTTGTCGCTGCGTTATTAATTGCTGCTCTAATACTGTGATTAATTATTTTTGCTCGTAATGTTTAAATTCAGTGCCAAGGTCAGAGAGCTACACCTTGAAAGTATTTGTTTGCGCAGCAAAGTACGGCCTAAGGCAAACACGCTTTGGTTTTAATATCCACTGTTTTCAGGCGACCTTTAAAGAATCTTGCGAATTCTATTAACACAACAGAGTACGCATAGGCCTACCTGGAACGTAATTACACCAGTAAGTTACCATTGACCGTACGCAACTGACAAAATGGAATAGATAGGCCTAGGGCTAGGTTACTTCGCAGATGATCTTATAGCTATTGTACAAAAGGGTCTGGCTACTTTTTGTGCCATATTGCAAAGTCGCTCAGCACTTGATACAACACGCATTGTACATGTATTTATCTTGTCTTGTCTCTGCCAAATCCAGACCTTCTGAAAATGTGATATAAATATGTTATTCGCGGTACACTTTTTAAACATTTATTGTGGTTTGCAGGCATTTGTGAGTTGTGATAATATAGCTTTGTCATTCATGTGTGATACATTGTTTGTGCTTCTTAATTGTAATCAATGTAGAATACAACTTTGATATCGCCAAATTGGCACAGAACGTATAAATTGTCTGGTCGTATAAATCATTCACTAACTTTGTAGACCTTAGCAAAGTTTAAAAGATTCCAGACAAACGCGCAAAATCGTAACTAGCAACTATAGTATCGCACATTATAAACAATAACGAAAGCCATTCTTCACAACCCTCTTGTAGTAGCGACGCCAATCCCCATCTAAGTGATGGAGGCAAACCCCCAATGCACAGTGCCAGGAAGGCAAGATATTCCCTCCTCAGACGCAAAAAATCCCCCCCCGTCACTTGAAATCTAAGGCATTTGCCTCCGGACCCTCTCTGTCTGAGCGCACCTGTCTTGTACGTAGTATCTATTTGATATATTACTGACCTTCGTAGACTCTGCCCCAGCCCAGTGCAAACCAATTATGGTCGCGTTTTATCAACACGCGTTTCATCAATTCTCGGTGACGGCATGGACCCTTGACTAGAAGTGGACTACAGTGCCACATCCTTGTTTTAAGGGCATTAATCTTCCTGCTTGCTCTGCCCAAAACTTCTCTGCTTAGAAGCCCAGAATTTTTGTCGGCGGTCCTGATGTTGGCAGAAGCAGAACACAGAAACCACCACATTTCACACTGCTGGTTAATCGCTGTCTAGGCTTCTGGGTTTCCTTGTGAACTGGGTCTTGACTGGTGTCCAATTCTTCCGATGTTAACAGCTTTCGAGAATCGTCTGTTGTACTATGCTCCTGAATTTGAGTGAAATCCCAGCCGAACTGCAGAAAACACTGCCCCATTCGACTTTAATCCGGGCTTTGCTTCTCTTGTCACATTGGTCTGATCAATGTTAACCATCACTTTCGACAACACTCAAATTGAGCCTGTATTACAACCGACCTAAAGGCGCAAAGGCTGTTTGGAACATACTGTCCCGAACGAGACCCCACACAGAGTACACCCCCACCTCCCCATTCTGTGATTTTATCACTCTGCACCACTGACCTACATTGTTTTCTGTTTAGGGTAGGGTTGCTTAAGTAGTCTGTTACTTGTTCTTGTCGACAACCCTAAGAGAGAATCGTTTACAGAAGTTTGTAGGCATAGGCGTAAATAGTGTGAAGAAATAAAGCGTTTCTTGGAGTCCTGGACCCGAGTATTCGTAGATCATATCCAAATTAATTGCGCATTTTGATTGACGTTGATCACATCAAAATGTTGATCTAAGGAAGCCAAAAAATCGTTTGAGATTGTTGTTCTGAAAACTATCAAGATTATAGTTTCGAAACGAAGAACAATGGGCGATAATATACGGATTTACGCTCTTCCTTTGAACACGATCTTGTTTCTTATGCTGTTCTTGGTCGAATTTGGAACACCAGCGCCACCTACAGCCAAGAAGGCCTGCAAGGTCAAGGACATCAACGTGCAAAAGAATTTTGACCTCAAACGGGTTTGTACAACGTTAAGCCTGGAGCAATAATTGATCCATAGTTTAAAAATATTGAGAAACGATACTTCATATATGATATATGATAGTGGCACAGTGGCCGATCGGTTAGAGCGGTCAGCCCGTAACGTTCAGTGTGTATTGAGTGCGCGGGTTCGAGCCTCGTCCGGGGGTTCACTATGTAGGGTCCTTGAGCAAGTCCTTCGCGCACAATTGCTCTGCAGTACAACTGCAATTGCGCCGTCGAGGCGTGTGTATGCACTTCTGACTCGTCTGAGCAAAAGATGTTGGAAGAAGGGCGGTATCAAACTTCGGTATCAATAATAATGGCAGTCAGACAGATGCATAATTATTTGTAGCCTACAATACTACGTACTGCACATAATCATTATCGTATCGTAGGCCTATCTGAGAATTTATAAAGCGCTACTAACAGCACTAGTTTAGCTAATCACAGGCGCTCTCAGCGTGACAGCCCCGAGGAAATAAGAAAGTCTTCATGTACCGACTATAATTATGGTCCTAAGACTACACTGGACTATTATTATATTATAGCCATCTGAGCATGTAGTCGATCGCCTCTTGATCATGAGCAGGCGAACTTGAGTCGTCTGCTAGTCTGTCGTCTGTAATCCTAGCCAGGTCCTTGTAGTCTGGCAATCTATCTTGAGCGTTGCTCGATAGGAGAGAGCCACTCGATGCACTGGCTAGACTGTGGCAGACGGACATTAATGGTATAGAGTCTCGATCTAGACATCTACACAAGAAATTGGAGATGACTACGATGATGAAGAATATTATTATTATTATTATTATTATTATTATTATTATTATTATTATTATTATTATTATTATTATTATTATTATTATCATTATTATTATATTGCATCAATTATTATTATTATTATTTATTTTTTAACTTATGCCCCGAGGTATACAGGATCCCTCATGCAGGAACTTAGATATTGCTAGGCTGCTGCTGTTGTGCAATTTGTCTGGAAATGGCCCTACGACCCTGGTTGGTCGAAATGCAACAGCGTTATTATTATTGTTGTTATTAATATTAATATTGTTGTTGTTATTATTATTGTCGTTTTTCCCGAGATACGTTAGAATCCCTCGTGATTTAAAAACGTAGGGATGGGGCGTTGTTCTAGAATGGATAGTCTTCGCAGTTGGTTTTGACAGCCCCGAGGAAATAAGAAAATTTATTATTGCTTTATTATTATTAATACTTATTATTACCATTAGGCCTACTATTATTATAATCAGCATCATTTTCATTATCATCATCATGATTAACATTTTCATTTTACTTATTATTGTTCCTCCTCCTCCTCCTCTTCCTCTTCCTTCTCCTTCTGCTATTCCTCTTCTTCCTCCTCTTCCTCTTCTTCTTTTTCTTCTATTTCTCTTCTACTGCTTCTTCTTTGCTTCTTCTTCTTCTTCTTTTTTTTCTTCTACTTCTCTTCTACTGCTTCTTCTTTGCTTCTTCTTCTTCTTCTTTTTTTTCTTCTACTTCTCTTCTACTGCTTCTTCTTCTTCTTTTTCTTCTTCTTCTTCTTCTTCGTCTTCTTCTTTTGCTATTATTATTTTATACTTCGACCGTATGGCCTCTGCTAATTGTCAAACTCTTCAAAACAATTAATTTATGTTGATGTCAACGACCTTATAGCAGCTGTAAGATGTCGCCGAACTGTTGCGCTGGTTGCTGCTACAAACATAATTATTAACGTCAAATCGAATCTCCAATCGTCAAATCTCCAAGCTGCTTAGACACCTTCATATCTGTTTATTCCGACGATGTGTAAGTTTCGTTTTCCTCCAATCGTTAATCAACACAAAGGTGCAACAAGGTTTTGAAAAGTGGGGGGCATAATTAAAAAAATATCGCGCGAAGCGCAAAATTTTTTTATTTCCTCCGCTTTTAGAATTTTCCCTCGAGAAATTTGAAAATTGGATGGGCACTGGGCACAAACTATCTAAACAAAAGTCAGCTTAAAATGCCATTGGAGAAATATTAAAAGAACCAATTTGGGTGCACATGGGGGGGCACTGAGCACTAAAACTGGGGGGTCTTTGCCCTCTGACCCCCGCTTGTTACACCTCTGATCAATAGTAATTAACTGCTTTGAACAGTTTGAAAAAGGCCACTCGGTTGCAATACAGACCTATAGCAGTGTATACAGGGTCTACAGTTTAATCGATTGGAGAAACTGAGTGGTCAGTCGGTAGGTGGCAAGGTAAGCTGACCAAACTACGATTCTTAGGACCCCGTGGTATATGCGATTATGCGATTTCGCATAATTTTCGCATAATTTCGCATTGACGGTTTTCGCAGACATATTTTTAATGTAAAGTTTTCGCAAAATCATTGCATAAAGTTAGGAAATTTCGTTAAGTGTCAACAATAATTGGCTTGTTAGCCTATAGGCCTATTATGGGCTATAGTTTACCGACCAGACGACATACATGTACATGTGAATGTGATTGTTGATGACTAGGGATCCGTGGGTTATGCGATTATGCGAGTTCGCATGTTTTCCCACAATTTAGAAAAATTTCTTGCATACTCCACGGGGGCATAGCGATTCTGTGCAGAGACACGCACGTGTTATTATAAAGTTACATAACGATTTTGCATTCGCCTAACAAGGTTGTACAGTAACAAAAACAAGAAAACAGAGATAGGCCTACAACATTCTCAGGACAGTATAGACCTGCTTGTAGGCCTACCATTCGAAATAAAAAAATTTGCACAGTCCAAATTTCCTAAATAGGCCTACCAGTTCATTATAGGTCCTACGTACCCTACACGTACAAACTTAATGAACATCGTACGAGACAGAAAGAATAATTTACTGGACATCACTTTCCCATTCATGTAGTCAATCGTCGCGAAGCGACGATGACGATGTGACATTACATGACATGACACGAGAGTAATGAGACTAATATAGAATATAGTATGCTAGTTGTACAGGAGTATGCTACGTGCACAGGCCCGTAGGCATCCTTCCAGGTCGTGTGTTTGCGCTTTAAATTTGGTGAAAGTGGACCTTCCAAAATGGACATTGACTTTTAGTGATCGTTTTTGGGTTGATCGGTAGTTTATTGCCAGTGTAAATAGTGGCAAATATGTCTACATTGAAAGGACGTTCCTTTCAAGAGGAATTATAGGTCGCGTTCGCACCTTTTGCAGCCCTTTGCCAACGGCCTGGTGCATATAGGCCTAGGGATCGCACATTCAATTGACTACAGTCTCTTGTCCTGACACATCCACTGCGTCATATTCTTGCTTCAATAATCAATCGATCGATCGATTAACCAGCCAATCGATGAATTTATTCGTAGCCTAATATTGCAACACAGCTAAGTCCATAGATTTTGTCTGGTAATTTAAAGGAAACAAGAGTCTTCAACTCCGGTTACAATAACAGAGTACCCAAATGGATGAAAAATGAAGATTTAGTCTTAATCGTTCTGATCATAATTGTTTGCATTAACTGAGAGGAGGAATTATTGTGCTATATAATTAAAGACGCCATTTGCTTCGGCTTTTGGTCAACGATTTAAGCGTTTCCCGTCATGGAGTTCTCGTAGTTTTTGTATGAAGTATAGGCCCTGAGCCCTCGCGATTTTATCATTTTAAATAAGCTATACGTGTCAGATTTTGAAGCAGCACTTTGTTTCCAGATGACTTTGTAGTAGGCCTACGTATGAGTTTATTGAAGTGGCTGGTTGAACCCTAAACCGCCCCATTGACATAACATAATTGGGGCTCACTGTGTAGGGCAGTTAAAAATGTCAAAGTCTCTTTGAATGAAAATATAGGTCATTTTGTAGGAAGCAATCTATTGCAAGACTTTGTGGACAAAACAGCAGTATCGGGGTGCGTCTATAATAGACCTACCAAGCGTTGTGGGGGTCGTTTAGGGACAGGATTTGGGTTGTCGCAAAAGTGGCTGTGTAGAGACCATGGCCTTTCACTTACAGTTGGTGGCTATATATAACTTCATTTAGAAAACTTTAATAATTATTTTGAATCGATCACTTTTTGTAAATTATTGCTCAGTCACGGACCTTTAGACTATTTGTACGCCAATCAGAAAATTGATTGCTGGCTGGCCCTGCCCAGACCCCTAAGAAATCGCCTGGCCACTGGACATTTGCCTCTAAGCCCTGTTGCCTCAGATTACCACTTCTGTGTGACCTTGCAGGCATTATAAATTCTTTTAATAATAATATTTGCGTGTTTGCCATTCAGTTTCAGGGTGTCTGGTACGATTTTGCTCGTGTTGAGCTAGCGAGAGATGCGATTGTGCTTTCATCCGGTGTCAGTGAATATACTCTGCAGCCAGACGGAGAATTCCGAATTGAGTATGGCGGAGAAACGTAAGCAAAGACATGAAGTTATCAGCCACACTGTCATCAACATATTGTCAGCATTTTGGAGTCATCATTGCCATCATAGTTGTGATCTTTCAACTTCATTGGTTGTCATTGCCATCATGGTTAGGCCATCGTGGATTATGCGAAAAGTTTTCTGAAATTATGCAAAAAATCGCATAAACCACTAGTCCTAGACATCAACAATTACATCGTCTTATCGGTAAACTAAAGTGCCTGGTTTATAGGCTAAAAATAGCCCTAATAATAGCCTTGACAAGCCAATTATAGTGTACACTGATCGAAATTTTCGAGGTTTATGCAATAATTAGTGAAAAAATTCCAATTTGGAATTTGTGTGAAAAATACCAATTTATGCGAAAAAATGTGAAATCGTATGATCACATAAACCACTGGCCCTAATCATTGTTGTCGTTGTCATCATGGCTGTTATTGCCATCATCATTACCATCAATACAGGTGACATTTGTCATAAATTTTTTTTTCCTCATATGTCTGTGTGTTACTTTTAGCAATGGTCGTTGTATTCGTCCTCTGTTGGCTTCTGGAAGACAGAACTCAAGCAACAGCGCTAAGATGACAGTCAACTTCTCCGATGTGCAAGATTTCTTTCTAAGAGGTAGTTTGCAATTGTAGTCTGACCACTTTATGAGTAAACTCTTAATTGCTCGCTGCATTTCTCACCTATACATCTGTGCAAAGTTAATAATGGGATTTATTTCCTAGATCAGTTTAGTCTTGCCCAGTTAGTCTAGTCTGATATAGTCTATTGAATTATGACTGTCCTGTTTTCTTAATACAGTTCATTTCCAATGCAAATCAAAAGATATTCAATTCAATTCAACTTTATTTGGCAAACCAAAGTAACAAGTTACATAAGATCGGTATAAAAAAAAAATTATGATTACACAGGAGACCCAATTAAGGATGGAGGGTCCCACAGGTTAGGGCTGCCAATAAATTAGGTACAAAGTAGTTGGGTATAGAGGCCAAAATGTGAGTAGGGTGTTTGAAAATTGTATATGATGATGTCTTAACAAATACATTACATTAGGTTATATATTAAATGTAAATAGTCAATACAATAATTACATATTCTGTACTAAAATACATACCTGATTGTTATTATTATTAATTAATAATTTTTATAGCACCAATTTCTAAATCTCTGGGCATTAATTGATCACACATCAAAACTGAACTGTGCTATAAAAATTATGTTATTAGCACAGTTTTTTTAAAAAGTAAACAAAGACATAAATTCATGCATTTCAACTCTATTACTACCATTATTTATTCTGAATATTATTATTATAATATCATTATATCATTGTACCAAAAGAACTTTATGTTAAACATTTTAAATTTATTTAAAGTCTTGAAAATAAATAAAGAAATTAATAAGCATGTGTTTAACAGTATTTTATGTCAATGAAGTAAAATACTGTTAAATGTATGTTTATTCATTTTTTTAATTCACTTATTCATTCATTAAAAAAATTTAGATGGCACCCTTTCACGATAACTACTCAATAACGCTCCCAACTGCAGCCCAGACAAAAAGGTAAGTTTTCAAATGACCAGAAATGATTATGATATGAAAGTTTTAAAATACTGCTAAATGTATGCTTATATATTTCATTGTTCATTCAGTCGAGAATTTATATAGCGCCTTTTCAAGATGATTACGCAAGGCGCTCCCAACTCTAGCCCGGAAAAAAGATAAGTTTTCAAATGGCCATAAAATGGTTATGGTATGAAACTTTAAAAACAATTTGATTGTTGTAAGGTGCATTTTGGGTAATCGAGACGAACTATGAGCACGCGGTCATCTACTCCTGCTATAAGCTCCGTGCGGATGGAACCTGTGACTCCGATGAAGAACTTGCTTACATCTTGAGTCGTAAACGCTCTCTGCCTGACAACATCATCCAACGAGTTGGTCTCATCGCCAGAACTCGACTCTGTATTGACTTAACACGACTCAAACGAACAGTGTACAACTGTATGTCAATTACTTCATTTATGTTTTTGTTCATAGATTCCTTCATTCGATTGAGTACTTTTTTCATTCGGTTATTCATTTGTTACGTTATTAATTTATCTATTTATTCATTAATTTAGGAATTGACTTATTGATTCTTTTTTTTGTTTAATTCACTCATTTTTATTCATTATGCTTATTTATTCATTCATTCAGTCATTCAGTTGTTCGTGTTTATCCATTCTTTCATTAATGCAATTGTGTCATTTATATTTTCATTCATTCATTTGATTAATTACTTAATTGATTCATTTATTTCTTATTTAATTAATCTCTTTATTTATTCATTAATTTAGGCATTCATTGACTAATTCATTTTTTTAATATTTTCATTCATCCATTTATTCATTATTTTTATTCATTCATTCGGTTGTTTATGCATTCTTTTGTTAATGCATTAATGAATTTATTTATTTCAATGTAGTTGTGAATCAGTCCATTCTTCATTCATTTGGAGCATTTATGTAGCTCTCTGCTAACCCAATGTTTCACCTTCTCATGTTTTTTTTCCTTCTAGGGCGAGAAATACCATTCTTCTTAGCCGCCTGCCTATTTCCTTGTCTAACCTCTGAACTTTGACCAGGAATAGAATCTGACCTGACCTGGTTCTCTGATATCATTTAGATTGGCCATCTGTGCATAGGCAACACTTGAGTTGCATCAATTGATTCTTGAAGACTGGTCTACTTTTCAGTAAGGGGTGCACAATGGTTAGAGAGTATCTGTTAGCAGTCATTTCATCTGGTATTTTTAGTCCCGTGTCTCCCAGATCCACGTCATGACCCACAGAAGTACTTGGAGAGAATCATCACAGGTATTTCGACTATACAATGCCAACAGGCAGTGCTGTTTACAAGTAATTATATTTGAAACCAAGACAAAACCAAGACTAGAACTAAGCCAATACAATGAAGTACCAAGACTAGGACTAAGCCAATAGGGTCATGACAGACAAAGACTAAAGCTTATTGGAATGAAATCTAAATGGTGGAAAATAAATCACTTGCAGCTTCCATGTACTGGTTTTGCAGCTGGATGTTCTTAACATAGGCCTACAATATTTTCACGCCTTTCATGTTGTCACTTATTCCTTTAACGACATGTTATATAAGTTATTATACACAATATATTTTAGGACATGCTCGTCGCTTAAGGATTGAACATGTATGATGAGGAAAAGTGTTAGCAGGCTACATGGTGTTTCTGTGTCTTTAGTTTCCTAGTACAAAGTAGCCTTTTGTTGCAGAGCTGAGCTGTGAGTCATAATGATAGTAATAACTTTCATTTAATTTCAAATTGAAAAACTGCAGTATGATTAGGCTTACAAACATAGTATGAACAAATGATGACAAGTCATTACAGAGTCAATTTTGGCTATTGACTGCTATGCAGGGCGCCAATTATGTTATACACCTAATTTAACCAAAAGAAGGACTAGTCAACCTTGCGGGGAATACAGGAATCGCGCTCGGTCCTTCAGCTCTGCACCCCAATAAAAATGTTATTACTATTACTCTACACACATTCTAGTGACTTTGAACATTATGAAAAAGCATCCTGTGTAATGTTCCAGAGAACAATTTAGATGCTGCCACCACAGACAACCCATACAACGTTTCCTTGATAGAACCGTCGCCGACCTCCGCAGTCGATCTTTCTTTGACTGGTGCCCCGCTCAGCACCGAAAGATCGTTAACGAATGATGAGCCAGTGTCATTTGTTGATGAACCATCCAATATTACTGCTGTTCTTTCTGAAGAGCATTTGGCAACCACTGAGGGGATTGCAGAGGATGGGATGGGGTTTACAGAGGAAGGTTTCCATCCCACAGTGGAAGAATCGGAGGATTCTACGCAGATACCTCCATCTGAAACTTTGACTGATATACTGCAAGCAGAAATCAGCACAACAGGTGTTGTTAATTGACTCTTTGATGAGGCTCTAGATCCAAATCGTTTTTCAGGAAGCCATCTTTACTAAGTGCCATTGAGTTCTCGTTTTTTTTGTTTTCTTCTAGTTCTTTACTGGTCAGCTTGCTGGATTGTCAGAGGTTTCTCAATTTGCACCAAATAGAGTAACTTGGGGACACAGATATAAATTGTTTAAGAAGCCGAAAGGAGCATTAGGGCAGAAGAGTTGTAGAGTTGTGGAATGGTATCGATGATAGTACTGTCTCAGTGGACACTATCACAGCTTTTAAGAGGAAACTTGGAAAATTGGGCTATTAAACATGTCCAGGTCAAATTACTATGGTTTTAATATAGACTAAATGTCTTCTGAACCACTAAAACCCTTGTTATGTTCTGTTATGTTAAGGGGTCAGGGTTCAAATGCCTGCCTGGGCCAGAAAGTTGGTTCAACATTTCTGTTCCATCTGTGCTCCATAGCCAACTCAGTTATTATGAGTATTATATTGTATGTATCAATTTATGTGGCACCTTTTTCTCGCAGTGAACACCAACCAGAGGTGACCATTTTCCTCTACATTATCTTACACATTGCACTGTCTGTGGGTAGATGAGACAGCAAGGAAAAGGACTGGCCAGCCCAACCACCCTCATAAACTGAGGCTAAAGGAATGAAGTGACTTAAATTTTGTACCTAATGCTACCTCAGGGCTACCTTTAAGGGAATGTTCTTTATTGCAACAACAGATAGCAAGCACTCTATATTCAACCCTAGTGTTGAAACTACATTGTACTTCTACACTACTTCAAGCTTCAAAGCTCATTATGCCTATCTTGGTAGCGATAATCAGAAGATTTTCACAGTTTTTGTAAGAAAATGCTGCTCATAATACTATGCTATGAACAAGTGAAGTAATTCTTATGTTTTGCCATCCAGGCAATGACCTATAGCACAGGTTCACAGCACCCTTGGGAAATAATGCTTGAGATTCATGTTTACATACTTTATGAAGGTTTATCCGTGATTAACTGATGGTGTTATTGTTATCGTATGGTTTTTCTTGTTAGTTTGCTGACTGCGTCGTTGTAAAGCACCCTTGTAGCGGCATGGGTGCGTTACGGCACTCTAGAAATTGTTTGTTTAATAATAATAATAATAATTATAATAATACAACGTGTACAGCGTGCAAATATTTTATTAATGTAATTAATCAAATGTCTTGCCCTGATAGAGATTTGAACCCTACCTGGCCTCTTGAAAGTCCAGCATTAATTAAATTAAATTAATAATAAAAGTTAATTAGTTTTGTAGGTTTATTAATTAATGTAGATCTCTAGCCAAATTGCTATCTTCACGTAAGTTACTTGCCAAGATCCACTATTTTACTTTGGGTTTTGCTCTGTTTTAGCTATCGTGCTGCCAAAGAGATGTCATTTGCGTGACATACCCACACAGGATGACTTTGAAATAGATAGGGTATGCTGCTTACAAAGTGCTTTAGTCGTGCTTTTGATTATTCCCAGCCATCTTGTTTCTGGTGTGTCTTATTTCTGCCTTACCTACAGTCTCTCAGAGTGGGAATACAGTTGACTGCCTTGTAGCCTTGGGGTTACATGCAACCTTTGAATGATTTACGTTCATAAGGAAATTTGTGACCTTAGAGTGACTTACGACCTTGGGATAACTTGTGACCTTGGGTTACTTTTGACCTTTGGTTTACTTGTGACCTTCATTTAACTTGTGATCTCTGGGTAACTTGTGGCCTTGTGGTAACTAGTAACTTTGGGGTAAACTCAGAGCTATACTAGAGATCTTTATTGAGGCATTTGGCATTAATGTGGTCACTGATCTTGTGAATGAAGGGCTAAAACAAGTCTTCCTTTTGGCATTGAAGTTAACTAAGGTGATTTATCAATTTCTGTAGAGTTACGATAATCACTTTCTAGTCTTTGTTTGACTTGAAATTTTGAAAGTCGTTTAAAGGACCTGGTTAAAGTATCCATCTTATGCTGAAACTCATACACTTTTCAGCTGGCTGAATTTGACATTAGCCTAGTTAGGGTTGTATTTTGTGTAGATTTGGTTGGTACATTGTATATTATAATCTGCCACTATCGAATTTGCTTTTTAATATTATAACTCATAAATTTTTCCCAACTTTAATTTCCATACCAATCTTCGGCATTATATATATATATATATATATATATATATATATATATATATATATATACATATATATATATATATATATACATATATATATGCCCCAAATGTTGAGACCATACAGTTGCTATAGAAACTGAAACATTTCATGAGTGTTTTCTTGATAAGATGGCATAATGGATCAACATTAGAATAATCATTTGTAGCATACATTTATCTTATTTCGTGCTGTTCAGCTGTTTTTGCTGGAAGCAATTAACGAATGGATTGAAATATCGTCATGTGTGTATAATGGTTTTCTTTGCTCTTGTTTGGTTGTTCAGTTCATTGGTCAGTGGTTTCTGATGGCTTCTTACTCGAGCATATCACCGGTTGTGGATTCCGCCACTGCCGTTCTGACTAAATCCCATGGAGACGTCATCAGCACTGCCTTCACAGGATCCAGGTTGATGTAGCCTCATTTCATCTCTTCAGAATTAAATCAGATGGACATTTTGTTGAATCTGAACTGTTTAAAAGTAGTTGTTTTAGTTATGTTTAGTGTTTTTGTGACTTTCTAAGCTTCTCTTGTTACATAGTTTATTTTTAAAATTTATGCAATTGTTGCATACAATGTAGACTTGTCTGATGTCAACAAAGCCTTCTTACTTACCTAATTAATTGGCATGATCAAATGTTTTATCTGATTTCTGTGGCTCTAAGTGATTTGCTGAAATTGGATGTTATCTCAACAACTGATCTCATTATTGCTGTTACTGTTGGTTGTGTGGTTATGTCAATTTTTGATGACCTTGAAAATTGTATTATTGATTTTTGAAGTTTTTTAATAAGCAAATCGGATATCTGCTGATATAAGTTTATTTTATTGTTGTTGAACTGCATGCCAATTATTGTTCTTATATGGTTCTTCTTCATTTTTCTGATCATTTTATGATAGTGGTAGTAATTTAAATTTTATGACACTGTATGCTAACAACGATTATTGGCGTTGCACTCCTTCTTTATCCAGGCTTTGGACTGGCACTGCCGGAGTTTGAGCATTGTTTGGGATTGTAGTGGTTATCTTAACAGTGATGATGGTGTTTGTTTAGTGGAGGCGAATGCTTCGGTACAATACGTGGTTACCTGCGGGCCACAGTTGAAGATCCAGCCACATTACAAGCCAACTATGCTTCGATGGGTGGTCAGTGTTATTTTCTGTGAATTTTATGTCATTTGGGTGAAATAAAAGTAAATATGTTTTTGGGGTACAATAAACAAATAAATAAGTCATATAGTCAAAACTGATAAATTATTATCTAAGTTAAATAAATAGTTAAGTTACATTTGTGAATAAATGAATAAGTTACTTGGAAAATTTAGTTATCTGGGTACCCCAAATAATATATAGAGTCAAATAATATATAATATATACAATAATATATAAGCAAATGAACAAAATAGTTATCTAGATTGAAACAAATTAATATATAAGTTATTGGCTTAAATAATGAATTAATTATTTATCTGGGTAAAACAAATGAACACATATAAGTCATCTGGTTAAAACAAAAGATCAGATATTGTTTTTCTGTTGATAACAAATAGTGAGTAAATATCTTGATAAAATAATGATAAAGATCTGGTCTCTTCTTATCCAATGACTCTGGATTTTTAGATTTGATAATTATTATTGCCATTCCAGAAAATTGTTTCAGTCTCTCCAGACAATTAAAAATCCTTGGTAAAATAAATATATATCTTTTGTGCCCCAAACAAAGAAATAATACTAAATCTATTTTTTTTGCAGGACCATTCAAGGTCATTTACGTCAATGAGAATTACACTTCTGCGCTTGTCTACCAGTGTAATCAGTCGAGTGTCGTTGACGGTATCTGTCAGTCGATTGCCGTTGACGTCCTGTCAAGAGCTCGACGCATGTCAGATGATGACAAGAATGACGCTTTGCGTCGTGCTGGCGACGTGTGTTTGGAGTCGTCAGATTTTGTGACAATAAAACACGAAGGTATTTTGACACTCTGAAAGTGCTGATGCATTTATTCTGGTGCTATATGAATTGCTAGGTGTATACTTACTGGTACTATATAAATATCTAGATGAATTTATACAGGTGTTATATAAATGGCCAGATGGATAAATATCTAGATGAATATATACAGCTACTGTATAAATGTCCAGATGAATACTTGCTGGTGCTATATAAATATCTAGAGGTGGATGTACAGGTGCTATATAAGTGGCTAGATGGATACATAGAGGTGCTATTTAAATAGCTAGATGGATACATACAGTTGTTATATAAATGGCCAGATGTATACACAAAGTGACTGGTTGATCAT
The DNA here is from genome assembly GCA_959347315.1 of Bimastos eiseni. NCBI lineage: Eukaryota > Metazoa > Annelida > Clitellata > Crassiclitellata > Lumbricidae > Bimastos > Bimastos eiseni. Next base: position 4,614,459 of record OY365810.1, on the reverse strand, counting down.
TCTGATGGTTAGAGCTTGTAGTGAGCCTCTGTTGATGCTAGGCAATATCGTATTGTATTGTATTGGGCTGTATTTTGTATGACTGTAGTGCTAATTAATTTCTCTGGACAAAATAAATTAATGAATTTATCAGTGTAAGAGAGATGAATGACTTAGGCGTTCAGGTATAATGTCTTTAGATTTATATAGCGCCTCTCACAGAATAACATCGGAGGCGCTCTTAGCACAGAAATCCTGGGGTAAAACGCCTATAGAGAGTTAGAGGTCAATGGAGAGAAGCCAGTCATTAGTTTAGGTCTTAGTTGATGGAGGAAGGTCATTCGAGGTCGATGGACCCGCAACAGCAAATGCTTGGTGTTGGGCCAAGGCAGTCTTATTCCTATTAACAAACAGGTGTTTAGCATCTGGCTGTGTCAATCAACTGTAGTGTCAAATCAACTTGGAAGGAGCAATTTTTTTCTTGTTGTCCCACGCATGCCCTCTGCTACAGCCCAGTTGAACAGCTTTGCCTATGTTGGCCCTTCAGCATGGAAATGTCTTCCACAGTCCCTGTGCCTGGAGTTACTGGCCCTTTCACCTTGCCAGTTCTGGAGACGACTTAATACTTTTCTGTTCCTTTGCCCAAGCACAGATGCTCGTTGAGAGCGCTGCTGATGTGAGCGGCGCTATATAAATGCTTCATTGCGTTACATTTTGTCTGATGATGCAGGTAATTTGTGTTTGTTCTGTTTTCAGTCGAGTGTGAAGTGGAGCCATTACCAAGATCGGGACCTTCGTGCAAAGTGGAAAACTTACAAGTGCACCAGGACATCGACTGGTCCAGGGTTAGGGTTTCATTGTTATCTGGGTTAACCAAATTAATTTCTTCATTTCTTCTCTATTGTTCTCTATCCTGTTAATTATCAGTGTATGCATTTCTCATGGGTCACAAAAATCAAACTCACTTCTGCTATGCACATCTGTGCCTTATCAATTTCTCGATGAGCTCCTCGTGTTTGCTTCAACGACCAGTAGTTGAGTTTAATTTCGATAAATTACTTCATTTTTAGTGATTTTCTGTTTAGTTTGCAGGGACTTGGTATACAGTGTCTCGAGTGAAGAGGAGATTTGCATTTGAATCTGGGACGTGGCTAATCTCAGATCGCATCAATGGAAACATTTCCGCTTCTTACGTTTCTGCCCGGTATGTTCAAGTTCTGTCAGGTTTTTGTCTAAAACTGAGTCAATGGGTTATTATATGCCGTGCGATTGCTGAAAATTCTTACTTAGTTAAGTTTATGGTTATCGATCTGAATTGTCTTGTCATATAGCTGCATACTGTAATCAAAGAAAGGGTAGCTCATTACTACCATTAGGACCTATTTTTCTTAACTATTGTTCCCACACCTGTCAATTATCAATGTACACAATTTACTCACATGTTCTTCTGTTTGGATCAATAAAATCATATTGAATTGCATAATATAGAAATGTTATGTAACTGCTCAAATAGATAGTTAAATTTGGTATAAATTAATATAAATTATTAGCAGTGTTGACAAACATTTGACAGTTGTGCTCTTTTTTGCTTTGTTGTCATTATTTGAACATGTGAAAATTATGAATAATCTGGTTGTTCGGTTTGTGGTTTATTATTGTAGCCATGACAACTGTCTGCCACCTGTTCGTCCTATTTGGACTCCTGCTATTGATAGGACCGGGAATTTTCTTGTGTCATATGAAGGTGTCAATCGTAAGTTGTGTTATCGTTTTTTATGCCGGCCTATTGGTCTATGGGCCAACTACATTGAATGTCCTACCACTGGATCTTGTCTGACCAGGGATGCTTCATGTGGTTTTGGCTAGGAGCACCTTGGCTGGGAAGAGGTTGCCTCTGAAATGATATCTTGAAAAGGTTACATGTAATTTCTCTGAATGAATAAATGAACGAGTGAATGAATGAATGAGTGCATGATTTAATTAATGAGTTAACGGATGAATGAATGAATGAATTGATTAGTGAATAGATGAATGAATGAATGAATAAGTAAATAGATAAAGGAAATTTATGAATGGCTCTATGATTGAATGTGTTGTCTATGAAAAATTTTTTTTATTCACAGAATTATGACTGCGACGTGAAAAATATAAAAATTAAAAACTCTAGGAAGTGATTGAAAGCTAGTGAAAACTTGCGCTATTTCTGGTAACTGCAATTTTTGTATATTATTTCCAAAAAGTTGATGCAGTGAATGCATTGACAAAATGTTTATATCACATCGACTAGAAATCATGTTTACCATTATATCACCAAAGTTCTTGGTTCGTATTTTTTATTGCTGTTCAATTTCATTGACCAGGACTTGGGAAGATCGTTTTTACCGACTACCAGGTGGCGCTGTATTACGAGTGTGATCAATTGGAGTCGGATGGGACATGTGGACCATCGAACGTCCACCTGGAAGTCTGGCAGAGGAGCACGGATGCGATGGGAAACATCCTTCTCCGGTTTGGGCAAATCATCCGAGATCTCTGCATCAATCCTCAGCGCCTGCAAGTCGTCTCACATGATGGTCAGTGTGGTTAGAGTTTATGAGGATGTCTGTCCCATGGCATGTTCCGTGGACACTTGGGTTCTGTGATGGAAGGGCTAGGGTTCCATGAGCAGAGGAGTCAAGGGTTTGGTGAGGGAAAGGCAAAGATTCCATGATTGGAAGCGAGGGTTTCATGAGGAGGGTGTTAAGTGAAGTGTCCTGTGAGGAGGAGTCATCCATGAGGGAAAGATGGGGTTTTAATAAAGGGTGGCAAGAGTTCCATGAGGTTTGTGCAATTTCCATATTGATATTGTATAAACCTCTCATAATCTCTATATTGTAGTGCAAGGGGTATAGTTTAGAGCTTAAGCTCTTCATTTCGTATGGGCCTTTTGTTCTAAATCTGCTTGTAAATGAGAATTCAGTAATTCATAGCTGTGTCTGAAATTAAAACTATTATGAATTATTTATACCAGATTATGTATTGTTCTCGGAATTATCAGATTATAAAAGATTCTGAGGCACTGTTGTAATTTAATCTGTTTGTTTTATGATTTTATGAGGGTCACATCCAATGTAATCTAATCTATGCAATTTATACAACCATATTGCGCTCCTGCCAAAACTCAGAAGTGCACGCATAACCATGCAACATATATGCATTACATTACATGTGGTACTGAGCAAATGTGAGTGTAAGACCTGCTCAAAGTCCTTACACACTTTGACCTCATGGTTTGAACCCATGCTATCCACATTACAGGCTGGGTGCTCTATCTATTTGCCAACAGAGAAATGTACAATGTATCGCAGGTACAACGTATTGAACACCTCGTTGCAGATATCTTAAGTGATTTGTCCATCCACCTGCATTGATGGTTTTTTTTCAGTGAGATGTGATGTTCCACCACAATGCAGTATGCCTGAAGCAATGACATTGCGAGATGACATGAGGACTGAAGTAAGAGAATTTACAGTTAGAACTATTTAAGCATTTGCTTCTTATATCATCATCATCTGTAGCCCAGTCAGCTTTCATTGGTTGAAACGTTCATCCCGTTTAATGTTTGCATTCACATCATCGGTTCTTTTCTAATGTTGACCGATTGATTATCTTTATCTTGAATGGGTTTAACATCGGTCAACTTGGTACAGGCTATTGTGAGGTGCTTATAGGGTACTATACTAGTAAGTATGTGCTATGAGGGTGCATACATTCTTACATCCATACATAGTCACATACATACTCACTCCGTGTCGCACGTGCTTGCATGTACACTATTCTAATTCTCTTGTCTCATTACAGAAACAATTTAGACTTAACCTGTTTCCAATTGTTGCAATATTTTCTTGGATTAACATGGTACAAATTGTCTTTAAAGATGACGATTTATGTGTTGTACAGTTGGTGCGTAGGGGCAGATGGAGGCCGTGGCTTCTGTTTACATCTGAAGAATCCTCTTCGACTAAACACCAACTGAACGAATTGATGTTTAGTTCAGTTGGAACCAATGGAACGGTCGTTGTATGTCTTACTATGACCAATAGGTAAGAGTCACATCAAGAAAGAGAAGAGAGGAATAATAATAATATTAATATTATTAAGGAGAGGAATAATAACAATAATAATAATATTACTATTAATAAGAAGAATATGAGAAGAAGAAGAAGCTTAAGTAGAAGAATTAGAAAAAGAGGAAGACGATGAAAACTAGGAAGAAGAAGAATAAGAAGCACTGTTTTCTCTCTGACAGTGCCAGTCCCAAGCCTGGATAAAGGAGGAGGGCAATGCTAATGATCTATATTATCACACATTGTCATTCAACTGAAACCACCGCTTCACCGCCAATAGCTTTTATGTTGTCATATATTCTTTAGGGAAAACGTCTGCCAGTCGACTGAATGTGTCACAATCGATTCACTGTTTGCAAGCGACTATCAGCGATTTACAGTGGATGAAGATGGCAGAAGTGGATGTGCCAGTAGGTGCCTCGTGATAGAAGTTCCTCAAAAACTAATCTCGCTTTTGTAGTCTACATGTACAATGATCTGTGATTAACGAGTTTTTTGGTGCCGTGTCCATCTATCCAAGTCATCGAGATGGTAACTTATCGAATAGCTCTTTGATTAGACAAAAAACTAATTATAATGGACGGGCCACAAGATTTTGCTAATTCTAAGCTAACTCAAATTTCAGTTGCAATTCTAATCAATAAGCAGTTTTAGTCTCTTTGGCATTCAGACTCAGTATTTTGCTTGTCAACTCTTGACAACCCAACTGACGTGACTTAGCAGTCATGAATAAGCTGTTGCTCTGTTCTTTCCATTTGGGTAGTGCTTTAGAAATGCAGAATTTATGATTAGGAGCACTCATGAGTGGGCAATCTTGAAGTTTTGCTAACAACAATAATAATGATTACTGTAGATTAAATTATACATTCTTTTTTGCAGCTACCTGGAGACTGGTGCATTTCAATGACCTCTACCTGGTCCTATATGTCTGCCACAAGGTCATCGACGGACGTGGAAGAGGAGGTGTGTGTGATCCCTCTGCAGGGCGCCTCTATGTCCTTGGACCAGGGGAATCGGTCCTTGGGGACAGCCTCCCAGCCAGACTCCAGCCCACTCTCGATAAGATGTGTCTTAATAGGGAGAGCAGGTTGAACATCACAGGTCAGTGCTTAATCTAATCTCATCTAATTCAGGCCAGACCTGTCTTATCCAATATGTTAAAATCTAGTCCAGGCCAGTGTTTTTCTGACCGATCTTATTCTATCCAGCCAATCTAATAAAATATAATCTAATCTGTGATGCTATATACTAGTGAATTGTGATCTGTTAGAGGAGTCCAGTAGAAACAGAAGGTCAGGCTATGGTGAGTAAGCTAGTTGAAGCAGATGAGCCCCAATTGACTCAACACTATCGATAACAAGATGAGATGGTAAGGGAGAGAACTGACCATCCACCCTCGTATGCTGATGTTAAGAAAATGATGTCGTAACACATCGTGCCCGTAGTTAAATATAACACCAGTGTAATAATACTCTAGGAATTAAATGCTTAGCAATGATGTGCACATTTTCAGTTGGGAATAGAGTCATTTTAATTTCCATGTTATTCACTAATCATAAAATTTGATGCTATTTCTTCTTCTGCAGTATATTGTCCTATTGAGGTTCCTCCGTATTCTCTGGTCATCGATACTTTGCCTGTCTTCCAATCGGCCAATGTGCCTCAGGTAAAGCTAAGACAGTGGGCAGATGTTCTAAAGCATTTTTTAAATAATTCAAATTCACTCGGATAAATTTCCATTCAGTTGGCCTGTAAGTGGACATTATTAGCTGGTGACACTTTCTTTGGTAGTTGACTTGCACAATGATTTTTGTTAGTAGCAGCAATTGACTGATGCATTGAGTATTACTTTAGTAGTAGGGATGAACCGAGTGTCAATTTCCTTCTGAGTACCGAGTTTTACAAGTTGAGTTATACAGTGTCTGAGTTTGGAAAATAAAAAAAAAATTCTGCATTTTGCACAATTTTAAGAATTTTTTGGCTTTGCAGAAGGTCGATTTTCATTAAAACACTGACACATCGTTTGTTCGAGTTCGAGTAATGCCGAGTACTACAAAATTCCGAGTTCCGAGCTGAGTTTCGGTTCAACCCCATTCCTTTGCACTATATACGTCCTCTTATTATATATGTATTAGTATTTTTAGTGGTCATTAGATTTGAGTAGCTACTAAACAGTATTTTTGATATCAACCTGACTTCTAATGTCGTTGAAATTATTGTTTCCTATTGTTTCAGATGATGGGAATTTGGTATAGCATTCAGGTAACTGGTTACGAGACAGTTAGCAAGATCTCAAAACTACGACTGACTCTCGAACCATCTGGCAAAGTGGACATTGTCTTTGCAAACAGCATGTAAGTTTCTGGAGGCGAATTTTCATTGTTTCAGCTAATTATTTCAGACCAGTATTTCTTTGGATTTGCCTGCTGTTTACAAAATTATTGTGTGAAATAGTCAGGTTTCAAATTTGGGTTAAAGTATTTAAGGTTATGCCCAAACTGCACATTTTATGGAGTAGGCCCTAGGGTTTGGAATGGCCTATCTCAGATGTTAAGTATCTTCCCTAAATCGTGTAGTGGTACATTTTATGGCCATTTGAAAACTTACCTTATAGTCTGGGATGGAGTTTGTAGCACTTTTGAGTAGTTTACTTGAAAGCATGCTATATAATTTATTAATGAATGAATGAATTCAGTTTAGTGTAAGCTGACAGTCATTTAACATACTTTCATCAGCTAAATATTGCTCCAGTTCTTGCAGGAATCAAAGCTGATTAATTCTCTGGTGCGGAATTATTGTCACAAACGGTGAAGGTTAGATACAAAGCTTTTCGATGAAGGCTGAAGAATTTGCTCATAGGGTAATTATTGATATTTTCTAGCATTGGAACTTGTCAGCCTCCAAAGAGGTATTTGGCCACAAAGATTGATGACAGAGGAACGGATTGGCTCATACTCACTTTTAACCGATACTCTGGTGAGAAGCTTGCACTTGCTTTGAAGCATCTTAGGGATACATGTCTACTCTCCCTCTCATCCTTGGCCCCTTGAACTTCCCCTCTTAGGAATGATTCAATGAGAGGCTAGAACCCAGCCTACTAAAAATGTTTGTTTTTAAACGATGGTAATTGGGCATTTACAATTATCACTTGTCTATTTATTTAGTTACGTAATTTATATACAGCACCTTTTCAAGATAACTATTCAGAGGTGCTCGCGACCCAGGCCCAGTCAAAGAGGAAAGTCTTAAGGTCATAGAAAGAGCTGGACAGGATCCACGAGAGAGAACTCACACTTGACTGAATCTTGTGCTTTTTCTTATAACTTCCTCCCATGATTCGGTCATTGCTTCAAGCTGATGGGTGGCATCCCTGCATACTTTCACTGCTTTAAAACAGCCTTATTTTTCCATGATTTTGGTAGTTCTGTTACACTGGTATCACTTTGATTGGTGTAACGCTGGTTGCTATGTAAATTTACAGATACAATTCAATGCATATATATATATATATATATATAAATATATATATATATATATATATATATATATATATATATATATATATATATATAATGCTTATAATGATAAATGTTCTGTATATTTTCGTTGTATATACAGTAAGAGTTGTAGTTGATGTGGTGGATATGGTTTCATTTGTAGGTCACCTGCGTATACTATATACAGACCAGGACATTGCGATCATCTACTTCTGCCAAAGACTGCAATCACGAGGCATCTGTTATTCGAACGAGAGCCTCGTTCTGCTGATGAGCAAGGCACCAGTGTTCACAGAAGAGAGACGGGGTACCATACGAGAAAACTTAAGGGTTCATCGATACGATAGTATAGACGACGTCATTACAAGGGCAGGATTCAGAAATGATGTCGGGTCGAATATCTCATTTACAGGTGAGGAAGATCTACCTTTGTATCAGGTCTTGTTTTGCGTTTTGTCTCTGATGTCGTGTATGCTTTGCTTTTTTGGTTAATTTTTTTATCTATTTATTTAAATATTTATTATTTAAATAGTTACGATTCAAACAAAGCATTTGTGTGTGTCTGATGTATATTTGTACTTTTATAAATTGCATTTTCGGGAAACCAATAAGCGATTAATAAATTAATTATGATGTAATTTTATGTATTATTTTATTTCCAGAGTATTTATTTCCTTGTCTTTGTTATCTGTTGTGCTATTACAGGTGCTGTCTCTTGTTCTGTCCATGCGGATGAAAATCTTTGTGCAATTGAGAGTCTACCTGTCCTCAAGAAATTTCACTTCAACAAGGTAACTAAGTTTTTCCTTTGTGCGTAATTGAGCGTAATTTTTGAGCGTAATTGCAGCTGTAGGTCCCTTTAGCTAACGATAGGATGGGAGGGGGATGTGTAGGGTAATGGATAACAGGCTGGGGTGCAGAGCTGAGCAAGATTGACTAGTCCTTCTTTCGCTAGGTGGTGGCATAGTTTAATTAGATGTATTGCGTAATGGACGCCTTGCACGGCTGCCGACAATTAATTCGATTCCTGTAGTAACTCGTCATCATTCGCTCATACTGTACTTGTAATCATACTGTGGTTTATCAGTTTGAAACTAAATGGAAATTATTACTATTATTATTATTATTTTTAAGTGTTGGTTTTTTAATGGGGGCCATTTCTCTTTCTCAACACCTGATTTGCCCAATGACAGTGTATAGTCCCTGTTCCCATTATAGCTGAGATGTATAGGAGTTAAATTGGGGTCATAATCTCAGAAGAAATGTTTGACCTGTAAGGGGTTTGCACAATTGATAATCCAACTTTCAAGCCGGTACACTTTTTTACACCGCCTAATACTTACGAATAAAAATATAAAAAAGTTTAAAGCCAGAAATTAACGGCGATATTTGTCTTCTGTCGATTAACGATGATTGCTTTTGATTTTCAGTTTCTTGGCCACTGGTATGTTGTGTCAAGACTCCAGAACTCACCAAGTTTTGATACGGCTGAGCTAAGATTCTCTCCTGGAGAAGAAACTTCGATTGTTTATACAGGCTCAAAGTATGTTCTCCTCAGCACTTCTCTGACTTGCTTAACTCTTTAGTTATGAAAGTGAATTGAAAGTGAATGGGGAACCAATCAAGCTCATTATTAAAGGGCCTTAAGTTCAAAGGCTTTTAGAATCTGTGTTTTTCTTGTGAGCTGAGAAAATATCATAGAGTAGTTACATTCAGATGAAAACTTTTATTATGAGACTATAATTAAATGTTAAGATTAGAGTTGAATGCCAAACTGAGAACTTACAAAACTATTTTTTGAGATTTATTGTTTAAAAAATCTTAAGCTAGAGTTGAATTGTGTTTATTGTTAATAGATATTGTTTTCAGATTTATTGCAATTTAACTGTTTGACTAGATTTGAATACAAAACTTAAGAACTTAAAATGATGATCATTTTTAGATTTATTGTAATCAAAGCTAGAGATTATTGGAAGATGTGTAATTACCATTACTACAAGAGTATGATCATTTTAACTTAAGCATGGAATTAAATAAGAAAGAAACAGTGTTGGTATAGTGTTTATATTTAATATCTGCTGCTTGAAACTTTTTTTCTAGGAACATTGCTTTATTTGTTTCCCAACTTTTTCAGAAACTTCAGTTGCCAGCGGCCATTGCGTGGTAAGCTGGTTCCATTGCCAGATGGCCTTGACTCGCAGTTTGAGGTCGACTATGGAAATGGCCATGTGGGAAGGTTCCAGGTCATCTACACCAACTACCGAACTGCCCTTGTCTATCAATGTCTCCAGGTGCTGGACGATGGGGCCTGTCTCCCTGGACAGGTCATTGTAGAACTCCTCAGCAGGACTGTTGATGTCAATCCCAGGCTAGTACTGTTACCATCAAAGTCAATCCATATTCTATTTATTTATTTGTTAAAATTATTTTTAAAATTTATTTTTATTTTTAATTTATAAAATGTTTATTGCGCGTACGGGCACACACTGAAATATGAATCTGAGACACAAATAGTCAGTTGCAAGGAGAAGATGCTCTTAGATTTCCAAATTCTTGAAAGCCAAGGAGAAATAGTGAATTTTTATCTGAAATTTTAGCTACGAGGAGAGAGAGGGACAGTCGATTCCATTCCTTAGGAGCAGAGGCTTGAAATGCACGACAGCCCATAACTGTTCTTGCATCGTGGCATTGTATGCTTGCTTGAATGATGTAACGACCTTGTGGTGTAAGCACACTATGTATGTCGGCATGTTTGTGAGGTTCTTAAAATGCATTGTATAACTATTGTATCATATTGTATCTATTAATTTATATAGCGCCTCTCACAGTGTGCATTAATCAAAGTGTTCATTGTTCAGATACTATTTTCTGTTCAGACTGAAGGCGCCTCTCATAACGAGAACGAAAGATTTGTGTGTGGAGCCAGAGGACATGAAGGACTCAACATACACCAGTAAGCTTATAGTTGGCTCAGATTCTAGAAAATACACAGAGCAAAGGTGAAGATTGGCTTAGAGTGAAACTCTGCTACTACTTCATAACTAACAGATTTTTCATGAGGCAAACTAAATACTGGGAGATGAAGGAGAAGGAAGGAGAGCAAATGAAGGCGGAGGACGAAAAGAAAACAACGGAGGTTGAGGAGAAAGAAGAAGAAGGAAAAGGAGAAAGAAGAAAGGACAGGAGGAAGAGGAGGAAGAAGAAGGAAAGAGGTGGAAGGAAATGAATATTTGCTTGAGATGAGTCATAAAGGCTGGCATGAGTATGAAGTATATGGGTCCTATGTCCCTGAGTGGGACTGTGGGGAGGTAATCATTTCCTTTTCATGGGCTCATGAGCTGGCAATGGATAAGTCCCAAGATCCTGTATCGGGGCTGCTGCTATGTAGGATATACTGCTTACATTCCACCTTATGAAATCATTCATGCTTAGGTGACATAGGCACACATTATGGGTCAGGGTCATTACATAGAGTTGAACTGTAAGCCTCATGATTGTTGGCCAGGCGTGTTACCAAGTAGTGTCTCTGTGTCGCACTTTAACATGTGGCGACTTCATTATTTTATTGACCTTGGCACATGAGGATAGTTGTTCAGTCCTTTCCTGTACCATCTGAGCTTCTCATTTTATACATGCATTCATTTGCAGAGACATGAAATCACTGTTGAACCAATGACCTTTGTTGACAATGAGTTTACAGTCAGATCTGAAATTCTGAAATTTGATACTGCCCTTCTTCCAACATCTTTTGTTCAGAAGTGCACATGCCTCGACGACGCAATTGCAGTTGTACTGCAGAAGGACTTGCTCGAGGTCCCTAAACAGCAACTCCTCGGACGAGGGTCGAACCCACTCGCTCAGCACACACTGAGCGTTACAGGCGGACCACCCTAACCGATCGGCCACCGTGCAGATTGCATATGCAGTTTGAACTTATAGCACTGAAATTGTTGCTATTGAATGCCCCTAATTGCTAACTAACTTTCCATGTGATCATTGCATTTTAACAGATGAGTGTAGTGAAGAGACCTCTGCAAGCTGCTATGTCAGCGACTTCCCTAAGGATGTTACTTTCACGAATGCAGATGTAAGCACGGCATATGTTACTCTACTAGTGCTACAAAATATAATGAAGTGTTGATCAATGCCTTGTTTTTTGTTAAGAGATCTAGGGTGAGATGGGTCAAATTGCTCCCTGAAACAAAGCTAGATTTTCAAGTAAAGATATTTTGTCTGCATGATGAACTGATTGAGACGAGTAAATTATCATTAACATGGCACACACTGCTTAGAATCGACTGCTCTCTGCTTTCTCTCTTGATAATATGGACCCTCTACAGTCTAAGATTTCCGTATGGAGAACCTTTCTGACGATAGCAACTGTTTTTATTGCGGTTTGATTCGGGTGTAGTTTCTGGGCAACTGGTACGTGTCTCATGTGGCGAAGAGGATTCGAGGCTTTGAGTTTCCATCCAGCGTTCGTATTCTATCGGACAGCGATACAAACAGATTCCGATACATTTCAGAGTTCACTCGGTAGGTTATCATTTGCTTAGTCATCATCATCGTCAACAGCATCATCATTATCATCAGTATTATCATTTACAGCAGCGTAACCATCCGCATCATTGTCATCTTCATCACAATCATCAGCATTAATAGTGCTCATGATTATCATTAGCATTGTTATCATCATTAGCATCATCACAATTATTGTCAGCATTATCATCTGTGTCTTCATCGTGATCATTTTCATCATCATCGTTATCATCTGTTTCATTATCATCTGCATCATCATTGTCATGATTATCATTATCGGCATACTTATTATCATCATCATCATCGTGAGCATCATCATCTTCATCCCATCAACACATCACCAATGATTATCACCATATTATAACTTATAAGCTGTCTTACGATGAGAGCTGCTCAAAAATAATTTAAGCCTTTGTGTTACAATTCAAAACTTATCAGAATTGTTGAAACATGCCTTAATTCGGTTTTTGTTGATGGTCTAAATTTTATCTGGTTTTTCCGATTAGAGATGGCAATTGCTACAGTATTGAGTCTCATCTGGTGGTTCTGTCATCTGACACTCCCTATTACATGGCATTCGATTTCAAGGAAAATAATGGTAAGTGTCTGTTGTCTGTTCCACCACCACTACTAATACTACTATTGCTTCTGCTACTGCTGGTACTATAATTACTACTAGTGATGTCAAGATAATTCTGCTAAGCTATTTCCTGTACCATCGATATTCACTTCTGTTAAGTAAGTTACCTTCATTTGAATCTGACAAGCGTCCGTGCATTACATTCGTTCTTGAAATAAATTGTAACAGGAGAAGATTATAAAATGGCACATGCACTACAAAATGTATCTAAGGAGCTGGGATCTAACAACGGGCAGCAGAAAAGGACGTCCTCTCTTGCCTTACATTGTGACAAGGCGATAAAACTATGATTGATTGATTGTTTAATTGATTGTTTGATTGATTAGTTGATTGGTTGATTAATTGATTGACTCATTGATTGATTGGTTGCTTCAATGATTGAATATTTGATTGATTGACTCATTGATGGATTGATTAATTAATTGGCTGGCTGACTGGTTGATTGATTGACTGTTCACAGCACTGTTGAGAGTCATTGAGGCTGGCTATGGAATGATGCTGGCCTACGTTTGTAAGCACCTGGAGTCTGATGGGAGATGTCGACCGGACCACGGAGGAGTCCTTGTCCTCAGCCGGAGTCTCAACGATGTCCCGGAGGAACTGATCGTCCACTACGCCGATCTCCTTCCGGAACTCTGCCTCGAATCTATGGACGAGCTCGTCAGGGTATCTCCATCAGGTTGGTCATTGTGGCCTATCGATTAGAGAACATAGCCTGTGATGCAGAGTGTACAAGTTCAAGACTTTTTCTGTGGCAGTTAAGGGTCTTAAGCTCAGGTACTTATTCATACACATTTGCTCATTGACTTTGATGCTCTCTGTCTAATGGTTTTTGGTACAATTCTGGGCACTGCACTAGAGACAGTGGCAAATAAATACAGTGGTAATGGAAATTGGTCAAATGTTTATTTATAATATTATTTATATATCACTCTCAATTCGTGTTTGGTAAATGAGGGTCATTGCATTATATACATCTTGCTCTTAATAGCTGGAGATTTATTGCTTTATCATCATTTGCTTCCAAGAATTTAGTGAATACACAGAGATGTTTTGTATAGTTAATTAGTAAGGCCTGAAAATGATACAGTATAATTCATGGGACGAGGCCAAGATCATGAGGTCAAGGCAACCTAAAGCCAAGACCATGAGACGTGGGCCACCAAATTTGATCTCAAGACTAATACTGACTCCCCATTATACCTGGAGCTTTGTGTTAGATTTAACCACTTCTCTCCATGGTGGCTTCTTTTTTTATTATATATTCATTTCTTAAATTGAAGAAATGAATTTATGTTTACCAGATGTGTATAGAGAGAGAGAGATGCTGTGAAGAGATATTTAAAGACTTTTTCGCTTCTGTTTCAGACTGTAAAATGGTCGATACTGTTCGGTTGGAACCTGAATGTGACATAAAGTCGGCTGACATTCGGCCACAATATGCATCTCAAATGGTATCCACCACATTTAGCAATCTGGATTGGTTGATCAATCTTTTGAATTTTATTTTTTATATATCGTATGTGATATTATCTTATAACTTCTATGCAAATGTGACATTACAATTGTTGCATTCTATTGGTTTCTGTAGTATTTATCTTTTTCTGCACCCATTTCACCCATTTGTGCATTAATTGATTTATTCAGAACATTTATATAGCACTTGTTAAAGATATCTATGCAGAGTCACTCTAGCCAGAGAAGAGAGAACAGTTTTCAAATGTTTGTAGAAAGTGCTTGTGGTGTTACTGCTCTAAAGAATGCTAAGAGGGAAGAGAAGGCTATTCCAGGTCTGACCATCGCTCTTATCCACGCATGAGATTAAGGTCGGCTGAGATGACATGCTGTTGAGTCATGTTGACCCTGGAATAATGCTTTTGGGGTTGCTGTCAAGTCTGTCCATTTCATGTGTTGATGTAAAATGGGTTCACCAAGTAATAATTTTACCACTAATTGATAACTTTAAGAGGCATTCCAATACTCTCAGTTTTGAACCATTCACTATAATGATTTGTGTTGTGTTTGAAGGTAAATCATTGACTTTGAATATTTTATTATAAATTGTAATTAATTATAACTGGCTGATGGTACGTTGGTCTCTCTGTGGTTGCCTAGGTGGATGTTGAGTGGCATTTAGCTGGGCGACTGAGAGGCGGTTTGGCTCGACCAAGTGGCATAAAGTACCACATCGCACGACACTCGAAATCAGGACATCTGGTTGTGCATTTCACGGCCGCAAAGTGAGCAAATTTATTCACACATACAGGTCCTGCACAAGACATTTATGTACGTATGTGGCTCTTTCTTTAGCAGTTTTGGTAAACCTGAAAAGTACTATCTCTGATAGCCGCATTCATTGGGACCATTGTCATTTCAGGTTTGCTCAGCTGCTGTCTTACAATGAATGTGTACCACAGGGCTGTACTGTGTAGTACCTCCATATTGTAATTGTAATCTGACGTTTTGAGTTGTCATCCTTTAATCATACATACCTTGTCTTGTAACTTTGCACAAATTATATTTAGTTTCATTTAGTAGTCTTCATGTATTCAGTCATTCATGCAGTCATATGTAGCAATATTGCATCTGTGTCAACGTTGACAAAACTGAATGAACGAATATTGGTTGATGACTACTCTGAGGGATTCTCAGCCCAACCATTTCTGTTTTCAATGGTTTATGGAGAGTACATGCAAAATCCCTAACTACGATCTGTTTGGATATTTCAAACAGTCATCATCCAAACACTTTGGAGAGGTTCTTGAAATGTTCTAAACAAAAGCCCAGGTGCACATATGTTAATTTATGTTAATATATGTTAATTTGTATTCATATGTATAATTGCTACATATACATATGTGAGATACAAAGAGATGCATATGTTAATATGCGTGTTGATACGTATGTCCGATTTTCTGACCCCTGGGGACATTTGAAGCTGGCCCTTGACATGACTTTTGTATTAGCATTACCTGCCTGGCACTTTGTAGCATTTTATCTGTTTAATGTATTTTTAAACTGAAGACAAGAAAGTTATGTGAATTGTTTCTTCAGAGATGGAAGTTGTCTTCCTACGACAACAGTGATGGCGACTCTGACAAGAGAAGGATCTTACGACATCGTCTACAATGGCGAACATGGTCTGGTTCATTTCTTTCTAGTGAATTAATTAAGTCAATTTCTGCATCTGTCATCATTAAGATTTTCCCCATTTTCGTGCATCGTTCAGCAAATATTCGGAGCAATATTGCAAGTTCTACATATTGAGTTGTTTTATTTCGCTAGCGACTGCCACTTTATACTGCAAAAGTCCTGGATTTTGTCACACGAATTATCTAGGTCACTGACCCAGTTTTTGTCGACTTCATATGCCTTCCATATTAGTCCAAGTATTTACCAAGTTGTACTAAATTGGCATTTATTCGATTTTTTTCCAGTGGAGTTATTTATCATTTTTGCGGATGCTGAGCTGAGCATTATCTACAGCTGTCAGAGTTATGATTCATTTGGTCGCTGTGATCCGAGGAAGATCTCCATTGAACTTTTCACAAGAAATGCCTCTTTACCCTATCTGGCAAAAGCCAAGCTCTACGAAATTGAGCTCAACTGGTGCTTCAAACCAGAAGACTTCATTTCTGTCTCATCAGGTGAAATGGATTTTAATCAATAATTCATCAATTCTTTCATTAAAAAAATTTAAATAGCGCCCCTTTAACGCTACTGCTGAAGAGAATGGTATTAAGGCTACTATAAAACGCATCTCAGCGGACCATAGGCATAAGATGCAATAATAATGGGAGCCCATTTCATGCCATAGGACCAATAACAGAGAAAGCCTATGTATCACAGGGATCGAGTTGTTCATCCTGTGTGAGGCAATCATGTTGTGTTAAAATGTTTTACCCATGTTGTATTTATCTCAGTGTTTTGTTCATGTGACCAGTAGTCTCATTTTAATTGTTTAATTACAATGGTGAACATGGAATTCTGTCAGTGTATTTTTACTGTGAATGTACTATTTCACTTTAACAGTGTAGGACGATTTTCAATTAGACTCAATGGTTGTTTGGTTCAACCGTTATTACGTTAATCAGACATGTGATTTGATGTCCGCACCGGTATTTATCATTGCATGTTATTTTATGTTCCTGTTACTTAATGTGTAGATGGCATCAATTGTCCACTGTTGATTGAACCCGAGTGTTCCATTGACGTGCCTCCCTCACGTTCAACCATCGACCTTAACAAGGTTTGCAACACATCACTTTCAACTAAACTGTGAAGCTTACATTGGAAGAGTTGGTGCAATACCGTACAACAGTTACTGTATTTGATATTTTATTTTACCCTCCTTCAAGGGCTTATCAATGGCATCAAGAAATTCTGAGTGAAGGACTTACTGCAGGCCAAGCACTCTAACCAAATGACCATTTGTAGATTTCTTCCATATGTATATCATTTGTTTTGGCTGACCTTAGTGCTGGAGCTATTTTGACTGAGGCATAAACTCATTATTGTGTCTGTATGCAGTTATTAATATCTGTTTGTGTGTTGTTTGTCTTTCGTTGCTTAACCCTTGAGCGATGAGCGTTCCCTAAAATGTATGGGAAGCCTATGCTATCCTAATGCATGACTGACTCACATTTTATATGATTGACTCTACTTTCATATAATTGGTTTTTGTTTTCCTTGGACATAAATGGCATTTCTTTTACATGGCTTGCTTTATTTTTACATAACTGGCTTAACTTTTAGATGACTGGTTCACCTGTTACATTACTGACTTACCTGTTATAAATCTGTCTTACCTTTGCACAACTGGCTTACCTTTTAGATAGATGGCTTACCATTAGTATAACTGGCTTACCTTTACCATAACAAGCTTTACTTTTACATGATTGGCTTTATTTTTACAAAACTGACCCCCTTTTATATAGCTGACTTACCTTTTAGATGACTAGCTTACCTTTTAGTATAATCCACTTTAGTTTAGCATGACTGATGTTGATTTGGTTTAGTATTTTAGACACTGTGAGGACACAAGATGGTGTATGATTGCTGCATAAGACATAACTTAGTGGTATAGGGGGTTCACTGGCATTAAAACTTTCCCAAGGCAGAAACTGCTCCCCCACACTCCATAGCCAACTTGGCTATGATGAAAGCACTGACCATACAATGTTGGTGGGAAGATGAACCGGCGAGGAGAGGACTGGCCACCTGCCCTCTCACGCCGAGGCTGAGAGAATGAAGTCGCTAACGCTTCATATTCATAGCAACTCAAGGACGGTTCTTATTCTTCTTTTTCTTAGTCTTCTTCTTTTCTCATCTCTAAATATTAAATTAAATATTATTAAAATATTTAATATTTAAATATTATGCATGTTTATTTCTTTGTAAAGGTCGGTGGCTATTGGTATGCACTGGCAACTCAGAGCGGTCGAAATCTTCCTCGGATCAGCGCAATTGACGTTGAAATATCTACAGACCAACAGACGATGACTGCTTTCATCTCTTCATCACAGTAGGTCCTAGTTTTTATCTCATTTAGATTTTACGAGTTTTTAAAATTTTATTTGTTTAGATTTATTGTGATTAGAATGAACGTATTGCAGGTGTGAAGTAATTTAGTTAATTAATTTATATTAGGGACAATTTTAGGTAATTTAGTTGATCACATTTAGGTAACTTAGGTAGTAGGTGATTAAGTTGATTATGTAAGTTAAGGTGAGTGTGACATAGAATTCAAAGGATTTTTTGAAGCAACTCTGAGCAAAAGACTTGCTCAAGGTCCCTGCACATTGAGGGTCTCAATGGAGACTTTAGCCCATACACCTGACTTTTCAGGCCCATTGTTCTGACCAATAATCGGTTGATATAATGATAATATTATGTGCCCCCTCAGTATGGACCTGACATTGATGTTTCCACCTTGTAGAAATTGCAACTGGCTTTACACTTTCAGAAATGGCAGATGTCTGCCAACTTTTAAGACGACCGTGGTCAATGCCAGTCCTAACAACTTCCGATGGAGACTTCAGACAATTGGCCTCACAGGTAAAATTTGTCTGACTAAGGTGTTGGTGATACTGATGATAATGCTGCTGCTACTGCTGCTGATGATGATGATCACAACGACGATGATCATCATCGTCGTTGGCGATGGCGGTGGTGGTCATTGTGATGATAATAGCTGTGATGATGATGTTAGAAATGCATAATGGCAATGAAAGTGGTTGTTGAAAAGGGTATAAAGATGATGATGATAACATTGTCGGGTCTATGTAACGTATTATAATTTTTCAGCACATTCGATTGGTGCTTAGTCATTAGATGGTAGTGCTTATTAATGCACAATAGTAATGACAGTAGTTTTGCTTTAATTGTAATCTTGTTAATAATAAATATTTGTTTATTGATATACATGGAAACCATTACAATATGTTAGTTGTTTAGTACCAGAGTCTGATTCAATCGAGTTTTAGATAATATTATAATAAATCATTGGACAATTATTATTATTATAATGGTTTTATCAATTTCAAGTGAAAATTAATGGTGATGTCGTCCGAAGTAACCCTGCTCGTTGGACTCCTGAGCAGCGAAAGTTCCCTTGAAAGCAACTGCATTGTAGCGTTGAATAATCATCGAGATGCGCTGGTAGAGGATAGTCATCTCCCTCTGCTCCCCAGTGACGGCGCTCAGTCTGTGTCCCAGTTCTGAAAGGAAGCTTTGGTCTTCGGAATTGATGGGGTCAAAGGTTTCGAATGCCACCGGTGTCAAGACGTACGAGGAGGCTATAAATTATTATAAATATGAAATCATGTTATGATGATAATTTTTTTATAGTTTCAAACTGACAAACCACAGTATGATAACAAGTACAGTATAATCGATTGACGACAAATTATTACTGGAGTAAAATTTAACTGTACGGCAGCCATTCAAGGTGCCCATCATGTTATCCATACATGGACAATGTTTTTGTTTGTGTAGGTTACCTTCTTCTTGTGTATGTGGACGATGAGTTCCTTGTTCTGCTCGAGTGCCTTTCCAGTGAGCAGTGCACTCCAGATTCCGTGTCATCCATAGACCTTTATGCGCGCAGAAGGTCACAGTTGGATGACGTCGACAGGAGAAAGCTTGCCAAAGTCTTCCGTCGCATTTGTCATGACATAAAAAATTTCACTTTCTTGCTCAGTGATGGTGAGTAGAATTTTTCTTGGAAACTCTTCTGATGTTTGTTATACTGAATAATTCTGTAATTGTAAATGCATATTATTTTTTTCTAAAAAATTTGTATAGCCCCCCTTTTTGGTACCTACTCAGCAGAACTCTCAACTACAAGCCAGAGACAATTCGTTATCTAATTCATGACCCTGTTGTTTGCACACATGTTCAAAAGTACACACACAAAACCACACCAGAGAACATTGAGGGTTCTGAGCAGTTGTGAGCAAAGGACTTGCTCTATGTTCGAGCACTGAGAGCACCTCAGCAGAGGCTCAGTTCTGCATCACGGGCCAAGCGCTTGTTCTGTTCAGATACTATGCCCTGCGTTTGAAGTTCTGGGTGATTGTAGGATTAGGTGTTGATTGAGTTTGTTTGGAAGATATCGTCTGAGGCAAATGAGGTTTTGTTTGGTTTCAGTTGAATGTGTTGTGGAGGAGAAACATTCGTTGGCGATGTGCCGCTTAGACCAGAGGGAACGATCATCGGATGTCATCATGCCACAGGTCAGAGGTCATTGAGGAACCCTTTGTGGGTATATCTGATCACTTTGTGAGGTAATAATTGCACCATTTGGTGAGTTTCTGCGTTGAGATACCCTCTTTGGGCTATATCTGATTGCTTCATGTGGCTATAATTACCCTGGTAGACTGGTTTCTATGCTTATTGTCAATTATACTGGAGCATTAAGTTTGAGAATGTGTTCTTAGCTAAGTATCTAGTGGGAGGACTGTCAATCATGAGATCTGTGGATTCAAATTCTTGCCAGGGCAGAGATTGCTTCAAGATGTTGACTCTGCTGTGAAGAGTGCACTGAGCTTACATGTCAGTGGGGAGACGAGACAGCGAGGGAGAGGACTGGCCACCCGCTCTCACTCATAGGCTAAGAAAATGAGGTGGTCATTACTTCATACTCATGACTACCACTCGTGGTTAACTTGATGGACTGTTCTTCTTGGTTAAGGTGATGAGTAATGCAGTCTTTGACAATGCAATGTAATACGATGGCTTTACATTACGGGTTTGGAATTGAACCCTTGTCACAATTCATTTATCTGGGTATTTATTTAGCTTCTTTTTTACTTTCAGCTGACTGGTACGTGGTATGCAGGGGCTAAACTAAAGCGTTCGGAAGTGGCCGAGTCGGAAGTCATTCGGATAACTGGACAGGAAATGACATCATCAGTTCCTTCATACATGGCTACATATGCTGGATCCAGGTAGTAGGACTCTCTACCTACCTGTCTCTTGCTGTCTCTCCCTGTCTGTTTGTTTATCTGTATCTTACTATCTCTCTGTATGTCTGTCTCTCTGTCTGTTCCTCCCTCTGTGTCTGTATCTCCCAGTCACTTTCTCTATCCCTTTCTGTCTCTGTTTATCTCTTTTTTTCTATTTCTGTCTCTTTGTCTGTCTGGCTCTGTCTTTCTGTCTCTTTGTCTGTCTGGCTCTGTCTTTCTGTCTCCTTCTCTGTGCAGAGGATGTCACTGTTGTTTGTTTTCATGTGACGTTAGACGAGGTCAGTGTCTGTCGTCAGTAAGAGGTCGACTCTTGTCTCGAACCAATGGTAACGGTGGAACGATAAGAATCGTCTACGAAGATTCGTCCACAGGTTTGGTTGCTGCACTAATCTCTGTTCAGATGCAATTGCTTTTTGATAATGTCCTTCTTATGAAGTGCAGAAGTGTACACAAACAAATGATGAGGCCCATTTGTAGTGCATTTAGTGACATCATGCATATTTTTACAGATTTAATTATGATAATAATAATGATGACAATAGTAATAATTGTAATTATGGTAATAGTAATATATAGTTGTTATAATAATGATCATGATCACAATAATAATAGTAATAATAATAGCAGTAATAGTTATGATGCTTACGATAATAATAAAAATGATTATTATAAAAATAATAAGAACTTTGCATTTTATAAAATACTGTAATTAATACATAAAATATGTGTAAACTTTTGCTGATGCCTATTTAAAGCTATGATGAATATCCCTTGTGTTTTTAGCCGAATGGACCGTTCTGTTTACGGACTATCGATATCTTGTGACTCTGGAATGTCGTGATCTTGGTGTTAACGATTCCTGTAGAGCGGACAATGCAATCATTGCAATGTACACTAGGGAACCGGTGGACATCAGTTCGATCATTACAGAGTTAATTCGAGTTGGTGGTCTGAGCGATTGTCTCAGGGCTCGCGACTTCATTTCCATTTCTCACGAAGGTTTTTCGATTCACTTTTGATTCCATTAGTCTGAGGCTGGTCAGACGGTTTTATCTCTGAGCTTGTATATCTTAAATAAGGAGCTATTTGAACTTTTTCATAACATGTATTAAGATAAGTTAATTGTTTATCTGTGAAGGAGCTATATGAACTTTTTCATTTCAAGTATTAAAGTGAGTTAGTTCTTATCTATGAAGGAGCTATATGAACTTTACAACAACCGTATTAAATTGTATTTGAACTTTTGTAAAGCACCTCTGGTGAATTGTTCAGGAGATGCTGCTATTGTGCAAGTAAATTGAGCCATAACAGTTCTAGTATGAGGAACCAAGAGGTTAAGTGTATTTAAAAAATGAAGTGGACGGTTGGGAGGAAGTTAAATATGGCCCACATATTACGTCAACCAGATATTTCTGAGCAAGACCTCGCTGAGCCTTGAAGATTAGAACGAGGATTTTAAATTGTATGCAAATTTGGAGAGGGAGCCAATGAAGTTCATCAAACATAAAGGTTTCAAATATAGTGTCATCTTGGTTGTTTTGTTTTCTATTTAATTGTTTTTTCTCATTGTAGTTCCTTGTAATGTCATTTCTCCAAACTGTGTTCTACTTCCTCATCTACCAGTCAGGGACAACTTCAGCATGGATGGTGTAAGTAGGAACTTTCTCATATTTATGGATCTGTGCGTACAAAAATTGGCTGCCAATGATTTTGACTCGATCCCTCGATTCAAGTATTTACTGCTTTGCTTCTGTCCTGTAATTATGCATATTTATTAATTGTTTGAAATTATGTATGTAAGATTGTAAGTAGATATGTTGCTATGTATGCTTGTATGTAGGTATTTATCTATTTGTATGTATGTATGGATTGAATGCTAGTAGAATTGCTGACATGATGCTGTGCTCTTGCAGTGTCCTCTTTTTGTCCCATTCTGTTATACAGGGTCGAGCCCTTTTGGTTATAGACCTGACTGCTTGTAATGGCTCACCATTGGATCTTTGGCTCTTGCCTGTGAATTATGTTCTCTTTCTAGTCTACTCTGAAATCTGTCTACTTTGGCTGAGGTTGAGCTGATAGTGCTTCTGAGTTGATTTCTTGAAAAGGTAAAGGTGCTATATAAAGTTTCATTCTGTGATTGAGTTATATTTATGCATTGTAGGTATTCTTCTTCTTCTTCTTCTTCTTCAGTTTCTCTGCCCTTAGGCATTTATGTTTAAATGGATGCATGAACTGTGCTAAAAGCATCATAGAAATATTCTGATTTGATTTATTAGCAGTTGTTAATTATTAGTCGCTCTTAATTATTGATCTTAATTAAACTATTGCTCTACTATTGATTTTGTAGTTACTTGGAGTCTGGCACAGTTTGTATCACCTGAGGTCATTGAGTGCACTTGATTCCTACACAATTCGTTTCCATAGAGACGAGGCCAGTAGAATGGTCATCGGATACTTCACCGGCTCACAGTATTTACTCATTCACTCTTTCATTCAGAAATTTATGTGGTGCCCTTTCATAGTAACTACTCAAATGCACTCCCTGCTCCAGCCTTGAGAAAAGATAAGTTTCCAAATGTGCCACTGCACGATTTAGGAAACAGATGTAACTCCAAAGAGAGACTATTCCAAACCCTAAGTACCGGTATATCACAGAGAAAAGACGGTTTATGCTTCTTGACTCTTCTGTGTGCAAGTAATAAGTTTACCTTAAGTGATGTAATTTAATTCTTCAGAGGCCAGAGTGACAGCTTATTCAATGACGATACATCAAATCGAGATGTCCCACTAGTGTTTTACATCAGACGAAGTGTATAATAGTAGATGTTTTATTTCCTTGGCTGTTGTGATTTTTGCTTGTTCTTTTAAAAAATCGACTTGAGACACTCAAACTATACCAAAACCTACAATTACAAAAGTCCTATTCAATATCATATGGTGCACCCTCAAACCTATTCCTAGTAATATTTAACCCTAATTTTTGGCTGATTAGTTAGAGTGCCTTGAGATGATTACTCACAATTGATCAGTTGATTATTAGACTGTGTTGTCAAATGAATGCATAATAATATTAATAATAATAATAATTATTATTATTATAATATTAATAATATTAATAATATTAATAATAATAATAATGATAATAACACGTTTTTAGCTGACTAAACTATTTACAAAGATTGCTAATCCAGAACAGCACTACATAATTTTTTCAATTCTTTTATGTCAGATGTATGTTTGAAAAAGAAACCATTGTATTAACAATTTTAATAATAATGGCGATAATGGAGAAAGTGATGTTGCCTATCTTTTTTGGTGTTTTGTTTGCAGTAATCGAGAGTGTCAACCTGCAGTTAGCTTTACGATTCCTAACAACGGTCGAGAGTGGATAACATCCATAGGAGACAAACAAGGCAAATGACTAGAACTGTTTCAAATAAAGGTCACAGCTATGCCTCATTCTGAGTCATATGCCCTCAAACGTTTTGCCATCAGTTTTGCTAACTTATGTATTGTTTCTGTCTAAATTACTGCCAAAGACTTACCTTCTTTAAACAATTACATGGCTGTCATTAACTTTTTAACTAATAACCAGTGTCTTTTCTATTTACCTTGACTTTAATGGAGCTATATAAATTGTCTCATTAATGTTACTATTATTGTTATCAGTTTTGAACAAAGAGCACCCTATATTAGTTTCGTCTTTGTTTATACTATACTTGTAATCATACTGTAGCTTGTCATTTGAAAAAAAAAATATTATTACTGATATATATTGGATCATGTCATCATCTAATGTTGTTTTTAGATTTATGATGTCATACTGGGTCTTCCTTTCCCTCTTTTCTTTAGCTCGCATGAAAGTCTTGGCGGTTGATCAGAGTCATGTTGTCCTCTACCAGTGCCTCGACTACGACACGACTGAAGCCGCCTGCCGTGCCGATGCGACACAGGTCAATGTAATGAGTCGTGACAGTGCTGAGGGCTTGAGTCCAAGTGTCCTCGCATGGGCTGCGAATGTTGTTCATCAGGCGTGCATTGAATTCGGAGACATGGACCACACACATCACTCGAGTCTGTAGTAATTTTTTTTAGTATTTTATTTTTTTATTCCAAATTTCTGTAGTATTTTTTTAATTATTATTATTATTTTTTGTTAAACCGAGATAGAAAATATTCCTCAGGCTCTATGATAGTATTTTTTTTTATTGAAACTTTAGTTTAGTATATTTTTGCAATTTTTTATTGTGTTTTACTCTTTTTCTTTGTTTGACACTTTAGTGATGGGTTTCATTGGTTTTTCCATGACCATGACTTTTAGTGCATGCTTGTCATTTAAGCTCTCTTAGCTCTGCCAAGGTTAAGCAATTTCTGGTGTTGCCAGTCCCATGTCTTAGACAAATGGGAGGGCTGTGTTGAATCTTCCTTATCGTACTATATCGTGTCTTTGGATTTATATAGTGCCTCTTACAGAATAACTATTCAGAGTCGCTCTCAGCACCAAAACCTCTGGGAAAAGGAAACACCTTTAAAGAGTGAGAAGCCGATGGAGAAAAGCCAGTCATTATTTTTGCCCTTAGTTATGACAGTGCATAATTAGAGGCTATCTTATTACGTTTATTTGTATAAATTTAGCATCTCTGAATTTAGACTTCTTATCCTATGTCTGTTGCAATGTGGTGTTCTGTGAACTTTAAGTAAGGAAGGCATTATCAGACTGCAGTTGTATTGTAAGGTTTATTACATGGAATCTTAACATTCTGTCAAGAAAGTTTATGTGTTGTTTGCAGTCAGCTGTCCATTGCCTATTATTAAGAGGACTGGATGTGAGTGGGACCAAATGCCTGTAGCGTCAAACATTGATTACAACAAGGTCTGTAATGTATTCAAGCATTTCTATTCTTTATAACATGCACCAAGCTAAATCACTTGAACCGTTGCAGTAAACCAACTGAAATCAACAAAATACAAAACACTTTGAATAATTGGGTAATGTCTACTTATTTAATATCATTTATATTGCATAGCTTCAATGATCAAGCATTTTAACTGAATTAGTTCATTTAAATTAAGTTGCAGTAAACCAACTCCCATCAAGCCCTATGCAACAAAAATACAAGATTAGTTTTTGTTTTGTTGATTTAAAATGTATAATGAGAAGACTTAAATTTGAGTGTGATGAGAGAGATTGCCACAGCATCTTGAATTATTTTAATATTTTAAATTAGAGGTTGGTCTTCAATCTTTTTTATTCACTATATGGAATAAGAAGACTTAAATGTGAGTACGATGAGAGAAATTGCCACAGCTGTGGGTCTTGAATTACTTTAACTTTGTAAATTAAGGTAATTGTCAAATTTTTAAATCTTCCCATTGCTTTGCTGTTTTTTCCAGCTTGGTGGTGTTTGGTATACTTACTTACTGCTAAAGGGAAGCTCAGTTGACTTCTCTACCACAATCCTCCAGTGGAATCGTGGTACTGCATACGCGTCAATATTCCGATCCTCTAGGTAATTCTTGCTAATTGTCACCTGACAGGTAACTTGTTAATTGATATAATCCAGGTAACTGGATAACTGACATCTGCTTGGCAACTCTTATTAACTTGCAAGTTAGCAAGAGTTGCCTGGCAAATGGTGCAATTTTGCTAATAGCCATTCTCAAGGTAACTCTTGTTAATTGACATCAGGTAAGTCTCTTTAATTGATAGCTGCAGGGTTATATTTGCTTTTGGGCACATTAAGTGTCATTTATCGCCTTTCTTTAAATAATGTTTTCTAGTGGTTTTCATAATAATTATTTGTCATATTTTATGACTTATAGAATAAGAATATATCTTGAATTGTAATTATAACTGCTTATTTAGTGCTGTTGGTAGCAAGCTACTTCTAAGGTGCTTTACAAGTTAACATGAGCTGCAAATTATAAAACTAATTACCGACATTACATAGAAAGTACGATTTTAGCTGTTTTTTTAAAGCAGGGAGGGTTGGTTGGAAACAAACTCCAGATTACAAATTGTATGCAGTAATTGTTCACAGGTTTGAAATTGAGATAAACTTCAAACATTTAAAAGTGTTTGATTATTTGATTGATTGATTGTTTGATTGATTGACTGATTGAACATCATAACAACATGTAACAAAGGTCATTAGCGATGTCATTTATTGTAGGAAGGATGAATGTCTGTCTGTTCAAACTGGAACGGTTATGCCACGTGGTGATGACACATTTAAGGGAGATTTTGATGCCAGGTTCAGGACATATTCAGGTATGAGCTTCATTCAATTGGGGCAGCAGAATGGAATGCACAAACTATACAAGTCTTCTTTTATTTTGAATTGGGAAGGAATTTCTATTTTGATAATTACATTCAGAATTATTCAATGCTTGGGACAATGTTCTATCTCACAAGGTCTATTAAAACTTATTTAACTGCTTAGATTATATTTACTTGGGACAGTAATTTCTGCTTCTTTAGTTTACAGCAGGATTGTTCAACATCTGGGCATATATTTTATTAAAATAGTGAGTTCTCTTTCTCAATTTCCATTTCACGTTCTTAAGATTCTAAAGTGATGGCTTTAATTTGGGAATATTTTCTCTTTACAGCCAAATTCCGAGTGCTCTATACGGACTACAGTTATGCCTTGATCTACACTTGTACTGCTGATCTGGAAGATGACCAGTGCCCATCTGTTCATCGCCAGGTCTCCATCAATGGCCGCCTTAAGACTGGACAACTGCCACCAGACGTTCGAAAGAAGATATTTACCATCGCTAGTGACGCATGTCTCTATGAAGAGGACTTTGTTGAAGCGACCCACTATGGTTGGTTGCAGTTAATAGTTCTTTAGGTTTCTATATGCGGGTGCTTGATGGTCTAACGGTTGAAGTGCTGATCTATTTTCCAAATATTCAGAGGTTATTCTATTTTCCTCTTTTCACCAGCTCAGCTATAATAAATGCGCTGACTGTTCATTTTCAGTGGGAGGGTGAGGTGGTCAGGGTGTAGACTGACCACCTGAACTTTTATGCCAAGGCTAAGCATATGAAGTCGCCAATATTTCATACCTATTGTCTGCTTCTCTGATGTAGCTTTAGGGTCAGCAGATAGTTAATGTTATCCAAGATTAGAGTATCAAATGTTCAGAACCACTGTCGTTTCCTTGTTTTAGCACTTTTATGTTGAGTCACCGACTTAACTCTTTCCTTGAAGGGTGAAGAGCGATGTCTTGGGTGCCCACCTTATTGAAATTTATTATGACGAGACCATGAAATCAGAATGAAATTTGAGGTCAAGTTTATTGATGATGCTTAATCAGAATTTGACTGAGAATAAACTGTGTTACGCTTTAGCGGCTTCTGCACTAGTTTCCAAATAATTTTTAGCTCTTTCCTCATTAAAGTGTTAAAGGAAGATTCTGATCTGGATTTCACTTATCCGCCATCGGGTGTCTGTGTCTCGGTCGACTGATCTTTTGGATATTTCTGCAGTTGATGTTTCTTTTTCAGCTGAGTGTGATCTGCCATATTCAGGACGACAGAGTTGTCGCGTAGATGACATCATTACTCATGATGCCTTCGACGTAAGAGAGGTCAGTCACTCAGTCGATCAGTCAATCCATGAGTTAGGCAGGCAGTCAGGAACATCAGACAGTCAGGCAGGAGTTAGTCAATCAGTCATTGAGGCACTGTTTGCACTCTGACGGTGCCAGTCCCAAGCCTGGAGGAAGGAGGAGGACGATGCTAAGCAGCTTTGTTGTGACCGTGTCATTGACACATCACTGTAGCTCTTTACGTAAAATGTGCTTTTTTCGGTATATACTTCTCAGTGAGATGAGTCTATTTAATGTTATTTCAGATGTTTGGCAACTGGCAACTGTTATCACGTACAACCAACATGAATTCCACTCTTGTCGCTGAGTCCATTCGCTTTAGTCCGGGCGTTGGAGGGATAATTAAATATATTGTCTCAGGAGAGGATAGGTAGACCAGCGCAATATATCTACATTCTATTCTTATGCTATCATTTGCTTATGAAACATTAATTCGAAAATTTATACATCACCCTTTTAATGTAACTACTCATGAGTGCTCCCAACTCCAGCCCACATAAAAAGGTAAGTTTTCAAATGACCATAAAAAGTCACACTACACGATTAGGGAACAAGCGCAATTCCAGAGAAAGGCCAATCGAAACCCTAGGTCATGCAACTGTCGATGCCTGGTTAACCACAGGAACCACCAATGTCTCAGTCTGGCTTCATATGGCTTTATAATCAACAGCCGTTGTCCTCTACATGGTGTGGCACAGTGGTTAGAGCATTTGCTCTGTAACATGGAGAGTATGAGTTCCAGCTTACATTCGGGCGATTATTTACTGTGTAGGAACCTTGAGCAAGTCCTTCGCTCACAGAGTTGCTTGGCTCATTCATTGTGGTATTTTATGGTCATGTGAACCTCTGAGCTTAGAAGGAGGAAAATATAAAAATATGATTGTATTGTTTTATTGATATTTACATTTTAGGACATTATGTAATAATGTAGATATCTGTGTAGCCTACGATGCATACATTGTACCTTGATTAAAACATTTTCCAAGCCCGGTATGAGTAATTAATATATTTTTTTACTAGGGGATAATAATATTGATAATTATAAAGGTAATAATAATGATATTTATAATATATTGCAATTGTGTTGTTTTACTGCCAGCCTTGGCCTGTGCCAAAGAGTCGATGGAACGATTGAACCAGTCGCCAATCAGAATACAACATTCACGTTCAGTGGAAATGGAGGAGATGAAGGTTAGGTGATTACAGAACTGTTATCATGTCCAATGATGATCACGATGATGATTATATGGTGATGGTGATTTAGTTGGTGGTCTTTGGGTTAGTGATATTTTGGTTAGTGGTCTTTGTGTTGGCGGTTGTGGTGTTAATGGTCATGTTGTGTTTTGGTGTTAGTGGTCGGTGGTGGTGGTGATGTGATGGTGGTGATTTGGCGCTTTTGTTAGTGATCACGGATGAACCGAGCGTCGATATCCTGCCGAGTTCCGAGTTTTCGAATTGAGTTGTACCGAATCTGAGTCCAAGTTTTGAAAATTTATAAAAGTCTCATTCTCTTGATTTTTAGTTTGGGTGCTTGCACAGTTTTTATGATTTTCTTGGTTTTGAAACAGTTTACACTATTAAGTAGTAACTTGTAAGTACTACTACTAACAGTATTTGTGTTTATAGTTGGGTCGATTGTCAGTACACAAATTGGATTTCGTCTTCTAAACAGAAAATTTTAAAGCCATTCTGAAACTCTGGGCCATTGTTTGTTTTTTTAATTTACACTATGAATTACCTGTCTATTGTTTTCAGTTCTACATTCAGATGTGATGAAGATCCTCTTCATGAACTCCCAGTACCTCATCATATACGTCTGTCATGGGTCACTTCCTGCCGATACACAGGTCTGCGAAGAGAACCGCGAGAGGGTCAAGATCTATGGTCGAACGTCCGTCATGAGCGCCAGTGTCCGCAAGATGTTGACCGACATTGTCTGGCCAAGAATCTGTCTCAGTCTCAACCTCTTGACGGATATCAAATACAACCGTCTGTTTTCATTATGTATTGTATCATATCTTTAGATTATATAGCACCTCTGGCAGAATTAATGTTCAGAGGTGCCAAGACGCTCGAAAACTTCAGGAAAAAGAAACGCCTTTAACGACCAGCACATAGTAAAACGTAGCACATAATGCTGTCAATTAAAGGGTTGAAGAGTGAGAAGCCAATGGAGAGAATCCAGTCATTGGTTTAACCTGTAGTAATGGAGGAAGGTCATTCCAGGTGGATGGACCCAAAGCAGCAAACCGTCGGGTGCTGGTCCAAGGCAGTCTTTGTCCTAGACACAAAATGATCAAGACTATCAAAAGAGCATTGCTACTGCTATTGTTTATCTTCTAATGCTATCAATTTTCGTAATTGTTGTTTTCATTGTTTTTTATATTAAATTCACTAACATGGTGTAATTAAATTATGTTCATATATATATATATATATATTATAAGATAATATTAGTTAAACTAAGGCTTGTGTTATTTTTTTAGACAAGTGTGATCTTCCATCTGGTTGTGACATCCAAGATTTCATCGTGCAAGAGAATTTCGAGCCACACATGGTCAGCCTTCCCACCCTGTGTATAGTGACTTAGTGAATTTTGGTGGCTGTTTTTCTTCTAATGTTTGCTTTGGAACACATATCACTCTGAAATTGTCGATTGCAGTAATTCGATGGCACATTTATATTTGTAGAACATTTTTTTCATTTGCGTCAATTTTTCATTAATATATGCTGCATCTTTCTCTTCAGGTGAGCGGAACGTGGCAGGTGCTCATTCGCTCGTCTTTTCGTCAGTCGAGCACTCGACCGAGCACGGCCAAGTTCTTTCAGACTCTGACAACTGCCATCAACATGGTCCGGGTCATAAATCAGAGGTCAGTATGGACACCTTTATATTTTTGAGAACAATCTACTTGTTTACGTCTGTTTTTTAATAACTTAAATAAATTGCAATGCCTTCTAAATGTAGGATGTTCTTGTGCAATGCATAACTGTGTTACTAACAGTGTATTGTATGCATTTCTTGTTAATGATTTGTTGAATGTTTTCAGTGAATATTACTGCCATTCTGAAAATCTTCTGCTACGGCCAACAGATGGACCAGCCGGTGTCTATCAGACACAGCCCGATGCGGGAGCAGCCTCCTGTAAGTATATTTAGGCAGGCAGAAGCATATCTCATGAATATGTAATTTCTCTTATTAATATGCAGCATACCTCATTAATATGCAGCGTGTCTTATTAATATTTGGCATTTTTCATAAATTTGCAGCATTTCTTAATTTTATGTGAATAGCATTTCTCACTAATAATATATAATAGTAGTTTCTCTTATCTGTATATTGCATTCCTCATTAATATGTATCATTTTTTTAATAAGTAGTTAGCACTTCTCTGTAGTATGTTTATGATTCTTAGCTCCAAAGATGATTAGTGACGTTTGTTATGTAAATTGTAGCGATGACTCTGTTTCTGTACGTCGTGGATGGCTACTTCATCACGCTCGATTGCATCGGAGCGCTGTCGAGCGAGGGCGAGTGCACGGCAGAGAAGGTGGAGCTGACCATCTGGGGTCGAACGTGGAACCTCGACTCGTCCGTTCGAAGGACCCTCCTTCAGGAGATCCGGGATAGGACACTCCGGTGCTACACCATTAATGCAATGGTCGATGTCCAGGCCAATGGTTAGACTGATGCAATCTCCTTTGCAAATTCTATTTCCATGTCTGCAATGATTTTAAATGCAATGCTTTAGAACTTACCTCTTGCTGCCTGGCTTTAATGTGCACTTCTGAAATTTTTAGGGAGGTCATTATCAACTTACAGCTGTAGTGTATTATTGGTTACAACTGTTTACTGATGTGTGTATTCATGTAATTATATATGCATTTATGTATGCCAACTTTTGTAAGAAACTTCTGTCCTTGGCAAGGATTTGACCCTCCAACCTCTTAGTTTGGAGTCGAGAATGCTAACCACTGGAATCATACATCCATATCCGAGTAGTATTAAGGAAAAATTAGTGAAACAATTAATGTTTTAGTTAATCATTCGTATTGGTTTAATATTCATGCCCTGCTTTTGGTTTTTTTAGCAACCAGTTGCAATGGCTTTCCATACATTTTAGTGCACCCTAGGTCATTAAAGGCTTAAAGATACAGCGCTCGTGAATAAGCTCTTAGCTTTCAAGTGGCACTTAAAAAATTTGAAGATTACGATTACGACACACAGATGCTTATGCTAAATCTGATAATTCAGTCATACATGTCTCTCATCAAGGGATCTGTGATCTGCTGTTGGATTGAAATGAAACTCAGAGGATGTTTGTTGTAGATTACTGTGAACTGCCATCTAGTGCCTGTGACATGAATCAGTACGTGCTGGAAAAAGACTTTGATGGACGACTCGTGAGTTTAGCTCATTATTTTATTTCTACTGGCTGTAAATATGTGTTTCATTGGCATTTCAAGTTTTGAGGAAGAGAAATCTTAACACTGTAAGACTGTTTCATGTCAAATGATTCACCGACAAATGGTTAATGACAACAGATTCACGATTAATAGTAGTTGGTTGAAGAAATCTTGCTTAAGTAAAAGTTGGATTGATTAAAATAATTCATTTTGAAATAGAAGTTGGATCAGCAAGCATTGTTATCATCAATCCAACTTCTACTTTAGCGAATACATCGGGCGAATAATGACCTTTTGTCCGGGAACCATTAATTTTGTCATCAACTATTTGTCATTGAATCATTTGTCCATGAACCATTTGTTGTGAAGGCCTGTAAAACAAGTAAACCAATCACTATGAGTGTTACCTTTTCCTGTGGACTTAGCATACTATTCGGGTTGATCTTTGGTTAGAATAATATCATGTGAAGAATTTGTCTTTCGCAGTTGCTGGGTCAGTGGCATCTGCTGGCGAGATCTCCAATCTACAGCTCTCTGCTGAGAATTGGTGACATGAGGATTGCTCTCAGTGGTCAGACCTACCACATCACTGTTGCTGGCAAGCACAATGGGTAAGTGGCTAAAGTATCGAAGGCTCCATTTATGTGTTTCTTCTGTGTTGTTATCTTATCTCTCATCTACTGGGGTTTTGACCAGGCTAAACTCTCACTGGCTATTTGTTGCAGTTGTATAAATGATGGATGCTGCTTTAGGCAGAATATTGTGGTAGTTTACTATGTGGCTTATTTGTCTGTGTTTGACTTGGTAGTAAATTTTCTGAGTTATTAGTCTGTTGTTTGACTTGGTAGTCTTTTGTGTAGCTGAGTTGTCTATTAGTTATTATGTAAATGCTTGATTACGTTACATTCAATTGTCTGGTCTGTTTTGTGCTTCTGTAGTCTTTTTCAGTAGTGCAACTGGTCTATAATCCACAACCTTGTCTTTCGACTCTTGTTCCTTCATCTTTGTTGTTCATTAATGGTAGATGATATTTTTGTTAATCAGTGGCGATTGCTTTGAGATGTCGGCCTCTATGAGATTCGTTCCTGGTGTGAATTCAACTCTTGTCCTAACATCGGACAATGTTCAAAGTTTGCTCACTTTGTTAATATTTTTATCTAAAATATTACATTTATGACTATGATGGAGAAAGGGAACTCTCTGTTACTGGAATAACTGGATAATGAGTTGAGTTCTCAATCAAGAGGTCAGGATTCAAATCCCTCCAAGGTGGTCATTTTTTATAGATTTTTTCAATTATTAATAATAAAATTCAGTTGGCATTGGAGAGCATTTGCCAATCAGCTCTTCCAACTCGTCACTGCCTTATTAGATCTGGAATAAAGAATTTCTCTGTTTTGTATCTGTAAATATATTGCTCTATCCTTTTGAGATTCTTTAATGCAATCTATGTATCAGGGAAACTGCTTAAAACATGAGATTCAGATAACTGATCAAAGCGCTTTACTCTATTAAGTGCAGGTAAAAACACACATACCTGTGTACATTACTACCTTTCTACTACCTTAATAACCTTTGTACATTATTACCTTTGTAAGTTTGTATACATCATCACCTTTTCACATCATAACCTTTCTACATCATTATCTTTCTACTTTTGTACATTGTTACCTTTGTATAATTATTATTACCTTTCTAAATTATCACCTATCTACATTATTATGACTGACATTTCGGTGTTACCTTGTGTGCGTTTTAAATTAATTAATAAATAAAATTTTAAAAAAAATTATTACCTGTGTAAATCATTGCACTTTGTAACCTTTCTATATTATCACCCTGCTACAGGTCTGACACAGATCGTGTATTGGTCCAACGAGTACCTCATTCTTGTCAACTGCATTGGAATGTCATCTCCAACGACCTACTGTCATCCGGAGCACACTGGTCTCCAACTGCTCAGCAGATGGGGCTACATAGATGAGGACATAATGACTGGCCTCATGAGGGTCACACGACAGAGAACGCAGTCGTGTGTCGCCACGAGTGGTCTCGAGGCCGTGCCCTTTGCCGAAAGTGTGTGACCGTTAAATTACTTCCAAGGATGACTTTTCTAGTTGTACTTAGGGCATTTAACGTTACGATGCATAGTAGAGGATACCTTTGATTTGTTTCTTGTAATGTATTCAAACATTTATATAGCGCCCCATCAAGATATCTACTCATAAGCACCACTAGTGCTGGCCTTAATGATGTGAAATGTCAATAATAATGTACAATGTGATGCAGTGTGGTATAATTTTGTGACTTTGAGTCACCTGGAATTATTCCTTGGTCCCTTTGAATCTCCTGGAGAATCGGTCAGTGGTCCCTTTGGGTTTCCCATTGCATCCCTTCAATTTGTATATGGTGTTACAGTTTGATTGTCTTGTTGTGGTTTAAAATTTAAAGTCAACTGCAACTGAAACAAAATGATAATTCGTAGAACTGATTGTCTGTAAATTGTCAATTTAATTTCACGTTTTTCTCACCAGGGCCCTTCACTTAAAATTGCTAATAATGAGCTTTGCAAGAAATCATACAATGGATATTAATTATCAATGGAATGAAAATGAAGTTGCTAGGAGTTCATTCATATGTCTGCATATCGGGGCTGGCTTTATTTATTATTTTCTGTTGGCAAGCTTGTTGTGGAGTAAAATGTTTTTAAGAAATGTTTTAATATGGTTTGTGATCTGTTGCAGACACCTGTCCTAACTCTGCTCCACTGGAGGGTAGTGAAGCGTGCAGTTTCGATGGTATGCCGCTGAGACAGACGCTCCACCTGCACGAGGTTCTTTTCAGCTCTTATGACCTAGCTTTTTCATATGCATAATGTGCAAGGTTCTTAAAGCAAACACAGTAGCTACAGGTACAAGTTCTCTGTCCAAATGGGCCTGTATGGTGTTGGTGTTGGGTGTGACCATGGTGGTGGTGGGAGAGGGTGGTGGGTGTGGTCATTGTAGTCATGGTGATAATACTGTGTGTTCTTTAAACTAGGGGGCTCTGCACACTCCTTTTGCAACTATTGGAAAACTGTTCTTTGTCATCTGAGTTCAGGTCATAGTGCCTCCAATTAGATATTTTGGAGGGTTCTGTATAACCTAACTGCAATTCCTTGTGGGGCACATATAGAGGCCCACTTGGATTCTATCTTATGTCCTTGGATATGCTGGCAGTATTGGTGCTTAGAGTGAATGAATGAAGTACTGACTGTATGAATGCATGAATGAGTGAATTAAGGGATGAATGAGTGCATGAATTATTGCACAAATGAATGCATGATTGAATTAATGCATGATTGAATTAATGCGTGTTTGAATGAATTAATGCATGAATAAATACATGATTTAGTGCACAAATTAATTCATGAGTGATTGAATTAATGCTTGAATGTATGCATGGATGAATGCACGAATGAATTATGAATGCATTGATGCATGCTTGAATGAATAATTGTTTTGTGGTTTCGTAGCTGAATGGCATTTGGTTCCAAGGGATGAGAACAAACCGTGTGCGTGAGTTCCATTGGGACGGAGGAGTCTACCATATAAACATCAGGGATAGGGCAGTTACAATCATCTATGCAGGACGTCCAAGGTCTCTTACTCATCATCAATGTCTTGTCTCTCTGTCTGTTTTTGCTGTTCTGTCTTTTCCATATCTTCGTCTGTCCGTCTGTATATTGTTGATCAATTATTTGTCCTTTTCTTCATTTTTGTTATTTATCTATTTATAGATATTTTCTATTATCTCATTTATTTTTTACTGTTTTTTAGTATTTTTTTAATCTTGTATATTGTTGATCAGTCATTTAGATATATTTTTAATTGTTTGGATCATTTATGGGGTAAAGCTATAAGACAGACAAGCATGAATTCTGCAAGGCTGGCAGAAATGAAGGCAGGGATTTTACAATATTGTTTAACATAATTTGTTATAAATTTTAACATTCATACTTTGTAACATTAGTATTTTGGATCATTAATGAACAGATGTACAGCGCATTTGTGATTCGTCTCAAAATTACTCTGTATTAGGTTTACATACAGGCATAGAAATATATATAAACTATTATTAGCAAACATTTTGGTGACAAAGTAATAATTCTGCTTTGCCGTTGTTTTATTTCAAGCTTCAAACGAAATGGCAACTGCTTTGTGGAGAGTGCAGAAGCAACAATCTCAGAAACAGATGACACAGAATGGCATGCGGTCATTTTTGGCCACAATGGTTGGGCGCCAACTTATATTAATAATTCTATAGTTATAATAATAATTATTATTATGATATCTGTGGATGCACGTGAAACCTTCTACCTATTTCAGTGCCTGGCCCTCATGGTCCAGCAGTTCAATGCAGTAGCATTCCATGGTACTTTCACAACACTGGATTTAAACCTGTTCCAAAAATTTTCTACTATCCTTAAGCAATTTTCAAGTCCCTGAAGGTTCTTATGTAGTACCTTGGGGCATATAAAAAATAGTAATAATAATTATGATGATATTTATTCACAGGCCCTATGACCTGCATATCAGTAATAAAATCTTTGACATTATAATTTCCGATCGTTCTTTCTTTGAATTTAGATACGATGAAAATAATCGACGTTGGTGATGACCATTTGATTACGTACGAATGCTTTGACGATCAGTTCACTGTTCAGCATCACTGTCGTCCAGAGTTTGAGCATCTCGAAGTCTTTTACCGTAGACGCCAGATCAACAACCAACATCTGCAGCAACTCCTCAGCTTCATCTCACAAAAGACATGCTTCTCCAGAGCAGAATTCGTTCAGGCGAATCACTCAAGTGCGACATTTCAATGTTTGACATTTCTATGGATGGCTTTTCAAATTAAACTTTCTTGAAATTGTTTTGCTGCCTGTATTGCAATACTACACAGTGAAATTTTAATCCTAGAATAGATACTAAAATTGTTTGCTTTAAAATAGATTGTCCTTATCTGTTGCCTTAGAATAGAATCCGTTTAAGACATGATGCCATTGATTTGAGTGATTGATTTGTTTTAAAACATGTAATATTTATAATAATGATAGTGATGATGATAATAGCTAACTCTTATTGTTATTTTGTCATTCTTTTAGAGAAATGTGAAATCCCTGGCATATTAGACTTTGGTGAGTTTTCAGTTGATACAGTAATGACATAATTTATACCAGCTTGAATATTTCACGCATGAAGCTTTTAGTAAACCATTTAGCATCAATTTGTTTTTTTTAATTATTCTAAGTTCCTGCATGATCTTGTGTAGGGCATTATAACACATGATTGGGTTTCGTTATGATCGAATTATTACCCTCTCTTATTAATCCACATACTGTAGGTCATGCTTGATAAACTTGATTCATAGTAATCTTGTTACCTGGTAAATATTATCTAAGTAGTTCTTTGATAACTTTTTTAGTGGGTTTTACAAATATTTAGTAGTTTTTGACTAGTTTAGAGTAATGGTTGTTTTTTGATGAGTTTTTTTTAATGTTGTTCTTGTGGTGCTTTTTAAAAGTTGGTGGTTTATTTAACATTTACAATTTTTAAACATCATTTTTGCATATTAAACTATTTTTTCAATTAATCAGCAGTTTAAGCATTTTTGAATTTTGTGTGTGACAGATTATCTGAAAGGCAAGCCCTGTGATGTTGAGACTTATCCAGCCATCTCCGATTTTGAGGCTCAAAGGGTAAATAGACACTCTTCCAAATTGATAGTTTTTCACTTGCCCAGCCAGCTTCATTGTCATGTCACTCTCATGTGTCTCTGATTTAATTCACAAACATCAAGAGAGATACTAATACCGCAAAGGCAACTGGGAAACCTGGTTATGCCAACAATATTGCAATAATTGTTGCAGTAATAGTGTTTTCAATTTAATGACACTGTGTGATGATAGCTCATTAGCATTGCCCTCCTCTTTTATCCGGGCTTGGGACTGGCACTGCCAGAGTGCAAACAGTGTAAGAGTAGATTTTTTAATAAATGAAGATTGGTTGATATATTTATTTATTAATGGCTTGATTTGTTGCTTAATTGATTTATTTATTGATCAATCAATTGATTTGCTGATCGATTGATTTATTCATTTATTGATCGATTGATTACTTGATCTATAGTTTGTTGGTATCTGGCACGAAGTCGACCGAACGCGATACTCTCATGGCATTCTCTGGGAGTCTGGCATCTTCAACTTCTCCCTGGATGCATCCGGTTCCCTCGGCTTCCTCTACAGTGGCACAATGGGGGGCCAGTGCCTTGGTCCGATCGAAGGGCACTCCAGACCATTCCAGGGAGATGTCCGGTCCTCGGATCTCACTGTGTGGATTGGTCCTCAACAGCAGAGTCATCATCCTTGGATTGTCCAATGTAGGTGTTACCTTAATTGTGCCAATATGGTCCCATCTAATGCCCATATGGGTCCAATCTAATGCCCATGGATATGGATGTAATGTAATGTAATTTAAATTTTTTGTAGGGCTGCTCAAAACCAACAGCACTCTAAGTGGGTGTCTGCGCTTGGACCAAAGTCTGAAGGCTTCTCCAGAATTATTGGTAACCTGAGAGGGCAAGTTATTCCAGGCACATTGACTGTGGAAGACAGCTCCAAACTGCAGGGAAGGAAGAATATTCATAGAAGATTATCTATTTGACAATCCTATCCATATAGCTCGCTGCCTTCAAATTTTTCTCAATACAATAGCGATGAAGATGATGAAGATGATGATGGTAAGACAGATTTTTAATAAATTCTGACTGTTTGATTTTATGATTGCAAAAGCGGGACAACCGTGAAACTACATTCAACACAAGAAGCTTCTTTTTCGTTATTTAAAAGAATACTTATAATAGCAACTGCCTTTGTGGCATGTAACAATGGCCATTGTGTTTCTTAGATCGATTTAAAATTGTCTACACCGACTATGTGAATACCGCTGCCATCTACTCCTGTCACAGCATGACAGACGATGGAATCTGTCACAGGACTTCCGAACAGGTCTTTGTCCTTTACCGTGTCCAAGGCTTGGAAGTCGTGACTAGTGACGAGGTCTATTCCGCGGTCCGTGACTCCTTGTGCATCGACGTTCACGACTTTGTGAAAGCAGGATATGAAGGTCTATGTTACTATACTGTAGTCTATGCTGTGTAACGTAATGTAACTCGACTTGGAAGTACTGAAACTGCATGCATGTATTTGTGCATGTATGGGTGTATGTGATTACTCGTAAGGTTCCATTTTAGAAAAACCTCAAATATTAAGATGATGATAATGGATGATGTTTGTAGTGGTGATGATGATGATGATGATGATGATGATGATGATGCTTTTGTGAGATGATGCTGAGGAGTTGCTGCAGATGTTGGTTGTGGTTAATCCTAGCACTTACTAATAATCGTGAAGAATATCATCTCCTCTATGTGTTGCCTTCTCTAACTGACCATTTTCAATTATTTGCTTTGCTTTATTTCCAGCCAACTGTCTCGACTTTGTAAATGGACCGCGTAAGTTAACAAATATCTTCATCTTCTGTGCATTTGACTCTTAGCTTCATCTCTGCTTTGTACTTGTAATTGTAAATGAACATTTATATAGCCCCAGGTAAAGAACAAAGCTAATAAAATACACTTTCTGTGATGGTTGGACAAGAACCAAATGGATAGTGTTGAACTTGTGATGCAGATAGTGTGGGTTCAAACCTTGCCTGAGGCTTTTGCTGTGTAAGGCCCTTGAGCATTACATTACATTACAGTGAGCAAGTTTTTTACTTACAATTGCTCTGTACCATTGATGTACTATTGTGTGGTCATTTGTGCACTTGTGAACTTTGATATTGTAAAATGTTGTTCTGCTGTATGGTCTGTGTGATGTTCATTGTCAATTAGGACTAGAATTAGAATTACAATTAGAATTGCTTCAAAGGCACTTTCAAGAAGTTAGACAATTGATTACTCCGTGTCTGACCTTTGCATGACTCCGTCTCAGCTGCTTACAAAGTTTTTTCAGGTTTTGTTTACTGCAGTACCAAAAATGCATTTAGCATATTGTTATTATTACTATTATTATTGTCGTTATTATTGATATTATTAGTATTTTAAAATATTATTCTACACCAAAGGTATATATGACCTCCCTTCCATGATCATCCATTTTTATTATTATTATTACAAGGTTAACCCTTTAACAACCAGCCAGATTGATTTCCCATACATTTTAATACTTGCTTGTCGTTAGTGAGTTAATGAGCACCACTTTTTAATTTAACAACCAAGCATCAGCCTTTAACACTGAGCATCTGTGAGTGAGGTACTCAAGATCCTTATACGATAACGGTCTACAGGAAAGGCTTGAACTAATGCTCTCTGCATTCGGCATTACAAGGCAATCACTCTCACCAGTCAGCTACCACATCTAAGGCTGTCAAAAAATGTTGAAATCACGACCCTGGTACCCGTCGACCCACGCAGTCGGGTACCCGGCCGCACGGATATTTTGTTAGGAAATGTAGGGAATTGTGCTTTTTTATGGAATGTAGTGCACCCGAGAATCGATTTCGTTGCCCGGGCAGTCAGCCAATATGACCAGTGGAATATTTCTGGCATATGTTCGGGTAAAATTGCAGATTTTCACGGAATTTCGGGTACCCGAAAACCGATTTAATTACCCAGGTAGTCAGTCTCGGTCGGGTACCTGGATACCTGTTGACAGCCTTAACCATATCCCACCTTTCTTCAAAGATACATATAAAGTATGTGTTCATAGCTACGCCAAAGAATTTAGTATTTTAAATGTGTTACAGATGAAGAAGCTACAAGGCTTGTGAGGGAATGCCGTGGTTTTCAATCTCCACCAACTATTGGGCCGGAGGAACTGTCAACAATGATCCCTCAACCGACTCAATATGGTCTGTTTGCATTTAGAAATTATGATGAACCGAGTGTCAATTTCTGAGTTTTATGGGCTGCTCTGTAACAAGTCTGAGTTTTGAAAATTTAAAAAAGTCTCATTTTCTTGATTTTATATTTGGTAGCTTGCTCAATCATTATGTTTTTTTGCCTCAGTTTGCATTAGGAAGTAATAATTAGTAAGTACTACTATAACAATATTTGTG
The DNA here is from genome assembly GCA_959347315.1 of Bimastos eiseni. Lineage (NCBI taxonomy): Eukaryota > Metazoa > Annelida > Clitellata > Crassiclitellata > Lumbricidae > Bimastos > Bimastos eiseni. The sequence continues at coordinate 4,572,043 of OY365810.1, read as the reverse complement.
ATTTTAGTCAGGTAGATTGTCGTTTTTTTGTATTGTCGTATTTTATAAATAAAGGTATGATTTTCGTTTTAATAACAGAAAATGGGAAAGCCTATTTATTTAAAGCTTGGACTCATTCCTTGTCTAAGTAATGCCAAATACTAAGAAACCCATTGTGTTAGAATGTGCCATGGTGTTATGTGCCGACCATTGTCCCAATGGCTACGCTACAGATGACAGTGGATGTGAAACATGCAAGTGTAAACCAACTGAAGACCTAACAACCAGTGATACAACGGACATTGACTTAGGTAAGAAATCTTTTGCATGAAATTCGCAAGAAATGTATTGCTGCATATATGACATTATCGTTTCCTTGCATAAGTAAATATTTATTTGGGTGCATGTATCTTGGAACTGATGCAAAGAATTTTATACCAAGTTGTAGTTTTTAGCTCATATTCAGATTTGTTTTGACCTCAAAGATTTTATCAGCTTTTATAATGATTTTAATTAGGTTTTATTATTATTTTATTTGGGTTGTTATTGTTTTGTTTTTACTGTTTCTATTATTTTTATTAAGTTTATTATAATTATTATTATTCTTAGGAATATTTGTTGATATGTTCAGTCACACATAAATGATAATGTGAGTTATAAGTACTCAATTCCCAAATGAGCAGTTAGATAAGCCTATCCTGTGAGTTTCTTGTAGTAAAGTTACTTTATGTAGTGTAAATATATAAACCTGAAAAATTCACATATGAACTTGAACTTCACATATAAACAAACTTCGTCTATAAATTTTTCTTCCTTGGGAGCTTTATAAAATATCGCAATTTTAAGCACAAAAAAATCTTTTTTATTTATTTTCAACTTTGAAGCTGAATCGCAGATCACTTATCCACCGCAAAATGTGGTCAAAGGATACGAATCAACAAACAGCCCAGGTCAGAATTTATAAACTTTCTCTTGTCCTAAAGAAACCAGGACTTTTCCCTATTTCTTGAATCCCGTTTTCTTTCTTAAGGAGATCTTGACCTTGTTAGCTGATCATTGCTTCTGTTATCCCACTATTAATGATTATTAAGCACTATCATCACATTTATGACCTTATTGTTGCTATAGGACCACTGACTTGAAAATTAATGACCCATTAATCATGTGGTGAAATCTACCTCTTGTAGAATTGTAATTAGTTACTTCTATTGTGCAGAGTGGAGGTAATAATATTTCATTGATGTATATTTATAATATATGATTATAATATATAAATAATTTATAATATATATTTATAATTAATTATTTGTTATTAAATTTATAATAATTGAGGCATTTAATGCTAAAGTGAAGTAGGCAAATGGGAAAAGTTGATTAGTTACTTCACTTCAGCATTAAATGCCACAATTTATTATTTATTTAAATAAATAATAATTAATTTAATTTACAGTATATATAATTTATAATATTTCATTCTCGTGACTGCTTCTCAGTTATTGTGAGGGGGTTGTCTTGCTTAACTGGTGGAATGCACAACTGTATAATTGATATTGTTTGATAGTTGAGTGTGCCATTCCAATGTGTCTGAACTTCTGTGATCATGGTTATGCGTTGGACGAAAGAGGTTGTGAAACGTGTAATTGTTCACCTACTTCATCACAACCACCTGGTAAAAATTGTTCAGTCTTATCAACTCTGGTGATCTCTGTCTAATATAAACTTTGACTAATTGGATCACTGCATTGTCTCTGACTACTAGGATATCGTTATGTCTCTATGTAAATTATATTGCACTCTATAAAGCACCTTTCTTTTTAAGTGTAATAATTTTTTATTGATGTAACACTTGTCTTAAGACACTTTATTTTCCAGATACCATAAGTCTTTTGTATGGCTTCTGAGGTATCTGTTGTCTATACTATCTTTGGCAATTCTTTGTACTTGTGTCAATTAATAATAATAATAATATTAATAGGACCACTGACTTTAAAATTAATGACCCATAATAACGTTAATGCTGTGTCGAGCTTTCCATCCACCTGGAATGGGCTCCCGGTTGCCCTCCGTCTTCCCCTTACAATGACCTTCCTACCTATTGTATGTAAGCTGCTAAAGTCATTTCTTTTTGGCTGTGGTTGGGCTGGGAGCACCTCTGAGTAGTTTCCCTTGAAGAGGCGCAATATAAATTATCGAAATGAATGAATGAATGAATGAATGAATGAATAATTATAATACTTTAATTAGATAGCTCTTGAAATGTGAATTGAGTGTCTCCAGAAATGGCATACTTGTTACTTAGTACATAATATTTTGGTGATTGTTTTATTTAATGCTGTCTTTGCTTATTGTAACAATGTTTTGTTGCTAAGGTAACTGTTGTTTGTCTATCAGTCTTTGGTAATTATGATAATCATTGTTTTATTGCTAAGGTGACTATGTAAGAAGTTTAACTAACAATGGGTGTTTGTCTTTGGTTACTATGGCAACCATTATCTTTGTTAAAAAATATAATAAACATTTGTTTGGATACTATGGTAACTAGTAAACCCATTGGTTAAATAAGATTGATTGTCTTTGGTCACTATGGCTACCATTTTCCTATGTTCAAACATAAGCCTTCATTATGGTTGCTGAGGTGACAATTGTCATCACTAAATTTGGTAACCTTGTTTGCTTTTGGTTTCTGGCTCAATTACTGTATTTGGTGACTATGGAAATTATTTTGTATAATAATGTAGACAAATGTCTTTGTTAATTATAATAATCAGTTTGGTTACTAAGGCAACTATTGTACATATTATTTAACTATATTTTTATGGTTGCTAAGGTAACCCAACAATGGTGCATATTATATTCATTTATTAATTCGGGCAATCACTGTCTTTACTAATTATAATAATCATTTTATTGTTACTAGGGTAACAATTGTACTTCCTTGCTATCAGAGGATGTTATTCTTTGGTTACTTAGGCAACCATTATCTTTTGTTAAATGTTTGTTTACTATGTTCTTTAATAATCTTCTAACTGTTCTTTTTAACCTGGGTTGGGCCGAGAGTGCTTCTAAGTAGTTTACCTTTGATGGGGCTCTATATAAAACGTCCTTAATAATAATAGAAATAATGTGACTATTGTTCCTAAAAACTAAAACTGAGGTTGTATGTCCTTAGTTATGTAGTCAACCATTGTCTTGTAAAATATAATCCTTTCTTTGGTTACTAAGGTAACTATTGTGCATATTAGAAAATTGTATTGTTCATCTTTAATTACTCTGGCAACCATTGTCTTAAAATATAATAATCCTTTGTTTGTTTGGTTACTAAGGTCACTATTCTCTTCAGTATTTAAGATAATCTTCTTGTCTTTGAATACTGTACAATCACACATGCTAATATATCATCTGTTGTTTTCCATTGTGGTTGTCATGGAAACGAGGTCTTATTTGTTTTCTTGTAGTACTGGACAAGGGAAAGCTAATAACGGGAGACGATGTGGTAACAGAGGCCCATGTAACGGATGTACCACCTGAAACGTTCATCAGGGAAACTCCAAAAGATGTCAGTCTATTCTCTGAAGTGGAAGGAACCGTTGACGAAATCTACCTTCCTGACGTCCGCCAAGTTTTTCCAGAACTCAGACGGCCAAGAACTGCCGACAAAATTGAACCAGATGCAGATCAATTCCATCCAGAGGGTTGGCAATTGGAGACAGCGGAAGTTACAAGCTCACAGAATGTTGAGAATACAACTAAAACTCATGAACTGAGCACAGATGTTAGCACAGTGAGCGAGGAAGAAGCTGAAAACACGGATCAAAGCAGTGATGAAAACAAGAATAAAGAACAATACAAAGTCAGTTTGGAAAGCGTGGAACCAGATGTTGACATGGTGACAGATGATGATTCAAACCTAACTATGGAGCCAGATGGAAGTGAATTGACAACTAGGGAACCAGAGCTGACCACAACGGAGTCAGAACTGCGAGACGAAGGTGAAGATGATGTGTGGACAGGACTCTTTAAATATTTTAATCCTTAGAGTTAATCTTTCTGGTTATCCTTTTATGTAGCAGGTAAACTTAAGAAGATAGCCTACAGGGTCATATGCATTTACAACTTTGAACTGAGCCATTATAGAGTAATTTGGTTGTAACCTATGGTCAAGATGCTGTGAGGTATTTTTCTATGGCACAGTGCTGTAGTTGGGTAAACTAATCAGTATGTATGATTAGTTCCATGTTTACTTGTGAGTAATTGATGGAGCTTGAATTTTGACTTTGATTTGCACAGATTACAAATGTGAGACACTGGATAATCATAAAATAATGGGCCTACTGAAAAGATTTACTATTCTGCCAATGTGGAATACAAAAGCAGTGGGAAGTAGCTTTACACGACTAAAATAGTCCAGCACTCTGAACTGCAGATGATATTTTATTAATATTTTTAATCAACACTTTTATTTCGCCCGTGTCTAATACTGAGTGTATCAATCGATGGCGCATCAAATCCAACTGTGATCAGTTCAATTCTGGGGGTCAGTCCATGGCACTTACAATAAAAACACTATGGAGAGTTCTCTGAAGCACTTCACCAAGACATTTAAGTTTTAGACACGCAACAAGTGGAAAATGTGACTGTTCACACAATTCCAATAACTTGCAAAACAGCAATTTCAATTATTTCAAAAGAATGGCAAGAATTAGTCAAACTCATCTACACATATAATGGGTTATTCCATTGTAAAATTCAACCAGAAAACAACAAAGATTATTTTTTTTTTAATAAATAACCCAAAATGCACTAAAGTCTATGCCTAAGTACACATAACACTTTATTTTGCAAAGAATGGAGACAATCGTTTAGTTTATGGATGTGCAAAACACTGGAACATGCCTGAGCAAATACAAATAGATATCTGGAAACGTTAAGCATCCCGTTTTAATAGTTGAAGCTTATACATATTCAAGGAAGGACTTCACAACTAAATTTCATCTATAGATACAATCTCAGGGAAATGTTTTCAGGGCGTTTTTACATCCATTGGTACTTCTGCTTGGTTTTCTTTTTTACATAATTTTAAATAAATTGAACATATAGCAACATCATCAAATATTATGAATTTTAATAATTTCACCAAATTATATGCTGTCAATGTTTCCTATTTAATAGTTCATGTAAAACAGTTTCAGCAAGAAAGAAAAGCTGAACCTAGATAATTATATTCTATCAAATAATCTTGATTTTCACAAGATTAAATACTTAAAATAGACAAATTATTTTCAAATAAAACCAATGTAAACATCTGTATTAAAACTGTTAAATTATCTATGATGATTATGATGCCCAAGCACAAACACCTGGTAAAACCATCCTACAAAATGAACACTCCTACAAACAAGACTAGTTTATCCGAGACACTGAACAAGAATTAATGATGTACCACAGAACATTTGCTCAATGCAGTCCACAACAGTATCTGACATAATTTTGATGACAATATTTTGTATATCGTCATCTGTTGTACCTATTGAATGAAATCAAGACCAGCAACATGTGGTATGGTGGCCGATTGGTTAGAGCAGTCAACTCGTAACATGGAGAGTGCGGGTTCAACCCTCATGCAAGGAATTACTGTGTAGGGTAGTTTTGAGCAAGTCCTTCGCACACAATTGCTCTGCATTACCGCTGCAGTTGTGTTGTCGAGGCCTGTGTGCACTTCTGAACTAATTGTTAGAAGGGCAATATCAAATTACAGTTGTATTGTATAAATAGTTAACTAACATGAGAAATACCTTCATTTGAGCAGGATATCAATAAAACTTAGCCAAACATCATTTCTTAGTTTCTAATGCAAAATTCTCAACAGTTCAATCAATGAAGGATCATCTAAAATGCTGTCTTGACAGACCAAAAAAATTGATACATACAAATTAGTAGACACTCCATAAGTATAAGAATATACAATAAGCCCTTACAGAAAACAAGAATTGTTCAATCAACAAGTAACATCTGTTGGAATTCTTCCCAGAAAACCTTTATTAGTCATTTTTATTAAGTATACATTATCAGTATAAACACCAAATAAAAATCTAAAACTATGGCAAGAACTTCTCCCTTATATAAAAACTGAGCAACTTAGCTTATAACAAAAAATGAAAGCAACCTCCTGAATATAAGGATTTAATTTAATCAAGTCCAATCTTTTGAACTTTTCATGAAAAAATATTAGATCTAACTTTCTGCAGTCATTATTGAACCAAGAGTAATCAAGTATATCAGATCGACGTTAGGCTAAAAGGCTATCTGGATTTCGAACATAGACAAACAATAGAATTAAAGAGACAATATGTAAAGTCTTTGTGCTAAAACTTAAAGAAAATTGCTTTGACAAAACAAGTGTTCAGGAATTCGCTTTATATACAGAATCTGGTGCCGCAAACTAAATGGCCGCCTTTCTATCAGATCAAAAATTAAACCGTGGTTAAAGGTCATCTCTATCCTTGCTGTTGTCATACTTTGTTAACTTGAAAACTTACGGGTTGCTACATCTCATAGAATACCGAGCATACTGTGAACTGGTTTTGGATACAAGCATCTCTCATACACTGCATTGCAAGATTTCAGAGACTTTACTCTCATTAACAATATGAATAACAGTTTAAAACTCACACTGCCATTGATCTGTCAAGAAATGGTCAAATGCCATGACAAGCCTGAGATTCAATGGTCAAGGAAGTGTACACGTTGCATGTAAGCCGATTGCATCCTCAAATAGTGTCTACATCATAAGAATAGATTGTCCAGCTGTAGCAGAAACATGGCTAAAATAACTCAACTTTTTGCTAATAAACAGTTAAATCAACCACAAAATCCAGCTGTTCAAATGCTCCATACAACATATGACATAAACAGTGAACAGCTGAGAGAAGAAGCATTGCCAGAAGCCGTTCATATAAATAATCCAATATACCGTAATTGATATATGATGTCATGATATCAACAGATTCAGCAAGCACCATAGCTTTGCTAAAACAGATATTCACAAGTTCAAGCAGTCATGTAAAGATTTAAGACCACCGGATTAAAATATAAATCATGGTAGATAAATATATATCTATCTAAATCTAATAGAACTACAACCTTTTGGCATCTTAACTCCCAAACCTTTAAGTAACAACACAACCCACTACAAATAATAATCAGTTGCCGATTCTGTGGTAATACCACTAAAATGGTAGAAACCATGCACGCATATATACACATACCAAAACACACTGCCAGTGTAAATATCATGGTTAAATAAATAAGACTAATATGAATCACAATGGAGCAATAATGAAGGAATTGTAAATAGCAATAACAAAGCAATCATAAATACTTAGGTAGTTGCGAACACTCGGTGTCAAACAGAAGCCATACAAGAGGAATCACAGGGTTTCCAATATCCAAAACACTCCTAACCACAAGAATCATGCAAGGTTCCAAGGGATTCGGAAATTGCCTGAGCTGTGCAAATGATGGATAATTTCGATCCTGATCAAAACACATCATCTTCACAAATGTTCTGGATGGTTCTGTAAGCACTCGATCAACTTCTCCGGTGCTAACTGCTGCGTACAGATTTGGTGAATGGCAGTGAAGAGTGGATACCTGAACAAAAGGCAAAATCAATGCCACTTAATGCCTAACATCGATTAGAAAGCAATTACAAACACATTAATTAATTAATCATAATTCATCGTAAACTAATAGTAGTAAGTTAATAACGACAAAACTTTGTCGCACTATAAGCTACAATGTTGTGGCTAGAACTACACCTCAATATAATAATGTCTAGTCATTTGAAGTTTCATGAAAAAATATTTAATCGAACTTTCTGCAGTCATTATTGAACCAAAGTAATCACGCCAAGGAGTTGAAACAACTTGTTCCTGAGACTCCGTTTGTATGACTACTCATGGACTACTTTTAAGGAGAAACAGATGCAAGTGCACCTAGCCAACTCAGCTATAATAAGTACACTGACCGTGCACCATCAGTGGGAAGATCAGAGTGGTAAGGGAAGAACTGGTCACTTGTTTTCATGGGTAAGAAAATGAAGTCTTCATAGCCATGGCTGTCTCAGGGCTAGCCTAAGGGACAGCGTTTGCTCTTTAATAGGGAGACAAAAAGAATAACAAGATGAATAAGGAGACCTAATGGAAATACAAGCATAAGAAGAAGCAAATCACAGATCTAGGTAGAATAAATATTGCTGAATATGATTCAAATAATTAATTAAAAATAAGAGATAAACGAAACTAACACAGACCAGAACCTTTGTCCGAAGCTGTCAACTGATAGTGAAAATATCTAACCTACGAATGCCCAAAAACTGCATGTTAATGAGACTCACTGGTCTTCCAAGTTTGTCTGCTTCAAGACGTGATTAACTTCGGCAGCAGTCGGAGGACCTTGCAACTTCTGACCATTCAATAACTCATTCTCCAACTGTTCGATGGACTACCAACCAAACACAAACATATTATTATTGTTTTACCCAAGATAACTGTCTTTTGATCAGCAAATAAATACTTTGAGCCGAATAAAAGAAGAAAAATTATAGTCCCTCAGGAGTGGAAAAAATATCTCGAGACAGTTAATAACATCAAGAGTGGGGATGCTTCATCTAGTCCTGATAGGGCAAAGGTACTGTAGTAAGCAATAGTTTTTTAAAATTCCAACCTGGGTGCAAAGGGGGCTGTGAGCCTTGCTCTAGAATATCACAAATGTGAAGCAGAAAGGAAGTGACCTTTCCATTGGCCTAAATGAAACCGGGGCAGAAAAGAAGTGACCATTCCATTGGCCTAAATGAAACCAGGGCAGAAAGGAAGAGACCATTCCATTGGCCTAAATGAAACCAGGGCAGAAAGGAAGAGACCTTTCCATTGGCGGTAACAAAGATTTCGGCAATTCTTCTGTTACGTCCGCTGTAACATGTCGTAATAAGATCTGCAAAGCCACAGCTCTCCAGAAACGTCTCCGTTCTGCTCTCTGCATTCACAGAAAAACACAATCCTCAATCGAAACCAAAACAAATTCAATTCCATCAATTTGGTCACATCAACAAATACAAATATTATTCAATTACTAGGATCTGCCCCCACCTAAACAGGTAACTGGAAACTCCTATAGGCCTCATTCACATAATTGAGAAATACCACGCTGTGATTCACTGATTTGAAAGGGATTTACAAGTACAGTGTTGTATACATATATCACACATTACTTACATTCATTAAAATCAACTCATTATTTTCGTATTTTCAATTACCTATTACCATCTACGATAAGTATTACAATAATTGCTCCCTACTGCATTGATCATTTGTAAGCGAGTTATTAAAGAACTTGCTAACTTACATACTTGAAATCATGGGCAACAGATCGATATTTAAATAACCATCAGACTCAAAACTCGTTTTTTCCGTTCTCTTTCCCAGAACCATGAGACTCACGGCCAAAGAACTTGTTAACGAAGGCAACCATTTCCATGAAGCCAAGGCGAATGACGGCCGCCTTCGTGTTTCCTCCGTACTTCAGTCCGTCGATGAACCCAGCTCCAACAGCAACTATGTTCTACAGAAACACCATGACAACAGACGTCAACATTTATCAGTGAGTTTATCTTGTTGATGGTCTCAGTGGTGCAGTGGTTAACAAGCAGGACTGTCCAAGTTTGGTTTGAGATGTCAGTTCCACATGCACCCGCTAATCAACTCACCTTTAAGGAGTACATTGACTGTACACTGCAGGTGGTAAGTTGAGATGGCAGAGGCTGAGAAACGAAGTCGCCAACACTTTATTTTTTATTTGTGTCTACCTTAGGGCTCTTGTGGGACTGAACTCCTTTATATACCCTTTGTTGTAACAATGGAATGAGGCAAAGAAACAGTGGGAGCGCTTCTGAGTAGATTGCTCACAGAGGTGCACTATATACAACTGCTGTAATAATAATAACATCACATTTACAATACAAGAGGATATTTACAACAGCATATAACCCTGTCTTAGTGCTCCTTCTTCTTCTTCCTTCTGCTTCTTCTTCTTTCTTTCTTCTTCTTTCTTTCTTCTTCTGATACCTCATCGCACAGCAAGAAGCAAATCGCAGAGATCAGATACTGAGATATCTGTTGCACATGCATATTGGAAATTTGATGACACTTAAGAAATTACACAAAACAATTAGCTGCATAGCCCCACATTTAGTGCTTGGAGCTCACTCCCTCCGCAGGGCTCAACAAGGTTTCCTCTTATGTTCCTCTTGCTCACACCGCCTTCTCAGCAGTAGGCCCTCAATTTGTAACGGCCTCTCTTTGACACTCCCTTCCAATAACCCCTACTCGGGCATTCCTCCATATCTTAAGACGACTCCAGCAGTCCCCTTCGAAGGCGCTATATAAATTCTTACATTGAATGAATGAACAACAATTCCACAAATGGTTACTGTTACCTTGAGTGCTCCACACAGTTCAACAGTCTCGACATCTGGAACAACGGTTATACGAAAGTACGGCGTTTGGAAGATCTCTTTCAGTAGCTTACCAAGTACTAAGTCCTTACAGCCTACAAAGATACTCCTCAATGTTAGAAACATCTGAATAACATTATGATATAACATTTCACCTCTGAGTAGCTTTCTTGAAGAGGCACTATATAAATTTTTGAAAAAATGAAAATAAATAATGTGCTAATTTACTGTTATTATTGATTGACCAAACTTGTGATATTCATATGAAAAGCACCACTTGACATTAACCAACATCTAAGCACAGAGTCTAACGATCAACTAATGGGACTAATTGATTGTTCAGTAATGATCACCCCAACAGACATCTGTTTTGATAATGAAGGGACTAATTTACCAATTGATAATGAAATTGATTGGTTCAGAAGTCCATTCAGATTTCTTTTGTGACTGCTTTGCATTCATCTAACTGGTTTTTTCAGATAGTTACCACATGAGTGAATCTGTTTCATGCAATTTCTTTAAATGATTCTAGTAACAAAAAGCAGAATTTGCAAATATACCCACCAAAAGAATTGCTAAATAGATAAATCAAATCCTTGATAACTCGGTCTAACAATAATCCTTAGCACTTTCTACAGACACAGAAAATGAGCAACATAATTATTAAGTGCTCTGATATAGAGTGTGGCTTGTAAATGTTCTCCTAGTCTACAATCCATTCTGCTTAATGAGCAGTGATGCTTACTGGTAAGCACACTGTAGATTCTGCATTGTAGAGTTAAATATTAATTGTTAGCATCATGATTTTTATGCACAGCCTGGTTCACAGAATGTACCACATGGCATGTTCCCAACAACTCTATATTAACTTGGAATAACAAGGTGTATCGAGCGCACTTAGCGACCTCAAACAGAAAACATCAATCGTCTAACCTATCGTGGCTTCACAGAATTGCTCGAGGGCCACTTCCGACGCGATGTTGGCTCCCATAAGAACGGCACAGTCTATGCCGAGCAATTTACGTATGACGTTAGAGATGAGGTCCAAACGACCATCTGTTACGTCCAGACCCTGAGAGAAACAACAAGAAAGAGAAATCCAGAGATGTTCAGATGCTCCACATTTTCAACAGTAATTTAATATATATTTACTTATTAGGGGATTAATAGGGCGCCCCTTCAAGACCATATACTCCGATGTATGATAGGGTCAATAACATCAGATACATCAGCAGAGATGAGCAGGGTGAAACTTGGCAGGGTAGAGTAGGGTAACACAGGTTAAGGACATAACCAAATAATTAAGAAAGGGTGTCAAAGCAAGAAAATTGAACAGAGATAGAGTAGCGAACATTAAGGGCCTCACTAAAATATCATCTAAGATCGATAGGTAAAGCAAAGACAAGCAAGCAAGGTAAGTCAGAACACAGTAGTGCAAGTTATGGGCTTTATTAGATAATCATTTAAGTTAAAAAAACGTAAGGAAAATCAAGTGTGGCAAGACAGGGTAGTTCTGGAACATTCCACTTTATTAAAAAATGGAAAAGTAGGAAAAGAGTAGGTCAATATGTTTACTAATTCATTAAATAAGGAATAGAAAATTAATGAAGTATGGGAAAAGTAGGAAAAAGAAGAGAATGGAAAGGCTAACCTAACAATTCCTTATGAAACCTGCAATGTGACATAATAACCTTGACAAGTGAGACACCAATTGCGGACTTCTTGACATGTCCATCCAACTGTTTGCACAATCCACGAATGAACTGGTGAGGAGTTACGAAGATCAGGATGTCTGCATCCGAAGCTGACTCTGCAATATCTGGCACTGCAAGCTAACAAAGGAAAATACTTTACAGAGAGTTAAATTCTGCTTCTAAGATAACTTATTTCACAATTGGAGCACAACTAAGGATTTCAATCATTAAAAAATTTATATAGCACCTCCAAAAGGTTGTTACTCAAAGGTGCTTCTGAGTTGAGCATACTGTGATATAATGCAACACATTTCTTATATAATAAAGTCAAAACAGGCAAAGGAGGCTAAATTCAGTAATTAAATCAAACTCATTTGATGCACTTTACCTCCAATCATTCTTTGTATCGCATTAGCATAATTTATATAGCACTTCTGCAGGACTAAAAACAAAACTTTCTAATCAATTAGGGTTCAATGCATGAGGCATCAGACAAAGACACTCTAAAAATTAAGCTATAATTAAACAACATAAAAGTTCAAATAGGCATCACACATTTTTTGTCACTCTTACTTAAAACACATTTTACCCTTGTATATAGATTGCATTTGCATCAAATTAACAGTATGACAGAAGGCTCAACTTCATAACAGCATAATTCATATATCACCTCTGCATCGTCTATCTGAAGTGGCACATCACCAGATCTTCTGCTCAATCTGGGAAGCATCTTCACAAACACAGTTCTCTTTCACTTGAGAGCCCTCATGAATAAATTGGTGCCCTGAACCTGGCTATTGAGTGGTGACGCTATATAGATACATAAATAATATGAACGAATGAAATACCATTTTACCACGTTGGGCGGTATTTTGCAGCCGGGCAAGTATTTCACGTTTTCATGTTCCGTGTTGATTATTTCTGTCAGTTTCCGCCCATTCACGATTTCTTCATAGACGTACATCTTTACAGTTTCCGCAAAGGCAGGCTTGCCATGAACATTGAGACCAACAACCTTGGCAATGACAGATCCCCTGAACAGAAACAATGCCACTTGTAGGGCTAAATAAATAATCACGTAAGAGCTTTTAACAACGCATGACAATACGCATAATCTTGGATTGTCAAGGTGACAGTCAACACTATGTTTAGGTCATGTCATGAAAAACCTTTTATGATATGGCAGTTTAGTTTGGCTGCAGGCGAGTTCAACACCGAAAATTCATTGCAGTGTATTCCTATTGCATTGTTAAAAGATGCCTTCACATTACTTTACCTAGTTATTGCTTTGTTGCAAAGATTGGCAATGTCATCCACCTTTTTGTAGTTGATAACATCATCTCAAGGAGATCGGTCACCCATCTTGGGGTTGGCAAAATTATATAAAATTCGCACAACCTATTATAAATGATCCAACAATGGCAAGTAATAAAAGGCTTGTCAATATACTGCAAGACTATAACTAAAGACAATTTTTAAATTTCAAATACTAGAAATAACTACAATAAGAAAAACATTACGCTGACATCAAAGGTCAAAAGCGTGCATTTGCATAACTGGTTCATTCATTCATAAACTAGCTAAGCAGAGTCTGACAAATTGTGTGCCATTTAAATTAGCATTTTGCAGATCGAGATTAGCTATGCAATATCAAGTGCATAAATAATCAAATCAGTTTACGCTTTGCAGATATGCATAAAAAATATACACGTGCAAAACTAAAAAATAATTGCCTATAAAAATAGCAGCCGCTTATTATTTGCACAACACATCGCAGTATTTATACAATCAAAGCATATTCTCACCAGTTCCCTGATCCAACTATACAAATCTTGACTGGGCTAGACATCCTGAAAATGTTCCTAGTTTCAAATAGCACCAAAATGTTCGGTTTTATTCACCACTATCCGACATAAAACTTCACCTCTGTTCTGTTGTCGGACCCTAGACAGTGTCCTTACAAAACGGCCTTGACCGACCTGCACACATTTACATAATTCATCAACATGTTAACAAAGAGCTTAAACTGTTCAAAAGTAAGGATTTGTAGCTATAAATGGTCTACATTGATGGAATAATCAGTTTATTGATTGTTTTGGAACGAAAGAGTTAGAATAGAAAATTATCGGATCACGATTCACGATGTCTGTCAAGTTGAAACACACATTCCCTTTCACATTCGATGACACATTCGGCAGGAGAGTGATATCCCCAGGCAATAGCCTTTGCTATTCAAAAGTTATGGCATCACTTCCACAGCTAAATTAACGGTCTTACACGGCATACAGGCCTAAGCCTAATAATCGTGACCGGATTTAACTTAAGAGACTTTGCCTTGACAACTACTTGTTATGATCTGTCTATCACATGATTTCCTATTGATGACATAGGCCTACTGGCCAACGTCTGTATCCTACACGGTCTGTCGAACGCTCGCTATTCGCAAGAACTCTTTTTCATTGACACAAGAATACAAAATAGCTTTCAAATCGAGGCTCCTCGTCGAGTTTTCCCTTCCTTTAGTCAATCTGCAAGTCAAACAAGCTAGCGAACAGACAGTTCGCTTTCAAGAGGTTCTTAGCGCGCGTCCTATAAAATCCCGGATACACATGAACATTCGAGCTTAGATACAGGTACACCAAATTAAGTAGTGCCAATAAAACTAGACTAAATTGAATAATGTTTGCTTGAGTGAAGGGTGCGATACGAGCGTCGTAATAACTAACCACTCAGCAGGGATTGGCAGAGGACAATGAAGGTGATGTCATTGAGAAAGGTGTTTGAAGTGCTCAATACGCCTCGGTTTCAATTTTTGAGTTTGAAAGTCAGGCAAATTATTTTGCAACACACAAGCATCAATTATACCGTCCAAACGCACTGAGCCACAGATACGATGCGCGTCGGCAACTTACAGGATAATTCATTTGTGTAGAAGATTTTTATAATTTTTTTTATTTGGGACCGCCGCTCGGAGGAGTGCCATATGTAGGTCATTGAAAAGATAGTCTCTGTTTGATTACAAAATCGATCGAAACATTTTGTTTGCTAAAATGGCGTGATGGCATTTTATTGAATCATCTTAGGTGCGTGGCCAGGGCAGCCTCAACATGCCCCATCGTCATCTTCAATGTTCTAAATACTTTGAGAAAGTGCTACTTTTTAACCGTTTTTGGCAAAAGGACGAACACGGTCGATACGAGCAGACCACCTTGCGACCGACATTGAGTGAAGTGCATCTGAGACGTGTAGTTTCAAAATTTCCCATCGCTTTGGACTTGAACTGAAAATATTGTATAATAACATTTTATAAACTGTCAATCAGTCTTTCATTCATACTCAAAAATAGAAATCGTACCGGACCCCCACTTTGCTCTCGACAGACCTTTTTCTTGAAAACGAAAAAAACATGATATCCACCAAAATGAAACCCGAAACAAAGCAGAATCCTGTCGGAAAGAAAAATTACATTGCATCGACGGATGAAGCAAACTTACAAACTTAGAAAGGAACAGGAAATCTAGCAATGTTCCAACGAAACAACAGGACTTAGTAGCAAACAAGAGGAAGAATGTTCAGAAGGAAAGAGAAAGGCATCGAGTTCATCCAAATCGGAAGTTGATGATTCAATTCAATCTCGTTTATTGCAGCCATTGCAAACGGTATATGCAGTTAACAAACAATACAGATTATAAACTATAAGATAGCCGTCAATCAATATTAGTCCTAATTCTAACTCGAGAGGGCTAGGATCATCGAAACAGTTAGACAGTCATAAACACAAACAAGTTACCAACTAACCCTCAGGACCAAACAGAATCTTAAAAAAATAACTTAACCAAAGCGGGTGTGAGCCCGGACGACGGGTGGTGGACCAAAGACGAGCTACTGACCAACTGCCCCGTTTGATAGTTGTGGAAATCATATAATCGAGCCATTTCATTTATTAAAAAAGTACGCAAATTATTTTTAAACGTATAAGGGTTGATGGACGAACGGATTTCAAGCGAAATAGCGTTCCAGACCTGCGGACCTGAAGATTTGAGACTGAATTTACGGAGATTTGTTCGGGCTCTATCATAGCGGAAAGCGCGGGAGTTCCTTGTGCAGTAGGCATGGGTGTCAGAGCCCACGGAGAAATAATCCGGAACATTGATGGGAGTAGACCATGCTCATAGCGGTAAAAAAATATACCTATTTGAAGAACTCTTATTTTATCTAATTTTAGAAGCTGCAAATCTTTAAATAATGGGTCAGTATGTGCAACTCAATGGGCACCCGCAACCAAACATATCGCCTTTTTTGTAGCACCACTAGTTCAGTGAGCCTTGACTTATAATTTGAGGACCATATTAAATTACAATAGGTTAAATACGGATAAATCAAGGTATTGTATAATTGAAGTTTAACGGAATTAAGGATAATGTGGGAAACTCTGGATAATATACTTATATTTTTAACTATTTTATTAGCAATATGATTTATATGTACAGCCCAGGATAGATGGTGGTCGACATATACCCCAAGGAACTTGGCGGATTCAACCTGATCAATCGGTGTGCCTTTTATGTGGAGACTTAGGTTTAGATCCTTTGGTGAAATTTTCCTATTAGAATTGAAAAGAATTAAATTTGTCTTATCCAGGTTGATCGTGAGCTCATTGGCGTAAAACCAATCGGCTACTTTAGATAGCTCCAAGTTCATATTAGCAAGAAGCTTATCCAATGATTTATGCGAAAGAAACATATTAGTATCATCTGAAAATAGTATAAAGAATACAATTGAAGACACGTTAGCTAAGTCGTTTATATAAAGAAGGAAAAGGAGCGGTCCTAAGTTGGAGCCCTGCGGAACACCATAAATAATTATAGCACTATCACATAGGTGGCCATAGCAGCTAACGCGTTGGGAGCGGCTATCAAAATAACTATGAAACCAATTGATTGCTTTTGTCTGGTTTGCTGTGAGTCTTACATTGCTACCAGAAGCACATCGGAAGCGTGGATCCGATGGGTAGTTTATACGAAGTGGTCTGATGCCGCTTGCATTGATGGCATAATGAATTATATTATTATCTGTCGTAATTGTGATTTGAAAATGACAGCAGACTGACATTTACGCTGGTACAACCCATCCCAGTGTTGAAGGTGGTGTTACAATTTATCCCATGCCTTGTTACAGCCTAGTCGTTGCAAGTTGTAACACTTGAACAAAATGCAATTGCATTTCTTTTCGTAATTAATAGAGTTAAACATCTGAAACGGTGCACAGTTATTATGTATTCTTCAAATATTTCAAATGATAAATTGCAGAAAGAATACGGTCATGAAACGTCTAAATGTGTAAATTATTACACCAAGCGCCGTCCTCCTTCTCCCCTAAATATATAGAATGACAAAAAGAAGTACGTAAAGACAACGAGCACGAGAAATATCGCAATGTATTTTCGAGTTGTTTTAGTGGTTCTTCTTCCGATCACTTTAGGCTTAGATGACACTGGATTCGATGTGCATTCATCTGAAAATATAGAAAAGTTAGATCCATTTCCTCTGTATCCCTGAATAACCAAAAGCAAAAGCAAAGAAGCTATCGCGCGAGAGTGGACATATGGATACAGAAAAGCCTACAGAGAAGACATGCATGAACATGAATCAACAGACACCACCATTCTGTCTCCATTTTCTCCAACACATTCACTACTTATTTCAAGTTCTTCAATCGAGCCATATTCAACACTGCACCACGCCTCTGGAACAAGTTCTCTTAAATCCTGAAAATTGTCGATTCCGAAGTAACTATTAGTCACCGACCATCGTCTGCTTCAGGCGTCTCCATCTATCATTCCACGGGCTTTTCACTCAAAACTGATGTTTTATCTTATCAAGAGCTCATAATTATTCTGGCTTATTCTATCCTGCGCGCACCCACTCTCGAAAAAAAACGACACCCGCCTTAACAGTTACTCTGCTCCATCTAACCTCCCAGTAAACTGGACCTTGACCTACCCTCAACTACCATGCGCTCATGAATAAGCTAGAGCCCGGAGCTTGGCAATCAAGTGGGGCTTAAGAAGGTTGGAGATTGTGATTGAGATCAAGATTTATATTGTGAAAGTGGCGCTATAGAAGTTCTTTGATCAGACAAGGTGGATACGCACAGTGCCATCAATGATATATCAGATGTAATGAAGGCACGTGCGATGAGTCTCATGAGACAGAAAAATATCTAAGACCATGAATGCAGAACCAAAACAATTTAGGGTAAAAGCGCATGTTAGCGTATTATTCCGATTTAAAAATTTAAAAAAAAAATAGCGTATATAATTATTATTATTACCATTAGGCTATAGCAAGCAATGTAGGCTACTTAGAAAACGCTGAATTGCTACAAAACGGCATAGGGCCTATGTACAATTCTATTCATCAATCCTGAATCAACTCATCTAAGCCTTATTCATCTTCCATTCAAGTAAAGTTCTTTTCACCGATCCATTTTTCTACTTTCACAACAGTCTTTTCATCGATCTCGCTGCCTTCAATTTGAGCGGCATTCTTTTGAGCAATAATCCCTATAAGTGATCGCCCAAATGAGCAAAAGTACATCGGTTCACGTCAAATCCACCAATTGAAATATATGCAGACGCTAAAATACACGGTATAATAAGCGAGATATATAATTCACTTTTACCAAATTCTGATTATTAAAACTTCATTCGGGTAAGGGTAAAGTGCGGGGCAGCGAATATGTGGAATGCTTATGGCCTAACGGGTTAAATGCGGATTACATGGTGCGGATTAATTGATAAAATGCGAAAAATTGAGAGTGCGGATCAAATTATGCATGCATTGGCTAAAAGAAAAAGAAAAATTAATAGTATTGTATTGTATTTAAGCATTTCTAGAGCGCTTCTAGTAGGGTGAACCGTTCAGAAGCGCAAGTCCCCGCGAGAAGAAGTAGATTTTGAGAAAAGCGAAGGAGGATGATAGACTACCAGGTGGAATTTTCGAGCGACTAGCTGGAGAAAGCCAATTCCACAGAGGGGATCAATTGAAACAAATGATCGAGACTGAGCCTTAGCTGTTCTAGTTCGAGAAACCAAGAGGTCAAGTCTATCGAACAAGTGAAGTGGACGGAGGGCAGGAAACTGAATGAGGCCGAAGTATTATGTCAACCAAGTATCTCGGAGTCTTGAAAATTAGAATGAGAATTTTAGATTCTATGCGAGCATGGAGAGGGAGCCAATGAAGTTCATCAAACGTAAAGGTAGAGATCAGAGAGTAACGAGGAAAGCGAGCTATCAGTCTAGCAGCTGTCTTAGGTACTGACTGAATAGGAGAGAGACGAACCTTAGGAAAACCATGGAGAAGAGAATTACAGTAGTCGATTTGAGAGCATATAAAGCGTGAACTAAAGTGGTAAGGGTGGAGGAGGAGACAGAACGACGAATGACCCAGAGGAGCCTTAGATGAAACTAGGATGAACGTGTGAGATAAGTGATGTGTTCGACAAATTTAAGAGAACTTTTAAGGATAACACCAAGATCACGAAGACTTGACGAAAAAGTGAAGAGTGGGAACTGTTCAGAGTGGATAAAGAAATCAAACTTCTGACGTTGCAGAGGAATACCGAACCAGATAAATCGAGTCTTGATGATGCGGACTAAATGTAGTTGTGGGCATAGTAGTTAAACAGTAGTCATTTAACAACCACACAACCGTAGTACATCGCTCTATAGAAGCCACAGCAAGACCAACCAAAGCACGCGGCCACCCCGTTGTGATCACATGTATTACGATCAACCTCTCACTAGACCGGATCGACCATCACGGGGAATCCACGCGCCATAGGCTATGGGGCTTGAACAGAATTGATAAAAGCCTCGGAGAATTGTGAGAGCATTAAAAACGAAATTGAAATCTGGTCAGGCTTGGAACACCGCCTGACGACTGTCGCCATCTAGCAATTTTGGTTGACCGACGAGATATACATAAACCGATGACAATCAGTTAAATACATTGTATAGACAACATAAAAACACGATAAAGACAAGATAAAGGCACGATAAAGATATGATAAGGACACGATAAAGGCACGATATAGACCAAATAATCGTCGAAACAGTTACGCCTACGTGACGCGCTGACGCAGTAATATTTAGCTCACAGGGATAGACTCAGACAGAGATTTCAGGACGTAAAACTTGGAGAAGCAGAGCTGCAGTCTGCCTAAACGATGCGAATAAACAGTTTCATCCAATCGCAACAGCAACTGCTGATTCGCAGGCAGCGATGGTGAAGGAGCTACAAAAAGTCACCAGCGTCTTAGAACGTCTGCCAACAGAGATTCAACCAGAAGTTAATTTAACCCAATAAAAGCGCTGTTTGCAGAAACCAGACCGGCGATTGGGGCACCCACACCTTAGGAATTCTTTATTGATGTCGATAAAAGATCTTGATGTTTGTGTGTTCAGAAGGCACGATTTGAAACCACCCAGCGAATTCAATCTTTGCAACGCGGAATCAATTCGAAAAATTGCCTTCGAAATTAACCATTATAATAGGCCTGGTCTTAATTCTAAATGATCAAACCGTCAAAAGCTCGAGATAGCGAAAGGCCGCATGCGCTGGGTACAGACATGAAAGTTGTGTCGGCCTATTTATAGGAAGCGACTAAATCAACTGATCGAGGACAATAGAGTCTAATCTGAGCAAAAAAGGGAAGGAACTTGCACTTCCTCTACGATAATGCAAAATGGTTAAGTTTGGTGAATAGTACTTCTGTGAGCGGCGGTTATGCAAATCTAAAGATACGACACGATACGATGCGTGTATCTATATTACAGATACACTCATTGTATCCTGTCACGTCTATTCAGAGGCGCTCTCAGCACGGAAACCTCCGGGAAAGGAAATGCCTTTATAGAGCGAGAAGCCGATAGTCTTAGCAAATAGTGACTGGAGAGAATTAGTCATTAGTCATTAGTTAAGCCCTTCGTGGTGGAGGAAGGTAATTCCAGATTGACGGAACCACAACACCAAAAACCGGGTGTTGGGCCAAGGCAGACATAGTCCTAGGGCATATATACATATATATATATATGCCCTATGTCTGCAGATTATGTCTGCCTTGGCCCAACACCCGGTTTATATATATATATATATATATATATACAGGGAAACTAGATAGAGGATGTAGTGGATGCACGCAGTGACAGGATGCGAGTTCAAGACTTCAAGCATATATTTATGTAGAGATAAAATGTAAGAAAACTATAGGTAGAGGGATTCGAGCTATGAGCCTAAAGCATTTATAACCGATTGAATGGGAGAAAGATGATGTTTCAGAAGGCACATTAAAAGTGAGTTGCAGTCGTTTGAGCGGTAACAAACAAACGCAGGAACTATGGTGGTAAAGACAGAGAGAGACCGATCATCTGATGGCTCAGTTGAAAGTAGCAGAAGCGGGTCAGGTTAGATATGACATTGTGTTCCGTGAACGTGAGAGAGGAATCATATTTGACGGCCAAGTCATGGACATTAGAATAATATGCGTATGCAGATCAGTAGTTGTAAGTTACTTTACAACACTACATACATACATAAATACATACTGTTAGGAACCGATGCTCGAGTACGTACGACGTGCAACGTGGCTTTGATAGGGCATGGACTAAGCGACCTATATTCATAGTTCGTGTACGGGTAGATTATAGTCGAACTGAACGATGTTATATATTACCAGATAGCATAAGCGCTTACAGGACTTTAGCCTCATATAAGATGTGGTCACTGGTCACTGGTCGGTGTACATAGGTCAGTGCTAGAATCGTGTGTACTAGATTGACTATATTAGAAGACGCTGTAGAATAATCTCTCAGAGCTAGGACCGGATTTCTGGTGGCAAGTCGTGTTCAGCTCGTTGATGTTGCCTTAGGTATTTACGAAGGTCCTAGTCTCAAGCTGTATTAGCTAAGATGTTGTGGCGAATGCCTTGCTTGACAGCAGCTATAGCTCGTTGTACCGTGCAGCTTAAGGCCAACCGTGCTGCTGTTATCGTTCTGTCTTGTCGTTTTTCCGTTCTCCGCACATGTTGTTCAGGTTGTACAGTACTTTGTCATTAAATATCGTCTTTTCATAACGATCACCTTAGACTTTACCTGTCCGCTAGAGTAGTATCTTAACATTTTGGGCCTCGTTCCGAGAGCAGCAAAATATTTAGTCCGAATGTGGATGAAATTTTCAAAATTGTGCGAATTAGGTAGGTAGTGAAATTGGGGAACGAAGGCGTCAGACAGCGCGAGAAGATATGCGAACTGCGTAGATTAGCCAAAAGCGTTAAGTGTAAAAGCAAGTATCTTATGTCATAGGTAGAATTAGCGTAAGGCAACATTTACGACTAAAATTTTGAAAGTAGTGTCGTACGAAATTAGCGTAACGCAGAAGGTGCTGCTAAAATTGGAAGGTGTTGTTGCATTAAGGTGTAGTTAGTGCGTAAAATAAAGTGAATAGTGAGTTTAGTCGCAGTTAGTTGGGCCTAGAATAGAAATAGTTGCGAAACGTTGCGGTAAAATGGAGACGCAAGAGGCGTCTAAATCATTGACAATTGAGGATGTCTTTGATGTGATGGCAGAGGAGTTGCGTGCGGAGTTAGACGCTTTAGGTCATGATACTAAAGGGTTAAGTAAGCAGCAGTTGCAAAAAATGCTGGCTAAGATACTGTCGCCGACAGAGCCGCATAAATGGGAATTGTAATTAGGGAGTCAGTCGATGAAATTGAGTGTAAAAGGAACTAAATAGTTGAAACGACAAATTAGACGAGAAGAGAGAGAGTTTGAATTGTGAAAGCTTAAGTTAGAAGCAGGGGAGCGCAAAGATAAATTAGAAGCAGAGGAACGCAAAGCTAAGTTAGCAGCAGAGGAGCGTAAGTTAGCATCACGAAGCTCAAATCTAGAGAAGAAACTGAAGAGAGAAGATTGAGAAAACAATATGAAATAGAAGACAGAAGAGCGAAGGCCTTGACAGCGGCAGAAGAAAGGAGAGAGGCGGCACAGGAGCGAAAAGAAGGGAGAGAGGCGGATGAGACTAAAAAAAGGCAGAAAGAGAAGCAAAAGACCGAGAGCGTGAGTTTCAGTTGAAATTACAAATGGGAACAATAAATAAAATGGAAACTGGGAATACAACTGCGTTTCGCATGAAATTAGATGCTGCAGTGCGTTTCGTTCCGAAGTTCGATGATGGAGATATGGATCAGTATCTGATTCGAAAAGGCGATGCTAATCCATGATTTTCCGAAAGATAAATGGACTAAGTTAATTCATACACAATTAACCGGGAAGGCACAGAAGGTGTTATCAGAATTGAGCGTCGAAGATTGTTGAGATAAGGAGGTTTTGAAAACCGCATTGCTCTTGGCGTACGCTCGTGTATCGGAGTTCTATCGGAAAAATTTTCGAACCTTAAACAAAGGAAATTTGGAAACGAATTCTAACTTTGGTTTTCGGTTATATCTGGCATGTAAAAGTTGGATTGAAGGGGAAGGTGCTCTGATGGATGTTGATAGATTATTAGAGGTAATTAAGTTGGAAAAATTTGTGAATTGCATGCCCACTGAAATACACCGTTGAGTAACTGAGAAGAAATCTCAACGTTAGCTCAAGCAAGTAAGTTAGCTGATGAATTTGAGATCTTGTACAAACCGTTTAAAATGGATCCAGCTGCAGCAACAAAGTTGAATCACGTACGGAAGAGAAATTCGAAAAAGGAAATTGGGGAAATAATTCGAAAGGTCATAGGTTCGGTGGGCGCTCAAATTTTTTGAACAATTTTGGACCTCAAATTCGTTGCGCAGGATGTAATAAATTGGGCCATGGATTACAAGATTGTTATAAAAATAAGTCAAAACGCCAAGGTTATTGGAAACAGTCGTCTGACCAAAAACCTAAACTCGTGCAGTTGGTTCACAATGACAACGTGGGGGAAGCATGGGTCTATGGTTTCGTCTCAAGTGCATGATAATTTTAAGCCATTTTGTGCTAATGCGCAGTTGTGTGACAATGAGGGTTCACAGAGACAAGCAGTGCTGTTTCGGGGTTCGTGGTCCCTGCAGTCGTTGATCAGTTGAGAACAAATTGCAGTAACTGAATACAGGGACACAAATGGGAATAGGTTGATTCAAGGAATCACTGGACAATCTGAAGAAATTCATTTAGTAGAATTAGAACTCCAATACCGTGAATGGTAAAATTCTATGTGGATTGGTAGATAAATTGCCAATTGCAGAGAGACGACAAGTCCTTAAAGGATTTATTTTCCTTGACTAAGTCTAAACGCGATCCTAATGAACGCAAATTCTACGAAGTGCGCAACGATGTATGGGTTAGGTGTTGGAGGGATAGGAGTACGCCTGGTGGTTTGGAAATAACACATCTGGTTGAACCTGTTGTACTTAAAACCAAGCTGTTGCAGGTGGCACGTGACATACCAACCAGTGTTTATTTGGGAATAAGGAAGACCACTGATTGCTTATTGCGCCATTGCTATTGGCCTGGTGTGTTTGGTAGCATCAAGAGATATTGTAGAAGTTGTGACATATGTCAGAGGTTGGTTAAAGGTGCGGTGAAAACAAGAGCACCATTGATTAACTTGCCCGTTGTGACGAAAGTTTTCTCGAGATTGTCCATGGATATTGTTGGCCCCTTAAAGTTGTGCAGGAAATCTGGAAATTGGTCCATTTTGACCGTAATGGACTTGTCAACACATTTTCAACTGGCGTACCCGGTAAAGGTACATAATGCGGAGGAAGTGGCCAGGTGTTTGATTGATGTGTTCGCATTATTTGGTTTTCCAGATGAGATTTTGTCTGATTGTGGCACAGAGTTCCTGTCTCAACTAATGCAAATTTTTTTGATTGAGTGTCAGGTGTCTCATATTCGAACAAGTCCGTACCATCCGCAGACGAACGGTTGTGTCGAGAGATTTCAATCTGCGAGGCAATGGACAGGGACTGGGATGAGGTTTTTCCACTATTCTTGCTTGCGTATCATGAGGTGCCGGTAAAAGATTTGGGATTTGCACCTTTTGAATTAGTGTTTAGTCGGGACGTGAAAGGTCCCTTGCAGCTGATTAAAAGCAGCTGGTTAAAGGAAGACATTTTGCATGTGGGTCCGAACAAAAATGTAATTGACTTTGTGTTGGAGTTGCGTGATCGAATTCGAGACGTATTAGAGATTGTGAATAAGAATGAATCACAGGAAAAGCAGAAGTCGAAAGAGTGGTATGATGTCAAGGCTAGAGAGACACAATTTGAAGACAGAGAGAAGGTTTTCCTGTTGTTACCGTTGATTGGGAAGCCATTGCAGGTAAAGTACTGTGGCCCTTATATTGTTGCGAAGAAATTAGGTGCTGTGACTATGTTGTCAGTACATTGATAAAGAAATGAAACATTAACTACTGTTGTAAATCTGGTAGTAACGGAGGACAAGGGTAAGACTGATCGCCAGTTCTCGAGTAATGTTGTGCTTGACCATTTGGATGTGGAACAGAGACAACAATTGTCGACTGTTGATTGAATTTCGTGACGTGACGCATACGCACACACACACACATACACACACACATGCATACACATACACATGCACACATACACATGCACACATGCAGACACACTTACACACACTTGCACACACACTTGGACACATACTTGCACACACTTGCACACACACTTGCACACACACATGCACACACACATGCACACACATATACACACATGCTGCTTACGGAATAATTCATCTATCTTTCATATGGTACAAACCAAGGAAATCAGCAGCTCTTCTGAACTCTTCTCGTGACCAGGTAAGCGTAACCCTTACAGCATTTCCAATCCAAGAGATATCAGTGAAGACCCTCTCGATGATCACCTCCAATTTGTCCGTATCTAATTGATCGATCAGATACAGCAGTTCATTTTGAGTCTGGCAGTGGATGTAGATAACGATGCTCTGTCCTTTCTTGGCGGCAATCATTCTCAGCTTCGTTAACTCGAAAAACCGAGTGACTTCTTCTAAAGAACGATTCTGCAGAACCATCGTTAACTTTGTGACAATATCATCTTCGACTTCATCTACGTTAGCAACGGCGCATTCAATGTTTGCGTGAACTCGAACAAGGGCTGTACAGATAAAGAACATAGGCATCTTTTGATTTATATACGATTCATCCGAAAAATTCACAGTGCAGATAATTACGTCGTTTGAAAAAATTGGCAAATGCAATTTGCATAATAATAAACGCAAGAGATGAACTTTGAACAACGCAATTTATTATTAATAACACCTCGCAGTTAATATTCCTCAAAACACCTGCCATCCGATTGTAGCAATTAGTCGCTCAGTATCAGCAAATCTGACTTTGAGTAACGAGGAACGTGTCTTTAAAGTTCGCATGGTTGACGACATCTGCCAGCAGAGAGATTTTTGACTAAGGTTCAGGCAATTGAATTTGTTTCCTTGCTGTAATTACGAAACCTCTTTTTCTTTTCGATTGAAATTGTCACATCTGTCAGTCAGGACCGTCGACAGAAATTCGGGGTCCCTACGTAGAGCAGTCACAGGTCTCTAATTATCTTAAGCTTTATGAAATACTTTATTGTGCTCCCGGTCGGGTCCCCTAGAAAGTCGCTGGGTCCCTGAGCATTTGCCACTGCCCCCCTCTCGGGCCTGTTGACAGTGTTTCCATTGTGCTAATCAAGTACTTATTGTTAATTAATATTACGTCACATGCATGCAGTTGTGCTAATATTGGCATGTTATGTTTCTAATTAGCGAATTGCTGATTATTCGTTCCTCTGATTGATCGCACAAGCATTCATTCATTCATTCATTCATACATACACTAACTTGGTCACTCAATAGATAAATCATAATCATTTATATAATCATTTATTCAGCCAGAAATCGAGTGAATCTCTTCCACCTGAACTGATATTTAGAAGATTACTTACCTCCTCCTTCTGAAAGTATTTCGGCAACGTGTCGTTGATCGGAATCGGTTAAACATGCCACTGTTGTGATGTACTGTTGAATACTGAATTTTGTCAACATGTCCAACAGTGCGTCGTTTTTGTTAGCATCAGTTGGCTTCGACAAGATTAACTGCATTTGTCGATAATTGATGACTCTCGTAGATAATAATCTACCGCATAGATCGCTCGTATCGAGAATTTCTACTAAACGCTCGCGATTGATTTCCAACAATCTGACGTCAGAATCGCTAAGTGGCCAATCGTCTCCATATGTAGATCCACGCACTATGCATACAAGAGCAACAACAAATAGTCACCTTCGATTATCTTAATATAATACTGTGGGCGCAGAAACAGGGGCTTGGACTACATTTTGCAACACAATATACATGTAAATAATATGGCATCTAGACATTTCCGCCCAATATTTTACCACGGACATTTCCCCGTATGACAATCCCTAGACATTTCCCCCCCCGGCCCGTTTTTACACTTAACCCAGCAAACAAACTGACGAGAAAGTGCATTGTATTGGCTGCATCAATTTATTATTTATCACCAGTTATTTAAATAAGGAAACGGTATATTTAAAATGTGTAAACAACGTTTTTGGCTAAATTGCAGTTTAGCTCTACAATAACTATGTACTCAATTAGCATTTGATCATCGTCATGTTCTTACATATTGCATGCACACTCAATTTGAAATAGATGTTGAGCTGATGTGAAGAATGATTCTTCCTTAGTAACCGTTGCATTGGGAAAAGCAGTTATGCTTGAATAAAAGCTGGTTTGAGGAAAATAAGTCTGGTTAAATAGAAGTTGGATTGATTAAACTTGTTCTTGCCATTGTGCTAGATGTATTGATGAAAATAAAGCTTGCTGAGATAGAAGTTGGATTAATGAATTACATTCCCTGCGTAAATATACGTTGGCTTAATGGATAGGATACCCTTACCACTATTCATACGCTTGTACATGCTTTCGTGACCACCAGAATCGACTATTGATGCTCTCTCTATGCTGGCTACCCGGCAGCTCGAATGAGCTGTCATCTTCGCTTCTGCCTAATAGGTCGAGCTCTGTAGTCCCACCCTTAGAGCTCTGAGCTCGCGCTCCCTCCGCTCGGCTGAACAAGGTCTCATCTATGTTCCTCTCGTTCGCACAGTTACAGACAAATCCGAGCCTTCTCCGTAATGCGCCCCTATATTTCGAATGACCTCCCTTTGGCGCTCCATTCCTATGACCCTTTACAGGTAGGATTATTCCTCTCCCGTCTTAAGACGACTTTATTTGGTCGTTCTGGGGTTGGCAGCGCCTCTGCGTGCGTAGTCACCTTGACGAGGCGCTTTATATAAACTCTCGTAATGAATGAAGTAAATGTGCAAAAGGGAAGCGAGATCGCTGAAGAGAATTTTGCTTAAATAGAAGCTGGATTTATACAAAAACTTCTAGCTTCCGTCATCATTATTCTAACTAATCCTCGTTGTTGGGGTTGGTTGGGGTCAGGTCAAGTCTTGTGATAGTCGGTTATGATCACGGTTAGGTTTAGTGTCGTCATTAGATTGAATTCAGCCACATATTAAGCAATAAAAATCGCTTTCTAGATCACGTGTGTGGCTTTCCTTTTTATTTTAAATCGTTTTCCATCACGAATAGAGGATGGAAGTCAAATCAAGTAAATAGATGAGTACTATCAGAAAGGAGCTGCCAGAATGGACAGGATGTATTATTTGCTTTGTGGATTATGAAGCAGCATTATGATTGAGTTGACTGGAGAAGGCTATTATATGCTATGAGGCGGGTGGAAATAGACTGGAGAGACAGAAGATTAATTGGGAACTTGTATTTGGGACAGCAGATGCGAATTAGAATAGATGGAGATTACTCAGAACCAGGAAAGGTGGGCAGAGACGTGAGACAGGGATGACACCACTATTTTTCAACATTTACATAGAAGAGCTTGTCAGAGAGACTGTAGGTGATCTGGAGGAAGGGATAAAAGTTGGAGGGAGATGGGTCAAGGCGCTGAGGTTTGCAGATGACCAGGCAATGTTGGCAAGGAGCCGGAAAGGTCTGAATACGGAATGAAAGTGAACATCAAGAAGATAAAGGTACCGAGGGTAAGTAAATTAAAGGAGACTGTAGTCAGAATACACATTGGAGGAAAAGAAATAGAACAGGTGGAAGAATTTTGTTACCTAAGGAGTATGATAGCGACAGATGCCAAAAGTCACAGGGGAATTAGAAGAAGGATTGCAATAGGAAAATAGGCATATTCAAGAAGTAGTGAATTTCTGAGAGGAAAACTAAGCAGGAATCTAAAGATAAGAATGATAAAAACTCTGCTATGGAGTGTGGTGCTGTATGGGTCAGAGACATGGACCATGAGAAAAGAAGAAATGGGGACATGGAGAAAAAGTAGTCTAAATGTGAGCACGTATGCTAACACTAGGAACCAAGGTGTGCTTATTAATTAACTCGGGTGCCAACATGTGAGCACCTTTTTTAAATTAAAAAAATCATGTCAATGATTTGTAAGTATAATGCACAGAATAATGTCGTATAGACATTCATTTTATTTATCTCTTGCACATATCAGAAGCCTGTTGCACTCAATGAGTTTCCTATAAATTCAAAATTTCGTTAAGGTGCTCACCTTTGGGCATTTACCCTAATGTCAGCTCATTTATTTTCATAAGTGCAGGATATGCTCATTGAACGAGTTATTTGCTTCTTACCTCCATCGGCGTTTAAATAGTTGACCAAATGAGTTTGTCCACTGTCCCTAAGAGCTGAGACCAATTCATCCGCTTCTTCCTTGTCCAGTATTATGTCAAGAAGTATTCTGTTTTTGGCCTCCGTTGTGTTGTCCTTCAGTTCAATCCTGTGCACGTCTTCTCTCGTCAGAACCCAATTAGCCCGTAATTTATCTAACAGACCAAACTCGGGATCAATTCGGTCCACCAGAAAATCTCTGTGCCTCTCAAATCTCTCCTTCATTGTTCTCAGATCACTAGGACAACTTGGGTTTCGGCTTACACGTGATGACAGCAACATGGTGGAATGGGTTCTCGGCGAGCAGACAGAAAGATTTATCCTGCTAATCAGTGAATTATGACAGGCAAGCTAACATATTCGTCGCTTAGCAATTGATGGCCGCTTCAAGTGAACCTGCAGATAAAATTCATTCTCAGTTAGTCAAATTCAATCAAGGTCCATTATGATAAGCCTTTTTCATAACAAATATTAAATTAATAACAAACGCATTGGTGAATGTTATCTAGACCAGATTAAAACTGGTGATTTTGTGATTTTTGTCAAAGCTAATGTTAAATACGAGTAGGTAGATTGTTGATCTACCTACTCGCAAGCATCGTTGATTCGTTATGCGACTGTTGACTACATATAGACGATATACCCAATCTTACAGCACGAGAGTATACAATCAGCAGGAACATGTGTAGTTTATACATGTTCGTGCAGTTCAACAGCTAATCTAAGGACAACGCTAGAACATGAGATATCTAACTGATTACACTGTATGATGTATGCTGGATGAAATATGTTAACGGTTGAGTTATGTGCCTTACGATCAAACATTCTATTTTGACCCTCACACTTGTTTGAGACAATAATGTTGAGAACCAGTTAATAGTGTCATGACTTTATTGTATCGAATAAAGATACTCGAAACTTTAGACCTAGAGCATTGTAAAAAAACATATACTAACATAAATCATCTAATTAAATCTTTACTTATCATGACCATCGTAACAAGATGCATTTTTGCCAGGATGATACCTTAATAAACGAAAATTGATTGATCGATTGATCTTATTATATTTGTAAGGAATTAACTTTTTTGAGGCAATGCAACGATATCTTTAGCCCAACTCGATAAATCTGATCCAGACCTATGCATAATTAATTTTGGAAAAAGAGATGCCAGAAGATGAATAGGCTTTGGGTGAGCAACGTTAATTAATTAATTAATGGACCACTGCTCACGAGCAGCATGTGTGAGATAAATTATAGGCCCAGCCTTAGTTTGGGACGTCATCACAGTAAACGCAGAAGAGGTAACTCGCGGAATTTGTAGCATTCGTCTAAATATGTTTGGGTCAGACATTTCCTTTCTAAAGCCGTCGTTAGTTCTGAGCCCCGTCTCCTTTGGACAAAATGTCTAAATGCATATCTACATGTATACCTAAGCGTTCGATTCTTCGTAGACTTCGGTCCATGTACAGCTCGTAGTGATATCCCCGAGATTTTATAGCCATCTAGTACTACTACCAATGACTAATGCATTAATCCTTCGCAGCCATTTTTTAGCTAGTCTTGCCCATAAGCCTGAAATTTGGATCTCGCAAATGGGTTCATATAGTCTCTATGAACGTAGATATATGTTGTACATGTAAATGGTCTTAATGGCAAATAAATTATACAAAATTTCAGGTTGATCAAACACGACAGCCTGAAAGATACTGAAACATATATTGTATTTTGAATAAAATCTGTTATGTAACTTTTAAATAGTTACTTTTATTGATAAAAGCTATTATTGATAACATATGGTAGCCCTGTGCTTTCTCTTGCAATCTGAAGTAATCGCCAATTATTATTGTTGGAGTATTATCTATTATTTACACGCATCTACATGTACTTTGCTCTTCTCTACAAATGCAGCGCACAGCAATGTCAAAGATGCAGATTGATCAAAAGCATTTGTCACTTGAAGACATATCTTAGGATCGGTGTGGAGTTAGATACATACGCAACAGGAAATTGCTTCGTCGTGCTCTTCCATTCTAATAAATTTCACCACTGCTGAACTCTGCGGTAGCCGTCTATATCGAAGTCCAAAAATCAACAAAGCGTCCTCGTTTTCACTACTGACTTTCTTAGCCTGACACGTAGACAAATCTTATCTCAGCTTAGCATTGTCTTCATATATATATATATATATATATATATATATATATATATATCAGAGCAGTTGTCATCGAGTAAATATTGAAAAAACCTCTATCAAAATACCTGAATGCAGCCGTGTTTCGTCTTGTGAAACACCTTTCACAGCTTGTACGTCTTATTAGACTGACATTATTTAGAATTAAGTCATCTAAAGTTTGCTGCGCTCAACCACGGTGACTCGAGTAGGCCTACGCTTTAATGGCCATGACTCTAAGCGTCATTGCTGCTACGCAACCAACAACAGGCGCTACTTCTGTAGCCCAAGATTTGAGTCAGCTATGTAGATCATGTGGCTCATATAATATAAAATATATAAGCTTTCAAAAAAGTTTGTTTAGAGGTTTTAACTCAATCACGCCGTATGAGTTATGAGGAAGTTTCCCTGAGTAAATCTGAGGATAATGCCGATGATTGCAAGTTGTGTCAGTAAATAGTCCTATTATAAGTCAACACAGTTGTAAAATAGTCAAAACTAGTAGTAAAAATATCTCTATGCCACACATATTATATACATCCTCATTGCAGATTGTCTCTCTGTGCCGCGCCTATATGATATACATGTTGTTCGGGCCGCCTCGTTGACCTGGCTTTGCTAATGCTGACCAGTGCACACGTCTCAACGTCCTAGGAAGAAAAAGGGTGCGGCTCAAGTTTCTGCCATATGGCTACGGCTGCTGCTTTTGATGACCTCTGTGACCGTGCAGATTCTTCTATTTTTTCTTCCGTGTTACACAACCCTAACCATATCCTACATGTTGCCTCATTTAAAGAGTGTTGCCTACACACTCCGTCCTAGGACGCATAATCGTAACTCACTTACCCATTGTGGTTTTATCACTCGAATGATATGGGTACAAGTCTTTTCCTGTGGAAATCGTAATTCCTATTGCATACTTTCTCTATACTCTCTCACAACTCCGAGGACGTCTGCTAAGTAGGTCTAATACAACAATAATTCAAACGACATCAATAACTGATTTTCATTGAATCGGAAACTTTATTTGCTGAACGTGGCAAAATAAAAGCAAATGATTAAAAAGAGTAACACAGAAAACAAGAGCACAAGCAATATCGTCAAACTGGTGCATTTTCTAGTCGTTTCAGTTGATTTTCTTCCGATGACTTTAGATGACACTAGATCCAATGTCAATTCATCTGAAAACATACAATAGTTGAATCTATTTCAATATTTTGCATCGATTTTAACCCTATATTCTTTAAAAATTAAACATTAAAGGATTTCACTCATGACAGCTGACATATCGATACAGAAAGCACTCGCGTCACTCCAGAAAAAAAGAATACTTGAACCAGAATCAACAGGCATTCTGGCCCTGTGAAAACCGGACTCTGACATGATTTTAAGCAGCGCTCGTGATTAAGCTGGTGCCCTGCGCTTGGCTTTGAAGTAGCGCTTTAACACTTTGGACATTACGATTTCATCTCAGTTATCTCGACCTCCTGGTCAGTACTTATCTCAGGTTATAAAATCGAGTAATTTTTATCACTGCATCACGCTTATGAGCCATCTCCACTCTGAATTCGGCAAATTTTTTATTCAGTCTCTACGTAATTCAAATTGTAAGGCTACTTAGATATAGGCCTATGCTTAAATAAAATATCGGAGTTTATGTTCTCTTATATGTCTTGAATGCGCACATTCTAAGCAAATTGAAATCTTTAAAACGAGAACTCGTATGGTGTTGGATTCGAGTGAAACATAATAGCTATAGTTTGGCCTCTTGTTTCATTGTAGTGTAAGAAGGAAAATTCATTTGAGAGAATTAATTGAGGATGGGTGGCCGATTTCTGTTAAATAAATAAACTCATTCATTCCGTCTCCTTTGACCTTTGACCTAATCTATTCTACATGCTTCAATGGCGTCACCTTCAATGTCAGAGGATCTTCTTCTGATGCGACCAGACTCAAGTGTTCCAAACATACGATTTTGACGTTTCCTCAATGTATCTTCTTTCGCCAAATCTGGAAACATTAATTTTCACAAGCAGCAATAACTGTTATGATTATCATTATGATAAATATGACTGACATGATTATCATTCTTTGTATTACTATTTATATATTAGTTAACTAATTAATTTTTATTCTGTTGCGAGAAATAGCGAAAGCAGAAGATGAAGATGATGATGATAATGATAATGATATGCTGATGATGATGATGAGGAGGAGGATGTCGACGATGATGATGATGACGACGATGATGATGATGACGACGACGACGATGTGATGATGACGATGATGACGATGATGACGATGATGACGATGATGACGATGATGACGATGATGACGATGATGACGATGATGACGATGATGACGATGATGATGATGATGATGATGATGTAAATGATGATGTAAATGATGATGAATGGAACTATGGTGAAAAAGAGGAGTTTCGTTAACTGGCCAAGTGATGATGAATCCATGGTTTTGAAGTTAACGACATGGCTTCAATAAGTTCTGACGCAATGGTATGTACATGGTAGTCACTGTCAAACTTTGGTTTGCACAACGTGATTTTCGATCTGATAGCGCATGTTCAACTGAGTTGTGTAAACAAACTTTTTTCCTGGTCGAGATTTGAATCCTCGGCCTATGGGTTGACAGTCTAGTTTGTCAATCTGCCGACTCTCGAGCTTAAGATTGAATGCCCAAATTGGTTCAACTAGTCAGTATGTTTAAATCAAAGCATCCATATATGTCTTTGGAAATGTTCCAAGCATAATGTAGCTTAACATAAGTCAGAGTGACTGATTAAAGCTGAAAAGATTGAGAATGTTTACCAAAATGTGGAACTTCCTGATACGCGAAAACAACGTGAAGTAATATTAGCCTACAAGTGGAGCTGAAAAAATTATGGAAACTCAGAATCCGTAGGACGTACGGTAGTCTTTCCTCTACACTAGAATTACAGTTTTATTGTTGGATCACTTGTTATACATTGTATGTATTTGCAAGAGAAAAAAACAATTAAATTTTAATGAGATGATTGCAGCCGAAAACGCACGTGTAGATGATTTCGGTGAAAGAGAAATAATTTTATTATGTCATTTTATTCATCCATATTTATTTACTTATCCAACTCGAACACTTCATAGTGTTACCTTTCATTTCAGACAACTTTTTATCAATGATATCACTGGAGAACATTGATGAAACCATGTATCGTTCGTAAGGCTTCCTTTGTTTAGGTCGCTTTTGGTACGATTCTGAAAAAAAAGTATTACCAAACATAAGGCATTCGTCGATTGTAGTGAAAATAATAAAATGAAACACGAAATTTGAGCACTAAATAAGTATTAGGTCTATGTATTGGTTGCATCTTTGACCAAATATAACAACATTTCTGTCATCTACGTCATGTGCCAATGACTATCTAATGTGCCTTACTTCAATCGGCGCAGCCAAATGCAACAATTTCTAAAACTAGACGAATTCTTGCTCAAAAACATTGACTTTCCAATATGAACTTCGAACATAATCAACTTACTGGCACTAAGTTATTGAAACGCAACTGCAACACGAAATGAGCATGCTTTTGAGAAAATTAAAATATTTGAAATAGGCCTACATTTATTTATTTTTTATTTGGAAAAATCCATATGTAGGCCTATCTTACCTGAAGGTTTTGGAACTTGTTGGTAAAAGCTTTCTTTTATCCAACCTTTGAAAATATAAAGTCATATATAGACATTGAGTGAACAATGTTTTACTAAAGTCTCTTTAAACGCATTGGACGCAGTTGCACGGGACCTGCAAATTTGAACCCACCTCAAGTCACTGCTTAGCTACTTTGGACAGATTGCTCATCCATATATAATATTAATCGTGTGGAAACTTTCAGCAACGAGAAACATCTAACTCATCTCATCGCCAGGTGGCATGAAGCCAATGGAACTGCCTTCTGGCGGAGAACTCATCCCTTTCCTCTCTCTCCTCTCCTCCTCTCCTCCTCCTCCTCTTCATCATCATCATCATCGTCGTCGTCATCATCATCGTCATCATCATCGTCGTCGTCATCATCATCGTCATCATCATCGTCGTCGTCATCATCATCATCATCATCGTCGTCGTCGTCGTCATCATCATCATCGTCGTCGTCATCATCATCAATAAACGCCTAGATGTAAACTAGCGGTTTTTTAAATTGTCTGACGGGGTTTTAAAGCAGTCTGGTACTACATAAT
This sequence comes from Bimastos eiseni, assembly GCA_959347315.1. Classification (NCBI taxonomy): domain Eukaryota; kingdom Metazoa; phylum Annelida; class Clitellata; order Crassiclitellata; family Lumbricidae; genus Bimastos; species Bimastos eiseni. The sequence continues at coordinate 4,535,663 of OY365810.1, read as the reverse complement.
TTATCTCATTATCGATTGTCATAATAGACACGGAAGTAATAATTCTACACAAGGTACCATACATTTCGCTCGTGCCTCCGATGAAATTACTTTGTCCACCTAGTGTGCGTTGTGTTGCAAGGCTTGAATAGTCCACCAGTCAACGAACATAAAAAATTATTAATGAGTAATAATTAATTATTATCTTCTTGCTTAACGCAGTTTATTCCTGTGCTCTTCGTCCATTCACTCGCGACCTAGAATAACGGGCGGAGGTCGGTGTGACTTTTTCATAAAGCTAATACTAGGCCTAAATACAAAATTCTCAGTTTTTTCCACTCTTAGCCCATTATTATTTACAGTATTTACTTCCCCGATCAGTCGTATAGCCAAGTACTTCGGAATCCAATTACAACAGTAGGTCTACTCTGACAATACTCAGCTCCATATTGCTCTGTCACACACTGATCAGTCTGGTAAACTGAAACTCTAAAAGTCCCTCACACCTACGTTGCACGGCTTTGTTTCAATGGTTTGGCCATAACCCCAGACAAGTCTGAAGCAATTCCGTTCGGTTCATGCCACTGTCCGCGTTCTTTCATTTTGCTTTCTGTGTAGTATCGAATTGGCGAGCACTGCTATGCCACTTTCAGACACTGTCAAAACACTTGGGTTATCCTCAACAGCAAGCTCACATTTCGACTTCACATAGGAAGCCTTTGCAAATCTTGTTTCGATCAAATCAGGGCAATACGTCATATCAGGTCGGCTCTAACTAAAAACATGTCGGAAACCATACACGTAGTCTGCTCACTTGTCTCCTCTCGCCTTGATTATGCTAATTCACTTTTTTGTCGGTCTCTCATACCTTGAACTCAAAAGGTTACAAAACACCTTAGCTCGAGCGTGTCCAACTGCGAACATGTTCCTCAGTTCTACTCCACCAGCTGCATTGGCTTCCTGTTGAATTCAAAATACAATTCAATAAAAACCGATATCTGGTAAGTAGGCCTACTAACTTTCCTAACTTAGCCTGTATAAATAATTCATATATTATATTATTCAGTATTTCAAGAAATTTAGAATCCGATGTAGTTAATGAGTTGTAAAACCAATAACTCCTCGCATCAAACCTGTAATTTTCTTCATGAATGAAACTTTATCGGTTTGCGTTGTGGCGTCGCATACGTATATTTTCGGTGATCGTTTCGGTATCTTAAGTTCTCCTCTCATCCAATCTGCGCAGACATCAATTTTCAGGCGCATGGAAAAGAGTTCGATCTCGCAGAAGAACAAATCAAATAATAATGACGACCATGATTAAGATTAATATAAATATAATTAATTGTATAAGTAGCACTCTGTATAACTTAAATGTCTGATTTCACAAACTTTAACTTTGATCAAGCTAGCTTCATCACAAACCATAATATTAAGGTAAGCCTATGTCTAAAAAAGCAGGATTGGAAGCAACTAGGACTGGTAAGTGACCTTCTTATCTGTTTAGAGTAAAAATTACATTCTATCTCGATGAATGTTGGGAACACGTGCATAAACTGCCCTATAGTTTAGCGTGGGGGCCTATACCTGTGCTTGTATGAATGTGGGATTGTCTCATTGGATATCCTTTTCTTTGGATCTCTCTTTCTCCTGCTCTGTGCAATGGAGGGTAAAGTTTAAATAGGAGTGTCTTTAACTAGGAGTGTCCTTCTCTACAAATAGAAGGAACACATTATTCTAAGGGAGTTCTGACAGTCATTCTTGTTTTGGAAGGTCGCAGGCGTTCAGCCCGTTGCTGATTTTCTGCGTGTGACTGTCTGAATCTCAGTTGTTAGTCATTAAGCTAGAAAGGGACATTCCCTGTTTAATGTACGCCGTTCTCTGGCGGTTCCGTTTCCTTCGAGGACAACCGTGTTGACGTTGTGCCTGTCTTGCCCGCGTATCGACCGTCAGCAGTTTCTTGACTTCCGTGTCGTATTGCTCTCTTATTGGCTGACGAAGGTTATGTATAACTTGTGTATAAATGATTAGATTGATATTTTTAGCGTATCCCTAGAGCCTTAATCATTTTCTCAGTTATAACCTTCAACAATAACCTAAGAGAGCATTTTACATTCTCATTCAAGACATCATCGCATTTTGACGATTTCTTGCAACTTCACTATCAACTCAATTGAAACTTATTTGATGCCTTTTCCATTGTTTTTTTGCTACAAGTTATTGCAAATGAAACGCATGAAAACTGATTGAAAGATATTAAAAATTACCTTCATTTCCCGTGAATTCTTCAAGAGTGACAATATCATCATCTTCCAGACTTATGCGCGAGTGAAGTTCTTCCGAGTTTTGTGGTTCTATTGTTAAAAGCAGTCTATTCAAAATCCTGTCTAAGAGATCTTGTAGACGTCCGGAGTTGAACATTTGAGTAAAGTTGACCGCATCTTCGGCTGTTTTGCAGTAGATGAAGATGACGATGCTCTGTCCTGGAATGGCTTTCACTGCATTTAAACCGTGTCCGTCTAAATCAGCAAGCAGATTCCTAATTTCTGCGTCCTCTGTTGTCTTGTTTCTTAAGAGGTCGTTAAGCGCGAGAGATAACGGTCCATCCAAATCAGATCTGTTGTTGTTGATATGCACAGCCGGCATTTCGCCTACATCACACAATGCGCAGTATCGTAATCGTAAACTTCAAATTACTCAAGCAAGACCTGATATCTAAACCAAGGGCCCGAGTCGTATTCACGAGCCCAGTCTCGTGTCAAATGAGTCACTTAGTTGTGACAACTGATAGCCAAGTAGTTTTAATCTATTTATTATATATTGCGGATAAAAAGACGATGACACCATTTTAAAATAGGTTTTGTGACGACCGAGACAAATCGCTTGCAATGCTAATGTTTGATTGTTAACAACAGCCGGCAGGCAGCTCTGGATAGAATGCCTTAGAATGTTCCATCCTAAAATTATTTTAGAATTACGAAAGCCACTTGAATCCCGAATTGTTAGTCGCTACAACTTATGGCAACCTCTTTTTCAGACTACATCTCGAAATTTGCAATCAGTAAACCACCAATAGCAAATCTTTACGAAGATTATATCAACTTTCATTACATACTCTGACTTACCTTCACAGAGGAAATTAGCTGCAGCTGTTTGAAGAGTCTTTATGAGAACTTTTTGGAAACTGTTATATGAGTAGTTACATCTCCTCATGATAACACTAATTACTTTAGAAACCTTTGTGGATTCTACTTTCTCTGCTCTTATTTCCTCAGCATCTATCATGCTAATTGCCTGTAGACCTCTTAGCTCCGCAATCACCTCATTGTCAATTCGTGTCACTTTCGCCATCTTGTGCCGAATTTTTACTAAACGCCTGTAACTTGCATCCGATAATGGTAAGCGATCCTCTGCAAAATAATGAAAGCATGTAAATTGTAGTAATTGTGCTATTAAATGATCAAAATATTTCTTTCTTTGTACTGTGACATTTAAATACATTGCGTGACTTCATGAAATTTTAAGCCTGACTAATGTTATTATTAGACGACCTTCTAACAGGACATCCTTCAATCGCGGGTTAACAAGTGGTGCGTGCAAGGAGATTAAGTTCGTAATGGAAAACGGCCGGAAAGGCAGTTAAGCAGAAGCATAAGGATCGCAAATTCAAAACGTCTAGGCTTAAGTCTCTGCAACCGGATGGCAATAGCTTTGGCATTTCTTCAGTCATTAAGAAAATTTGTTGAGCGCATCTTCAATAAACCAACTCTGGTTTAGCTAGTCTCTATTAATGCCGCTGAGAAAACTGAGCGTGCCTAATAATTATGTAAGGTGTGCATCGTGCCTGAAACGCTTAGTTCTAAACATGGTTATTGAGATTGCAGATTTTACCATTAGTGCTCCCTTTCAAGAGGTTTGTCACATGTTCCTGTTCCGTCTCCTTCATCACCTGCAGAAAGGATTCATATCTATCGGGCGAAACTTCTTTCAACCATTGGAACAGGAGATTTCGCTGCCTTAGAGGATTTCTTTCTGTTTTCAGATCATGTTCTTGAGCTTCATCTAGGACGTCTTCAGCAATCAAGTAATCAATCACATAGAAATTGATAGTTGTACATCTCTGGAGGACGTCGTGATTTATCGATATGGCATCGGCGTGAGACATTTTCATATTTGATATTCTGAAAACAAATACATGTAGGGCCTACGCGGATGTCTAAATATGTTAAACAATTGTTATAAAAAACCAAGTTAAATGTAACGAAAATCTGATAAATTGTGTAGAAGCCTTTCACATGAGCGAATTTTAATCTCCTATCGGAGTATTTAGTTGGCTAATGTTGATATTTTTGCAATCACAGTCATTTTCTCTGCATCGAAGGAAATGAATGTCATCAACAGGTCAGATCAAAATAGTCGATTTTGGCAAATTGCCAAATAGGAGTTGTAAGGTCGGGTCTCATTACTTGAAGAGATTAACAATCGACGTGAATTAGGATCCTTTGTAATAACTAATCTCGGTGCCTCGCCAGAACCTGAGAGAATGATACGCGCCAGCAATGTATAAATGTATGACGGATGAATATATGTTGGTAGTGTTTTTTGGCTTTGGAGCAGATATTTTATTGTGAACTTTACGTGTGTTAGATAATATTCATTGAGATCCAAGTAACTGGTGATGTTATAGGATTAAAGATAAGAACCAGTTTAAGGGCTTTGAGTAAGCTCAGCAATGAGTTGGGTGGTTTCTGTACAGAGAACTTATTTTAAACTGCGAATTCTTAGCAAACCGTTCGACAAGAACATAATGACGTTTGTCGAGCTTCATATGGAATTTCAGAGGTGAAACGATGGAGTGATTAGTCTGGGTATGATCGAATTCTTTATACCAATGACCTCACGGTATTGTTACAAAATCTATACGCTCGGCTCTCGCTGTCTAATTTGCATCGTAGGCCTAAACATTGCAGCATGATATAAATAACGTGGTCATTGTTGGAGCGTTGACTTAGGCCTATAATAGGCTAAACATAGGCGCCTCGTGGGACCTATATAAGCCTAATTATGATCCTAAAATATGTCGGAATACGTTAGGCCGGTATAAGAGTACCTTCTAGAAGACTTCTTATGACCTATATTTAATCTCATGATGACATGATTATTAAACCTAAAATCATAGGAGGAGGTCCTATGTGCTCTGTGTGTTTTGCACATGACGTTGATGTTGGGGTTATTGAATCTTATCCAAATCGCTAGGCCTACATCTTAAAACCAATTCCATGATTTCAAAACAAGCTGTCTTGCAACTTAATGTTCGCAATTGGTCAATGACCATCAGCTAATAATAGAAACACCAATCGTAGACTGCCGTCTAACTGATTCCTCCCATACGCCCATGCTGTTTCTACTGAATGAAATATCTGCATTCTGCAAAATGATACGAGAGATAATGAGATTTGAACATTGATAAATTTGTCTTCCGTTCCATCATCAACCATTTCTCATTCCATCGAAGGTTTTGCTTCTTGGATTTGCATTATTGTTCCATTAAAGCTCAAGTGTCGACCGCTTGCAAAAATGGCTTCTCCGTAATAATATAAGGTTGAAGGTTAATAATAAATAGGCCTAAATGTACATGTACTTACCTATAGTTATGCAGGCCTAGTATTATTAACGTTATAAAACATCTGATACTGCATACAGAATCTGTTATCTACATTAGCTTCTTAAGAAATGACGCTGAATATTTTTTTGAAGTATCACGACGTCTTGACCTACTAACCTTATCTGCCTCGGCCGAAGCCTGCCAATGAGTTTGCTATTCTATACTTAGTCGTAAACTCCACCGGTGTTTCCCAGCATCGAATAGGCCTTACATGTGTATGATGATGATCACCTATGATCACTACGTATGGCCATAGAAAGTAGGCTACAATCTTATATTGTAATAGTAATCGTTTTAACCTATAATTTTTTAAGATTGATCTCTGAGACACCATTTGATAAATGAGCGGAACATCGAATTAGTAAAAGTGACTATTGTTGCTATGTTATTAATTAGTAGGCCCCAATAATTGGTCAAGGCATGTTAAGTGATAATCCGAGTGGAGATGCAATAGAGACCGAAAGCAGAGACAGAGAAGCTGAAGGTGAGGTTTTTGTTGAGGACGATAACGTTTTGAACGCGGAGAATTGGATTTGTTTGGGGAAGAAACTCGAAGAGGAATAGGCCATACGTGAAATGCAGATGTCAATATATCTCTCCTAAAAGGTCAGCAATTTTCTTGATTTGGCCGAGATGACCTGTGATGATTAATTATGTTTTTCGGATGGTAGAGGCAGAAGAGGTTGGACAACATCCATTAAGGGATTAGGGCGCCGTTCACATATTATATAACGCATAAAATTCAATTTTTGGCCCAGCTATACTCCTAATAACGTTATAAAACAGCAGCTGTGACCCCCCACCCCTATATTATATAACAGATATGCTACCTACCCCCTACCCCACCTCAGCCTATAAGCACATTTGAAATTTTTATAACAATACAATGTTAGTTAGCACTTTAATAGTAGTTATTCAGGTGATAATTGCCTTTATCCTATTCAAGAACTGCAAAAAATCATCATATGCCCAATTAGCATTGTAACAATAGCTATCTTAAAATTGTGTACTCACTCGTCCAAATGATGACTAGACATGATGTATGGAGCACCTCTGCATCCTAATAATCGGACTTTTATTGGCGCTAAATTCATTTGTATTAATTGCGGTAACTAATTGGGTAATCGACGATTGTCACCATTTATCTACATGTAGATCTACTAAAACAGCATGATAATACATGGTAGTGACGTAAATCCTATTTAAAAGCACAATTTTAGTTTCCCACCTGTTTTGCACTAGAAATGAGCATTACAGTATCACACAGAATGGATTGGTTTAATATTGCACTATCAGGTATTTATCGATATTAAATAGGTACATGTAGAGTTGTACCGCGAACTCTACATGTACCTATTTAATAGCGTATGATGTATACAAAGTGTATATTGCAACTGCAATTGAGTATTTAAGCAAACAGACTATTTACACATACCATATAAAATGAAATCAAACATCATGATACAAAACCGTACCCCCCACCTACCCTTTGAGCGTTATATAATATGTGAAGGCCCCTTAGTTTGACACATTGAGTAGGCCTAACTGTGCGATGGTGGTGGAAGATGATGTGTAGAGTTGGGTGTCTTTTGGTGGTCAACGGAGGAGAATTCTGTGAAATGGTTTAATGGCTTGGTATTAATAATAATGATGAGTGGACCTTGAGGTACGCCAAAAAAGAGCGGGAGAGGTTGTTCCTTTATCCTCGCATCTCTTTCTGTCTGGTGACTCTGATCAATACGCTTCCTTTACCTGGTCAAGTCCATCTATCTCACGCCTCTTTGTTTGCCTTGTCACGTTCACTCAGCGTAGTAAATATTTCATTGCCAGTCAAGTTTTTCTCTCCCGGCTTCTCTCTTTGCCTAATGAAGTACATTATTCTCGCGGCCTTCTTAGTTAGAATATAAGGGTAGTTAGAGAAGTACATGTGGTTGATGTATGAGAAGTTGTTAGTAGTTGGGAATCCCGCTATCTGGCTCATTAACCATAATATTGGTCAATTCACCCACCTAATAGGTTACAAAAACGTATTTTTAACCTATAACTAGGTTAAAAATAACCAATTCATCCACAAACTTAAGCCTTAGGTTAAACATCAACCAATACAGTCTAATAGGACCAAAAACACCGAGAAATTTCCATTGGTTTCGATGATGAGTCACAATTCATGCACAAACCTAAACTCTAGGTCAAAGCATCAACCACTAGGTCAAAAGTCACGGGAATTTCCAATAGTTTCGATGATGAGTTCAACAAACAAACAAAATTTTTGCCTAACCTGTGGTGTCATAAAATGCCAGAATAGGCCTATGTGTATTTGGCTTATACAAGGGTGTCATTGTGTGGGCTTCTTGTGACCTACATTTGGTCTCATAATAAATTATGGTAAGATGTGCTAAGCTCATACAAGAGTTGACCTATTGCCACAGGGGCTTTGCATGATCTACGCATGACGTTGCTGCTTAGTTAATATAGCAGAAGTTGACTTTATTTAAAAGATCGATATCTCAAACCGAATCTATAGTTTTCAAGGTACGAAAGGCTTGCAACTTAATGTTCCATACTGAATATGGACTTCACATAGATGTGAAGTCTTTACTATAATCAAAGAGATAATCACCATCTAGGTTCACTTGGCCAATTATATCTCGTTAACAATGGAAAAGCGCAGGGACCATCTAAAACAAACTATATGTACATAGGTACAATTTGTATCATGAAAAATACGATACGTGGGATTTTATTAATAATAATCAACTAGTCCTAAAATGCACCAGCCAATGCGAATTTCATTAAAAGCAGCAGTCAACCGTTTGCAAAGTTGGCTGCGTCACAGGATTATAGGGCGTACAATGTAGATGAAGGCCAATTACGCTATGATCACGAGAGCATATTATTCAAGTGTTGAAGCCTTCTATTCACTAACCTGCAGTATTTCTGAACGTCATGTGAATTAGTTACTGTTATTTTATTCTCAGAACCGGTTAATTCTGAGTAATGTTTATGAAGACGTCTAGACCCACTCATGTGACTGACTCTGCTTGATAATCGCAGACCGTATGCCGGTATTTTCCAGCATCAGACTTTGATACGAAAATCGTGATTGAAGGGTGGTCAAATAACACTTTGATCACACTGACCGTAGAAAGTAGGTCCACAATCTTAAATCGTAAAACATTTCTCGAAAGGTCATACGCTCATACGCGAGTTCTAGAACCTGATAGCTTTAGTCAAAGCATAATACTATATTTTTATAAATGTTTGGTGAAGATCCAAGTTAAGCACTGAGATCGTGTTTTCAGCGACTGAAGGTTTATCTTTAAAACCCTGGTAACATTTAAAGTAAATAACTTATTACCTCAACGACGTGAGATGTAAATAGTTGTTCAGTGGATTAGGAGTGGGGCCACACTTCGACAGTTGTGTTTACATTTATTTCCTCTTTTTTTCACACAACATCAACTGGATTACTGCAGCGCTAAACAAGCTTTAAGAAATGATCGAAGGTCGCAAATTAAAAAAAACATATGTAAGTTGCAACTATCTAACAGATATTGAAATTTCAACGGATTTGACTAGTTGTTTTTATGTAGGCCCTATTCAAACGTGCAATGGTAATATTACTAGAAATAATGATGAGGTGTAGATAAGTCTTATAGATGCGAATTTGTAATGGATGCGCTGATGAATTTGAGCCTATAATTATAATAATTTTTGTGTTTTATTTGATCAGAGTAGATGCTGTAGAAACGGGAATTATAGTCGAGCTTGAACTATTGAAATGGCTAATAAAGTACGCGCGGTCTTGTTATCAAGCATTGGGACCAGTCGACGAAAGTATATACACGGTGTCTGGAAATAGAGGGACTCCCTAATGATAATATGAAAACAAATAGTAACAACTCATCGATTTTTAAATTCCAAAACAGTTTTAATCCGGACATATTTATCTAGCAGTGCATAAAATATAGAAGCTCTTGTCGTTTAATAATGATGTCATAACGACGTCATTTCCTTCAAAATCTAAATATTAAAGACTGTCCATAATAAAATCTATCTGCGAAATTTGCAATTTGTTTAAAATGTTGTCGATAAACCGCCATAAACTTATTTCGAATTTATTTTTATATTTGAATAATATTAGACAAGGTGTATTCAACGTGTCTGCCTTTGGCCTCAACACAAGCTTCAAGACGCGTTGTCACTGACCACTGATCAGATTCCTCCCATGCATTAACTTTGCAATTTAGAGAGGTCACTGTGACGTACTTTTTTTAAACCAGGACGTTCGTAAATTAAACATTTGTGGATAAATAGGCAAGGATTAAAAATGTTTTGGAAATTTTATAATCGACCTGATTATTTACCGTCTATTTACATGTTATCATTAGGGGTTCCTTTATTTCCGGACACAGCATAGGCCTATATATTTATTCTGTGTGTAAACGAGCATATGGATATAGTAGTTGCGATATAGCTGGGTGATGTGGTCTGTAAAAGCTAGGTTGATGTCGAAGACGATTCCAAGATTGCGGACAGAAGATGTATACAATAGCGAACAAAATCGTTATCATTCTGTAGCTTAGCGACTGGTTACGACTGGAGTGAAGGCTCCGCAGTTGGCGGGGCATAGGCCCAGTCAGAACACTGAAATATTGATTTCTATGGATTTAGCTCATAATAATATATTAAAGTCTTAATAAAACGCACACCATGAATCATCATCATGCATCATGAGCACATTGCCCGTAGTTATTTTCCACTGCTGTCGGTCCACCGCAGTGTGTAAGTTCTTGTAGTGGCCTTTTCGTCCACGACGTCATCCATATACTCTGTGCTGTCGTCCGGTTTTGTTTGTTCCCTCCATTCTGCCAAACATTAGAGTCTTTATCTTCCATTCACTCATTCTGTAAATGTGTCCAAATAACCCTAACTTTCTTTGTACTATATTTTGCATTAGGGTTTCTTTTATATGGATTCGTAGTCAATGTTAATCCATTCAAGCCTGTGTCACCGAGCCCTAGTTCTTACCAAAATCTTGATTTCGAGCAATTCTTGGGAATTTTTTTAAGAAAGTGTAAACACCTTCGTTTCACGCTATAGTAACCGTCTGAAAGAAAATTTACATAGTTTGATTAAAAACTTTTTGATGCAGACAATGACATGAAGAAATTACTTTAAAGTATTGTATTTCACTTTACCATCTAAAATCCAACGTGTGTATTCATGCGTCTGTAATTTTCCTCTCAGAATTCACATTGTAGCCAGCTTCACACTTGTCAAGTGACTTTCATCTTGCATCTTATTTACTTCAACTGAAAAATCAAAATCCGTCCCTTGACCCCTTTATTGTCAGCCACAAATAGTCTACCACTTGACTCGTCCAGAAGAATTCTCTCTGGACCTCGTAATCCGTGTTTTTCCTTGGTGAGAATTTCTCTCTTAACTTCCAAATCTGAATTCAATAACAAAACTCGACGGTTCCATCGATCAGCTACCATCACGAATCCATTTCCATCGACGAACAAATAAACCGGACTATTCATTTGTCCAACGGTAGATCCACGTTTTTCACCAAATGACATTTTCAGTTTGCCATCGGCATCCACAATGCACACTCTATGTAGATCATCACCGTGACTGACCAGAAAATTACTATTTGTCAGTTTTAAAGCATGATTTGGACGATGAATGCCTGCGTCTGACGATAGATTTATAACCTGAATCAATTGTCCATCTGGAGAATATTCATGTAACACATTTTTATAAAAAACAGTTAAAATGACATTCGAATCATCCGTAACAGACAGTCCTCTTCCATAATCGGGTCCTGCTGACCACTTTGTTATTATTATTCCATTTGGATAAACTCTCAATATATTACTCGAAGGACTGAAGCCTATCGAATAGAAGATGTAGAGACATTTATTTCTTTTGCAGGATCCAATGTCCCAAGGATAAAATAATTCTTCCAAATTCCATCGACGGCAGAAACTGAATTCTGTCAAATCGTAAACTTCAACTTCTGAACTCGAATGATATACGATAAACAATTCATTGTCTAGGATCGTCAGTCCACTGATCGACTTATTCTCCTCTTCTGTGTCTTCAGTTCCGATCGTCTGAATTATGACTGGATTCGATTGGTATCTCTCTGGAAGTTCAGCTGAAAGTGAAAATAAACTAGATTAACTCATAATGCCATAGCTATTTTCTCGCATATTTAAAAGTAATGAGAGCATTTGAAGCGTTGGGAAAAATGAGGATTTCAAACAAACACAGAGGAAGGGAAGGACACAAACAAAGATGTCAGCAGAAACAGTGCAAGAAACATGATTAAAAATTTTTTAAGCTGCTTGAAATTGCGGTCATATGACAGAAAGACAACTTCGTTGATTTAATTTGAAATAAACTGAACGGATTTCCGACTGACCGACAATAACTATAGCACAGACTCTAAGAGGAAGGGAGGCTGCAGTAGTACTGATCAATCTGATCATCTTTCGAATTCTGTAGTTTGTTTTCGATCTACTATTGACATTTGCAACTACGTATTAGATAAGTATGTACAAACCATTTAAACACAAATTGGATTGACACGTGATGTTTTCTTTCTCGTCAAGGACTTTGGAGACCAGACTTACAGGCGCCATCGTTTCCCGTGCAAATGTGCATGGGAAATCTTGAAAGGAAATATTCGCTGATATTGAGATTTCAGACAAGTTTAATTACGCCGGCATTGTCCTGTAGTCATCATATAGGCCTATTACTGTAAACCAATAAGATTGGTTTAAAATAGGCCTATAGGATGTTGACAACATGTATTATATGCTGGTAATTCATAACGAATGAAAAATACCAGGCTGGTTATGTATATATTAAATACTTCTTATATGACTATTCAAATATTTAATTATTAATTTCATTCAGCTTTTGCTTAGCATCACCTCTTGCCCTTGACATAATTGTGATGCTATAGGCATTAAGACTAATCTGTTGCACTATTTTTAAAAAGCAAACCAGGTGCGACATGCTAAACATATAAAAATAGGAAAATAATTATCATTGAACAATGTTAAGCTACAATGGAAGGCCCAAAGGGATATCCTCCTCTGGCAGCGCCATCTAGAACGGCATGTACAATAGGAGTTACAATGAGCGCTGTGATATTTATACGATGCAATGAGTAAATATTACATTATATAGTATAATTAGTCATACAGGTCAAATTAATCTTAAACAATTGCATTAGAGGATGTTGCACACCCACGCACACCCTCACAAACCTATATATCGCATACATAAAATATACAAAATATATTGCGTGTGTGAGCTCTGAATGATCTAAGCTCTACCTAACCAAGGTCATCTCTGAAAAACAGATTTAATTAAGTATGCTTACAGATGTTCAGAAAATCGGAACAAATCTTAAGAACATTATACTCCACTTAATTACATAATCTCTGCAGTTATTTTATCACATACAGTATGATGTGCTAGTTAATATACAATCGCGTACTTACAGCCAATTGCCTCCAATTGCTGTTCTCTGTTCCATTTACGAGTGTATTCCTCGTATTCGAGATTTCTTCCTCGCCTGTTAAACAAAGTAATCGGTATCTCTCGTTGACTTTCCTTGCGGACCTGGTAGTATTTTTCTGCTTTTCGGATATCTGTTGTATATTGATATATTGGATATATTGTTGGCTTCTGTTTTTCTTTTGACCACTCTAATACTTTCTCCTCTACACTAAGGTTTTCCTGTGCCACGAATAATTTCCCTAAAATTCAAAAATTATGCATTTTATGCTAAAAGAATAAGCGGTTAATGCGCCAATTGAGTAACAGCAAAAATGAGCAGCAGACCGATCAGTTTATTTCGATCCTATACCTGGTCACAGAAGAAGAGATCAAGTTTTAATGATAAATCGCTCATACGTTCGAGGTTTCACGTAATTGTGTTCTATACTGTGTGCTGTGAGACTTGTTGATTTACGTTTACTGAAAATTGTGATCATAATTATTTGGTCCTAATACGAATTTTATATCAATGTCATCCAATATAAATACAGTGGCCGATCGGGTAGAGCGGTCAGCCCATAGCGTTCAGTGTGTGGTGAGCGAGCGGGTTCGAGCCTCGTCCGGGGCGTCAGTCACTGTGTAGGGACCTTGAGCAAGTCCTTCGCGCACCATTGCTCTGCAGTACAACTGCAATTGCGCCGTCGAGGCGTGTGTATGCACTTCTGAGCAAAATGATGTTGGAAGAAGGGCGGTACTAAATTTCGGAAAAAATAATATAAACTTAAAGTTTAACCAACGGTATTATGACGAAATTCATAGAACTTTTAAGCATAAGCTTAATTATAGCATTATCACAAAAGTAATATACATATAGCAGATATAATTATAGCCAATTGACATGAATTTCTGTAGATCATCTGCTAAAAAGGGACATTCTTCTAATATAGATTCCTTGGGTTAAGTGTAAGGAATCGATTTTAGATTAATGCTTTTTTTGTCAAATTTCTGTGTACACGTTTCACTATTAAGCAAAGATGTAGTCTCAAATTAAACCACGTTCTATTCGAAAATATAATGTTTTAAACCGCTAAAGGCATTTATATTTTGCTGATATAGATATTCGTCAATTTATCTTCATAAGGATAATGTCAAAAAGATGTGACACGATAGTGAGTTTCCAATCCTGTACATACAAGTCCCTGGGTTTAAGTACAGAGCAGGATTAGAGATCTAACACCAGACCAAGAAGACGAATGGGAGGATTGCCCTGATTCTCAATAGCACCATCACAAGTAGCAAAGAGGTCAAGAAGAACAAGTGCTGTCAACTTATCCTGATAATTCATTATAACATTATGAAGTCGTTATGAACAGCAGGGAAGTGCAGACTTTGTTGAATGTGCATAAGATATCCATAGAAATAAGGCGAGGTTAGTGAGTCTGATGGCAGATTGGTCTTTATGCGATTGCTATACGTTGCAGGATTTTATATACTGTCATTTGACAGAACATCAGGATCAAGGTTTTTAAGCAACGGATGAACTTCATCGTGAAGAAAGCAGATTAGAAGGATCTGTCAAGAATTTATGATCTAAAATAATGACAATTGGACTCTCGACATCAGTGTACTCTTCCGAAGGGATATAGGAGTGGTGTCAAGGAGTCCTGGATTAAGAGTTGAAGAAAGCGGAGCGTGTGAAGGGGAGAGGGGGCGAATAGAAATGGAAGGACGGGAGGGAGTGCAGGGTTTTGTTAAGACGGAAAAACTACACTTCGAACGCTTTCCGGAGTACCGTTTGAAAACTATCCATTGCAGGAGGTACAGAATATGGATTACAATAGTTCTTCCATAGTACATGAACTCGGGCCGTATATAAACCGAAAACTTGTCTTTTGACAGTATTAGTTTGTCAAAGAAATTATTCGAGGTGGAGATCATTAAGCATCTCTGCGCTGTGAGGTAGACTATATGGCTCGGTTGAAACGTATGAAGACTAGCTGTTGGAGAACTGGTAGAGTGGGCCGAAGGTTAGAGCACTCAAGTAGAACGCAGTGAAACGACATAGTCACATTTTAAATCTCTAAATTATATGTAACTTCTGAAATATGGCAGAGTGACAGTAAGTGCTATCTAAATACCCTCAAATGAATGTATTAAGAAGTTTTGACTTCGTAATGCTCTAGTGTCCTGTTAATAGGAGGGATAAAATGCATTTTGCACAAGTTGAAGATCCTTGATACAAGAGATGGTAGGGAAATGTGTTTATATTTGATAGGTTAATTGACCAGGTGCTAAGTACATCGTATACAGGAAACAATGTTCTTACCAGTCTTATCTGTGTGCTTCCGAAATACTGAAATATGATAATAAAACGACATAGTTATATTTCAAATTTCGAAACTTTACATAAATGGGAGTCTAATGGTTCGATACTTTCAACACTAAAGGTTTGTTTACCCGTCCAAGAACGGTATACAGTTTAGTTTTCTTGCATCTTAGAACGCTTGCACCAGTTGGAAGAGGGGTGATGTGGTGCTACCAATATCTGCTAGAGGCACTTTGCCTGAGAAATGTGCAAAACCCGTCCCTGGTGAAGCGAGGTTCAAAGTATGATGCAATCTGTTCAGGTAAGCCATGAGTGGCAAACGTCGTCACCAGACTTGCAATTTTTGCAATTTGACTGAATGTGGATTTCATTGACTATAATGAGGAACATTTTCCCATAATATGGTCATGCATAGTCCAAACGCATCCGCCCTAAGGTTCTGAAGGACATTACCTTGGGTGTAGTGGATCCTTTCCCGGTGAATGCCGGTGTCCGACATTCTCCCAATCTCGTTGCCTAAATCAGGTCGCCAAACATAGCCAAGGCTGACAATCAAGTTCAATTCCAGTTGTCAACCCGCTTTCTTCCCTTCCAGCAAACGGACCAACATTCAAATTTCACCTCATTCCCCAAGTATCGATCGACTTTTCAACTGTATTTCTAATCTAGAGAACTACTCAGATTTCATTAACTTAACTTCTTCCTATTATTTCGAACAGAAAGATCATCTCCTACAAATTGCAAGTATCAACGAAAACAGCACACCGTGCCAGATCTCCAAAGGTCTACAACGAACACACGACTTCTAAAATTGCCAGTCAGCACCCATCTACAAATTTCGCGCGCAATATGACATCAGCACACGTCCAACACAGCCGAATACAGCAGCTGCGGCCTAGCACCTGCAAATCAATCGTCGCTGTGCTCGCAGCCTGCAATTAATATATCCTGACATATATATATATATGTATATGTATATAATGTTGAATGCTATAACTGAGACAATGATTAATGCTCTAGGGATACGATAAAAATATCAATCTAATCATTTATACACAAGTTATACATAACCTTCGTCAGCCAATAAGAGAGCAAAACGACACGGAAGTCATGAAACTGCTGACGGTCGATACGCAGGCAAGACAGGCACAACGTCAACACGGTTGTCCTCGAAGGAAATGGAACCGCGAGAGAACGGCGTACATTAAACAGAGGATGTCCCTTTCTAGCTTAATGACTAACAACTGAGATTCAGACAGTCACACGCAGAAAATCAGCAACGGGCTGAACGCCTGCGACCTTCTAAAACAAGAATGACTGTCAGAACTCCCTTAGAATAATGTGTTCCTTGTATTTGTAGAGAAGGACACTCCTAGTTAAAGACACTCCTATTTAAACTTTACCCTCCATTGCACAGAGCAGGAGAAAGAGAGATTCAAAGAAAAGGATATCCAATGAAACAATCCCACATTCATACAAGCACAGGTATAGGCCACCACAGTAAACTATAGGGCAGGTTATGCAGGTGTTCCCAACAATATATATGTTGTGAGGTAGCTCTGTTTGGGTTAGACGTGGCTTCTCTAGGACATAGCTTAGAAGGACAAGTAGCCTATTTGTATTCCAGCTGGAACAGGTGACGATGTATATAGAGGATGGGCTGTAGATACATATGTCTGAAACGCCCCTTATGGGTTGAGATTGTGTTTGAGTCTCGGACAGATGTGTTGCCACGTCGGGCTCTCACAAATCTCCGCTTGTACTATGTAAGGCCGAGTAGTTAAGTGCTTAACAGTTATCAAAGGGTATTTGCTCTTAGGCTCATAAGTTGAGAAATTCATCGACGTTGCCTGCGTTCACCGACTTTTTGAGAGTGGTTTGATACTTCGTGTTTTGGACTTTGGAGGACACTAGGAAGTGCTAAGTATTTTTTTGTTGCTTTTTTTTGTTTTATTGTTTTGTTTTATTGTTTTGTTGCGGCTTTCAATGCAAAAATAAACCTTGGGACAATGAGCTTATTTAGAGGGTCGTAACAGTATATATATATATCTACATATAATAACTATGCAGTGTCCAAAATACGTTCACACCAGCATTCCCCGTTATTTCTGGGCAAGTCGTATCTTTCTTTAGAAGGGCCGTTGATTAAGTTTGACGTTTTACCCTCGCCGTGAGACCTTAAAATGGCTAACGGTATTTTTAATAGTAATTTTCATGATGTGATATGATAATTATTTAGGCATTCAAACTGTTCTCACCATAGACACCTGAATCGTCATCTGTTATCTGTGTCCCGACACTGCTCGGTATACTAGACAAAGACGATGCTCTTTCAAGCTTTGTTGATACCCAATCTGTAAAAGCAATAATTTATTTGCAGTGGAAATACGTGTCATTACTTAGGTAATTAAATGTAGGCTATTCTTGGATTAGGGAACGTGTCAGCAGCTTTAGGAGAATGTTATGCTGATCATTTGAATATCAAAAGTAAACTTATTGTTAGCTGATGATAATTACTTCTTGGAAAAATAGCAGTAACTTTCGCAAAAGTACTTAATTAAGGAGACCTCAGCTATTGTCTGAAACAAATGAAAGTCTTAAGACTTGATTGTTAAATAGGACCTATTGTCTGACAAATAATGTCTTTCTGCTTGATCGCGATAAACTAATTCGCTTTGTAGAACAACATGCACCAATTTTATTACCGATATGGCTTATTTAACAGGAGAATGATTAACTGTTAGTACCAAACCTGATATATTCTTCATAAACAACTCCTCATCAGTTTGTGTGTTGACATCGCATCCATGTATTCTGCCTGAAGGTTTCGGTCTATTGTGGCTTTTTGTCATCAAACCTAGGGACGTAATTATACGTATGCATACAAACCTTAAATGAACCATTAACTTCTTTATAATTTGAAGATTTCTTTTTCCAGAAGAAAAGGAGAGTACTGCATCTTTAACCCTGTTAGAATTGTTTTCAAGGAGAAAGACGTAATTTCACTGCAGCTTGAAATAAACATTCGTAAGAAGCCAACAATTCAAGTCAGTGTCGATAAATGTAAGCGATATAAAATTGCTAAACATAACTTGATGAATTACATTTTTGTGAACTGAAGATTTGGCACTTTTTAAATCTAAATAATTATCTAATTATCTGTTGCCTATAACTCAGTGTATTGGCCCATTGCAAACTACGGTGCCAATCTTCCTTCCACTCAAAACCATCAGATATCATCCATATCTGCTTATTGTATCGTTACTGCGCAAGCTCACGTGCATTATTCTACACAACATTAGATCAAACTTACGCGTATATTTTTTTTAAAATTTGAATGCAATGCACGTTTGGATAAAATGTTAATAGCTCAACATGTAGGTCCTACGCATATACAAGTGCTTTCGATTTCGGTAACTTTGACCATGCATAATTGAGAACGTGTTGTCTCTTAAATATGAAGTATAAATTTGCATTGTAACGCCGTACCGACGTGATACATTATACGAAGAAACACAAAATCTGAAATTTTGCTGTCAATATAAAGTCATCGATTATGCACCTCTCCTAATAATTATGGCTTCAAAGGCACCACAATTTATATGTATTTATTTATATGACGTATTTTTCCACATATTAGCATAATTTTGTTTCGTGCTAAGATGTAAGCCTACTGCAGCTGCTGGAAAAGCAGTTCAAGCAAAGAAGGCAGATAAGACATAAAAGCCCTCGAAATTACCTTCAATCCCTGTGAATTCTTCAAGAGTTATCGCTTCTTCATCTTCCATATCTAAGCGCGAATCTAGTTCTTTCGTGTCGTGTGGTTCAATTGTTAAAAGCAATCGATTCAAAATGCGTTCTATGATATCCGCAAGCCGTCCAGAGTTGAATAGTTGCGAGAATTTAACCGCATTTTGAACTGTTTTGCAGTAGAAGAAGACAACGATGCTCTGCCCTGGAATGGCTCTAACTAGATTAGAACCAATTCCGTTCATTTCTGTAAGCAGATTCTTGATGTCTGTTTCACATTCTGAATTATTGTTTCGAATTGCCATGTTGAGAGTGTTAGAAAAAAATTCGTCCAATTCTGGTCGGTTGTTGTTGACATGTACTGCTGGCATTTCTCCTGTAAAACAACACGCACTCCGTGATATAAAGTGACTACATTGTTCAAATGTTACTCATTGTGCCCAAACCGTTTCTTATTTTAGTCGCATTTATTCACTGAAATTGCAAGTGCGAAAACCTCAGAGCGATATATCATTAATAAAATTATAAAATAACCTGGAATAATTAGATGACATGGAAGATTTAGCTTAACAAAGGCTGGTTTTAGGCCTGCTATTACAAAACGGATTCCATCAAGGAAGGCAACTGTACTGGACCCATGGGTTTCTTGGAAAGGTTTCGTGTACCAGCCTTTTCTGCAACTCCTTCTCTGATTGTGATCATTAGCATATGCAAATTTTTATGAATAAAATATATTAGATTACATCATATAGTTACACTTACCTTCACTTAGATAATCGGCCGCAGCCGTTTGTAGAGTTTTTCTGAGTACTTTTTGAAAATTGTCATATGAGTGGTTGCTTCGTCTCATAATAATGCTGAGCAATTTCGAGACCTTTGCATAATCAACTTTCTCTGCTCTTATTTCATCGGCATCGGTTCTACTTATTGCTTTTGAGCTTCTTAGCTCTGCAATCAATTCGCTTTCAATGCATATCACATTCGCTATTTTAGGTCGGATTTTGTCTAAACGCTGGTATCTGAATTCCGATAATGGTAAATGGCCTTCTGAAAATAGAAAAATTAAAAGAAATTTGGCAATTATTGTTGAATTGATTACAGAATTCTTACACTCAAATAAGTCTATTTGAAGAACCACAAAGTCGAAAGTTCTTTAATTTATGTAGACATTAAAAATCGTAATAATTCTGGAAACGCTAACCATATGTTTCACAGCAAATATTGGCGTGGTAGGCTGTTCGCTGTAAATCTGTATGTTATCGGTAATATTTTTAATTTATCTATGAAACTACCGTGATTTTGACGATACAAACTTCTGAAATAACATATGTTTCCACAATTATCTCTGCATCGCAATGACTTCGTAACGGTAGGCCTAATTGATATGAATCAAAACTGTCATAATTGAAACCACTCTTAGCAATCATAGACTTATCGCCACGTCTAAAATTGTTACTGCATGATTTTTAATTTAACAGATCATTAACCTTTCATCTTCTTAAATTCAAATAGTAATGTCGTTCTGTTCGCAGACTAGATTGGCAGACAATAATTATTCTCTTAAGCAATTCAGGATAAGCACATTGTCTACAGTACTGCACTTCTTTACCATACCTGCATTAATAATCATTGTGATATAGGCCTAGCCATTCAATCCGTCTTAGAAGGTGTTAACAATGCTTTCATGTGCTTTTCGTGTTCTCATACATGTACTTAGACGGTGATGTCGTACCGTCCCTTAACTTTATCGACAGCCAAATTTACATACTTGTACTGCATTATATCTGAAATCTCTTATTTTGCGTTCTTAGCTCAACATGCACTCTCACTTTTGTCCAAATTTATATTATATTTATATATATATTATAATGTGTGGGAGGTCAGATTTTAGTAAAAAAACAGAGATGAAATGACTATAATGATCATTCTTACATACACACATAAACAGTATACACACCTATGCGACATATACACCCATTACACATCTATGTACCTTCAGTGCTTCCTCTGAATAGATTTGCCACATGTTCCTGCTCAGTATCCTTCATCACTTCAAGAAAAGATTCGTATTGCTCAGTCGTAACGTTTTTCAACCATTGGTACAAGAGAATGCATTGCTTTAGAGGATTTCGTTTTTTTGCTCTGAGTTCGGCCTCTTGCATTCTGTTTAGTACTTCCTCGGCTTTTAAAAAGTCGATTACATAGTCATTGATGGTCGTGCATCTTAGAAGAACGTCGTAATTCTTCTCTATAGCGTCAGCGTGAGACATTTTCTAAGTGGGCTCTGAAAAGAAACTAAACTTATTGTTCACTTTATCAATATCGCTTGAAATTTTGCAAACGCGCTAGAAACTCCCCGCGTATCAAAAAATCGACATCACGTCGTTGCATCTACTCATAGGCCTATGTCAACAATTTCGCTGCTTTTGGATATCCCCTTGAAGGTCTGGAAAAGCATTTTTCTATTAATCTGCAAGACAAATTCATATGCCATTGTTCGCAGGTGTTAAAGACCGCTTTACTCTACCTCTTTGGCGGCCCTAAACCTACTCAGGCATAATAAGTAGCCTACACTGACTGCAGTGATGGGCAGTAATTTAATTGAGTAATAGAAATTACGTAATTTGAATTACAATCGTAATTGTTAATTTGCAATGTAATTTGCAGTTCATTATTCAATAAAATTTTTGCCTGTAACTTGTAATTTCAAATTACATTACATAAAATTACTTTACATTACTTGATTAAAAAAAAGTTGATAATGTAAAAATAACCTTGGATCAAAAATCGTTTTACTTTGATGTCTTAGTAATACTATTTAGGCCTATTTATTCTTACAATTTAATGCTGCCCTGCCTTCTTCTGCGCCACTAGAGAGAATCTTCAGTTTTGTAGGCACGATTATAAGGCTTTGGCCTAACAGACAGTAATTCTGGTTAACACGATAGTCACACGATACTGAAATCAATTCAATTATGTTAAAGTGGAAAAATTTCTGACCGTGAACCTGAAATTGTGAAGTTTGCATTTACGCAATTTGAAGCCATTGACAAAACAATAGCTATGGCGTGCCGTTTGTCATTGATATAAAACCATCATAACCGAAACGATCGGAACAACTTCGAGTTTCTTAGGGTGAGTAAGGATATGCGCAAATTTATGATTTCCTTTGGTATTTGGTATCCAATTTTCTTGTTTAAAATCGTCTAGAAGATTTCAGACGTGTCTAAAAAGGATTGCTTTATACAGTAGGCCTACTATTCAGAAGATAGGCCTACGAAGAGATATCGTAAAGGATAAACTGCGGCAATATGAAACTGTTCTCGGGAATTGGTATTGTACACATTATAAGTTTCAAATTGAAATTAAAAATGAACACTATTCCCGAAAACTGATACATTAGTGTTTGACAGTCTTTTATACAAGATCACTTGTATTTTACTGTCTCGTACTGTCTCGTACTGTCTTGAACTTAGTGTCTCGGTCTCTGTCTCGGCACTTCACGGTCTCAGTATCGGTCTCGGCACCTCACTGTCTCGGTCTCGTCTTGGTCTTGACGTTTCAAGTCTTGCACGCAACACTGCATGTAACCTGTGATATTGTCGCCGGAAGTGTAAAGCGTTTGTAAGAATGGAGCGAAATCATCTATTAAACCTTTTAATATAAAACGATGCAGGATTTACAGTCCGCAGAACTTAAATGAAGAATTCAAAGCTAGCTGTCGATTGGTTGCCAGAATAGGTTCCTATGCAAAGAGCGAAGAAGCTGTAGGCTGGAACGACGGCCTCAGAGCCGTCGTTCATAACTCAGGGCATGACTATCATGATTGTGCATGATTATCATGCACAATCATTACCAGTTTATGACGTTAGAGGGCAATGTTTCCAAGGAAACGAATGTAGCTTAGATCCATTTTTACATTTGTTTTCACCAACGCGGCTTTTATTCAAATGTATACTAGTATGGCTGCCTTCGACCGTTATTGGCAGTAGGCGGTGACTTTCGTCAGTGAGCTAAGGATTTTTCTGAAAATTTGACCGCAACAGAACTGTAGGCCTACATTATTTAACCTATAAGTGGTCTGATCTGTTAGCTACATGTATGAACAATATCATGTTCTAACCGGAATCTTCATTGTAGAAACATCAGAGTAAAATGTTTGCGACATCGAATCATGATGTTATTCCCGGTTGGTAGGCCCCTATTATCTAAATTGATCATCGTGTAGGCCTACATGTACTGCGCAGTAGACTGATGGCCAATCGATGAGCTCTTGGCTAACCTGCCTGGGCAATGTGCAGTAGATAACCAAAAGACTGCAATCTAAAAATAGTCTCAGGTAAAGCAAAGACTTTGTAATGCCCTGAGTCATTTCTTACAGAACGCATTTAGTTTCCGCTTCGTCTTATTGTCGGCGGAAGAACAGCCAATGCTAGTAGCCATGTGATTAAACTTATAAACTAAGAGTGTGAACCCTCATTCAATCCCACAATCTAGGTATGATATGGACTAATACGAACCTACATTTTAATTAGACTTATTGTGTTATCGAATCTGCGACGACATAGAACGAAGGAATTGTTTGACATTTTTTTCGGACTTTGAAAATAAATTTTATATTTATGTGGATCATGTGTGGCCTAAATAACTTGAACTCATTTTGCTTATAATGAATCATTCAAATTTATCCATTTTAAGAAACTCTATGTCCTTTGTGCATCCAATATTATTTCTGTTTAAATACTGAATAACGATTAATCTGATAAATGCGCTGAACACTGGGTCCATTCCATATTATAGCATTGTCTCATCTGTTTTAAACATCCATATATTGTATTTGGCGGCAGATTGCAAGTAATCAGGTAAGCAGATTCAAGCAGAAGCAAGTAAGCAGATTCATTCAATCATTTTAACATTTATATAGCACACCTCAAGAAGTCTACTCGGAGGCGCTTTCAGTACAACAACGGCGATACAAGTCAATCTTAGGCAGCCAGTAAACAAATGCGCATCTCTTCTTGGCAATAGTCGCATCTCCAAGGGAAGTGTGCTGCAGTGTATTCCAGCTGAAGGGCCAACAACTGAGAAGGCGCGGTGCTGCCACACGTGTTGCACGATCCTCTGCGACTGTTGCTATTAATGCATTTTGGATGATTTTGTTGTTGATCTCCTGCTATGTTTTGTTTATTGTTTTTAATCCTTTATGTAAAATTCTGTGTCTGCTACATTAGATTGAGTTATAATTAACTAAGCTAGACTATGCTAACACGTGCGAAGAGTTATTTCTGTCACACTCGCTTTCACTCCAACATCCCATGGATATCTTTGGAAAGAGGTGGACAAAGTCACAACAACGATGTATTAGTGGAATATAATTTATTGTAGATCTCCTTTCATATGTATTTCTGTGCGCTGCTAGAGCACCACCTCAGGTCACTCAAGGTCGAGCCATAATTGTCTGTGGGGAAGGCAACGGGAAAGCACATCACTCTTCTTATTCCCGAGTGGCGTAAAGCCAAAGACCTGCCTTCGGGCAGAACACTCATCACCACTTGAGTGCTAAATAGACAAACTCTGAATTGAAAAACGCATAAACAAAACACATTTTCTACATTTAAATCGATAAAACTGCTGGTCATAAGTTCGAAAGAGTCCAAATAAAATTAGTTTGTTCATAAAATTGTACCATTTGTACCTCGATGGGAAGAGTATATAAATATTTCAAAATCTTGGTTTTCATAGAGAAATATGTAATGCATAATATTATTAGGCCCATCCCTTTAGTTAATAGACTGTCTACTTTGAGTCTTCATCGCAGAGTCCACAACACCATAAATAGCTCCATTAATTGCTTTTGTCTTTAATTGATGAGTTAAACTCGAAGATGAACATTTATTAATTAACCACAGACAGTAAGCCACATTCTTGATCAGGCGCAATTCGTGTTTCTTTTGAATTTCATATCTAAAATCCAATCGCAAAACTCGACCTTTTGCTCAATCGATCAACGACCATCGTGACTCAATTCTCGTATAGGTACAAATGGAATTGGAGATTCATCTATTTGTCCACTGGTACAATCATTTTTTCCACCGAATGACTTCAAGTTGTATCAAAAGTAATATAAGTTACCTACTCAACTCATCTGAACGCAAAGATCAAGCTTTTGCAATATTTCCGGGTTGGTCTGTTGTCCTGCTGGGTTTTATTTTTATTTACACCGATCATCGGAAACATTCTAGTAATCATTGCACTATAGAATTTTTGATAAACGCAATACGCTTGATCTTGCAATAAATATCCCAATTTAAATTTCAAATCTTCGTGAGATTCGAAGGAGTTGCACAAATTTGAAATTTTTTCATATGCACATTCAATAGCATAGCACACATGAGATAAATTAAGTATCTGATGAACAAGATAGAATTCACTGCACTAGGCAGATCAAACATTTTGAAGCATTTTCTGACATATGACAGATTTTCTGACAAATTGAAATTCACTAAACCTCTCTCGGCGAACTTTAGCAGTTTACTTATTGCTGCAAGTGTAAAAGCCGAGATTCTTGTTTGTTTACATTTCATGACCATGTTTTTGAGCACTTAATTGTAAACTTTAATATAGACTGTACTGGAAATAAAAACGATTACATCACACATTATTTGGCTTATAACAAAAAACATGTCAAAATCCACGAGGTCGATAAATTAAATAAATCAATTGTGCAATTCTTATGCTTTCCTTCCCATGAAATCGAATTGCTGTCACATAGAAACATACAAAATAAATTTTATTATTGCAACTTAATTGTTTAAATTTAAACACAGAAATTTCTCCTTCATTCCAATTGTCAGCCAAGAACAATCGACCATTGGATTCGTCAAGAACTATCAACTCAAGTTCCCGTAATCCGTGCTTGTCTTTTGAAAGAATTGAATCAACAAAACCTGACCATTACCTTGATCAGCGACTATGACAAATTCCTTTCCATCAATGACCAAATTGTTTGGACGAACAATTTGTCTGAAGATCGATCCAGGTTTTCCACCGTATGACTTCAAAATATGTCCTTTTGCATCCACCACGCACACTCCGTTCAGATCACCATAACCGCAATAGCTGAAAAAAAAATTGCCATTGTTCAGCTTAATGGCATGAAATAGGTAACATATTGGTGCGTTGGATGGTATACTTCACGGATTCGCTCTCCATCTGGCGAATATTCATTTAATTTATTTTTATTACAAACCGCTTGAAGGACAGTAAATTCATTTGTAACAGTCAGACCGTATCCCCATTCTTCTCCTGTTAACCATTTCTTTATTAACTTTCCACTTGGATGAACTCTAAAGATTTCCTTCGAATGACTGGTGACTTTGGTATCGAAGATGTAGAGACATTTATTTCTGTCGCAGGATGCTATGTCCTGTGGTTCAATTAACTCCTTCAATTTCCATCGACGATTGAACCTGAATTTAACCGAACCGCATACTTCAACTTCTGAACTATCTCCACTTATAACAAACAATTCTTTGCCTAAGATCGTAAACCCTCGGATCAATTTCTCACTCTCACCAACGGTTTTTATTCTGATCGACTGAACAAAAACTGGATTAAATTTGTTTTTGATTCTGTGTTCAACTGAAAGCAAAAACATAGAATATTAAAATATATACCAACAATAATCTTAATTCATCTGAATTTTATACTGTTAAATTTAAATATACTATTCAGCATACGAAGTAATACGCCTATTTATAAAATGTTGATGATGGTATTTGGAGAAATACAGGCAGCCGCAGGTGCAGGAACGACGCGAAGATTGATCTACACATTGTAATACAATCCAAGGACATTAATGTAGAAATTTTGAAAGATCGACCTGCCTCCTGAATTTCGTGCTTTCTAGGTTCTTCCATCATTGCTGACCGTCATGCATTATCATCTGTCCCTAGCTCCTCTATCCGTCACACCCCGGGCTTTTCACTCTAAATTGAAGTCTCACCTTTTCAAGAACTCTTACCCAGACTCCTTACTTGATATTCCACCTGTCAATCCTCGACTAAAGCGACACCCTCCTTAACAGCTATTCTGCCTCCCTGCTGACCACCTGGAAACCGAACTCTGATCTCCCACGGACTATAATTTGGACAACCCTTTCGATTTGACGCAGCGCTAGTGAATAAGCTGGTGTCCTGTGCTTAGCTTCCAAGTGGTGCTTTAGAAATTTGGAGATGGCGATTACGATTATGATTCTGTAATATTGTGTCTTGATTCTTGGCATATAAATTTATACGTTTAAGACACAAATGTGACAGCGCAGAATTTATGATTCTCTGTCAGTAAATTAACACTTACAATCAATTGATCGTTGTTGCCTTTCTTTGCTCCATCTAGACCGATGTTGATCCTCTACTTCAAGATGGCTTGGCAATTTAGGCGGTAGCTTAGATTGTCTTTGTGCGTATTTCGCAGACAATTGTTCTTTTAAACTGATGTATCTTGGTTCTGCGTTCTCATTTGACCCTTCTTGTACTTTCCTCTTTACCTTTAGGTTTTCCAATGCTTCTAAGAATAGGTCTCCTAAAAATCAGAGCGATATATAATTTGCATTTCGTTCTAGACGAACCATTAGTTTGGACCATTATGATTGTGAATTATCGCTTAGAGATCGTTAAACTTTCAAATGCATAAAATGAACACGATCGTTGCAGAAACAGAAATGTTTATAGTTACATCGTTCATATTTTGTTTAACATATGTCCAAAGTAGTGTACTAATAAAAGGCTTGCTTTATTTTAAGTTTTCGACAAATACAGGTCAAATTAATTTTTCAAAATTTTGAATTATTCACAATGAGAGTTAAACTGATATGCCTGAAACGAAAAGAGTCAGTAATTTTGTCTGTCTTAATCCATTAATAAAACTTCTTTGGATACCTTGAGAACTTTTTCCTACGAGTAGGGCCTACGTTGCTGAACAAACCATATTTCTATCTTGAAAGAATCTCTCATATCGATGCATGCAATATTACATAACATTTATTTCTCGCCTATTACGAGCAATAGTCAAATACTGAATTACACAGTGACTGGAACTTGAACGAATACTGTGAATAGACAATATATACGTGCATAGGTTTGACTCTGTAATACATGATTGTATGCTCAAATAAATTCTAAGAATTCCATACAGTTACCTCCAACATTTTCATAAATATTCTCGATTACTTCGTCCGCTTGCTCTGACGGAAGCAGGTCGTATGTGTATTCTGAAAATACGAATAATAAATAACAAAACAACATCTATTCTTCAGCTGCATAAACAAATTAGACACATTCCTTCAAAATAGAGCCCGAATTGATGTTATACACTATAGGGCTTACAGGACCAAAAGCTCCTAAGCTTCTCTTCACGGGGGACTGTCCAATCGCATTACTTTGCAGTGTACGTGAAAAACTGGCGCTCAAAGCTTTCAAGTAGTGATATAGAACTCTTGAGACTAAGATTACGATAAGACGTATAGCCCACCTATTGTCTCGCGCAACTTTCTTTTCCTATTTTCGCTCGCGTACGTTGATGAACGCGGTTCCTGTTCAACAAGTCTTCTTTCGGTAGGTTTGATCTGTGGCCACTCTGGAAAATTTGATATTCACAAACATATAATGAGATTATAGATAAATGGCCGACTTATTTATATGAAAATGTGACTAAGACGGAAGTCTAACTAATGAAATAATGGACTGCTGGTCAAAATAATTACCGCATTCTAGCCAGAAATTTCGCCGAGGGTCAGCAGCTTGTGATTGAACCTACGTTATCAGCCTAAACTAACGTATGGATTACCCTATTAGTATATGTCTAGTGCTATTTGTTTTACATCACGTGGACAATTGTTTGATTCTAAGAACAGTTTGTTATGTTATTTTTTAACCGAAATAGTCATTAACCTACAGATTGTGGGTAACTTTCTGAACTGAGTTTTTTATTGATCAAGTGAGTCTTGGTTAGAGTTCTTGAAAAGGTGCCGTCTCAAACCTTAAATTCAGAACTGCATATCTACCAAGGTTCAGCAATTTCTAAGACAGCCTGAGGTTGGGCCTGTATCTTTAAATATTGGCAGTCAAGCGATTTTATTCAAAACTAGAGACTTTGTTGCCCCGTATGCGATCGAAATAAAGTCATCGCATATGCATCTCTTCTACTATGGCTTCATACGCATCATGTCATGTCATGTCACATCGTCATTGTCGCTTCGCGACGGATGACTACATGAATGGAAAAGTGATGTCCAATGCTTTCTGTCTCGTACGATGTTTATTAAGCTTGTGCCTTTTAAACCAGTCCACGCCATGACATTGTCAAAGCAGCAGATTCTGGGTCTTCCACGACGCATACGCATCATAATTTATATATCAATTTATATAAGAGTATAGTTTTATGACGTGTTTTTCCTCGTATTAGCCTATGCTTCAGGTTAAGAAGCAGCTGCGGTAAAAGAAGTTGAAGAAAAAGGCAGATCAGTCATCACACACTTGAAATCACCTTCAATCCCTGTGAATTCTTCAAGAGTAATGATTTCTTCCTCCTCCATATTTATTCGTGAGTCAAGTTTTTCCTTGCTATGTGGTTCGATTGTTTTAGTCCCATAGTTCTCTGTATTTGCAAGTGCGAAATTCTTGGAGTGATAGAAGGCTAATAAATAAGAAATTGAAACGTGATTGTTCAAGTGGAATGGAAGAATTAGCTTGGCAGAGGCCATAGCTGACATTACAAATATAATTAGGCCCCGCGAAAAATCCCATAATAGCATAAACCGCAGGACCAAGTCATCAGCAATTACGACGTCTGGTCGGCAAACTATAGCCCCAATAGACTAATACGGTACGTGACGTTTTGGCGAAGTCGTTTTGGTGCAGATCTCTGATACAATAATTTTGCGTAAATATATCATATGGCAATCTACCACTTTAATGTCGTAAATTATTTCCCATCGCAAAATCAGATTAAGCCTAGGGAGCGTCGGTAGTAGAAGAGGAGTAGGTGAAAAGAATCGTGTTTAACTAGAAGCTGGATAAGTGAAAAGGATACTGTTAAACTGGAGGCTGGATTGACGAAAATAGTCATGCATAAATGGAGGCTAGATTGATGAAAATAATCAGGCTAAAGTGGACGCTGAATTGATGAAAAGAATTAAGCTTAAATAGAAGAAAAATCATGCTTAAATGGAAGCTGAATTGGTGAAAATAATCATGCTTCAATGGAAACTGGATTTACGAAAAGAATTAGATTTAAATTGAAGCTGGATTGATGAAATAATCATGCTTAAATTGAAGCTGAATTTATGAAAATAATCAGGCTTAAATGGACGCTTAATTTATGAAAAAAATTATCTCTAGATGGAAACCTTACTGATGACCATAATGCCGTCTAATGCCGTTTAATTGGAAGGAGATTGATGAAAAGATTGTGACGAGTAGTATTCTCATATCCATCCCGCTTCTATTTAAGCATGATTTTGTTTATCATTCCAGTTCCCAGTTTAGTATAATTATTATCATCGATCGTGCTTCATATTACATTATATATTGTATCAGATATCTGCGCCAAAACGAACTGCGCCAAAACGGCTGCGCCAAAAATTTCTGCTCTTAGGCTAATAATTAAATTATAGCCTGGACAAGCGAATTATAGCAGAGTCATGACATGTCCTGGCAAGCAAATTATCTACCCATATATTAGCTTCGAAACAAAAAGACTGGTTGTACATGTACCTACCATCACTTAGATATTTCGCCGTACTCGTTTGAAGGGTTTTTATCAGAACCTCTTTAAAACAATCGTAAGAGTGATTGCTTCGTCTCATAATTGCACTTAGCAATTTGGAAATTTTTGCATACTCAGTTTTCTCTGCTTTAATATCCTCTGCATCGGTTCTGCTTATTGCACTTGAACTTCTTAGCTCTGCAATCACTTCACTGTCAATGTGTATCACATTCGCTATTTTAGGTCGGATTTTGTCTAAGCGCTGAAGTCTGAATTCCGATAACGGCAAATGACCTTCTGAAAAATTATAATAATTTTTTTTATATTTGGTGAAGTATTATAAAACTAAAAATTATAATAATTAATTGAATCATAATGCTGATGGTGCATTAATATAATTTATACATTAGAATTCGTAGCCTATTCGTTTAATTATCCCTCAAATCAGACTGCCTAGCACAACACTTAGTTATCTTTAGCTGCGAATCACTATGCGATTATTTGTTTTTAATATAGCCCTAGACATTAGAATGGTCAGGTTAATACGTGTTTATTTTATCACGATGCACACATAAACTGGAAAATACAAAATACATACCGCTGAATCAATATTGGATTGGATATTCTGTCTTCATCACGGCTGCAATTTATGGTCACTTATGTCAATTTATGTCACATATGTCAATTTATGTCATATATGAACATAATACATCGTTGTACCTTTAGTGTTTCCTTTCAATAGGTTTGCCACATGTTCTTGTTCCGTGTACTTCATCACCCGCAGAAAGGATTCGTATTGTTCAGACGAAACTTCTTTCAACCACTGGAATAAGAGAATGCATTGCTTTAGTGGATGTCTTTGCATTCTGAGTTTGGCCTCTTGCATTCGGTCTAGCACATCTTCGGCTTTTAAAAAGTCGATAACATAGTCATTAATAGTTGTACATCTTAGAAGAACGTCGTAGTTCTTCTTTATTACATCAGCGCTAGACATTTTCTAATTGGAAAACATTTGTAGCGTTCATGTTCATTAATTTCACTTTAAATAAGGAAATATGCAAGAAACCCTATAGTTGAACGTAACCTGGCTTCAAAAGTTCATTGGTTTGTGATTGTCAAGAGAAGAATCAATCATTCAATAATCAGTTATCTTTGTTCGTTATACTACGGCATGGCTACACATGTTATTTCCAATATTTAGATAATACCACAGTATAAGATTTGGACAGAAAGCAGCATAGCCCTTTTAAGGTTCATAGAGACAAATAAAAGTGACGTTTCCGCTCGATGAGAACCTGTCATAATATTATTGATCGCTCATTCATTGTGTATGCGAAAAAATCTACAGGAAAAGTTTACTGAATTATCTCCTGACACGGACATAATTTATATTATTGTTACAGTGACAATTGTCAAGCATCGTCAGTACTGAGATATTTATGGGATCCTCTACACGCGCCGTCTAATTATATTAACACAATTAATGGTCAATTGCAAATTGACAAACCCCAGTATGATTTTCAAGCATACAATACAATAAAATACAATACAATACAACTAAGCATTTATAACGCGCTTTAACTAAACAAATCTTGAACGAAAGCGCGTTACGCTGCATTCCTAGTCATAGCTCCGGGAGAATAGATAAGTCATTAATTTTGATTTAACTTGCGCAGCAGATGTGGCCTGGCGGACTGTGGTTGGAAAGCCATTCCATGCCATGGGTCCTGCAACAGAAAAGGCACGATTTCGAAACTTCTTATTGGTACGGGGTTTGATGAAATCCCCCGAGTAGCCGAGCGGAGTCCTCTTGAGTTTGTGGTAGAACATGGCGCGACCATGGACGTCAGGTACGAGGTGGTGGTTCCTGTGTAGATGTGGTACATGAGGAGGGAAACTTTAAAGGCAATTCAGGCATGGATGGGAAGCCATTGTAATTGTTGAAGAGAAGGTGTGATGTGTTCTCTAGGACCAAGGCCTTTTATTAGGCGAGCAGCCGAGTGGAGGACAGATGATAGCGGTTGTAGTATCGATGTGGGAAGCCAAAATAGGATGGAGTTGTAATAATCCAGGCGAGAAATGACGAGGTCCTGAACGAGGATGCGGTGGCAGATATAGTTCAGACAGCGTTTCACCTGTCGAATCCGGCGGAGGTGGAAGAAATATATATATATACATATATATATACATATATATATTATATATATATATATATATAAGGTGAGCCTGTTGTCAAAAAATACGCCGAGATCGTAGACTACGTCGGAGGGTGCGATGGCGCAGTTTGAGTCGATATGAAGAATTTTGATTGTGTCGTCAGCATCCTAAGTTTTTCACCGATCAAACCAGATGAGTTCGGTTTTGGTGGCCATTCAATTTCAGGCGCATAGATGAACACCAGGATTGAGTATCCAGGACGCAGATTGCGATTTTGGCCTTGACATTGCCGATGTTTTTCCCAGGAGCTTTTTGTAAAACTGCGTGTCATCAGCATAAAAGTTTATGATGAATCCATGCTGTGCTTCAATGTTAACAATGTTTGATGTGTACAGAATGAAGATGAGTGGGCCAAGAATAGACCCCTGGGGTACACCGAAGAGGACCGAGAAGGTTTTTGATGCACATCCGCCGAGTTTGACTCTGTGGGATTTTGGAGATAAGAACAAAGCGATCCATTGAACAGCTGAGGCAGTGACATCTGAGCGCAACTTGTACTTGAAGAATTTTAAGAAGAATTGTGTGGTCCGCGCAATCGAAGGTGGCAGAAGAGTCTAGTAGTAGTAGGGCGGGGATGAAGCCAGAGTTAAGGGCAAGGACGATATCATTCTAGATATTGACGACCGCTGTTTCGGTGGAGTGATGACGACGAAAACCCGATCGTGTTGGTAGGAGTACATGAAAGTGATTTGATTCCACGTAGTCAGATAGTAATTTCCTGTGGATGACACATTCAACAAGTTTCGAGATGAAGGACATGTTTGAGATGGGACGGTAGCTGGCAGAGGTCTGTCGGATAAAGTCCTGGTTTCTTGACACGGAGCCGAATGATGGCGCGTTTGTGCTTGGATGGAAAAGCCGATGGGGTCACGGAGGCGTTGGTGAGAAGGGCGAGGATTGGAGCGAAGACGATGGAGCAAGATTTAATTAACCAGGTAGGAGCAGAATCCAGTTCGCAATGTTTCGTCGAAGAGTCGCCTAGGAGTTTTTAGACTTCAGCAGTGGTTACTTCATCGAACTTGCACAGCGAATGGACAGAAGGTGGTATAGATGAAAAGCATAGTATGAACGAATGATGACAAGTTATTACATGAGTCGAATTTAGACGACAGCAGCAGCGCATGACGTCCATGTCGCTTTGTATACATCCCATTTAACCAACACTGCCACCTAGCGAAAGAGCGACTAGTCAAGCACACGGGGATACTGGTCTAGAAGAATTCAGTTCCTCAGCTCTGCGCCCCACTGGGTTTTTTCCATTACACCGGGCCACACACAGGTGGCAGCAATGTGAATCCCCACAACTTAGAACAGAATTATGATAATCGTTGCGCGAATATCGGGTAACTAGTTGAGCTCATTTACAATAATGAAAGACCAAGGTAATGGCTACCATCTTAAGTAACCCTATATATTACTACTGCGTTACTGCGTAGAAGTGCTACATGGCGCGATTTCAAAAACGATGGTTCCACGTTGTGACACATCAGACGTGACGTATTTCATTGCGTGACAATTATAGTCCGCTGGTTTGCAAATAATAGCGACTTAACGAGTATATGGCCAACCTGTAGACCTTTAGCACAATGCTCACGTAATAATCTTATGGACGGCCTACAGATTTTAAAGTTGGCCTACTTACCTGTGCTTTTATCATCAGATACACTTAATACCATGAAACTTTATGCTTAAGAGCCAAAACACAGTTATTCCAGAAGGAAGCTAGGATTGCCCAGCATGCGCAATCCTAGCATATTGGTGAGTGTTCCACCAACAAGTCTTCTGATTCAAGGCAGTCACTTGTTTGACGTTTCCGGGAATTTTATAACGTTCAAAAACTTATACAGAAGTAAATATAAATTCTAAAATACAGCAAACAATTGTAAATCGTCCTATATTTCTTGTATCGACTGTACGGTCAGTAACTTGAATTTATTGGTTGAGACCCTTCTCGACCGATGTCCTTTAGCCTGATTCTGACATCTCTTAAACTATCCACATTCAGGATGTTAAACGAGATCCCACGCACAGATGCTCTCTGACCTAAGCCCATCCCATGCGTAGCCAACTACATGTAGGTCGTAGCTGTGCGTCCAACATGCCATGAATGGCGTTCTTAACATTAGGCCTACATCGGATCGTGTCACGGACACGCTTCGCGGGTTCCCAAGTTGAGTAAATATAATACTAGAGTCTCTGTAAGAGGTGGGTTACATAAATATTATGTGGCCCACCTCTTGTGTCCAAATTCAGTACACGGAGCTGCCCTCTAATCTCCTCTTCTTGTATCTAATCGACCATTGATAAGTCACATCTGTCACTCTTGGCGCTTTTCCTATCCTTAACCCTCACTTATTATTGACCGAGGTGATTTCAAAATTGCCTTGGCTGGAGTCGAGTTCGGTGTCCCACAAGGTTCAGTCCGCGATTACATCTTGTAGCTACTTGCACATCTGACATTTCTTTATTTACTATAAAACCTGACCACTGGCCACATGACGCTGATGACATCCAAACCTTTGTACGTGGCCTCTCCCCTCCCCCCGATGAGCAGCTTTCAAATGTTGAATCGATCACTCGTCGTCACGTAATCTCCACTCACCGATGTCGGCGAATAGATTTAACCTAGCTCCTCTAAGACTCAACTGATCTGTTTTGGAACAAAGTTGTAGCTCTTTAAACTCAATCTCCAACTTAATCACGTCAATGTATCCTGATATCACATTTGCAACTGGTGTCCGTGACATAAGTGTCACCCTTGATAACACCCTGTCTCTCCGATCACCTCTTGCAGTTGATGCGCTCATGTTACCATCACTTGGTGCGTCTCAGAGCCATCAGAAAAGCTGTATCCTGTTCTGTATTCACAGCAAGAGTCCACACTTTCATCTGCTGTCGCATTGAATGCTCCAATTCACTCTTTACTGGGCTGCCCAAAACACGGTTATCCGCCCCGCAATCGGCTTATTGCTCGTCTCTCTCGCTCCTCGAACATTTCTACCCGCATGACTGATTTCTTACACTGACTTCCCGTGACATCTTACATTCATTACAAGATATTTGTCCTGAGAACTCAACAGGTAGGCTTTATGGATCGTCGAGAAATTGCAGCCAGCGTCCAGAAAACACAGAGGGTCTTGCTGAACAATGAGGTGTCCCGAAAAAATAGGAGTACAAAAAATCACACACCATTGCAAATAATTCAAAGAACCATCATGAAATCATGATACAAATTTCGTAGATATTAAATGAATTTTCTCAGTGATGAAAAATCTGTGAACCTATGAACACGACCGGATGAGTCCTGAATTGGCGAAAGCTGAACTTTGTGCGTAAGAAGATTCAATCAATCTTGTGGTGATTTTTTAGATTATGATGGGAAAATAAATGTTTGCACAAACCAAACAAAAGTGTACAGAAGTTTGGCTGTAACAGAAAGTAACATATGACAACACTTCACGTCTTGAGACATTTTGTATCTGTTTTTAATTTAATATGATATATTTCTCTTTTTATTTTCTTGAGATTCTTACCAAGTTCCATGCAGATTCCTATAGATTTTCATATTTCTAAGACTTTCTAAGTAAGTTCTTACATAGTTTGAAAATTATTACGTTCCTGTTTTTTACTAACATAGGCTACACCCTCAAAACATGCTCCATTTGATGTTAGATGATCTAAATGTATCGGACGGCTAACCACGCTCATCAGATCCTCGCAGTAAGGCAGCATGTTCTATATCTTCTAAATATATCTGCGACTTAATGCGCAAACCTTTGCCCACTGCCTCCTCCAGCACTCTACGGTCTGCGAATCAACTTGGTCATCTTGTTCCTCGGGCGAGGACTGTTAAGACCCACACAAGACCCACACCCGTGCCTTTGTATCGTGATTCCTTCTATGTGTAACAATATACCCCTCAAACAGCAGTGAGCTTTTAGTCGGAGTCCCACCTTCATCTCTAAGTTGCTTGATGACTTTCTCGTTTCCCTTGGGGTGTCACGCTGGCAGCGCTTCTGAGTAGTTAGTACTACCAGACGCGCCATAAAAATTCCCAAATTAGATACGATGCGACGTCTGTTTTGTTGCATAGGAATAAGTGGAAACTGTTGCTCTCTGCGTGCAGTTATCGCCTATCAGCTGAGGATGATGTTCTATTTTTGAGCAAAGTCATTATTTGTTCCGTAAAGTCTACTTCTTATCAATCAGAAGTTTATTCGTTGATGACCGACGAATTCAATTGGGCCAGAATTAAGAAAGAAGACACATCACCACTCACTTTCTCTCATACAGCCACTACATAGGATAATTGTCACAAAATGGTCTCTTCTCGATTCATCTCTTCTTTCTCTGCATAATACGTACAGTCAATAATCGCAATTTTTCTTAAATTGCAATTTGCTCCCCTGTCCAATGCACAAAGCATCAACCGATGGTACATGAAACATAGTAAGCAAAAGAAATCTAGTTTATCTATTATTTGCATTGTAATGTTTACATCATATAGGTCAGAATCTAGCTTCGTTCACTATGTTCTTTCAAACGAAAATTGTCAGCACTTCGATCATTTACCTCATCTAAAATTCCAAACCATTGGTCAACGACCTCTACGAATCTATTCAACGACTTCAAATAGACTGGCTAATTCTCATAATTTTATTCAATGGTGAATTAACGGTTTGAACTATTAGCTTTCAAAGCTTTTCTTCTGCGTCTTAATGTGTTGACTCTATGCAGATCATGAATGAAGTCATGGCAGTCAAAAACATTTACATTGGTCAGTTTTATAGCACGTAACGCATCTGACGCATTGCACTGCGTGACAATAGTCCGCTCGCTTGTACGGATGGTTGCTTGACAGGTTTAGGGCCTACCTATAGACATACACGGCTTTGACCACATGCAATATTCTGCTGATAACAGTCTTAATGAACGTACCTGTGTTTTGTAGAATCAGTTACACCTGTTATCGTGAAACTCTAAGTTAAAAAGCCAAATCACAGTTTTCAACACCACAGGGCTGTCCATGTTGATGATAATCGCATCCATCAAGAACTATAATTGTAAAAATCAACCTTAAATATTTTAGATGTGCAGGTATTTCCCAGCATCCGTCATTTTTACGAATTTTGTAAGTACATGAAAGTTCGGAAGTACAGCATACAATGATTGCTGTAAATGGTCTTATATTTCCGCTATTGTTTTGTATCCATGTATTGACCCGATCTTTCAGTCTCGACCCACGCTCGCTAAGTAAAGCGAGGTCCTCAAGCCCACAGGCACCCTAAGTCGATATCATTCTAGCTATTCAGGTCAGTAGCTGTGTGTTCAATAAGTCATGTATGACGTTCAGATATTTATAATGAATCATATTACGAACAGGCTCAACTGATTTCCAAACTGAGCATAAATAATACTGGAGTCTCTGTCAGAGGTTGGTCACAAATGTCAGTAGCTCATCGCTATACGTTGTACGCGTACATGAACTCAACTGATTCTATGGTTAAGACGAGTGTCAAGCCAAAGGGGAGCTATAGCGAGTACGCTGTAGGAAGTAAGATGAGCCTTGAATCTCAGATCTAGAGATTTTGCAAGCAGATGAACTTTCCACAATAATAATTAAGGAAGTGCTGGACGGTGGTACAATCGCGTACCACGGGCACTACAGCCTGAACAAGTCATGATGTCCTTATTGCACACTGCTAACAAATATTATCAGTAAACAAAACAACATAATTTCAGATCTTTCAAAATGCATTTAAAATCAACTGTACGACTCTGCAGTTTAACAATAACGAAACTCGTTCCGTGCAACAAATTTCTATACCGTACTCTTTCAACGGAAACTGACCTTGTCTCCCCTCTCTGAAAATTATTATCTACTCGGCTATAGATAAGACACGTTTATCACTCCTGGTGCTTTTGATGTTTCTTCTGCCTTTGATATGGTGGATCCTGGCCCTGACACTAATCCTAACCTTACCCATAACCCCAGGGTCGTGAACTGTTTTTATCACAGAATAATGTACGGACCTCTGCTGAACTGTGCTATTTATTTAAAAATGATAGAAAATTGCAGACTACTCTAATTTCAGGTTTATTTATATTTATAAGTTTGAACTTTGTAATTCATTTGACGTCGTACGTCGACATGAATGAATCTCTGGGTGTCTTCTTCTTCTCAGACTTCAGATCTCATAATATTATAGCCTACTCAAAACACGTTAAGTAACTTTTCTTTTAATTTAATTTATTCCAACTGAAAAACAAAAATCATTCCCCCGTTCCATTTATTGTCAGCCACAAACAGACGACGACCTTGGGACTCATCCAGGGTAATCCTCCATGGAAATCTTAGACCGTTTTCTTCCTTCGAAAGAATTTCTCTCTTGAATCCCAGCTCTGAATCTAACAGGAAAATTCGCCTGTTCCATCGATCCAGAACCAACACGAATCCATTTCCATCGACGCACAAATAAACTGGATAATTCCCTTGTGCAATGGCATAGTCTCCACCGAATGAATTCTGAAGTTTTCCATCTGTATCCACTATGCACACTCTGTCCGAATAATCAACGATGGAACCAAGGCTGACCACGAAATGACCATTGGTCAGTTTGATGGCATGTAGTGGATAACAATTACGTGTATCTGCATCGAAAGATAAATTTATTTCACGGATTAAATATCCATCTGGGGAATACTCGTTTAATTTATTTTTATTCACAACGGTCATGATGACACTAGATTCATTTGTTACAGAAAGACCACATCCAAAATTGTCTCCTGTTGGCCAATTCTTTATTAACTTTCCATTTGCATCAACTCTAAACATTTCCGTCGACCAGCTGCTGGTTTTGGAGTCGATGATGTAGAGACATTTCTTGCTGTTGCATGATCCTATGTCCAACGGATTATTTAATTCCTTCAAATTCCATCGACGACTAAAACTGAATTTCATGGAATCGTAAACTTCAACTTCTGAACTCAATGCACTCACAACAAACAATTCCTGGTCTAAGATCGTCAATCCATGGATCCATTTCTGCTTCTCTTCTGCAGCTTTTGTTCTGATCGTCGAAAATAAGACTTGATCGACATTTCCTTTCGCCAGAGGAGTTTATATGAAAGTAGAATCGAAATAATCCATTTAAATGTCTCATTTTTACCTAATTATACTTTTTCTAAATGAAATGCAAAGAGTATTGTTCGCACTACTGTCGTGTGCTACAACGACAAAACTCTGTGCCAAGAGTTTTTTCAGTTTGAATTAATAGGCGATTACATTATTAGCTGCCTAATTTCGAAACAAACATGAAAAAGAAAATGAAACAAAGGTTTCAATTGAGATAGCAAGAGAGACTACAGCAAAACAGAGAAATAGCAGCCGTAATAATTATTATTTTTAGGTGCAAGTTTAAGGTCACACTGGTTCATATAGCATGGTGTCCCAAAAATGTCTTGTTCTAATTTCACACTGCAAACATTCCTAAATAAAACTACCTTTATAAGGGTGCATTGAAGTAAGCAGAGAAGGACTTTCAACAAGACGAGGATACAACCTCATGGGACCATGATCGAACCCCGAAATGATTACTACCATCAGCGAAATAGTTTATATTCATTTAAATTCGTATACATGTACGAAATGCAATGTAGAAAGCATACTAGATTTACCTGGGAACTCGAACTTCGTGTCTTCCTGTTTGCTTAATATCTTTCTTTGCGACGGAAGGTCTGGCCGGAAGAGGTAAGGCGTGTCGTCATAGTCTGAAAATTGTGTTGTACATGTATGATATGCACGGTGGCCGATCGGTTAGAGCGGTCAGCCAGTGGCGTTTAGTGCGCGCTGAGTGAGCGGGTTCGACCCTCGTCCCGGGAATCACTATGTAGGGACCTTCAGCATGTCCTTAGCGCACAATTTCTCTGCAAATGCGCCGTCGAGGCGTGTGTACAGTGTGGCTCAATAAAAAATACCCCACCAGAAGAAATGCAATTTCTCAACAACCGATAGAGATATTTTTACCAAACATTTTGCGATTTAAAGAGAAAAGATTTGCAAAAGTCCCTGAAAAATGTCATTGAAAAAGTTGAATTGTTTCAAATATCACAGCTGTCTAAATTTAATATTTTGTATTTTCACAATTCCGCAGAAAAGATGGACAGACACTTGTAACTTTCAATGCCAAATAACATCACCTTTAATTGCAAATTCAGAAATCTGTTTAACAGTATATCTCAAAACATGTTCGAATTGTCCGCCCCCAGCTTTCACACTGATGAAAAAGACTTTTACCTAAACCCGCCGGTTGACCACCAGAAAGACCGTATTTGGTCAGCCAGCAAAAACGCGATGTTCACAACATCCGCCTGGTGGTTGAGAGAGCCAAGTTAGCGAAGCATGTCATGGTTTCTGATGGCGCATTACGGCGTTAAGGGAAGACTGCATTTTATCCCAGACAAGGCTGAAGTAAACGAAAAACTTTACGTTGACCCACTGCTTTGAAGACTTCAGGTTTGTTCTACCATCTGATTTCATTTTCCACGGCAAAGTTAGCTCAATACTTTATTGCCACCAACTGCAGTGACTTCTTTGGCAAAGGTGAATGGCCATCAAACTCAACGGACCTTAACCCTCTCGACTATCACATCTGAGGAGCTGCAAGACATATTTCATCTCAAGCCAAAGAAACATGGAAGAGCTGAAAAAATTCTTACAGTTAATGTTTGACCAGCTGCCGGAGGACTCAATCAGCAAGGCCAAACTGAGCTTCACAAAATAACCTCGAGCTTTTGTGAAAGATGGGGCGGACATTTCGAACATGCTTTGAGATATACTGTTTAACATTTTTTTGAATTTGCAATTAAAAGTGGTGTTATCTGACATTGAAAATTACAAGTGTCCATTTTATCTGCTTAATTGTGAAATACGGACAATTAAATTTAGACAACTGTAAAATTTGAAGCAAAGAGATGTTTTCAACTTAATTTTCAGGGATTTTTCGCAAATCTTTCCTCTGTCAATCTTAAAATGTTTGGTAAAGATATCTTTATCGATTGTTGAGATAGTACATTTTTTCTGGCTGAATATTTTTTTATTGAGCCACCCTGCATGCCTTTTGAGCAAAAAATTTTGAAAGAATGGCGGTATGAAATTTCGGTAATAAAGAAAAAAATATAATAAATATGGGTCTGTACATTTTCAAACCAGTCATTTGCAGTGAAAAACAACATAAGTCAACTTGCGTATTGTTCCACGTGGTGG
Organism: Bimastos eiseni; assembly: GCA_959347315.1. NCBI lineage: Eukaryota > Metazoa > Annelida > Clitellata > Crassiclitellata > Lumbricidae > Bimastos > Bimastos eiseni. Next base: position 4,493,174 of record OY365810.1, on the reverse strand, counting down.
GTATAATTATGATGACAGAACCTACACTAATATTGTGACTGAATCATACACATATGAAATGTGACGGAACAATGTGATGTTAATCCCCTTTGATTTCAGAATTTGTTGATAGAGTGTTGAATCTACAGATGGACTTTTTCATGCAATTCAATGATCATTCAAAATAATTATAATCTGTGGATGATCTCTTTTCTATTGTCCCTAAATTGATAACTTCCTGATCTGATTTAGGCACCTCGGATTGACTAAAATGATGAAAACAAGCAGCCCAGGATAGAATGACGGCTTGTAGGTAGAGTCGACAGAAATCAGCAAGGTAATTAGTTGTATGTGCGCTTGGTGGCTTAATAATGAAGTGAATTTGGCTTGAGAAAATATGTTTTCAATTAATGCTAATGATTTAGCTCCAACAGTAAAGGTGTCTCGGTTGAAGTTAGGAAAAAATTAGAAAATAACTACAATTAATTTGTGTTTTGGTTCATAGTATAATGTCTCCAAATGTTAAATTAATTGAAGAATGCTTTTGGGAGGCACTGAGTGGCCACAATAAAATTGGGACATTTAGTTCTCACCATGGACATATGAATCCTTATCTTGAAGATGGGGTTCCGTTTGTGTCTCCGCACTGTAGTGAATGCGAAATCCGGAAGCTGCCTCTTCCAACTCAACGGGCATCCAATCTGTGACAGTAATAATTTATTTCATTTTCAACGAGAGTGAGTTTCAGTCCTAATCCAAATCTTTAATTTGTAAGTCTATGATAAGTTGTGAACAATTGTAATAAAAAATGTGGTACTAAATTAGCTAATTAAAAAAATCGTTGATTAGGCCAAAGCTTAATTAACATCAGCTGAAGTTAACTAAAGCAGCACGAATGGTTTTAGCCCATTTGTAGAATTAACTTTACTGCATAGTTACATTAATTGTTGAACTGTGTGGAAAGAAATCTGCAGCGGAGAAGTCCAATTGCAGTTGAGCTACAGTATATCTATCACACGTGCAAACAATTGAGATAGTTGGTATTCACCTTCAATTCCTGAAAATTTCTCAACAGCAACAATTTCTGTTTCGTCTAAGCTAAGTCTTGCTGTCAGTTGTTCCTTGTTTTTCGGATCAATCTTCAACAAAAGACGATTCATGATGACTTGAATCATATTTTGTAAATCTCCAGAGATGAACAGTTCCGTAAATTTGATCATGCTATTGACTGTTCTAGAGTAGAAGAAGAACACAATGCTTTGTCCTGGTTTTGTTGCAACTGGGTGAATGTTGAATCCATTGATCGCTGTAAGGATTTTCTCTTCAGATGACAAAGGATCCTTTGTGTCTTCCAAAATTGTCCTATTAATTAGCTCTGACATGATTCTATCTTTCTCAGGTTGATTTGTACTTGAGTGAACAGTAATCATTTGTCCTGTAAAACAATACAACATTTCTCTAAACTTAATATATTAAATAAATTCCAATAATTCAACAACGGCTACTCGAAATGATGCGGGATCCAATGACGCTTGAAATTCAAAATAAGAGCAGTTTCAGTGAAGCATCAAATCATGAATTTTAAAATTATATTTTGTATGCATGAAAAATAAATAATTCTGCAAAAAGATTAAATGTAATCATCTTAACACAATTGCAATCATGTAAATTCATAATTATATATATCGTGATTTCAGGTTAATTAGGTATTGTGCTTGACCCAGTCTTGCTTGCCTGATAAGTCTGTTTCATATTACATTAATTTCAGTGTTTATAAATCCAAACATCAGTCTTACAATGAAATTTGATTGTTAATTATTTGCAATGCTAAATCAATATCAAATAATTATATTCCTATCAACCCATTACAGCAATCAATTAATTTAAAAATATATATTTTGCTCCACAGTGTGGTTGACATCGTAATCAGGATTACATATCTGTTTAATTTCCTAATAGAAACACTTTGCAAAGTCAGAATGATGATTTCAAACCAGGACTATTTTCATAGTGATACGACAATCTAAGAAAACTCAGCATATGGTGTACTTTCCAAACCTTGCAATTAGCCTTTGACCAACCGTAAAGTGTATGGATATGTTTCTGACATTCATTTTTAAAATTCTTTATTTGTCAGTTGCAATATAAGCCTATAGACCTACAATGCACAACGAAGTAAATGACGTAATATCCAAGTTACATGTACTTACCTTCGTGAAGGTAATTTGCGACATTATCTTGCCACGTTTCCCTAAGAGCTTTCTCGAAGCAGTCGAAGGCATAATCGCTTCTTCTGAGAATGGCTTCGATTAAATTCCAATTTCTTTTGTATTCCTTCTTCTCTTGTGTTATATCCTGACGATCGATCTCACTGATAGCGCCCATTGCCCTTAGTTTGGCGATTAATTCTTCGTCATTTCTAATTATTAGCATTAGTTTTGGTGTGATGCTTTCCAGTCGATTGTATCGCAATTGCGAAAGTGGAATATGAGGCCCTGTGAGGTCAATTGTATCAAATTTAAATAAATTGATGCTGACGAAATTAAATTAATTAAATCAGTAATCGTCGGTGTATGATTTATTCGGCCAAGGAATGGGCAAAAGTGGATGCAGAGATCAACAGTAGTAGAATTGATATTATTATGGAGAGTATGAAGAGCTGCCGAAAGGTTTTCTGTCTTAATACCTAGCACAGTACATTCTTAGGCAAACTACATCTAAACCAATATGTGGTTCCTGTAAGTCAAAATAGTATATAACCGCGCAAATGCTTTCATCTTTTTTGATAGATGAGTAAGCTTTCAACCAATAATAATAAATGGCAAGGTAACCTTGCGCTCCCTGCTGTTGTTGATCTTACTATTTTTGGTGGCAGGTCAACATTCAATTGTTTAATCTGTTGGTACAAGAAAATCTAAAAAAGTTGTTTTCGTCTGGGTATTAACAAATGCTGAAGCATTGTTGAAACACTGCAAAGTTTAACTGCATCTCCAGTTCGTCCACAGGTGGCGGATGGCTTCATGCCCTTCTGTATGAAGGGTAGCTGCGAAATAGGCGGGATTTGTCCCCAACGAATAAACAGTCGCGGAACAACAGAGGCAACTCCACCAGGGTGCAGTGGGACAGTGAGTGGCGACACCATCTCCTTGAAAAACTGCTCACTTACTTAGTGACAGAGTTGTGGCATGACGAGAACAGGTCGTCATCACAATAAATCTTGCCCCCACTGCCCAATGGGTACCTCAAAAGAGGAGGGATAGGACAAGGTAAACTCTGTAGTTAAACCGCTAACTCGTTTCTAATTGCAACAGCAGAGCCAGTTCCTTGCCTGGAAACAAGGGGTGGGTCGGTCGAATGGGAGCAGATGCATAGGCAATAAAGATGGAAGACGACAGCAGCCCAATGCACAAACAAGGCAAACTCTTGTTACAGGGATCGGGGTTGTATACATTTATGTACAACTTCGATACCAAGGAAGTGTGCAACGGCATTGGTCTCTGTAAACAAAGTGCATTGGACACCTACCATGGATCAAAAAAGAAAAAAATTACAACCGATGCTTTAAAGCTTACCGCTTCGTATTTCTTTCAGTAGATTGGATACATGCACTTGTTCATTTTCCTCCATTACTTGACAAAAAATGTCACGGAATGATTGATTTTTGTCGATCCAATCAAATACTATATTATTTCGTTTGATGAGAGATGTTTCGTCAGAAAGCTGGCTCACTTGGAGCATGTCCAATGCCTTTGCAGCTCGTAGGCAAGCAATAATGTAATAATTGACATGAGCACATCTTTGGAAAATTGTCTTCATATTTGACAAATCATATGCGTCCTCCATGATTCTACGAAACGATGTCCGACTGAAAGAAAAAATAGAAGTATTAAGTGTGGCAACCAATCCCTAATCATCCATGCAGAAAATTGGTTGTAATATTAATATTATTATATATTATTATAAATAATAATTTTTATTATATTATATTTTTTTTGCCCTGAGGTACTTTATTCCCCCAGGGACTTAGAAATTATTAATGTACAGATTTTATTGTCCGGAGGGTCAGGCCTCGTCTTCTGTGGTCAACGGAAAGGTGCCCATGAAAGCGACTAGGTTGTAGCGTTGGATGCAAACAGAAATGCGCTGAAAAAGAAAGGTCGTCTCACGTCTGTCGCCACTTATAAGAGAAATCCGGCTACCGATTTCGCTGATGAAATCCAACGCCGTGGGGTTGAAACGGCCCATTGTCTCAATAGCGAGGGGTTGGAAATCATAGGAGGCAGGTAGTCCACCGTATTTTAGAGTTTTGCGGTCTGCCGCTCGAACCGACGCAGGTCCCTTCTCCCCACTCTGGGTTATATACGAGGCAGCACAGGTATGAACAATTATAGCATCCCATGCCAGGTACTTCCCCCTCGACCAAGGGATGAGCGTTGCCCCGTCGGGCCTCTTCCCATCAGATCTAAATAGGCCGACCGGTTCCTTGGTGCTCGGTATATGAGCCCTGAGAAGAGACCGCCAAACGATGTCATTGATAACGTTGTGGCGCAAAGAGCGTCCCTGGGCCCTCCTACACACGAAGCCATGGTGGCCCTCCGGGCCCACCGCCTCTCCACAGTGGCATCTGTGAGGGCCACAAAGTTCCAGGCCCAACCTCAGGCCTACCGCTACCCGGACCGCCTCGTTGTCAAGGACAAGGCCGCATGTAGCAATGGGCAGCGCGATCAGCCAATCGGCTGAGTGAGGGCTGCAAGCTGCGTCTAGCCTGGCTCCATTGACCAAGTCGCAGCCGTGTCGGCGGATCTTCGTTTTGTCGATATCAACGAGTGGTCGATCCCAGATGCTCTGCTTGATTGGCATTGGATGTATCACCTCGGGCAAAGATCCACGGCGGGACTCCAACAGTTCCTTCCCGTATCTATCTGGAGCCGTCAATGCAGCCGAGAGAATGGTGGTTTGCAATCCGAAAGTCGCTGCGGCTGTGGCCAAATAGGCAGAAGAAGCCAACGAGACAACCCTACGGATGCCGAGTCCACCATCTCTTATAGGAATCGAGGCCTGCAACCACTGGATGTCGTTCAGATTGCAATTGACAATTGCTTCCAGGCCCAGTCTCTGCAGTCCGTCAAGTGTCCCCAATGCAGGGTGGTCGAAACACGGAGAGCACCGGAGGAGGTAGCTGAGCCTAGAGGCTCCAAAGGACGAACGCAGAAGAAGCAGGGCGTTCTGTGAAGGCAAACGCCGCATTCTGTCCATCGCCCTCCGATGCGCATCACATTGGCCGTCCAGGGCGGCGTCTAGAGCGTCACCCCGAAACAAGAGGGCTCCCAAAAGGTTCAGCGCGGTCGTGCCCACCCTAGTGTAGCTGGGCAGTGGGCATATTGATGCGAACGACGCCTCTGGCATGAAGATTTGGCATTTATGTGGATTAAGTTGAAGACCCATCCGTGTTTCCAATTCGGCCACTACCGACACATCCCGGACCACGGCCTCAGCGGATCCGCCCAAGGTCAAGTCATCCAAGAAGCCAATCCTTAGCTCTGAATCGAGTGACTGCAGCACTGGCTGGAGGGGCAAGCTGAAAAGAAGTGGGCCCAGTGGGTCCCCTTGCTGAGGGCCCATCTGCGATGATAGGATCAGATGGCCGAACTTAAGGACTGTGGAGGCCGAATATGCCTGGAAGGCAAACGGGTAAATCTCAAGGATCACCTTATGCACAGACTCAAGCATGATGTCTCGTCGAAGAGAGTTGAAGGCGTTGGTGAAGTCTAGCTTCACCAGCACTTGATTGGGTTCCATAGCGTCGACGAAGCGTCGAGTGGCTTGCACCGCTGCCTCGCAACCGCCCGGCACTCCTATTCCCAGTTGAAGAGGTCCAAATTGAGATGTTAGCTTCGTCGTTGCGTAGTTGTTGGCGCATTTGGCCTCCAATCTTCGCCATACGTAGCCCACAGCAATAGGCCTGAGTCCCCCCGAGTCTTTATTCAGGGCGATCATGTTGCCGCCAAACAAAATTGGTCTAACTTCGGGGGGGCAGTCACCACGGAGCAGCAAGTTTGTAAAATCTGCAAGGGCCTCGACAAGAGGCTGCGCCGCCCCGCCGAATCCAACCAGATCCTTCAGGTGGTTCGGTCTAAATCCGTCCGGGCCACCAGCCGATCCCGTCGGAAATGTGCGGATCGCCTCTAGTACATCCTCAGCCGTCGCCTGCCACGCTCCGACCGAAGCAGGGTCTGGTAGACTCTCGAGGGCCTCCGGAAAGGGATCCTTAGGATGTTTTTCTTGCAATATTTGGAGATTATCTTCGTTTACAAGAGCCGGTTGCCCACCCTCGCACAAAATGCGCACCGCCGCCCTTATATTGCCGTCCTCTAGTTTGGAGTTAATGGCAGCCAGCGGCATTTCACTTTTGCTCCGGCGACTAGTCCGATATCCCGCGTGACCCAATTCCTCTCTGAGTGATTCAGGGTCCGACAACAATTTTTCGGTCCGGTTCTTAATCACAGTTGTCATGTTGCGACGTCTACCCGCCCCTGATGGTTGAACGAGGATCGTGGGGGCGAATTCAAGCAAGGTCAGCCAAGTTTTTGTGGATTGTGGTCTTCTGCATATGTTGAGGAGAGTCGAGGTCAAAGCCTGAGCGCAAGCTGGGCGGGCCCCCTTACAAATGTGCCTGAGAAGAGACCCGCGAGACTCTGGGTGTTAAATATCGGCAGCGCGGCCCTCAGCAGCAGTCATCACAGGCAAGATGGGTAACATCGACGAAACCGCAACGGGTGTATTCATCGGGTGCCCCTTGGCCCCGCCGTCGACTCCTCCATCCGTGTCGGACGGCGCCGCTCCGCTCGCTAAGCGCTCCAGCGGCGGACAATTGGACCCCGGGCAGGGGCTATCCCTAGGGCCGTGAAGGTGAACCAGCACCCCTCTTGAGTGCAGCTGTCTTGCCGACAAGCAGTGGCTGCAAGTGCCTCTGGGTTTTAGTTTTCTCTCGGGCTGAAACATCCGTGACAACCCTTACACAAATGAACTCTTATAGGTTCACTCTAAAAATAGTCATGCGCCAGACCTTAAAGGTGACCAGCGCACCCGAACGTATAGTGCACAACAGACAGGGAAATACCAGCGTACAGGTATTTTGGATATGAAATCTATTGGGCAGGAACAGGTGTGTGAATATGGGTTGTAAACAAATACGCCCGCCAATTCGACGTGCGCATGCGCGTATGTAGGCCAGGTGAATCCTTACGAAATGCTAAAAAAACCGACCAAAAACGTCCAAAAGGACGATAAGCGCAGAAACCACGACAGAGCCGGTGTCACAAACAGGCATTAATACAAACCAAACCGGTCAAAACGTTGAAAGACCAGAAAAACGAACGAAAATGAGGTTAAAATCCTGTGAGGGAAACAACGTGCGTGCAACCCAGACGAGGCCACTCCAGACAATAACCAGGCACCAGTCTATATATATTATTATATTATTGTTATAATAATATATCGTAGTTACGACGTTTTCTATAGAGTCGGTAGCAAGTGATACAAGAACGTGTTGCTATCAGCGATTCAGCGCAAATTCTAATGCTCGGTGTGACTTAGCACCCACATTTTAAGCTATTTTCTAAAAAGATAGATTCTGTGGGCAGACGCAGGCTCGAATGAGACAATTATAGGAGGTATGAGGAGAGATAATTAGTCACCATCAATTCGTCCCTCCAAAATTCGCCTCTACTATTTCGACCTTCGAAAATTTGCCACCTCATGAATTGGAACAATAGAGATAAGACACGACGCGTTTCGTGAAAAGTCTTTACCTTAGTACGTCAAAGTCTTGAGACAGTGCAAATGCATAATAAATCCAGCTGTGTGCAGTTTCTCATAAATATTCCTTTACGACGTGACTGCTGGACTGACCTGCATGCAACATTTGCATGTATTATATCTTTTCCATGTACGTAGGACCTACGAGTTGGTTTCTAGAAGGGGCGCTCAATGAATTTTTGAAATGAATTTGCGAATGAATGAAAATGGTTATGCATACAGCCGTCTTTAACGTACTGTCACACATGTTGTCAGAATTTTATCTGTTTGCTCATGTGTCGCTATTTTGTATCACGGACATCCTACTTTGACAGCTATCAGACCACTGCATGCATGCGCCTTTACCTACATATGATATGGGATGCAAAGTCCGACTGAAGTACAGCTGTTAATTTGTGTGCTCCAATTAGCCATGCATCCTGCCTGAAGCCACCTTATCTGTGTTAAGTGTTAACGGTTTTCAACACTCACTGTCGTCGTGTAACCGAAATAGGCTACAAGTCACAACCTAACACTGTGGTTCATGTAGGTTGGGATCACATCACATGAAATGAGTTTCTGCGCGAAACATGTTCGCAAACTACGTACATTGAGATGCAGTGGTGGGCACTTTTAACTACTGTAGTTATTAACTAGTAGTTATAACTTCTATAGAAGTAGTTGCCTAGTAGCTATAACTAGTTTTTAAGAAATAGTTACAAATAGTTATAACTACTTTTATCAAGTAGTTTTAAGTTAACTACAATATTTCACATTAACTACATTCTTTCCTATTTACTAGTTCCGTCTTTCATGAATTTCTGCAATTTCACAACAAACACAGACGTTGCCCATAATAATCTCATCAGTAAATTCACCATGTAATTGTTTCATTAAAATGTGCGCATACTATTGTGAGGAAGTGGGTTCCTCTCAGAATTATAGAGAAAGCCTAAGGCATTAATGGTATACCTGGAGATTGTTTCACGATAAGAACTAAAGTAAAGCGGTCTTAGAGAGGTTATGGCCAGAATTCGGCTGGATGACCACCATTAAGTTGGCTGCCGGGTTACAAGTCGGTCTGAGAGAGGTGATTGTCTAGTCAAGAATGACAGGGGTGAGAGAGAGGCAGAGACAGAGAGACAGAGACACAACGGCAAGAGACGGGAATTCCATTACTGGCTGGATAGACCAGATTCCATTAGATTTGAGCAGCCATTGGCAACGTACTCTACGAGGACGAGGTATTGGAGAAGCACGGTTGATGCAGACCGCAAAAGGTGAGACATAGGGCCTACAGTGATATAGTATATCACTTGCAGTATGATATATATGTATATACTACTTTTTGAAAATTAGCATTTTCTAAGAGTTTTACAGTTCTGGTCTTAGTATCAAAAAGTAGTACCTATCAAAAAGTAGGCTAGACATTTTTGCAGTTTACATAAGTTGACTTATGTTACTGCTAAAACTATGCTTTGATCAGGGTGCTTTGTCGCATGTGCTAGTAGTTCTTGTCCTTGTTAGTTTACAATTAGATATGTTATTGTGTTTCTGAACATTTTCATTAGTTACGTTGAATATCAGCAATTGATACGGGCATTAAATTTGCATACTGCTTGGTGACTATCAATGCACCATGACATAACATTAACAAAGTTGTCGTAAAAGTAGTTAACTACTTATGTGGTAGTTACAAAAGTAGTTCTAGCTACTTTTCATCTAAAGTAGTTAAATAGTAGTTATAACTGCATATTTTGAAAGTAGTTAGGAAGTAGTTTTAACTACTAGTCAAGTAGTTGGTGCCCATCACTGTTGAGATGTCATACTCGCTTGTTAATGCTCCTACGGAGAAGAAAACTTCCTCTGTGTGAATTATGTAGTCTTAGGCCCATACACGTGTATAATGAAATCATGCAAACAATAACATGACTCTCACACTTTTAATTACCTGGTGTCGTCATGCAGCAGCGTTTACTTCAAAACTTTGTGCAAAATGCCTGATTAATTGCTTGCAATTTATGACGATAGAACACCGCGTGCAGCCTTTATCCGTTTTGTATTTCGTCAAGCTACTTAACTCACGCGGCATTTGCTAAAGTCGAGCTGTATGCCTAGAACTATTATCGTGACTGCTTTCAAATATTATTGTCTGTGGTCTGCAAGATGCAGTAATTCAGACACGTCTGTATGTTGGCCTGAAAAAAATACACCGTGTCTCAAAATAAACCAAGCAAAAACTGTTTTTGTCAGAACTTAGTCAAATTTCCACCGATTTAAAAATTTTTTGGTAGGTAGATGGCATAATAGCTGACGATTCATGCTATATGTAAATTTTCCACCTTACCTGACTCATATCACCGCACTACCTTGTTAAACACAGATGTGACAATTTTTGATGTAACGCTTAAATTTTATTACTTGGCTGCACTGAACCCCATTTCATCGAGCCGGGTGTCAACGTGAATGGGCCATGCTATCCCAAAAACCTTCTTGCCCAGAAGCTACTGCCAGACATACGCCGGATATCCCAGGGCGAAGTTTTTGTTTTTCAATAGGATGTCATAGAGCTCGCGACACCGTCTCTTTCCTGGAGCGAGCGACGCCCGACTTCATCCCGCCAACAATGTGGCCGCCGAATTCACCGGATCTTAACCCAGTCGACTATAGCATATGGAGTGTGCTGCAGGAGAAGGTTTACCGCTCCAGAATACCGCTCCGCTTCGACGAACTCAAAACGCGTCTGATTGACGAATGAGCGCGCTTTGACCAGTTGATCGTTGATGTTTCTATCGGCCAGTGGCGTCGCCGTCTAAGCGCTTGTGTCCGTGTAAGCGGGACACATTTCGAGGCACCAATTCTAACACTCTCACGCAAAAATATTTTAAAACTCTGCTAAGTAAACCATATTTTACTTCACCGCGAGCTAATTCAGTCGTCAGATAGTTCGTTGTAAGTAATAAAATTTAAGCGTTATATATTTTAACAATTTCCTGTGCATAGCTTTAAACTCTCTAAACCTCAATTCTGTGTGCGTTGTTTTGATTCTGGTTTAAATTTAAATTAATTCATTTGAAATAATTATTTTGGTAGGTATTATCAAGATGTTTGATTTCATTTTCTATAGTAGGCCTACTGTATGTGTAAATAGTTTATGTTTGCTTAAATACCCAATTGCAGCTGTAGTATACACTCTGTATACATCATACGCTATTAAATAGGTAGAGTTGTACCGCGAACTTATCGATAAATACCTGATAGTTCAATATTAAATCAATCCATTCTGTGTGATACTGTTATGCTCATTTCTAGTGCAAAACAGGAGGGAAACTAAAATGGTGCTTTTAGATACGATTTACGTCACAACCATGTATTATCATGCTGTATTAGTAAGCTTACATGTACATACATGGTGACGATCGTCGACTACCCAATTGGTTACCGTAATTAATACAAGTGAATTTAGCGCCATTAATAGTCCAATTATTAAGATGCAGAAGAGCTCCATACAATTATGTCAATTGTATGTCTTTTAATGTGCTTGTAGACTGGGGTGGGGTAGGTGACGCATCTGTAATATAACATGGGAGTCACAGCTGCTGTTATTATTATGGGTAGGGGTGGCCCAAAAATTGGGATTTTATGCGTTATATAATGTGTGAACGGCCCCAAAGAGCGATTATTGGTTGTAATGACCATGTTACAAGCCTCACGATGATGGAGAAGATTAATTTGCTTGCAATTTTACTGTATATTGTACAAAATAGTATGCCTAATTTATGGTGTATACTTTAAAGGCGTCTTGCATATCGCATTTCTATGATATAATTATGATAAGATGACTTTTGGTAAAATAATTTGTGCCACCAATTTTTCAAATTTTTGGGGTGGGCAAAATTCAAAAGTGGGGAGGGGCCCAAAAAATTTTGGCCGCTTCGCGCAGTATTTTCTGAAATTATGCCCCCCCACTTTTCAAAACCTTGTTTCACCTCTGGCAGGAGCGTAACCATTCCAGAGCGACCGAACGGATACCATACGTTCTCGATAGACGCTCAATCGGATGTCGTGGTCGAACGTATCGAATGCAGATGAAAGCTCATCGAGGCCGAGAAGAGCGTAGTTACCGTATCGATGTCAGTGACAACCTTCAGGAGGGCAATCTCGGTCGAGTGACCACGCCATAGGCAGATTGACGGACCGGAAGAAGACATGCTGACACTCATTTTGAAGTGAGTGAGGGGAGAATGACGCAGTTGTGTGTAGTCAGCATAAAAATGATGATCTACGGATGATATAAAATTATTTTGTGGAGTACAGAATGAAGAACAGATGACCAGGAACATAACCTTGAGTAACACCGCAGGTGAGGCTGTACGGACTAGATGAGTGACAAATTAAAGACATTGTCCGCATTTACAGTGACTTAGTCCATTATTGGGTAGAGGATAGGCTTTTGATAGAAATAGCATGGTCATTTTGAGGCACTGGAGTTATTTGAGTTCTTGAATAGCGTAGCAAAAGAACTGTTCGATACATAGAGGTTGACGATCTTGGTAATCGTTGGAACGAGAAGGGTTACACAGTCCTTAAACAAGGAAGTTGTACCTAGGTTTCCTAAAGTCAAGATTGCATTGTTTGTTTTTAGAGGCTCAGCTGAGTTAAAGGATGCAGTAAGTGGAATATGTGTGTTATTGTGGTCGCCTGAGGGGTAAGGCAGTCGAAAAAATGGAAACAAAGGCATCTATAAAAACTATAAAACCATGGCAGCAAACAGATACAGTCCACAGGATAAAGATGAAAAACTAAAACTAGCTGTCGCGTGGTTGCTAGTTGAAAAGGTTCGTACATGCATGCATATAGCGAAGCAGCTGTAGGTTGGGATCGACAGGGTAGGAGCGTTGACCATCGGCTAATGATGAATCATGACCACTTTGCGACGCTAGAGGGGGAATGTTTCCCACAAAGCGAGTGTAGCCTAGATCCACTTTTACATTTAACCAACGCGGTTTTTATTAAAATTGCGTTGTAGCTACTATTACGGCTGCTGTCGACCATCATTGGTTGTAGGCAGTGACTTGCGGTTGTGCGGAATCGATTTTTCAGACGGTTGGGCCGCAATAAAACATTGCATCATGTTACATATTATAAGAGATCTGATCTGTTAGTTGCGAACCATGTAGTAACATCGGATTAGGCCCATAAATGTAGCAGAGGCAAAGCGCAATGAACTCTTGGCTCGGAGTCATTATATATATATATATATATTATATATATATATAGGCAATCAAATAATTATTAGATCGTGTGCTAAATGAGAGTTCTCGAGACTTATTAGCAAAGGCTTAGAATTTTTATAGAATCTGATGAGCAATTTCATTATAATTCCCATGAAAATTTGAAATGAAGTTTAGACTTTTTCTCCGCGACTCATGCAAATGTCAATTCTTCTCAATTATTTCCAGGTGAGTCTATTGTTCTGCTGTCTTTTATTTGCGTCGATCATCAGAAGCAGTCTAGTTTGTTGGCCCAATAGAATTTCCGATAAAAGCAATATGCATGATCTTACAATAAATATCCCAATTAAATTACAAGTCCTTGTGAATTTGCAAGAAGTGCACAAAACAGAAATTTTCCTCATCCACTATTCAATTGCATGACATCCCCGAAACTTGTAAGGCGTCGACTTAAGAATAAGCTAGAGTTCATTGTACAAGGCGGAACAAACACCTTGAAACATTTTTGTGGCAATGATTGGAATATAAAATAATTCAGAAAATCACTCCAATATAAAAAAATGCTGTGCAATTTCGATATGCTTTCTTTCCGGTGGAGTCGAATTTGTGACACCTAGAAATATATAAAATTATTTCTACATATTATATTAAAATTGTTTAAACTCAAACACCGAAAATTCTTTTTCGTTCGAATTGTCAACTACAAACAGTCGACCATTTGATTTGTCATAAAGTATCAACTCTGGTTCTCGTAATCCGTGCCTTGCGCTTGAAAGAATTTCACTCTTATATTCCAAATCTGAGTCCAACAACAAAACCCGACCATTCTCTTGGTCAGCGACCATGACATTTCCCCTTTTACTAATGGCTAAATATACTGGACGAATAGTTTCTCTGACGGTCGATATACGTTTTCCACCGAATGACTTTATAATTTGTCCATTTGCATCCACGACGCACACTCTGTCCATATCACTGTAACCGCTGTAACTGATCACGAAATTGCCATTGGTCATTTTAATAGAGTGAAATAGGTAACGTATTGATGCGTCTGATGTCAGGTTTACTTCACGAATCCATTGACCATCTGGCGAATATTCATTTAATTTATTTTTATTGCAAACAGTTAGAATGACAGTCGATTCATTCGTAACAGACAGACCATATCCCCAATCTTCTCCTGTCAACCATTTCTTTATTAATTTTCCATCTGGGCGAACGCTTAAGATTTCGTTAGACTGACCGGTCACCTTGGAATCGTTGATGTAGAGACATTTATTTCTGCTGCAGGAATCTATGTCCTGTGGGTTAATTAAATCCTTCGAATGCCATCGACGATTGAAACTGAATTTCATCGGATCATAAACTTCAATATATGAACTCAATTCTCTCACAACAAACAATTCCTTGCCTAAGATCGTAAATCCACGGATCCGTTTATTGTTCTCATCGATGGCTTTTGTTCTGATCGACTGAGCAAAACCTGGATCAGGTTTATTTTCGATTCTAAATCCAACTGAAAGCGAAAATAGGTAGTCATAATAGTTAGTCATTACGGATTTGCTTCATTCATTCAAATTTTCGCGTCATTTTACTGCATTTTAAATATTCCATACAAACTACTTACTAATGCATGAAAACTGTTGATGATGGCATTTGGCGAAAAAAGATCGTCGCAGATGTTGGAATGACGTGAAGATACACATTGTGATACGATTCAAATCACTTATACAGACAAATAGACGCAGCGATTTTAAGTAGGCCTATAAGTTCAAGGATGTCTAGCCAACAAGTATGGTGCAGCGTTAGAATGAAAAAAAATCGGTAAATAGTGTTTGAATAAAGCTATTGATGATTGTGAGTTGTCAGTCGTTGTTGAAAATTGACAATGATTTTAAAAAAATGAAGAAGTAGTGCGTCAGTAAGATTTTTGTCTGCTTTCTGAAAAACCACATTGCCCAAGAATTATGGTTACATCAAGAGACATACATATTCTGATGATGTACACTGTAGGCCTAGATCTTAAGATTGAAACAGCAGAATCTTGGTTGATTAAATGGCTAGTAACTATTAACCTATAAACTGGACTAGTAACATATACAGACTGTGAGGTATACCACCAAGAGACACGGCATGTCATGGTGCCTACGGAGTCACGAATTTGAGATTTGACAACATATACTTGCAAACTCAAACAGATCAATCGCCGGAAGAAATTCTCAAAATAATATATGACCGCCAGATGTTGCATTCCACCATCATGTAGTTTCAAGGAGATAGTTTACGTAAGCTAGTATATCAGCAGACAATGGTGTTCTTTTCAAGAAGTGCACGAATGCAAGAAAGATGTCCATATAAAAGAATATCGCATCTCGCTATCTGATGTTGTTCAATGGTTATCAGACAATTGTGTCGATCAAAGCGCATAATAAGCTATGTCAGCTAAACAATTACGTAATATCGCTGTTTCTCGAAAAGCGTTTCATGCACACAGTCGGTACCAATATCGGCTGTGAATTATTCAACCCACTAGGCTTTCTATTGCATGTTTCTACAACACGTGGTGTGGCACAGTGGCCGATCGGTTAGAGCGGTCAGCCCATAACGTTCAGTGAGTGCTGAGCTGGTTCGACCCTCGTCCGGGGGGTCAGTCACTGTGTAGGGACCTTGAGCAAGTCCTTCGCGCACAATTGCTCTGCAGTACAACTGCAATTGCGCCGTCGAGGCGTGTCTGTGCACTTCTGAGCAAAAAAAGTTGGAAGAAGGGCGGTATCAAGTTTCGGTAATAAAAAAATAAATAGATAGCTATCTATTCACATCCAATTATTACAGGCTTTTACTTAATTTTTATTTATTACTTAGACTTAGTAAACGGTTGACAAAATATATAAATGAGAGTAGTTTACTTATCTGATGTGAGAATTGTAAGGACAAATTGATTCAACAGAAATTAGGATCTAGAACACGCGGACGAATTGTGCGGAAATGCATTCAGACAGATGCAATTCTTATTTCAGTTTTCTATTGCTCATGATGTAAAAAAATTCTTACATATGTTCTACCTGCTGTTACCTTTATGAAGCCTCCTTACAAACTCACTTGCAGTTTATCCAACGTCTCCTGACGAATTACTTTCATTGGCTCACTTCCTAAAATCACTCATAGTGTAGTGCTCGAACTTGATCCCACCCTAATTGGCCAGATCCTAGAACATTTTCTCTGTCTGATAATGTCAAATGCTCCCTCAACAACGGCGAATTTCCGAATAAATTATATTTGCTAAAGTTGTACTTATTTTCAAGCAACACCAGAAAGACTAGTTCAAAAATTATAGACCAATCTCCATATTATCCTATTTTTCAAAAACCTTTGATAAAACTATGCCTACGTCAGACTTTCTAATTTCATTACAAACCAAAAATTCCTAATCGTAATCAACACGGATTAAAAGGAGAGCGCTTTGCAGTGATGCCTTTAACTTATCTTCAGGCCAAACTATCGGACGCTGCTGATCATACCGAATTATCCAGGTGTGTTCAATTCATCGACATTGCGAAGGCATTTGATACCGTGGACGATCAAATTCAATTTGTAGACTGTAAAACATTAGAATTAGGGATATCCCTCTCAAATGGTTCCAAACCCAGGCCTACTTACACTTACAGTGGAGGTCCCAACACGTTTATTTTAGCGGCTTCCTATCTTATCCAAAATTAATTGTGTCCCTTAACTCTTTATACATGTATTAGCATTTATTTAATGATCTACCCAATTGCATCAGCTTTACTCCATTCTATACCATTCGCGGAAGACACTAATAATTATAATTGCGTTCACAAGTCGCTTGATAGATTGGTCAAATTATTGAACCATGAACTCTCACACGTAAATAACTGGTTCTCCAACAACAAACTATCACTAAAGATATCCAAAACAAATCACATAATATTCATATCTCATCGAAAACATCTCCCATTTAAAAAATGAGTTGCTAACAATAGCATTGTTATTCTGTGTGTTAAGCCTGTTACGTTTCTTGGTATCCGGGTGGATCAGAATCTCTTTTGAAATGATACCATTTCCAATATCTCGTTTAAATTTGCATAAAGACCACAGGAATAATAATGATAATAATCAAGAATAGCTCCGGCCTACCTCCTGCCAGCTAATATTTTAATATCCTCCTCAATCTATATTGCACAATGATCCACCCCAATTTTTCTTATGACAATGTACTATGAGCGTCCAATTATAGCTACAGATTGATAAGATTGCTAATACTGCAACAAAATACGCAACAAAATCTTGTGTTGTTATAAATACGGTCGTACTCCACCTACTATAATGTTCTGCAGGACTAACATTTTCTTAATGTGTCTCGAATAAATTGACTCCAGACTAACGAACGCATGTACAAATACTTTAACAACATGCTTCCCATGTGCTTCATAAATAACTTCACTCAAACCTCACATTACATTAATCATTACCATACTCGCTCGGTTTGTAACTTTAGAAATTTTTTTTAGAGCAACCACTAGGCAATTTGCTTTGAAATGTAATGGTCCCGTATATCTAGAACACAACTCCTCTGGATATTCGGTTTTCTATGTCTGACAAATGATTTGCGACTAATAACACACATATCTAGCACTTGGAACACATTACATTTTATAATCGAGGTTATATTTTTGCTCATATAAGAGCTTACCCAACTGGTTAAAACTTGAAGATACTATATCGTACTAGCTAGTCTAAACCACTGATTGTATTTCTACATGAGAAAGGTTGGGCCCCGGGAGCGTGATCTCATTGGTCCCTTAGATGTTTTCATCTCTTCCCTTTTAACCTACGCCGATACTTCCTTCAGCTAATTATTAACTCAATTACTTTATTTATGTCGATTTGGAGTATATCATTAAAATGATTGGTTATGGCAATGATTATCATTAATCAACGTCGCATTCTTATAATATAGCTTTCAGCTCCTAGTGCATCATTTGTGGTCACCGCATCGACATTGATCTGATTTCTCTGTTGTCCAGTCTCCAGTCAGTAAGATAATTATAGTTAGGGTCTCTTGGTAGCTGAAGCAAGTATGTTTCACATGTTTGCATACTATCTTCAGCTTATTGCAGAGTCTCCTATGACGTAGGACCTACCCTGTTTTTGAAGAGTTTCCTACTGTAATTAAGTACAACTGCCTACTCAGTCCCGCATTCGTTTAGGAAGTATGCCTGTGTTGGTATTATTATAAGGGGTGACCCAAGAAAAGCACGCAGTGCAAAAGCGCACCAAAAATTTCCTCAGTCAGAATCGTTTATGATTTTTTTATCGTCTATATTTTTTTTATTTTTTTATGTGCTCCGGGCAATGTGTGCCTGACCTCATAATTATTTCTCGCATTTTACTATTAGCGCAACGGGGATGGGAGGCGCTCGTATAGATGACTGTCTAGGGCGCCAAATTACCCGAGGACGACTCTGGTTACAGCGCCATTATAAGGTCACGAAGGCAGTGCATTTAAGAGTTACATTGAAGACTCTGCAATGCGTATCTTATGTTAGGGTTCAGTTAGTAAATTTAAACTTACAGTCGATTGATTCCAGTTGCTTTTCTTTGCTCTTTATAGACTGATGTTGTTCTAGAAATTCCTCTTCTTCAAGATCGCTTGGCAATTTAAATGCTTGCTTTAATTGTCTTTGTGTAGTTTCCGCGAACAAATTTTCCTCTGAACCGACGTATCTTGGCTCTTTTTTCTCGTTTAAACGTTCTGACACTTTTCTCTCAGCTCTTAAATTTTCAAATTCTTCCAAGAATAAGTCTCCTGAAATGCAGAACCATGAGAGCATGCATTTCACTCCTTAGACGCACCATTGATTCGGGTCATATAATAATGAAATCCCGCTTAAGATTTTAAACTTGCAGATGCACAAAATAATCACACATCAATTGTCTAGCATTATCGGTGTATTTCAATCCTACGCTTGTTCTTTTGCGTTTTTAAACAGAAATGTTTATAGTTAAAACGCTCATCTTCATTGTTTCACGTAATGATCTAAGTTGTGTGCTTATAAAAAGACTTATGTCATTTGAGGTTCTTGATGAATTCAAGTGATATTCATTTAACAGAACGTTTAATTATTTCGATGTTTGACAAGCTACGAGAGGTAAACTGATCTGCCTGAAACGAAAGGAGCCATTCATTGTGTATGCAGTTATCTGCTTCAAGGTCTTCTAAAGATACTACGAATATCAAGACACTTTCTTTCTACGGGTGAAGATTACGCTGCTGGACAGACCATAATATTTCATGCATCTTTAAGCAACATCTCGTATTGTTGTATGCAATACTAAATTGTATTTATTCCTCTGCTGTCATATATACCATGATATTGACTGGCTTACTGACTTTATATAAGAGTGACTATATGTAATGTTATGTGTATATTGGGTATTGTTATAGTGACCAACTATAGAGATATCGGTCTCTGTTTAGTGATCGGACGCTATATTTAGAATTGTATGTAGAGCCAATCATAATGAAGACGACTGGTGTTCGTTTTTGTCAATGTATATTCTGACAATGCAAATAATATCAAGCGTGACCATACGATTGGAGAGGTGACAGCTCAAGTGAGAAAGTGAAGCCCACGTTTGGAGCTCACCATAGCGATTAGCGAGGAACAATTAAATACCGAATTAAACTGGAGCTCGAGCTAATATTGTGCATTGATTGCATACAGGTTCTTAGCTTGACTCCATCTGCTCAAATCTTATCCGAAGAATTCCATTGGGTTACCTTCAATATTCTCATAAATGCTTTCAATAACTTCATCCGCTTGCGCCGACGGAAACAGGTCATACGTGTATTCTGGAATAGATTAATATTACCAAGCAACATCAAATTTTATTCGTCAGATGTATAAAACCATTAGAAATAATAAATATGACATCACAATAGAGCCTGGATCATTGAACATGGTATAGGTTCTTTATTTTGACTTCATGTTGTCTTTTCTATCGCATTACGTTGCAGTGTCCGTGATAAGCTGGCGCACTTATTAATACAAGACTCTCTAGACAAAGATTATGATCAGATATATACCTATAATGTCACGTAACTTTCTTTTCCTATTTTCATCTGCGTACGTTGATGAACACAGTTCTTGTTCATCAGGTCTCCATTCTGTAGCGTTCATCTCTGGCCCTCCTGAAAATTTGATTTTCACAAAACGCAATTTTTATTTTTCGTCACTATGGTGAGATTTTAAATAAATGGCCTAATCACTTAGGGGCCGTTCACATACTATATAACGCTCAAGGTGTAGGTGGGTGGGTTCCTGTTTTGTTAGCGTTATATTGTGTAGGGTGGGAGGTAGGTTGAAGGTTTCGTTAGATAACAAACTTTTTTCAGCTTATGCTATTTTGCCTTTTATGTACCACGGACCTTCATTGTTTAATCGAAGTTCACAATACGTTGTGAACCAAAACTAGCGCCATCAGCCGACCGGCGAATTGATTTAACGATCTAACTTATTAATTATAAATCCACTTTTAAGCAATTTCCTGTTTACAATTTTGACAATTTCCTGTGCGTAGCTTTAAACGCTCTTAAATTCAAATCTGTGCGATTTGTTTTGGTTCTGGTTTAAATCAAATTTAATTTACTTTTATTATTTCGGTTGTTATTATCAAGATGCTTTACTTTATGTTCTATGGTAAGCCTATGTGTAAATAGTTTATATGTTTGCTTAAATACCCAAATTGTAATTGTACTATACACTCTGTAGCATACGCTATTAAATAGGTAGGGCTTACCGCGAACATAATCGATAAATGCCTGATAGTGCAATATTAAACCAATCGATTGTGTGTGATTCTGTAATCCACATTTCTAGTGCGAAACTGGAGGGTAATAAAAATGGTGTTTTTAGATAGGATTTACGTCACTACCGTGTATTATCATGCTGCATTAGTATTCCTACATGTAGATACAATCGTCGACTACCCAATTAGTTACCGTAATTAATACAAGTGAATATAGCGCCATTAAAAGTCTGATCATTAAGCGAATTACGTTCTATAAATTTTATAGGCTTTTAATATGGTTTGAACTCTTTTAAAGGTCTGCTGCCTTCATACTGTAATAGTTATTTTTATTGATGCTTCTTGCATTTCTAGTATTAAACCATTAATGTGCTAATTTTGCATAGTAACTAAAAGTTACAAAATTATCAGTACTAGCTAACATAGTCTAGTCACTATGAAAGTGCTAACTAACATTGTAACAATTAACATAGTTTATTATGTGCAACATTAAAATACACTTAGCTAATCAATGTACAATTTACATGTTGCTCAGGATCGAATAGTTCCAACCGGCGAGCGAGTAGCGCCAACAGTTTCGCGACCTTTTTCAAGTCATTGAAATTTCCCATGACCTTTTTGATGTTTTGGGTATGAAAATAATGCACCACAGAAGTCATGAGAATATATTTACGATAACTTTGTACATAATTTTGAATATATGTAAGTAAAGGCCCCTTTATTGGGACTATGTACTGACTTCCATGTCGACTTTCCTCGACCAATGGAGTTGAAGGAGATTTCCTCTCGGTGATTGTTAGCCGCCTTGACTGTAGAGCTTCGCTCAAAACCATGTCACCAGAACCTGTATCAGGCATCAGAGACCTGATTTAATTTGACATGCTTAGTTAACTCGATTTATTTGCATCTATGTTTATTAGAATATACTAGAACATGGGTTTTATTAAAATATAGGCCTACTATACTTCACTACACTATACCATAGTGTGCTATTCTTTGCTATGCTGCGCCATGCCATGTCAATGCCATACCACAGAATACCATGCTAAACAATACCATAGTCCATACTATGCCACACAATACTACCTTATGCTATACTATACAATAATAGAATATAATAAAATGGAATAGAATAGGAGAGCATATGCTGTAATGCAATGCAATGGCATGGGATAAAATGGATACAGTACACGATATAGATATCAGTCATAGTCATGTTAATCAATTCAGATGTCTTATAAAATTGTACATTATATGTACGTGTAATTGTAATACAATCAAACAGTATAAATATGTATATATAATTTTTATATGTATATATCCTGCATTCAATTTCCTGAGGACTTTTTTCAGCAACTCTGTCGCCCTCGTTCAACGAGTGCGTCTTGCTGATCAACCGTTTCTGCATCCATTCTGTAATAACAACATAATATGGTACAGTACACGAAATTCTTAAGGCAAAATATTTGATGCGATACACATACACAGATGTCTTGTAAGGGCACTTGCTCCTGCACATTCTAAAACTCAAGGGCACGAGGGGTATACATGTTTCAAAACTGGCATAATTACACGGGTATTTAATTGTTTTAAACTTTACGAGTCATCTGATAACTAGAATGACTCCAGTTGTCATTATAGATGCAATTTAGTCATTCCCATTGACGTAAGCAAGAAAGCTATGACCTAAGATTCGGACGGGAACAGGACAATTACCCCAGGACAATCCTCGCACAATTAGCCTCAGACAATTAGCCCCGACGCAAATAACCCCCCCGGACGATAACGCTTCGAATAATAGTGTACTGGTAAGACACGACATGCACACACATTATATTTTTTACATGGGATTATTGTCCGGGAGTTGTTTGAATCGCGGGTAATTGTCCGAGGGTAATTGTCCTATATCCGATTCAGATCGCTATAGCTCTAAGCCTTTGCATTTAAGTGCACGATAGTCACTAGCACATTTAAAATAATTTGTTATCGGTAATGCCTTACGGCATAACCTATCGTTAGTTGATTACATAAAATCTTAGAGATAGAGAGCGTCGCGGCGAACAAGATATCGCCACGTTCTTCAAGCCTAAGATTAAAACAGTTGCCGATGCCTCGAATGGCAGATCTGTAAACTGAACTCAATACGAGAGAATTTGTCAACGCAGCTGACAATCCACTGAGTCAGAAAAGACTTAACCACATCAACTTACGAGACATCATATTATATTAGAGCACAAGAGTTTGTTTGTGCAAGTGAGAGATGGTCAAAATTTTTTGTGAACTTCCAAATATGGGCTTACTTGAGCTGAACATTCATTCGTGGATGCTTGTTTTGTACGTTATTAAAAAGAGAACAATATTGTTTGTTACACTGGGCATTTCTAAGCTTCACATTTCAACAATAAACTTATTTAATAAATTCTTCAACAAATCTGCGTATATCCTTTAAAGTATCAAACGATGCATCTTTAGCCCGGTCATGCCGTATACTATACAGGACGGTCACAGTACCTTTTTCGCAGCATTTAGTCATTGGCTTTGAACGCCTTAAGCCGACAGAGTAGTACAAATATTTGACGCAAACAAGAATTCTAGGTCTGTCATAATTGACCAGGACACGTTCCCCTCCAAGAGTGGCACATTTGATTTGCAAATGAAGGGGGCGCAAATGAGGTTTGGGTTTTGTTTTGACAGACTCTTTTAATTTTCTAAATAACTAAAGACTAAATTTAAAACTTATTCTTTGAAACTTTTAATTAAAATTGAAATGAGAAAATAATTATTATTTAAAACAATTTTGTAGGTGTACACTTGGTTTCATTAAACGTATATTGGACAACATGTTGTATTAATAACTGCTATAAACGAGAGCTGACAACTACTGTTGAGATATAAAGTAGCTTAGCGCTAAACTCTTGATTGTCGTGAGATATGACGTAGGTAAACTTAAATTACGCTGTGTTGGCGGTAAACAGAGAAGGAGGAGGGAAGAAATGTGACCAACTCGAAACTGATGAATTAGAATCTTGGTGTGAAAAGAAGGATAGATAGCCTAAGAAAACCCATCTGAGTTATTCTTAGATGTGATGCAGTGGCTCAAGAAGGAACGTGAACAGAAATAATGGTTAGAGAACTGTCGTACTTCCAAGACTTAGTGATCGCTTTTGCTTTCCTTCTTTGGGATGTGATGCGTCGTCTCTTGCTATATCAGACGAGACAACCAACTCTACAATACAATATAATGCAGTATAAGTTTATCCGCAACTCATCCCGAAGCTTCTGAATTTTTCCATGGCATTGCGCATGCGGAGATCCACTAGCTGTCCGCGGGAAGAGCAGTAAAGAAAACCCCGGTGCGGAATAGAAGCTTCCTTCTGGCCCTGTGGTGAATTGGGCTAGAGGGTAGGCGGGGCTGACCCAAGGTGACAGTTACGCATCAATGCAAGGGTCTTGAAACAAATACTTTGAGGTTCTGGAATCCAGTGTACGAATTCACGAATGGGGGAAGACATGTGACCAAATTCGGAATTCCATCAATTAGTCGGGCAGCTCCATTGAGTATAGACGTTAAAATTCTGTGAGAGGAGAGTCCAATAAAGGCAATGTTACCCGAGTCTACCCTGGAACAAATCAGAGCGCGCACAAGCGTGAAAACATCATGCAATGAGAGCGGCTATCTGATAGAAGCAGGAACAGCAAGGTGCATTCCACGAGAAGACCCTGACGGAAAGCACGGCGGTTCAGGCTCCTCCACTACCTACGCCAGTAGCGGGAGGCATACATGAGCTGGGAGGCTGGGAGAAGAGGGATGGAAGGGTGAATGGGAGGCTTGACTTGGTTATCGGTGATCTTGCAGTCATCAAGGGTGATGACCGCATCCAGCCAGCTAGTGGCGGCGCTGCAACAAAGCAAAATATACGCAATTGCGTACCAAAAGCAAGATAAAAAATCACCAAAAATATTTCAACAACATTTTTTAACAAAATAAAAGAAATTAAAGTATATCACCAAATAATCTGTAAATAGAATGAAATTTTCAGCTTTGTAATAACATACTTACTTAGTACTTACTGTGTATTGATGTTTTTGAGACTCAGAATAGCAAATATATATTAATGTCTTTCCATAGCGGACGATAATCGAACATTTCTTGTTTCTGCTATGATGTGATAGTCAGTAAAGCTTTGCTATCAATTGTTATTGTTTGGGCAAAATACATACTGGTTTTAGTGTTCCAAACATTTACAATATACTAAAATTAAAAAATTTCATAATCTTTCAATATTTTTTAAATGAACATCATGTGAGGAACATGCGTATTGCCCCTATTGCGTGCCAAATTTTTGAGACCAGCGCCACCACTACAGCCAGCCGCAAAACGTGAGTGTAGGCACAGTCTTAAAATAGTCTGTAAAACTTGCAACTTTGGAACAGGCATTCGATGACTATTATTTAGATATACATGCCTAAATATGTAGCCTAACCACTTTTCTAGTTGCGCGATGGAAATTTTAATGATGTTCAGCTGTTTGTAAGAAAGCCTCCGTTATAGTCTGCTAGAAATGAACATCTTATATTCGATTCTTTAATCTTGCCAAGTAAATGTTTATCTGCTTGATCACGAAAAACTAATTCGTTTTGTGGAACAACACGAAACAGTTTAATTATCGATAATTTCTAATCCTATTTTATAGGAGAATGATTAGTTTTTGGTACCAAACCTGACATTTTCTTCATAAACAACTCTTCATCTGTTTGTGTGTTGGAATCGCATCCCTGCATTCCACCAGAAGGTTTCGGTCTTTTTCTCATCAAACCTATTGACATATTGTTGCAAATAGCCTAACTTTGAACACACTCTAGGGTAAATGTCTAAATAGCATATTACCAAGTATAAGAAACCAATTAAATTGGCACAAGAACAATACCGAACTTCGACAGGATGGTGAAACACGACCCACGTCAACAGGACGGAAAGTTGAACAACATCGAGAAAGTCAAACGAGAACATGTAAATGTAGATGTAGAGTCGTCGAACATCATCAGCAGAGGAAACCAAGAACGTCGTTTTAAGTATCTTACTTACTCACAGAGGTGTTGGCATTTAATTACGCAAAAGGGAGACAACCGGTCTCAGATACACAACGGTCTTAGTTTCACTAAGAAGCCAAACACACTCTGGTCAGTGGTCACACCTAAGGAACGAAACCTTCGCTATAGCCAAATGCAATCCCCTTAATAGCCACTCATGCAGAACGATCAAGGTAAAGGTATATTTACCGATAGAAGATAGTCCAAGCAAGCATCTTAGTCCATTACACTAAGAATATGTAGGGACAACAGAATGTGTTAGATACATGTATTTAGATCAATCAGAGAAGCTTAAAGCAAAAGACAATTATCTAAGAATATACATGTACAATTGTACACACGAACTTTGAATGAGCCATAAACTAATATATACTCTGAAGATTTTATTTTACCTTCAATTCCTGTGAATTCTTCAAGAGTAATCACTTCTATATCTTCCATATTTATACGCGAGTCAAGTTGTTCCGTCATCGTATGTGCATCTCTTCTGCTATGGCTTCATACGCCATCACAATTTATAATATCAATTTATATAAGAGTAAAGTTTTTATGAAATGTTTTTCCTTGTATTAGCCTATGCTTCAGGTTAAGAAACAGCTGCAGTAAGAGAATTTGAAGCAAAAAGGCAGATCAGACATCACACACTTGAAATTACCTTCAATCCCTGTGAATTCTTCAAGAGTAATGATTTCTTCCTCCTCCATATTTATTCGTAAGTCAAGTTTTTCCTTGCTATGTGGTTCGATTGTTAAAAACAGTCGAGTCAAAATGCTTGCTAAGATATAATGAAGGCGTCCAGAGTTGAATAGTTGCGTAAATTTAACCGCTTTTTGAGCTGTTTTGCAGTATATAAAGATGACGATACTTTGTCCTGGGATGGCTTTCACTAGATTTAAACCAATTCCGTTCATTTCAGTAAGCAGATTATTTATGTCTGTATCACATTCCGAGCTGTTTCGAATTGCCTGGTTGAAAGTGCTAGATAAGATTCCATCCAAGTCTGGTCGGTTGTTGTTTAAATGTACTGCTGGCATCTCGCCTGTAAAATGCAAACTCCGTAAATAGGGTGACTGCATTGTTCAAATGTTACTCGCGTCATCCTGGACATAGACCAAGATTAAGTTTATGCATTATCTCTGCATTTTCACGACGAAATCTTTAGAGTGATAGAACGCTAATGAAGAAGAAACTGAAATGTGATAGTTCTGGTGGCATGGTAGACTTAGCTTAGCAAAGGCTAGTTTTGGTATCACAAAATTAATGTTCCCCACAACGATCTGCATCAACTTGATAGATTGACTCCATCAGGCTTGGTCCAAACATGTTCTGGCTGGGAAGGTAGCTATACTGGACCCGCGAGTTTCCGATGTACGTTTTGTGTAGGGCCTACTACTTTTTCTGTAACCACTTCTCCTTGATCGTTTTAATTTCACCAACTGCAAAGTCTTAAGATTAAGTTTATATTAGCCTAAATCGCAATTGTGATTATACTTGCCTTCACTTAGATAATCGGCCGCGGCCGTTTGTAGGGTTTTTCTGAGTACTTTTTGAAAATTGTCATATGAGTGGTTGCTTCGTCTCATAATAATGCTGAGCAATTTTGAGACCTTTACATAATCAACTTTCTCTGCTCTTATTTCCTCTGCATCGGTTCTGCTTATTGCCTGTGAACTTCTTAGCTCTGCAATTACTTCATTGTGAAGGCATATCACATTCGCTATTTTAGGTCGGATTTCGTCTAAACGCTGGTATCTGAATTCTGATAATGGTAAATAGATTTCTGGAAATAAAAGAATAAAATAAATTATGTCAATTTTTATAGCAATTCATTATTGAATTCTTACACTCACAGTAGTATAGATATTTAAAGAGCCATGAGGTCGAAGGATCTTGGATAATTATGACTATTACGATTTCTAATGTCTGAATATTATATTTATACATTGTTATATACAGTATGTAGTAATCTTGGAAATGTTAATCGTATGCGTCACAGCATATATTGGCGTTGTTTCCGCTGCGAGTAGTCTAGCCTATGTATGTAATTGGTAATTTAAAAAATTAGTATAGGCAAAATATTTAGTGATTCTGTCGATACAAAACTTCTGAAATAGCATTATGGTCAAGTTTTCTTCAGTGCAGTAACTTCACGATAATAATGTATACTAATCGAAACAGTCATAATCGACCCAAATATAACAATTAGCCTCTCTCTCTATTTAACGTGTAAAATGTTTAGTCTTTCAACCTACATTGATAGTTGAAATTTTTGCCTTCTTTATTGGTCATTTCCAACACGGACTGCTAACAATACTGTTGTTCAACCAAATCTGACTCTTTTTATAAATTCAGAAAGGAGCATGGTCACCGCATTTAAGCAGGTTACTGCACGACTTTTCCAGACCTAACTTAACTCAGATAAAAATATTATAACTGCTTTGCAAAAGTCTTGAACGGTAAGTTTACCTTTCATGTCCTTATGATTTAAACGATTATGTCGTAATCCTAACCCTCCGCAAACTAGTTTCTCGTTGAGATCTTTTCTTCTTGAATCCTCAGTTCAATACGCACTCTTACACTCGTCCATTTAGTATATATGGATCCCACATAATTACATATTTGGGGACATAGGTTTCACTAAAGTACAGGAATTAAATTATATTGATCATACTTTCATTTACACGTAGACACATATTCATATATATATATTTATACATCTACACTTATGTACCTGCACTGTTTCCTCTCAGTAGATTTGCCACATGTTCCTGCTCAGTATCCTTCATCACCTGAAGAAAGGATTCGTATTGTTCAGACGTAACGTCTTTCAACCACTGAAACAAGAGAATACATTGCTTCAGTGGATTTCTTTCCGTCCTGAGTTCAGCCTCTTGCATTCTATTCAGCACAGCTTTGGATTTTAAAAAGTCGATGACATAGTAATTAATAGTCGTGCATCTTAGGAGAACGTCGTAGTTTTCTTCTCTATTGCTTCAGGGTGGGACATTCTGTAATTGAACCCTGAAAAGAAAAACATTGCGATGACGTCCATGCTCATAAATCTCATTGCTAAATTAGTAATATACAAGAAACTCTGCAAATTTTGATCGTAAATCTTAGCTTGGTCTCAAAAGTTTGAGAATAATCAAGAGAAGTATAAATCATTTAATGATCAATATTCTTTATTCGCATAATTACAACAGGATTTCACTATGGTGATGCTATGATATATTACTTGGGCAGAGAGAGAGAGAGAGAGATGCACAGACAGAGGGCCATAAAAGGATCTAAGATACAAATAAAAGTTACGTTTGCCGCGCGCTCTGATTGGTCATTTATCGCTCAGTCAATGGTTACGCGCAATATCCGCAACTTTCGTCTTATGTATGTAGGTCTACTTCCATATGTTGAATGGGCTTTAACAGGGTCAAGTCTTGCCAAAGAAGAAATTAAGTTGCTTCGAACTTTCTGCCCATCCTACTTCCGCTTGTCATCTAAACAACAACGAGGATGTTGACTGCACGCATTTGATGGGATTGTCAGACGACGAGGGATTATTAGGCTATACGATTCTTTGTCTCAGTATAACAATGTTTCTGCTTCGTGATGCATCAGATATGTCGTATATCATTGCATGACAATAAGCCTAATCCGCTCGCTCGAAAAGATGGCTGCCTGGCAAGTGTATGACCAACTTGTGGACCCACAATGCTATGATCACGTAATTTTTTTAGGAGAGGTGTTAATGTAGCCATTTACCTGTTTTTTCCTTTAGATACGAAGATTACCGCGACACTTTAGGTTACAGAGCCGAAGCCCAGTATTTTAAGAAAGTAGGATTGTCCATGTTGATGAAAATCGTATCCGATAAGTCTACATATGCAAGCCATTCTCTTGTTTTGATATTTTAGATGTGCGCATAGTTCCCAAAATCCTAAATTAATACGTATTTGGTCAGGATATAAGTTCGGCAGTGCACCATACAATAATTATTATAAATGGTTCTATACTTCCTGTATCGATTGCACGGTTAAGGTCCTCCACAACCGCTACATACATGTACATGTATACATGCAGTTTTGTATCCTCGCGGTGGCCTGATTCTTCAATCTCTAAAGTGATCGCCTAAGCCCAGACCATTGTAGATATTCAGGCCAGCAGCTGCGCGTTCAGCTATCACGAACACGCTTCGCTGGGTGCCAAGTTCAGTAGGAATAATACTAAAGTTTTTCAGAGATGGGTCTCTCTTGTCGACAGCCAACCATGATGCATGAACTGGTTCTATACTCAAGTGAAGAGTCAACCGTGTCCTAATGAGTAGACTGACTGTATACTCCCGGTGGTAAGCTGAGCTTCGAATCTTGGATCTAAGGATTTCGAAGGCGTGTGAACCTCCTCTAATTAGTGAGTGTTGGACGGTGGTTTAATCGCGCGCCGCAGACACTATGCTTCGATAGTCAAGACGCCCTTATTGTGTAACACTAAGAAATTGGCTCTTAAATAAAGCAACATATTTTGGATCTTTGATAATGCTTTTTAATTCAACTACCGCAATCATTTCTTTTGTATATATAAAGCTCTGCAGCGTAACGACCAAATTCCTTCCGTGCAACAAGCTCCAATACTCATTCGAAGGGAACTGTCCTCTTGTCTTCCCTCTCTGATAGTTATCTACTGGGTCATTGGTAAGTCACATTTGACACTCCTAGAGCTTTTAATTGTTCCTTGGCCTTTTGTATAGGTCGATTATGCAATCTTGCTGTAGCGTTTTGAACTGTCTTTTATAAATTTTGGACCTCGTTTCACCTGGTTCAAAACTTATCTTTCAGTCGTTCACATGATTATCCTTTGTGATTTCATAATGCTCTGGGCTTGAGTCGAGTTCTGTGTCCTCCAGGGGTCAGTCCTCGACCTCATCTTTCACCCACTTTATGCAGCTGACATTCTTTTTTAACCAATAAAAACTCTGACAACTTACCACATCTACGCTGACGACGTCCAAGTCTTCGTATATGGCCTTCCCGCTGAGCAGCTATCTCTTGTTGGATCGATTGCCTAACACGTTATTCATTTTGCTTGTGGTTCTCCTAAAGACTTATAATAGAATTTAGTCAATTTACCACAGACTAATTTACAGACTTCTTTTGAACTGTGTTATTTCTATGAAAATGAAGATAAATTACATTATGCTGAAGGTGGTGATGTACTTACCTGTGCTATTTGCAAGCATACGCATATTTTTCGCAACTGTATTTAAAATAGCTATAATTTTTATCATAACTTTTATAGCAAATCAGAACTTTGAATTTTACCTGTTCTTTTTTGAATAGGTCTAAATAGAGCCTACAAAGTAGACAGTTTACGAATGTAGAATCGACAGACGAATTTGTAGCAAGGTAACCAATAAGAGCACCTGACTTTCTGCTCTGTTAACCTTTAAGTTCAGAGTCCAAATTACAACCTGTTCATCCTAGGCATCATAACCGTTTTATATCATGGGGCTTCGTCGCTGTGATTTAACAACGGGAAGTCATAACCTGCTCGGCTGTGGGTAATTTACATAGTAAATGAGGGTCGCTAAATAGTTGGTGAACGTTGAACCTATGACCCCTACTTGCTAGAATTTCACACGTAGGGGCTATCGTAGTGGTGAATTTATAAAGCACCACTACAGGGGAAACTCTTCAGAGATGCCATCGATGGTCACTGCGGCCTACATTATGGTAACACATGGCAGGAAGTGTAAAGCTCATAGAGGAATATTGTCACATGATTGTGAAGTCCATGTGAAGATATTCGTCTATGGGATTCACACTGCATTGATCCTATCAAGCTAGAGGCGACCGAAGTTCATATGGTTTTGATCAACTCAACTTCTGCATGTGTCTTTTGACTTTGATCAACCCAACTTCTGCATTTGTTCTATGGCTTTGATCAACCCAACTTCTGCATGTGTCCTATGGCTTTGATCAACCCAACTTCTGCATTTGTTCTATGGCTTTGATCAACCCAACTTCTGCATGTGTCCTGTGGCTTTGATCAACCCAACTTCTGCATGTGTCCTATGGCTTTGATCAACCCAACTTCTGCATTTGTTCTATGGTTTGATCAACTCAACTTCTGCATGTGTCTTTTGGCTTTGATCAACCCAACTTCCGCATGTGTCCTATGGCTTTGATCAACTCAACTTCTGCATGTGTCATGTTCATGGTGAACTCTGAAAAGGCACGGTTTAGATGGCTTGGTGGCCGATTGCAGTATGATGTTCATAATGTAATCATTGCAGGACGTTCTTGTATACATAAGTGGCTCTCTCTTCTTCAATCCGACGACGACGACAATGGTAAAGCGGTCACTCTGCTTAACCGAATGTTGATGCCAGGCTCACCGTATAGGAAGTCGACACAGGTCGTGACTCGTAATCACTATGTCACGCCCGAAGCGACGCCCTTGCTCTTGAGGTTCATGCTCGCAGTCAATAGGAGACTTTAGCTTTCAAAGGCGCTAAAGAAATGCATCGGAACTCAGAGTCTACGTGGAGGACGGCTAACGACAAATTGGAGGGAGGACGGCGGAGGCATCTGCCTTATGGGCTGTCAGAGACTATCTAGAGGCACTTAAGTAGCGACCGATCGACAAGGTCATCCATGCGAATCGCCACAAAAACGAAATTCGACGCCAGAGGCTGAAGCTAATCCCTCAGCGGTCCGTCCAGGGAGGCGGTCACATTAGAGACGTCCAGAATCCTCCAGCCGCTAGGGCAGCGATCGGTAATATGAGACCGAAGAAACCGTTCTCAACTGGTTCCGAAGCCCAATGAACCGAGGGCAGAGGTAAAAGAGACTCTACGATATTAAAGGACCAAGGCTGAGCAGGAATTTAATCCCTGAGGTCTATGAACTCCTTTTGACGTTAATAACTCTTGAATCTCAACGGACCTCTAAAACGTCATTAACGATATACTAAAGGTGACGCGAACTTTAGTTGTAGAGGGGGCATCCCATCCAATCAGCGTCGAGGGGTGGGCAAATGAGGTTCTAGGTGGACCAATGGGGGAGCAGGATCGTAGGTCCGCATCGCATGAGCGATGGCGGAGGACAAGGTTTATCTGTTGTAGCAAAGAGGGGTTACAATATAGAGCGTCTTGGATTTGGAAAGACAAACGCATATCATCGTTGTTATGGATGCGTCGTTAATTAAATAAGCTTATATCAATCAAAAAACTTGGAAAGACGTCAGGAAAACCATCAACAACAGGGCGTAGGACGTGACGATCTTCGAAAACCAAGTCGACCTGTATCTACCCGTCCGATATGGGGGTAGTTCGAGTTGCAGTCCGCTGAGTAAGGCTTCAGTGGTTTGCTGAAGACTAACCATTTAAGGTTTAAATAGCTCCTTTCTGGGTGACGCATGGAATAAGACACGCTTGTTCGATAATCCTCTTTTAATGTACAACGGAAAACAATACTTCTGTAGCGCCCATTCGGAAAGTCCGTATCTCACTCCCTCAATACGCCCTACGTCGATAAACTAACGAGTTATTGCAACGCTACGTCAATGGCTGACGGCGACTACTATGCTACGTCAATGGCTGACGGCGACTATCGCAAATCGACGACGACTATATCCACGACGACTATCGCAAGCCACGACGACTATTCGTGCTTCCTAGGCGCCGAGACTGCAAGGCCGAAGCCGAATCTACAAGGCTCCCCGATGACGATCTCCAGACGACGACGATTCCCAGGCGACGACCACGAACATCCCGATCTTCCAGGCGAACCCCTTTTATACTAATTTGCTGTAGATAGTAGATGATACACAGTAGATAGAAGACAGTAGACAGTAGAGACTACACAGTAGATAGGAGACAGTAGACAGTAGAGACTACACAGTAGATAGGAGACAGTAGACAGTAGAGACTACACAGTAGATAGTAGATAATACACGGTAGATAGTAGATATCTACAGTAGATAGTAGACTACAGTAGATAGGATACAGTAGATAGTAGATATCTACAGTAGATACTAGATAGACTACAGTAGATAGTAGATAAGCGTATACAGCAGGTAGATACCACAGTAGAAAAAACACAGTAGACAGGTGTACACAACAGGCAGACACTACAGCATGCAGACACTACAGCAGGCCGACACTAGGTAAGCGTACCCCTAAACCGTTACAATATAGCGCACCATCAAGATACGGAGGACAGTCAAAGTTTTTTAAAGTTAATAGACAACACACAAAAGAAATTTTATTAAGCAAATGAAATTTTAAACATAATTGTCAAGTGAATGATTAGGTTCCTGAATCGTATAAGTATATGTTGGGCTACAACCGCGTAGGAAATCAACTGATGTGTGGTGTTCATAATCAGAAACAACGCTCCGCAAATGGTGATTCAGGCTCACGCTATTTATATTTCTTCAGTGGGGAATCTTCACCAGCAATAAGAAGGTGGACGTTCATTCTCGACTCGCCCGGATGAGGATGAACAATGTCAAATCTCCTTCTCTTCGCTTTTACCTTCCAGTTGATAAATGTATCCTTCATATGTTAACAGTCGTTTGTCTTTAATCGACTCAACAAACTCGAGCGATATTTCAGTAAAAACGCAACTACATTCGCATTTTTAGAAGTTTATATACTTTACTGCACGTGTAGTTGTGTAAAAAATTTCAGTTATTTCGCAGCCTTCGTTTTTAAGAAGCGTCAGGGCCAATTACTATGGCTCTGGCAGATGCAATGAATTTACGACGCTAGAACGATAAAATGTGAGCTGTTGGAATTTGGGACGTTAAACTGATAAATCGCATTAAGAAGCGTCGGCGTAGGCCTTTAAAGTTAGTCAATGCTTTGTTAAGAAAGCAGCTTCTAGTTGCATCCGATCCTCAGTACTTTGTGATCTTTTGCTGATTAATTCCTGTTGCATGGAATGCAATTGTGTTTGGTAAACCTCATATAACGATGCAGTAGCGGAGTATTTACTGACGTTTTCTCGCAACTGTTCCAGTTCCGCGTCTGATTTGACTTTTCTTGCGATGGTTTCTTTCCTCATTCGATGACATTCTTTAAAATAAAAGAAATCAGTTATAATCGTTGGTGATAACGGGAATTTGCCCTGTAACTTGATCTGACATAGGCCAAGTACGACCACTTTATTTTAATTCATAAGTCGTATCTGTTGTATATTGAGAACAATTTGGTTGTCTGACTATAATTATGATATTGAGATTCAATCTGGTATATTCTTCAAAGACAATGGTAAGTTGAGACACCTGATGTCGACAACCTGGCCAGAGCTTTTGACCATCTGAGCCATATGACCCACATTGAATCCGTTTCATTCTTCATCGGAATAAATACTTCATTTATGCTAAATTTTAAAAGTGTAAGAAAATCGATATTCACCTTCAAGTAAAATACGGAAACTCATTATCGAACTATCTTCTACTTTGTCCAAGCGAGAAAGGTTAACAGATGCGACTTTGGTAACTATTTCTATCTTCAGATGAGGCTCAAGTGTTTGCAACCTTGATTGAAGCGTGTCTCCACCAGTCTAAAAATATCAGTAAATTGTAGATTACATGTATATTGACGTCAAAGTGAAAGAACAACAGTCTCAAGTGTATAACATTTATTGCATTTTGTTTTACGATCCCATGGCAAGTCTACATTTGATGAATTGTGCCTCTAAGAATTTATCGAGATAGATTAGTAGCTACTACCTATGAGTTCACGTCTTTGCAGTCAATCAGTTGGATATCACTTCTATGCAGGTGATACACAGATCTATATTTCCTTTGACGGTTTGTCCTGTCAATCTTCCTTTCAACAGTTGTCTACTATCTTTGACGAGGTACACTGGTACAGTCTTGGATGACGTCTAAAAATCTCCTTCTCAATCCTTCAAAATCGGAATTTGTACTTCTGGAAACCCCTTAGCAACTCAAGAAACTTGACGGGCTTACATAATCGTGTAAGATTGGGCGAATATCTTGTTCAGTTATCAATTCGACAAATGTCTGTTACTGAGTATGTCAATGGCATTTGCAAGTTGTCATAAATTGTTAGATGCTAGGCCTATGTTCTAGTACTGCTCTGCTCTAAATATCTAACATACGGTAAGCGCCATTACTGGATTAAATTAAGCTTAGCTATGTCGTCGTACTTTGAGCTCGTGTTGCTGCCGGTTCTGCGTCTTGTCGACAGACCGAACTGCTTGTCTACCCTGTTTCACACCGTCTACCCTTCCGCCGATAGAGGACGCATTGTTCGTTTCTACATCTTCATATGTTTGATTTGGATATTGTTTTAATATAATTTTTTTTCAAATTACCCCTACTTCGTTCTCCATCAAAATGCTACAATATGCATATTCGTGATATACATAGAATTAGGCGTTTTTTACTTATAATATTATTTGCTCGTGTAACAAAATCCAATGCCCTGGTCTCTAGTCGCCATGACTAATGTAATTCAATTCTCACTGGCATTACAAATTCCAACTTGCAGAAACTCCAGAGTGTTCAGAATTCCTTGGCTAGAGTTATAACTTATACATCAAACTATGAGCATATAACTCTTGTGTTCAAAACATTGCATTGTCTTCCTGTTCGTCAGAGAATCTCTTTCATACTTGGTCTTATTGTCTACTAAACACTGAATTATGGTAAACCACAGTAAAAAAACTCGTAATCATTCAACCCGGTCATCTACCTGCCTTTCTTTGGGTGTTCCGTGGACAAGGACTGTCCTTGGTCGTCGGGCTTTCTCGGGGGCTCGACCCAGGTTCTGGAACTTCCTCCCTGTGTCTGTTCGATTTGCTCAGTCTGCTTCTTTGCTTCGATCTCGACTCAAAGCCTTCCTTTTCCAGTTGGCATGCCCTCCGTATACTGTCGTTCTGTCTTAACGGAGTGACCTCTTAGAATTGACCAGACTAAGGTATGGAGTTATTGCGCCATCAATTGGGGCATTCAGAATTAGACACGGGCGCCATGGAAGTGCTGATTAATAATAAAAATAATAATACTAATATTATTAATATTGATATCAACATTAATAATAGATGATGCAAATATATGATAATGAAGTCATTTTTCACTAAGTATCAGACTGAATTGACATAATATACCTACCCATAATAAAGATAGTGATGTTGATCGACAATAAAGACATTTAGATGAAAAGGGTTAATAGGCCTACCATCCGAAAAGGAACTGCTTTCTTTTTTGTCTTTGTTGCAACAACGCGTATCGACTTGGCATCCTGTTGAATTGCGATTGACTGGGCGTCTGGCTTTGGTGGTAGAATTGGTTTCGACCACAAACGTGACCAAAGAAGTTTATGTCCAGTTTTAGGCGACGTTTTCGACGGAGTAACTGACTTTGAACCTTAAAAAATTGGAAGCAATGCATTCGTTCATCATTGTATTTGCTAACTGCTTCTTGAAGCATCAAAAGACAATAAAAAACGAAATAACTTACAAACGCTTTTCCCTTATTAGAGAACAGGTTTCCTTAAAATATACAACGCGCTCCACTCCTTTCGTTTTGTTGTATTTGCCGGCAAGCATATTACCACACAAGGACATTAATACAGCGACAGTAAACTGGAATTCTGCTGCACGGATTCTCTCATATATTATTCATCTGCGAGCCTTTTCCATAATTGTTTCAATTCGTGCAATACCAAGTGATTGAAGTGAAGTTCGAAAGCCAGAGAGTTGAGCAACATGATTCTTGAAATAAATATAGCCTGAATACTTTGACGTTCAGATAATGGCTAAATCAAGAATACCAAATCGAGTAATTCCCAATATTGTGAAATCTTGGACATAAGTAAGAGTTGGGGTCCGGCACGAGAGTCTGTTATTACCCTGTTCGTATAGGCAAGGTTAAGATGAACTGTTGAACTTGACGCTGCTGTGCTATAGCACAACAGTTTTATCGCACGTGTACATTACTCTAGAGAAAATAATTCATAGTTGTACCTGATAAATTTCTGAGCTTCATTGTAAGATGGTCCTGACCAGATTCTTTTACCGCTTCTAGAAATTTCTCAAAGTCTTTTAGAGACTTTTTACTGAGAAGTCCAAGCAGCATCCCATTCTTCTGGAAGGAGTTTTTCACACAGAGTATACGCTCTTTCTCGCGAACTGTTAACACTTGTTGCTGATAGAGCAGTGATATTAGTCCACTTTCAGCGTCCAATGCCTCTGATAGCCACATGAAATTCCGGAAAATTAAGTTTTTGTGATCTGAGGTATCGTCTCCATTTGGTTTATCATATGCTTGAATAAATTAATAATATATTTTGAATCACGCCCCAAATAGATATAAAGAATAAAGACAGTTAACTAGATTCTTATATATGAATAAGCGTTTTTATTGACGCACAGTTGTGCCCTTCAAAACAAATTATAAGCAATAAAGCAGATATTTAATAACATTAATTTTATTTTAAAACTAATTGTTCTTCATATAATCATGCATTGCCATAATCATAATTATCACCAGAGTTATACGTGATCAGCTCGCTGGAGGGTGCTGTGTCTTCTGTATATTGATAGGCCCATTAACTCTTGGTAGGCTATGTAT
This sequence comes from Bimastos eiseni, assembly GCA_959347315.1. NCBI lineage: Eukaryota > Metazoa > Annelida > Clitellata > Crassiclitellata > Lumbricidae > Bimastos > Bimastos eiseni. The sequence continues at coordinate 4,454,640 of OY365810.1, read as the reverse complement.
TAAGACTGGAGAGTTTTCTGCGAAAGTTAAGTTAACCCTCACTCCTGTTGCAGTGAGGGTAGCAAAGAAGGTGTGCCAAGCGTCTAGATGCATAGTTAAGACGAAATTTGGGTGTTTTAGACCTAGGTAGAGTTGTCAACCAAATCGTTTGTGTTTTTTCTAAATGTTTGCAGAAGAGGTAAAGTAAAGCCCTACTAGTTTGGTGAAAGCCTTGTGTTGAGGTCATTGAATAGGCTGTATCTTACTATTGTCTAAATTTAAGAGTATACCTATGCTTTATTTTACCTTGTTGTTTTCGTCTTTCAACAGAGAAATATATAACAGAATGTGTATTGCGAGTTCGTTTATGTGTGCATATAATAATTCGCAAACACTTCATACATACCGTCTTCACCAGATACCAGCATTTGATAAAGATGTTGTTGGTTCGTGTTTTTAACGAGTGTTAAGAAGCATTCGTAGACATCTCTTGGTTTCCTGGCAATGATGCTAAGAAGTTTCTCACTGGCTCTGATTGGAGTAAATTGCAAATACTGGATCTGCTCGAACTCCTTCATCGTCAGTTTTTCTTTCTCATACATCATTGCTATTATGTCTCCCAGACAAGATAGGTTGCTAACCAGTTGGTTGTATTTCAATTGAATTCTCTGACCATGCTCTTCTATAATTTGTACACACTGCAGAATTACAACCAAAACAATAGTACCTGAATAATATTTAATATATTATCCATGTATTCTGGATTCGATAAATTCATGTTTGTTCTCATTTTTATCGTAATTCTTTACTTCGTGTCTACTTGTTTGATTAAATTTGTGTGTGAGTATATAATTCTTATTCATCTCAAATCTTAAAATTTTTGGGAACACCTCAAAAGCGTTAAGAACAATGTCATGATTGTTTAAAGGTTTTGAACACCGGCGTGTAATAATTATTATCAGGGCAAAAAACAATAAATGATTCTGTATGAATCCTTCTAGAGGCGATTTCCTTCGCCATCCCGAACGCAAAACTCGTATCTCAATTGGATGACAGGTCACCTGCAGAAACCATTACTAAACCCTGGTTGGACGGGTCTGGGCGTTCCTAGCGTTATGTCAGATTCCTAGGGGCGTCCAGTTACTGCTGACTAGCAGCTGTTATGTACTAAGGCTGGGTCTTATTGGCGTCATTGAATTCCATTACTACATTATAACGCCTAACAGATTGCGCCGTTCGTATCGGAATTGTCCCCTATTCATAATCCGTGTAAACCAGCCGGTCCAGGCCAAATCTTCAACTGATTCATGAGTTTTTTGTCTGTGGGTCGTAGGGATGGAAGGGGTAGGCGTCCGCCTCGAGGTTTCGGGTCTCGCTGCTTGACACTCCGTTGATATTTGCATATGCCTTGGTGTCTGTACTGAGGCCTTCTGCTTCAGCCCATTGATGTCTCTAGACATTCTCATCCGTAGTCCTCCTACGCTTCTGCTGTCGATCGATGACTTTTATATAGCGCCATCATCCAGAGTGACGCGCGTCACAGATAGTCCGAAGGTTTTATAGTCCGAATGTTCGATAGTCCGAAGGTTCGATAATCCATTCGGTCTATCGAACCCAAGGCACTCTCGAGCTTAAAGTAATCTTCTAGCAATCGAAGCGGAAATAATAATAATAATATAAACTTCAAAGTTTAACCAACGGTATTATGACGAAATTCATAAAACTGTTAAACACAAGCTTAATTAAAGCATTATCACAAAAGTAATATACATATAGCGGATATAATTATAGCCAATTGCCAAGAATTTTCGTAGATCATCCATAGATCATCTCAAAACTTAAGAAAATTGGTAGGCCTACGAATTATAAAAAATTCTCGCTTGGTACTCATCACAAGTTCAGATATCGATCCTGATTTTACTAGAACTGTACAGCTACCAAATGCTGGGAGCACATCAGAGATAACATAGAACTGTACTAATGTATGGGCATATAATTGTCTTGTGTTAGAAGTCGATTTATACCTTGGCCAATGACGTCTTCATCTTCCACCACTGTCCACCACTGTCCACCCCGAACTTCATGCAAAAGAACGTATTGCAAACATAAGACAAGCAATTTTCACTATTTATGGAAGTCATCATCATTAGCCCTTTTAAGCATGCGCCCTTTTGATTGTCGCCTTATTAAACGTGTGCCCTTTCGATTGTCGTCCTTTTGATCATGCGCTCTTTTGAACGATCGCCCTTATAATTCTTGCCCTTTTGATAGGATATCTGTTAAGTGCAGGGACCAATGTGCACAGGACTGAAAAGTCCCTATGTTCCTTCGTGTCATTGGTTTTTGGGCAATAATTGGGAGCAAGAAATGTTCGCATCCTGTCTACATAGCAAGCTGATTCGTTAACTCTTAGTATGAAGAAAAATTGACGCATAACTCTTGTCAACAAAAAAGGACATTCTTTTAATATAGATTCCTTGGGTTAAATGTAAGGAATAGTTTTTAGATTAATGCTTTTTTATCAAATTTCTGTGTACACGTTTCACTATTAAGCACAGATGTAGTCTCAAATTAAACCACGTTCTATTTGAAAATATAATGTTTTAAACCGCCAAAGGCATTTATATTTTGCTGATATAGATATTCGTCACTTTATCTTCATAAGGATAATGTCAAAAATATGTGACACGATAGGGAATTTCCAATCCTATACATACAAGTCCCTGGGTTTAAGTACAGAGCAGGATTAGAGATCTAACACCAGTCCAAGAAGACGTAATGACACAGGATACAATGGATTTAATACATACAATAGAATGCAGTCATAGTCACATGAAGGTATGATTAAGATGTTTTTCAAACTATTATTTATATAAATATATATTTCCTGCCTTCAGTTTCTTCAAAATTTCTTTCCGTAACTCCCCCAGCTTTCTCCGATGAGAATTTCGGATTTTCCACAAGCTCCATAAATTCTGTAATCATAGCATCTATTATTTCAGGTAGGCCTATATAAAATACATAGGAAAAATATTGACGCGACAAACACAGCCACGCCAACTCGAGAGTTTCCGTTCTGCTGAACCTGCATACCCAAGTCTTCCGACTGCAGGACTACGTTCCAGACCTCGGAGGGAGAGGGACGGTGGTGCCGCATGAGACCGTATTGGAGACAGACATGGTTAATTACCATGGTCTTTTGTAACATAATTTAATAACATAATTTACATAATTAACATAATTTAATTACCATGATCTTTTGTAACATAGATGTATTCCTATCACCAAGATAATACGTGATTATTATTCGCCTTTTGTAACTTTTGTTGCCTTAAATCTTTGTAACTTTTTGGTGCTTTTAATGTTTTTGACCATCAAAAAGCAACGGTTGAAAAGCAACGGTCTCATTAAAAGTGATGTAACTGCTTTTCTGCTTGATATATGTTAGTATTTTTTGGACGTTATATGCAAATAGAAATTAGTTTTGTGCCATTAAAATTTCGCTCATTAATTACTACCTTAAGCCGAATTTACATCACAAAACCTTAAGGAGTAATTTTCTGGACCACCCAGTATATGTAACATCAGAAATTAAGCTTTCAGCACCATGATAATCCGTTATTATTATTCCTGACCCTGAAAACATAGTATTAAACATGAAAATGGTTATCCTGTCTGTTTTATATATGCGTGAAGATGAAATTATGGCCGATATATGACTTTTAAGCCACTTGGTCGTTATCATGAATAATTTTATTTGCTCAAGGGCTACAAAGTGACACCCTACAGATTTTCATTATGTATGCCTTGAAGAAATGAAAAAACACTAAATAAACAATGGGCGGACCGTACTCCGGGTTTTGGTTAAAATGCCATTTTGCAACCAAACTATACCCGCGAGTCAGTACGACCATTATTCTCGGCCATTTTCAAATCATCGATTCACCTGGATTTGGGATGTTTTTAGTTGCAACATTTCATAGTTTGATGCTCTATGTATAATAATAACAACACGCCACAGAAACCATGTAAATATATTGACGATATATTTGTATATAAATTTTAATAAACTGCAATGCAAGCAAAGACCCTTCATTATGTGTGGTACTGACCTCCATGTCGACTTTCCTCGACAAATGGAGCTGATGGAGATGAACTCGCGGTGACTGCTAGCTTTGTCGGTAGATCTCCGCTTAAAGCAGCGTCATCAGAATCTGTATTAAGCATTGCAGATCTGTTTTATTTGACATGCTCAGTAAAATCGATATACTTTCATCATTTATTGCAATTTACAAGAGCATGGGTTCAACGCAAATATACCATGCTCCACTACAATATGCTATACTGTGATAGAATATAGTGGAATGGAATAGATCAGAAGCTAACTGGTTGTAGACTGAATGTACAGTAATGGCATAGGTTTAGGCCTACTATAAGCTAATGTGGAATGTTATGACGCATGATACAATGGATTTAATACACACAATAGAATGCAGTCAGAATCACATGCAGGTATAATTAAGATGTTTTTCAAACTAGAATTTATATAAATATATATTTCCTGCCTTCAGTTTCTTCAAAATTACTTTCCGTAACTCCCCCAGCTTTCTCCGATGAGAATTTCGGATTTTCCACAAGCTCCATACATTCTGTAATCATAGCGTGTATTATTTCAAGTAGGCCTATATAAAATACAGAGGAAAAATATTGACGCGACAAACACAGCCACGCCAACTCGAGGGTTTTCGTTATGCTGAACCTGTATACCCAAGTCTTCCGACTGCAGGACTACGTTCCGGACCTCGGAGGGAGAGGGACGGTGGTGCCGCATGAGACCATATTGGAGATAGACAGACCATGGTTAATTACCATGGTCTATTATCTTTTATAACATAAATGTATTCTTATTACCAAGATAATACGTGATTATTATTCGCCTTTTGTAACTTTTGTTGCCTTAAATCTTTGTAACTTTTTGGTGCTTCTAATGTTTTTGACCATCAAAAAGCAACGGTTGAAAAGCAACGGTCTCATTAAAAGTGATGTAACTGCTTTTCTGCTTGATATATGTTAGTATTTTTTGGACGTTATATGCAAATAGAAATAAGTTTTGTGCCATTAAAATTTCGCTCATTAATTACTACCTTAAGCCGAATTTACATCACAAAACCTTAAGGAGTAATTTTCTGGACCACCCAGTATATGTAACATCAGAAATTAAGCTTTCAGCACCATGATAATCAGTTATTATTATTCCTGACCCTGAAAACATAGTATTAAACATGAAAATGATTATCCTGTCTGTTTTATATATGCGTGAAGATGAAATTATGGCCGATATATGACTTTTAAGCCACTTGGTCGTTATCATGAATAATTTTATTTGCTCAAGGGCTACAAAGTGACACCCTACAGATTTTCATTATGTATGCCTTGAAGAAATGAAAAAACACTAAATAAACAATGGGCGGACCGTACTCCGGGTTTTGGTTAAAATGCCATTTTGCAACCAAACTATACCCGCGAGTCAGTACGACCATTATTCTCGGCCATTTTCAAATCATCGATTCACCTGGATTTGGGATGTTTTTAGTTGCAACATTTCATAGTTTGATGCTCTATGTATAATAATGACAACACGCCACAGAAACCATGTGAGTATATTGACGATATAATTATATACTTGTATTTAATTTGTAATATATGCACGTGAAGGTCCCATTATTTTGTACAGACTTCTCATAAAACTTTCCACGAGAGATGAAGCTGTTTGTGATGGAATCAGCCTTGGCGGTAGATTTCCTCTTAAAGCAGCGTCATCAGAATCTGTATTAAGCATTGCAGATCTGTTTTATTTGACATGCTCAGTTAAATCGATATACTTTCATCATTTATTACGATTTACAAGAGCATGCGTTCAACGCAAATATACCATGCTCCACTACAATATGCTATACTGTGATAGAATATAGTGGAATGGAATAGATCAGAAGCTAACTGGTTGTAGACTGAATGTACAGTAATGGCATAGGTTTAGGCCTACTATAAGCTAATGTGGAATGTAATGACGCAGGATACAATGACGTCTTCATCTTTCGCCACTATCCGTCTTATGCCCCGAACTTCATGCATTGTAAACATAAGACAATCAATTTTCACTATTTATGGAAGTCATCATCATTAGCCCTTTTAAGCATGCGCCCTTTTGATTGCGCCCTATAATTTTCGCCCTTTTGATGGGATATCTTTTAAGTGCAGGAACCAATATTCACAGGACTGAAAAGTCCCTATGTTCCTTCGTGTCATTGGTTTTTGGGCAATAATTGGGAGCAATAATTGGGAGCAAGAAATGTTCGCATCCTGTCTACATAGCATGCTGATTCGTTAACTCTTAGTATGAAGAAAAATTGACGAATAACTGTCAGCAAAAAAGGACATTCTTCTAATATATATTCCTTGGGTTAAATGTAAGGAATAGATTTTAGATTAATGCTCTTTTATCAAATTTCTGTGTGCACGTTTCACTATTCAGCACAGATGTAGTCTCAAATTAAACCACGTTCTATTTGAAAATTTAATGTTTTAAACCGCCAAAGGCAGATATATTTTGCTGATATAGATATTCGTCACTTTATCTTCATAAGGATAATGTCAAAAATATGTGACACGATAGGGAGTTTCCAATCCTGTACATACAAGTCCCTGGGTTTAAGTACAGAGCAGGATTAGAGATCTAACACCAGTCCAAGAAGACGAATGGGAGGATTTCCCTGATTCTCAATAGCACAATCACAAGTAGCAAAGAGGTCAAGAAGAACAAGTGCTGTCAACTTATCCTGTCAATTCATTATAATATTATGAACAGCAGGGAAGTGCAGACTTTGTTGAATGTGCTTAAGATATCCATAGAAATAAGGCGAGGTTAGCGAGTCTGATGGCAGATTGGTCTTTATGCGATTGCTAAACGTTCCAGGATTTTACATACTGTCATTTGACAGAACATCAGAATCAAGGTTTTTAAGCAACGGATGAACTTCATCGTAGAGAAAGCAGATTAGAAGGATCTGTCAAGAATTTATGATCTAAAATAATGACAATTGGACTCTCGACATCAATGTACTCTTCCGAAGGGATATAAGAGTGGTGTCAAGGAGTCCTGAATTAAGAGTTGAAGAAAGCGGAGCGTGTGAAGGGGAGAGGGTGCGAATAGAAATGGAAGGACGGGAGGGAGTGCAGGGTTTTGTTAAGACGGAAAAAACTACACTTCGAACGCTTTCCGGAGTACCGTTTGAAAACTATCCATTGCAGGAGGTACAGAATATGGATTACAATAGTTCTTCCATAGTACATGAACTCGGGCCGTATATAAACCTTAAACTTGTCTTTTGACAGTATTAGTTTGTCAAAGAAATTATTCGAGGTGGAGATCATTAAGCATCTCTGCGCTGTGAGGTAGACTATATGGCTCGGTTGAAACGTATGAAGACTAGCTGTTGGAGAACTGGTAGAGTGGGCCGAAGGTTAGAGCACTCAGGTAGAACGCAGTGAAACGACATAGTCACATTTTAAATCTTTAATTTATATGTAACTTCTGAAATATTGCAGAGAGACAGTAAGTGCTATCTAAATACCCTCAAATGAATGCATTAGGAAGTTTTGACTTCGTAATGCTTTGGTGTCCTGGTAATAGGAGGGATAAATGCATTTTGCACAAGTTGAAGACCCTTGATACAAGAGATGGTAGGGAAATGAGTTTATATTTGATAGGTTAATTGACGAAGTGCTAAGCACATCGTATACAGGAAACAATGTTCTTACCAGTCTTATCGGTGTGCTTCCGAAATGCTGAAATATAATGATAAGACGACATAGTTATATTTCAAATTTCGAAACTTAACATAAATGGGAGTCTAACGGTTCGATACTTTCAACACTAAGGGTTATGTTTACCCGTCCTAGAACGGTATACAGTATAGTTTTATTACATCTTAAGAACGCTTGCACCAGTTGGAAGAGGGGCGAGATGGTGCTACCAATGTCTACTAGAGGCAGTTTGCCTGAGAAATGTGCAAAACCCGTCCCTGGTGAAGCGAGGTCCAAAGTATGATCCAATCTCTTCAGGTAAGCCATGAGTGGCAAACGTCTGCACCAGACTCGCAATGTTGACTGAATGTGGATTTCATTGACTACAATGAGGAACATTTCCCCATAATATGGTCATGCATAGTCCAAACGCATCCGCTCTAAGGTTCTGAAGGACATTACCTTGGGTGTAGTGGATCCTTTCCCGGAGAATGCCGGTGTCCGACAATCTCCCAATCTCGTTGCCTAAATCAGGTCGCCAAACATAGCCAAGGCTGACAATCAAGTTTAATTCCAGTTGTCAACCAGCTTTCTTCCCTTCCAGCAAACGGACCAACATTCAGATTTCGCCTCATTCTTTAAGTATCGATCGACTTTTCAACTGTAATTCTAATCTAGAGAACTACTCAGATTTCATTCATTTAACTTCTTCCTATTATTTTGAACAGAAAGATCATCTCCTACAAATTGCAAGTATCAACGAAAACAGCACACAGTGCTAGATCTCCATAAGGTCTATAACGAACACACGACTTCTAAAATTGCCAGTCAGCACCTATCTACAAATTTCGCGCGCAATATGACATCAGCACACGTCCCATACAGCCGAATACTGCAGCTGCGGCCTAGCACTTGCAAATCAATCGTCGCTGTGCTCGCAGCCTGCAATTAATATATCCTGACTGATATATATATAGAAAGGTTAAGTCCCTTTCTAGCTTAATGACTAACAACTGAGACTCAGACAGTCACACGCAGAAAATCAGCAACGGGCTGAACGCTTACGACCTTCCAAAACAGGAATGAGTGTAGAATAATGTGTTCCTTCTATTTGTAGAGAAGGACACTCCTAGTTAACGACTTAAAGACACTCCTATTTAAATTTTACCCTCCATTGCACAGATCAGGAGAAAGAGATATCCAAAGAAAAGGATGTCCAATGAGACAATCCCACATTCATACAAGCACAGGTATAGGCCACCACGGTAAACTATAGAGCAGGTTATGGACGTATTCCCAACAATATGTATGTTGTGAGGTAGCTCTGTTTGGGTTAGAAGTGGCTTTTCTAGGATATAGCCTAGGAGGACAAATAGGCCATTTGTATACCAGCTGGAACAGGTGACATATATAGAGGATGGGCTGTAGATACATATGTCTGAAACGCCCCTTATGGGTTGAGATTGTGTTTGAGTCTCGGACAGATGTGTTGCCACGTCGGGCTCTCACAAATCTCCGCTTGTACTATGTAAAGCCGAGTAGTTAAGTGCTTAACAGTTATCAAAGGGCATTTGCTATTAGGCTCATAAGTTGAGAAATTCTTCAACGTTGCTGGCGTTCGCCGACTTTTTGAGAGTGATTTGATACTTCGTGCTTTGGACTTTGGAGGACACTTAGAAGTGCTAAGTATTTTTTCGTTGCTGTTTATTTTGCTTTATTGTTTTGGTGTTGCGGCTTTCAATGCAAAAATTAACCTTGGGAAAACGAACTTATTTAGAGGGTCGTAACAATATATATATATATATATATATATATAATAACTATACAGTGTTCAAAATACGTTCACATCAGCATTCCTCGTTATTTCTCGGCTAGTCTATCTGTCTTTAGAGGGGCCGTTGATTAAGTTTGACGGATTGACCCTCGCCGTGAGACCTTTCAATGGCTAACGGTATTTTTAATAGTAATTTTCATGATGTGATATGATAATTATTTAGGCATTCAAACTGTTCTCACCATAGACACCTGAATCGGCATCTGTTATCTGTGTCCCGACACTGCTCGGTATACTAGACAAAGATGATGCTCTTTCAAGCTTAGTTGATACCCAATCTGTAACAGCAATAATTAATTTGCAGTGGAAATACGTGTCATTACTTAGGTAATTAAATGTAGGCTATTCTTGGATTAGGGAACGTGTCAGCAGCTTTAGGAGAATGTTATGCTGATCATTTGAATATCAAAAGTAAACTTATTGTTAGCTGATGGTAATTACTTCTTGGAAAAATAGCAGTAACTTTCGCACAAGTACTTAATTAAGGAGACCTCAGCTATTGTCTGAAACAAATGAACGTCTAAGACTCGATTGTTAAATAGGGCCTATTGTCTGACAAATAATGTCTTTCTGCATGATCTCGATAAACTAATTCGCTTTGTAGAACAACATGCACCAATTTTATTACCGATATAGCTTATTTAACAGGAGAATGATTAACTATTGGTACCAAACCTGACATATTCTTCATAAACGACTCTTCATCAGTTTGTGTGTTGACATCGCGTCCATGTATTCTGCCTGAAGGTTTCGGTCTATTGTGGCTTTTTGTCATCAAACCTAGGGACGTAATTATACGTATGCATACAAACCTTAAATGAACCATTAACTTCTTTATAATTTGAAGATTTCATTTTCCAGAAGAAAAGGAGAGTACTGCATCTTTAACCCTGTTAGAATTGTTTTCAAGGAGAAAGACGTAATTTCACTGCCGCTTGAAATAAACATTCGTACGAAGCTAACAATGTAAGTCAGCGCCGATAAATGTAAACGATATAAAATTGCTAAACATAACTTGATGAATTACATTTTTGTGAACTGAAGATTTGGCAATTTTTAAATCTAAATAATTATCTAATTATCTGTTGCCGATAACTCAGTGTATTGGCCCACTGCAAACTACGGTGCCAATCTTCCTTCCACTCAAAACCATCAGATATCATCCATATCTACTATTGTATCGTTACTGCGCAAGATCACGTGCATTATTCTACACAACATTAGATCAAACTTGCGCGTATATTATTTTTTTAGATTTGAATGCAATGCACGTTTGGATAAAATGTTAATAGCTCAACATGTAGGTCCTACGCATATACAAGTGCATTCGATTTCGGTAACTTTGACCATGCATAATGGAGAACGTGTTGTCTCTTAAATATGAAGTATAAATTTGCATTGTAACGCCGTACCGACGTGATACATTATACGAAGAAACGTAAAAACTGAAATTCTGCTGTCAATATAAAGTCATCGATTATGCACCTCTTATATTAATTATGGCTTCAAAGGCACCACAATTTATATGTATTTATTTATATTATATGACGACTTTTTTCCCACACATTAGCATAATTTTGTTTCGTGCTAAGATGTAGGCCTACTGCAGCTGCTGGAAAAGCAGTTAAGCAAAGAAGGCAGATAAGACATAAAAGCCCTCGAAATTACCTTCAATCCCTGTGAATTCTTCAAGAGTTATCGCTTCTTCATCTTCCATATCTAAGCGCGAATCTAGTTCTTTCGTGTCGTGGGGTTTAATTGTTAAAAGCAATCTATTCAAAATGCGTTCTATGATATCCGCAAGACGTCCAGAGTTGAATAGTTGCGAGAATCTAACCGCATTTTGAACTGTTTTGCAGTAGAAGAAGACAACGATGCTCTGCCCTGGAATGGCTCTAACTAGATTAGAACCAATTTCGTTAATTTCTGCAAGCAGATTCTTGATGTCTGTTTCACATTCTGAATTATTGTTTCGAATTGCCTGGTTGAGAGTGTTAGATAAGACTTCGTCCAATTCTGGTCGGTTGTTGTTAACATGTACTACTGGCATTTCTCCTGTAAAACACGCACTCCGTGATATAAAGTGACTACATTGTTCAAATGTTACTCATTGTGCCCAAACCGTGTGTTATTTTAGTCGCATTTATTCTCTGCAATTGCAAGTGCGAAAATCTCAGAGCGATATATCATTGATAAAGTTATAAAATAACCTGGAATGGTTCAGGTGACATGGAAGATTTAGCTTAACAAAGGCTGTTTTTAGGCCTGCTATTACATAACGGATTACATCAAGGAAGGCAGCTGTACTTGACCCATGGGTTTCTTGGAAAGGTTTCGTGTACCAGCCTTTTCTGTAACTCCTTCTCTGACTGTGACCATTAGCATATGCACATTTTTATGAATAAAATATATTGGATTGCATCATATAGTTACACTTACCTTCACTTAGATAATCGGCCGCAGCCGTTTGTAGAGTTTTTCTGAGTACTTTTTGAAAATTGTCGTATGAGTGGTTGCTTCGTCTCATAATAATGCTGAGCAAATTCGAGACCTTCGCATAAACAACTTTCTCTGCTCTTATTTCATCGGCATCGGTTCTACTTATTGCTTTTGAGCTTCTTAGCTCTGCAATCAATTCACTTTCAATGCATATCACATTCGCTATTTTAGGTCGGATTTTGTCTAAACGCTGGTGTCTGAATTCCGATAATGGTAAATGGCCTTCTGGAAATAGAAGAATAAAAAAAATTTTGCAATTATTGTTGAAATTGATTATAGAATTCTTACACTCAAATAAGTCTATTTGAAGAACCACAAAGTCGAAAGTTCTTTAATATATGTAGACATTAAAAATCGTAATAATCCTGGAAACACTAACCATATGTTGCACAGCAAATATTGGCGTAGTAGGCTGTCCGCTGTAAATTTGTATGTTATCGGTAATATTTTTAATTTATCTATGAAACTATCGTGATTTTGACGGTGCAAACTTCTGAAATAATGTATGTTTCCACAATTATCTCTGCATCGCAATGACTTCGTAGCGGTAGGCCTAATTGATATGAATCAAAACTCTGTCATAATTGACCCCACTCTTAGCAATCATAGACTATTAGCGCCACGTCTAAGATTGTTACTGCATGATTTTTAATTTAACAGATCATTAACCTTTCATCTTCTTAAATTCAAATAGTAATGTCGTTCTGTTCGCAGACTAGATTGGCAGACAATAATTATTCTCTTCAGATATTCAGGATGAGCACATTGTCTACAGTACTCCACCTCTTTACCATACCTGCATTAATAATCATTGTGATATAGGCCTAACTAAGCAATCCGTCTTAGAAGGTGTTAACAATGCTTTCATGTGCCTTTCGTGTTCTCATACATGTATTTAGGCGGTGATGTCGTACCGTCCCTTAACTTTATCGACAGCCAAATTTACATACTTGTACTGCATTATATCTGAAATCTCTTATTTTTGGTTTCTTAGCTCAACATGCACTCTCACTTTTGTCCAAATTCATATTATATTTATATATATATATTATAATGTGTGGGAGGTCAGATTTTAGTAAAAAAAACAGAGATGAAATGACTATAATGATCATTCTTACATACACACATAAAGAGTATACACACTTATGCGACATATACACCCATTACACATCTATGTACCTTCAGTGTTTCCTCTGAATAGATTTGCCACATGTTCCTGCTCAGTATCCTTCATCACTTCAAGAAAAGATTCGTATTGCTCAGTCGTAACGTTTCTCAACCATTGGTACAGGAGAATGCATTGCTTTAGCGGATTTCGTTTTTTTGCTCTGAGTTTGGCCTCTTGCATTCTGTCTAGTACTTTCTCGGCTTTTAAAAAGTCGATTACATAGTCATTGATGGTCGTACATCTTAGAAGAACGTCGTAGTTCTTCTCTATAGCGTCAGCGTGAGACATTTTGTAAGTGGGCTCTGAAAAGAAACTAAACTTATTGTTCACTTTATCAATATCGCTTGAAATTTTGCAAACGCGCAAGAAACTCCCCGCGTATCAAAAAGTCGACATCACTTCGTTGCATCTACTCATAGGCCTATGTCAACAATTTCGCTGCTTTTTGATATCCCCTTGAAGGTCTGGAAAAACATTTTCCTATTAACCTGCAAGACAAATTCATATGCCATTGTTCGCAGGTGTTAAAGACCACTTTGCTCTAACTCTATGGCGGCCCTAAACCTACTCAGGCATAATAAGTAGCCTACACTGACGGCAGTGATGGGCAATAATTTATTTGAGTAATAGAAATTACGTAATTTGAATTACAATCGTAATTGTTAATTTGCAATGCTATTTGCAGTTCATTATTCAATTACTTTTTTGCCTGTAAGTACTTCCTCGGCTTTTTGTAAGAAACTGTAACTTGTAATTTCAAATTACATTACGTAAAAAATTACTTTACATTACTTGATAAATAAAAAAGTTGATAATGTGAAAATACCCTGGATCAAAAATCGTTTTACTTTGATGTCTTAGTAATACTATTTAGGCCTATTTATTCTCACAATTTAATGCTGCCCTGCCTTCTTCTGCGCCACTAGAGAGAATCTTCAGTTTTGTAGGCACGATTATAAGGCTTTGGCCTAACAGACAGTAATTCTGGTTAACGCGATAGTCACATGATACTGAAATCAATTCAATTATGTTAAAGTGGAAAAATTTCTGACAGTGAACCTGAAATTGTGAAGTTTGCATTTACGCAATTTGAAGCCATTGATAAAACAATAGCTATGGCGTGCCGTTTGTCATTGATGCAAAACCACCATAACCGAAACGATCGGAACAACTTCGAGATTCTCAGGGTTAGTAAGGATATGCGCAAATTTATAATTTCCTTTGGTATTTTGGTATCGAATTTTCTTGTTTAAAATCGTCTAGAAAATTTCAGACGTGTCTAAAAAGGATTGCTTTATACAGTAGGCCTACTATTCAGAAGATAGGCCTACGAAGAGATCGAAAAAGATAAACTGCGGCAATATGAAACTGTTCTCGGGAGTTGGTATTGTATACATTATAAGTTTCAAATTGAAATTAAAAATGAACACTATTTCCGAAAACTGATACATTAGTATTTGACAGTCGGTTATATAAGATCACTTGTCGTTTACTGTCTCGGTCTCTGTCTCGGCACCTTACGGTCTCGGTATCGGTCTCGTCTTGGTCTTGACGTTTCAAGTCTTGCACACAACACTGCATGTAACCTATGATATGGTCGCCGGAAATGTAAAGCATTTGTAAGAATGGAGCGAAATCATCTGTTAATCCCTTGAGTATAAAACGATGTAGGATTTACAGTCCGCATAACTTAAATGAAGAATTCAAAGCTAGCTGTCGAATGGTTGCCAGAATAGGTTCGTATGCAAAGAGCGAAGAAGCTGTAGGCTGGAACGACGGCCTCTTGAAAGTATTCTTTTTGTGCCATCAAGTCAAAATTTCAATTTTGAATTGTAAGGACCAGATCAAAAACGACAGGCGAGTGCGAAGCACCCTTGTATTCAATTGATGATTTCGGGGGGGATCGTAACTGCTCTTGCAGGGTTTAGTTCAATTACCTTGCGGCAATAACCGCCCGCTTTTCAGTACCGTGTTCTCTTCTCTCCCATGTGCGCGGTGTGATCGGAGCGGTAATAAACATTCACACGCCTCGGCGGCGCAATTGCAGTTGTACTGCAGAGCTATTGTGTGCGAAGGACTTGCTCAAGGTCCATACACAGTGACTTCCCGGACGAGGGTTGAACCCGCTCGCTCACCGCACACTGAACGTTACGGGCTGACCGCTCTAACCGATTGGCCACTGTGCCACACAATAAGCGTCAAAAGTCCCATGACGGCAGAGAGAGTGACCATCACATTACTTTCACTTGATCTTTTGATGAGCGCCGACAATGGCGATTCACCCAAATCTCAGGGTGCCCCTGAATGCATGAAAACAATTACATACAAAATAACATCTCAAGTGGTCCCACCAAATGAAAACATTTTATACAAACTAACATCTCAGGGGCCCCCAATGAATGAAAATATTTCATACAAAATAACATCTCGGGGAGCCCCCAAATTAATTAAAACATTTTATAAAAAATAACCTTTCAGGGGCCCCAAAAATTATTGAATTAAAACATTTAATTAAAAATAACTTCTCAGCGCCTCCAAAATGAATGAAAATTTCATACAAAATGGCATTTCTCATGTTTAATTTATTTTAAATACAATATATTCTCTTTTTTGCAAAAATAAGCATTCAATTGACTAGTGTATTGTGGTAGTTCATAATTGCTCTGTTAATGTGAATATCAATTGGCTCGGTTAGCTGTGCTGGTAAGAACGCAGGCTAAGTGTACGTGTTATGAGCCTCTTCGCTTCCAGAAGTTGGCTCATTAATATATTCTTGTGTTTTCATACTAAGATCAAATAATCTTCAATTCCATTAGAGTAGCTTTTAAAACTAATCGTAATCGGCGTAAATAACAAAAACGGCTTCCAGTTCAACTTTGTGGGGTTTGCACACGATAGGTAAAGCACCACCAGAGTCTCATAAACGACATTATGTGATATAGAACGATTGTTGTCTCCTTCTACCCATCGTCAAACGTCATCGCAAAAGTCATGCCCCACTAAAACATGACGTCACAAAGATTTGCACCCTCCCCGAAAAAACGAAATGTCCAGAATTTTGCACGGGTATTTTCTTATAGTCCTACGCAATTATCAAATAAAATAGGACATAACTATAACTATACAAATGCTCGCGTACAATTAAAAATTCTCATTCTAGTCTTCTAGGCTCAGATGATCTTGCTACGAAAAATCTGGTTGTCGTAAAAATTCGGCCTCATTCAGTTTTCTCCCTCCGTTTACTTCGCTCGTTCGATAGACTTGACCTTTTGGTTCCTCGAACTAGAACAGCTATGGCACAGTCTCGATCTTTTGCCTCAATTGATCTATCTTTTTGGAATGCGCTTTTGTCATCTGTTTGCTTCTGAACGGTTCACCCTACTAGAGGGGCTTTATAAATGCTTCAATACAATACAATATAATACTTGAAACCATATGGTAGAACAAAAAAAACTGGATAGAGTATAATTATTACAACTATTATGCATTCCACAAGATGAAAATCTCTAGTAGAATCATTTATTAAATGATTAATAACAATAACTTGAAACAATCCAGACTTTATGGTCTCCATTCTCGCACATAGAATAAATAGGTAGAGCTTGGATCTCTTCTTCCTATCGAATGGATATTCCATTCTGTTGACATAGCATTCTTGCATTCTACCTGAAGATTTCGGTCTTTCTTTAAGCAAACCTAGGGGTATAATTATTCAAATGACCTGCATGGTACGCTACTTCTCACTGGCATCAAGTGACTGATGAAGTTACTTCCTCCAAGGCCAAATTAACCAGGGAGTTAATTCCTAAAAAGAATCAATTGAATCGAGATTTAATTCTTCCTAGCATAAATAAATTTGTGGAGTTTACTCTTCCTATGAAAAATTGAATCGGGAGGGGATTAATTCTGGAGAATTTCGACAAATGTTTCATTTTAAGTGATTAACAATTTTGATATTTCATATTTACAGCGTCGTCGTTCAAGAAGTAATGAAAATGGATTGCACGACATGCATGTATTTCACTCGTAAAATAAGTTTTTTTCTGTCAATATGTTACCTCCATGTCGACCTTCCGAGACAAATGCAGTTGAAAGGGATTCTTTCTTGACTACTGTTGGCTTTGACTGTAGAGTTCCGCTCAAAGACACAACATCAGAATCTAGAATAGCAGTTGAGAGCTGACATTATTTGACATAACAGTTTATAAAAAGCACTGGGAGATGTTGCATTACAAGGTTTATATCAGCGGTTCTCAACCTTTTAGTCCTGCGACCCTCTACCAATAATTCCAATGTTGTGGCTACCCCCAACTATAGGCCCAAAATTGATTAAGTTCTTGCCTTCGTCGCAAATCATAGCACACGAAATAATTGCAATACGTCCTTTGCAGCGATTATTCTATGAAAATGCACTTGCTTATGACAGCCATATGTACAACGCTTTTGTAAAGCACCAGAAAGGTGCTATATATATTGTCTTGACACAGACACAGTTACATACATGATGTTGCTCTGTGGTAATTCTTTCGGCATCAATTTCCCATACTAACCAAAGTACACAGCAGCTCTTCTGAACTCTTCCTGTGACCAGGTCAAAGTAACCCTCGTAGCGTCTCCAACCAAAAGAATTTCAGTAAAGACCCTTGCAATGATTCCCTCCAGTGTTTTCGTCTTTAGTAGATCGATCAGTTGCAACAGCTCATCGTGCATCGCGCAGTGGATATAAATAACGATGCTTTGTCCCTTCCTGGCGGCAATAAATCTGAGCTGGGTCAGCTCCAACAACCGAGTGGCTTCTTCCGAAGAACGATTTCCTAAAACTCTCGTTAACTGGGTGATGACTTCCTCCTCCAAATCGTCTACATTTCTAACGGCGCCTTCAATATTCGAGTGAACTCGAACAACGACTGTACACATAAATAATGGAAGCATATTTTAATATATATTTGCTAAATATCTGAAAAAGCACAATACACTTGTATGTCGCAGCAAAAAGACAGCACATGCAAAGGACGCAATGGATGAACATTATACAAGGTGGGCCATTAAATAGAAGCCCCTCCGGTTTTTTGATAATATTTCGGCCAAAAATAGAGATTAGTAAATGAAATTTTACCAGCGCAAAACCAATTCATATTTGCATACAATAGTAAAATTTGAATGAAATATTTCAAACAGAACAAACGTTGTATCACTAATAATGAGCCCAGCCACGGTATTTTGACTGTCAAAAAAAATTTTTGGCAGGAAATATTAACAAAAACGATTTTATGAAGTCACTTTAATTCTCTCATCCTTTTTTAGCTTTGGTCGCAGGATGTGGTATTTCTCGAGCATAGCTCCCACATGTGACAATCCAATGGTTCAAGTCAGATGACCTTGGGGCCATTGGTCCTTCTCAATGAAGCCAGAAAAATTGATCCCTGAGCCAATCTTGCGTGAGGCGAGCAGTATGAGCTGGTACCTCGTCTTTGTGGTTGAAAGAGGATTCCAGCTGGCACCATGTAGTTGCAATTGGATGTTAATTGTGGAAACAGTTGCCAACGTAATATATAGCATCCACTTTGTCTTTCTTATTAACAAAATGAAGTCGAATTTTGCACACAAAACAAATACTAGCCGATGCCATGACATGTGGAGCGAAATATTTTTTCGTTCAACAATCAGTCGACCAGATTTGACATTGGATTCTTTCCGCTGAACCAAACACGATTGTTTTGGTTGCTGATTGGGGGATTAAGGTAGCAGTTCATCTCATCCGTGAGGAACACACGCTTCGTCTCGCGAACATTCAGCCGGCCTAGCAGAGCTGAGGAGCATTCAAGTCTCGGTGATGATAATCTGCCCAGCGACACGACGGAAAGCTATGTTTATTTACCAATTTGATCGATTGCTCACTATATTGAGGTCAAAGTGATGTCCATATACGCTGGTTCCTCGTTTCACTTCTCAATGACAATGCTATTTATGAAGTTTACTTTACAGCAATAACTTGAGAAGTGACTTCATAAAATCGTTTTTGTCATTTTTCCTGTGTTGAATGTTTTTTACCATCAAGAAACCTAGGTTCTACTCATTGAAAGTTACGTCATATTTGTTCTGTTTGAAATTTTTCATTCACATTTGGTCATTATATGCAGATGTAAACTAGTTTTGAGTCTGTAAAATTTCATTTACTAATCTCTACTTTTGGCCGAAATATTAGTAAAAAACTTCAGGGAGTTTCTTTTTAATGGCCCACCCTGTACAATGAAAACTGTACATTGTGCGTGCCATCCTTTGTGAATTAACAATTGTAATTGGGTAAGAAAATTGGATAGCCAACACACGTGCCCTTAAATTTCCCATGGTCCCGGTCATCTGCAAAAAGGTTGATTGATGGCCGTTCGATCGACATTTTTACATCTGACTGAGTTTCAACTGTGCTACGGTTTTCTATCACTAACTGTCGATAAATACTCCGCCACGTGCTTTGAAGCTGTTGTAATTAGTTACTGGCGGTCAGTTAACTTATTAAATTGCGAATTGTTTCTTATACGCAGGATTCGAAATAAACCGCAACGGACAGAACACGTTCCTGTTCGTAAAATGCAACGGTGTTGACTATCTGTTTCGTAAAATATGCATGAACGCATCAGAACACAGCTTCTTTTCGTCGCGTGAAAGAATAAAAAATTTCATTTCGTGGCCATTCTGCGGTTTAGCTTGTTCCCAGTGAAAATAATTAAAATCCACATTGTAAAGTCCACTTTCTGTCATGAATTACAGAACTAATCTTGAAGAATGTAAATAAAAAGGCGTTAAAATTAAACGAGTTGGCGAACAGTGGCACAGCCTTACTCTTCCATATTCGTTGCTTATTTGCCTTTGACGTTATCTTTTTTACCTGTCGACGTCATGTCACAAATAATTATTATGGTCAAAACGGATGATTGTGTCTGTGTTTTCATTTTTTAAATTGTATTTTTCGTTTAATCTTAGAATTGTCCTGTAAATGATTAAATCATTTGTTAGTGTTTCGCTCCGTTTCGTATAATTTTGCATTTCAAGCACTGATTAATTATACGCGAATATTCAACTTTGTAGTAGGCATACTTAGAAGATAACTTACCTCCTCTTTCTGATAGTGTTTTTGCAATGTGACCTTGATTGGAATCGTTTAAACAGGATATTGTCATCTTGTATTGTGGAATACTGAATTTTGTCATAATATCCAACAGTGCCTCGTTTTTCTCAGCATCAGTTGGTTTCGAGAGGATGAACTGTTTTTGCCGATTATTAATGACTTTCGTGGAATATAATCTGATGCACAGATCGCTCGTATCGAGAAGATCCACCAAACTCTCGCGATTGATTTCCAATAGTCTGATGTCAGATTCACTAAGTGGCCAATCGTCTCCAAATTCAGAACCAGTCTCTATACGAACAATAAATAGTTACCTTGGATAATTCCAAAATAATACAGTCGAAAGAGCTTGAACTCAATATCACAAATATTATCAACTGTTTCCCATTAAAAAAGAGGACGAAAGTTTGAATCAGTTAGCCTATACATGCGTCTACCTAGAATCCAGAGTTGTCCAATTTTCGTGACCGGGTCGGGTCGACCAATAAAAATGGACCCGACCCGACCCGACCCAACTTTTAAAGTCAAATATCTGACCCGACCCGACCCGACACGACTCATGACGTACATGACTCCCCATTCCGACCCGACCCGAGTCGCGTTTTTCGCGAATTCCACTGATATTATTTCTCGTCAAATTCTAATGTCGTAAAAACGCAGCACAATCGGTCTGACATAATTATGTGATCAAGGAAGAGACCCTATGTATATTCCATTTATTTTGGCCTAAGTGTAATTTTTCCATAGATATATACAAAGGAATTCCGTATATTATTGGGTACGTCGGTGTCCGGTCCGTGTGTCCCAGCGTTGTCTCTCCCGCTTACTCACATGCTTGTAATAAGTGCCCTGACCTTTCGTTTTTTTCTTGAGTTCATGAGAAATTATTCCATATGAAAGCTTGAGTCGAGTTCGGTGGAAAAAAAACAAATCCGGTGTTACCCTACGTCTTTGGGCTAATTCCATCGCCATATTCAATTCTTTTGATTGTAACTGATTAACAAAATGACTATGAGTGAGTTGAAAATTAAGCTCTGCAGAAAATTGGTGTTTTGAATTGGGTCCGGGTTTGGAACCCGACCCAATCCGACCCGCCAGGATCTTGACCCGCCTAATCTACAGATTATTCGTGACTCGACCCGACCCGATCCGACGTAATACACGGATCGACCTGGACTGTGGACAACTCTGCTCGAATCCCCGATACTTGGTGCATGAAAGACGTGCTTAATTTTAATAGGGTATTTGACAACTTTTAAAACATCATCTGAAACTATGTACATCTGACAGTCCTTTGACTCTTTACAGTTTACACTATAACATCTATTGGGAAGGAACTATATTTATAGAAAGCAATTATCTGTTTACGCACACAGCACATTGCATACCTCGCGTTACTGAGATGTAAGGGGCCGTTCACATATTATATAACGCTCAAGGGGTAGGTGGGTGGGTTCCGATTTTGTTAGCTATATTGTAGGGTGTGGGGTAGGTTGAAGGTTTTGTTATATAACAAACTTTTTTCAGCTTATGCTATTTTGCCTATTTGCTTGCCAATTGGAAATTCCATGTACCACGGACCTTCATTGTTTAATCGAAGTTCACAATACGTTGGGAACCAAAACTAGCACCATTAGATGCCACCTGGCGAATTGATTTGACGTTCTTAGTTATTATTTTATAAATCTACTTTCACAATTTGTTGTTTACAATTTTAATAATTTCATGTGCATAGCTTTAAACGCTCTAAAATTTAATTATGTGTGTTTTGTTTTGATTCTGGTTTAAATTAAAATTAGTTCACTTGAAATAATTATTTTGGTAGGTACTATCATAATGTTTGAGTTCATTTTCTATAGTATGTGTAAATAGTTTGTTTGCTTAAATACCCAATTGCAGTTGTAGTATACACTCTGTATACATCATACGCTATTAAATAGGTAGAGTTGTACCGCGAACTTATCGATACATACCTGATAGTTCAATATTAAACCAATCCATTCTGTGTGATACTGTTATGCTCATTTGTAGTGCAAAACAGGAGGGAAACTAAAATGGTGCTTCTAAATAGGATTTACGTCATTACCATGTATTATCATGCTGTATTATAGTAGGCTTAGGCTAAATGCAGATACATGGTGACAAGCGTCGATTACCCAATTAGTTACCGTAATTAATACAAGTGAATTTAGCGCCATTAAAAGTCCGATTATTAAGATGCAGAGGAGCTCCATACATCTGGTCTAATCATTGTTGGCACGAGAGAGTACACAATTTTAAGGTAGCTTTTGTTACAATGCTAATTGGGCATATGATGATTTTTACTGCAGTTCTTGAATTGGATAAAGGCATTCATCAGCTGAATCACTACTATTAAAGTGCTAACTAACATCGTATTGTTATAAAAGTGTCAAATTGTGCAATATAATTATGTCGATTGTATGTCTTTTAATGTGCTTATAGGCTGAGGTGGGGTAGGAGGTGGGTAGCATTTCTGTTATATAATATAGTTGTGGGGGGTCACAGCTGCTGCTATATAACGTTATTAGGGGGGGTCAAAAATTGGGATGTTATGCGTTATATAATATGTGAACGGCCCCTAAATGTATACACGGAATTTAGACGTTCACTCGTTTCTACAGAACTCTAGCGTACATACAGGTACATGTAAAATAGTTTCTTAAGTGTGTGCTACGCTCACTGAATATTTACCTCCGTCGGCGTTTAAATAGTTGACTAAATGAGTCTGTCCACTATCCCTGAGAGCAGAGAGCAGTTCATTTGTCTTTTTGTTCTTCAGTATGAAGTCAAGAAGAATTTTGTTTCTGTCCGCTATTGTGTTGTCTTTCAATTTAATCCTGTGCACGTCGTCTCTCGTCAGAGCACTACTGGCCAGTAATTTATCTAACAGACCAAAATCCGGATCAATACGGTCCACCAGAAATGCCCTGTGTTTCTCAAATCTCTTATCCATTACACTCAGACCTCTTCGAACAACTTGGATTTCAGTTGACACTAGGTAACATCAATAAATGTGACGACGTGCGTGAACTGAGGACGATCCACCAGATAGATAAGTAATTATATCCTGATTCTGTAAGTAGGCTATTCTGACTGATGAGCTAACGCCATTGGCATCGGCAAAGACATCAATTGACGGTTCCTGTCATTGAATCAATAGATGAAACTGGTTACTGGTGAGGATAGTGCAACGAAAGTTCAATAGGATAAACCTGGTTAATAAACTAATTATATTGACACACACTTTGATGAATGTTATCTGGGTCATATTAAAATAGTTGATTCCGGCAAATGCTAGTGGCGAGAGTTGACTTACGTATATACCTGGTAAAGATAATGTTGCGAATCAGTCCAGTATGATGTTCGGATAAAAGCTCGACACCAGCCGAAGAGGTGAAGCGAAAGCATGATTTATTTTGGTTATCACATAACTCTGTAAATCCATTACCTCAAAAATTCTTCAAAATCCCATACGCTCGGCTCTGAATAATTTCCATCGTAATCGTGTGTTGATTTTTAGCGGCACCGTTCATTGTCGAAGATGATTTGATGCCGCCCTTCTCCTTTCTCCAGGCTTTGGACTGGCGCTGTCAAAGTCTAAACAGTGTCGAAGGTAATTCCTGTCGTTATCATAGCCACGGGTTATAAATAGTTTGAGTGCAGGTCTGTGGCTTGTGGCTACTTGGGCTTCGTCTGACCTACATATTGGTATTAGCGTAGGCTTAGCACACGACATGAGCAAGCCCTGCTTACGAATTATAGTAGCACCAGCTGGGGAATCCGACGTTGCGCGGGGTTGAGACAGGTGTGTGAGCCATGTGTGAAAATAAATTGTGTATACATTGTTTATAGACACTGACACGTACACAATACTACCCACCTGACCGACTGTGCAAAGGATGGCGAACTTCTGTGCATTTGCACAGCTTTACAGCTACTTACTCGAAACCTTCAACGTTGGCTCGGGGAACACCTGGGACACGCAGTCGAGGGGTTCGTGAAACCCGCGGCCGCCGTCTTCCTGGTCTCCAGGGCATAAAACCTGCCTCAAGACGCCAAGGAAAGTTTCCTTCTCAGTCGCCAGGAGCGTGTCGACATCTGCTGCACACTTACTGACATGTGCACGTGATACCTGTCTGCCACGCCTTTTCTTTTTTCACAATGAATGAATGAACGGTTTTAGAGATATCGTACAGGTAGCACGTATATATATTATGATGTGAGTTTCGTATGTCCTACATATATCGTATCGTATTTCTGGATTCATGTAGCGCCTTACAGAATAACTGTTCACAGATCTAATATGGCAGAATATATTAGGAAAATAGTTAGAAAGAGTATCGTTGTGGTCATCATGAATTATATAGTGGTGACACAAAAATTTGTTCATCAGTTTCTGTTTAATAGAATTACTACAAAAATGAAACGTGGACTTTGAATAATAACGGTATGCTTATATGTCCACCGACGCATGAAACCCTGCGTATTTCATTATTATACCACAGTCAAACGTCTAAATAAAATGGGTGCCTGACTGATATGCTTGGAGACCAACAATCATGTCAACGTGAGATCGTAATTTATAACTGGTGAAGGCTTTTGTACAGTTGACACACATGTATTATATCTGAACGCCAGACATAGACATTTCTTCTTCCGTAAATAAATTGTTGCATCTACTCATAGGCCTATGTCAACAATTTCGCTGCTTTTGGATATCCCCTTGAAGGTCTGGAAAAACATTTTTCTATTAAACTGCAAGACAAATTCATATGCCATTGTTCGCAGGTGTTAAAGACCACTTTACTCTACCTCTATGGCGGCCCTAAACCTACTCAGGCATAATAAGTAGCCTACACTGACTGCAGTGATGGGCAGTAATTTAATTGAATAATAGAAATTACGTAATTTTAATTACAATCGTAATTTGCAATGTAATTTGCAGTTCATTATTCAATTAAATTTTTGCCTGTAACTTGTAATTTCAAAT
This sequence comes from Bimastos eiseni, assembly GCA_959347315.1. Taxonomy (NCBI): domain Eukaryota; kingdom Metazoa; phylum Annelida; class Clitellata; order Crassiclitellata; family Lumbricidae; genus Bimastos; species Bimastos eiseni. The sequence goes on along the minus strand of OY365810.1, from coordinate 4,429,220 downwards.
TACATTGCATAAAATTACTTTACATTACTTGATAAATAAAAAGTTGATGATGTAAAAATACCTTGGATCAAAAGTCGTTTTACTTTGATGTCTTAGTAATACTGTTTAGGCTTATTTATTCTTACAATTTTATGCTGCCCTGCCTTCTTCTGCGCCACTACAAAGAATCTTCAGTTTTGTAGGCACGATTATTAGACTTTGGCCTAACAGACAGTAATTCTGGTTAACGCGATAGTCACATGATACTGAAATCAATTCAATTATATTAAAGTGGAAAAATTTCTGACCGTGAACCTGAAATTGTGAAGTTTGCATTTACGCAATTTGAAGCCATTGACAAAACAATAGCTATGGTGTGCCGTTTGTCATTGATATAAAACCATCATAACCGAAACGATCGGAACAACTTCGAGTTTCTCATGGTGAGTAAGGATATGCGCAAATTTATAATTTCCTTTGGTATTTGGTATCGAATTTTCTTGTTTAAAATCGTCTAGAAAATTTCAGACGTGTATAAAAAGGATTGCTTTATACAGTAGGCCTACTATTCAGAAGATAGGCCTACGAAGAGATATCGTAGAGAATAAACTGCAGCAATATGAAACTGTTCTCGGGAATTGGTATTGTATACATTATAAGTTTCAAATTGAAATTAAAAATGAACACTATTCCCGAAAACTGATACATTAGTATTTGACAGTCTTTTATATAAGATCACTTGTCGTTTACTGTCTCGTACTGTCTCGTACTGTCTTGAACTTAGTGTCTCGGTCTCTGTCTCGGCACCTCACGGTTTCTGTATCGGTCTCGGCACCTCACTCTCTTGGTCTCGTCTTGGTCTTGACGTTTCAAGTCTTGCACGCAACACTGCATGTAACCTATGATATTGTCGTCGGAATTGTAAAGCATTTGTAAGAATGGAGCGAAATCATCTATTAAACCCTTGAGTATAAAACGATGTAGGATTTACAGTCCGCAGAACTTAAATGAAGAATTCAAAGCTAGCTGTCGAATGGTTGCCAGAATAGGTTCGTATGCAAAGAGCGAAGAAGCTGTAGGCTGGAACGACGGCCTCTGAGCCTAATCATGCACAATCATTACCAGTTTATGACGCTAGAGGGCGATGTTTCCAAGGAAACAAATGTAGCTTAGATCCATTTTTACATTTGTTTTCACCAACGCAGTTTTTATTCAAATGTATACTACTATGGCTGCCTTCGACCGTTATTGGCGGTAGGCAATGACTTTCGTCAGTGAGCTAAGGATTTTTCTGAAAATTTGACCGCAACAGAGCTATAGGCCTACATTGTTTAACCTATAAGTGGTCTGATCTGTTAGGTACATGTATGAACAATATCATGTTCTAACCGGAATCTTCCTCGTAGAAACACCAGAGTAAAATGTTTGCGACAATCACGATGTTATTTCCGGTTGGTAGGCCCCTATTACCTAAATTGATTATCGTGTAGGCCTACATATACTGCGCAGTAGACTGATGGACAATCGATGAGCTCTTGGCTAACCTGCCTGGGCAAGGTGCAGTAGGTAACCAGATGTTTTAAACATCCATATATTGTATTTGGCGGCAGATTGCAAGTAATCTAAGAGCAGATTCATTCAATCATTTTAACATTTCTATAGCACACCTCAAGAAGTCTACTCGGAGGCGCTTTCAGTACAACAACGGCGATACAAGTCAGTCTTAGGCAGCCAGTAAAACAAATGCGCATCACTTCTTGTTAATAGTCGCATCTCCAAGGGAAGTGTGTTGCAGTGTATTCTAGATGAAGGGCCAACAACTGAGAAGGCGAGGTGCTGCCACACGTGTTGCACGATCGTCTGCGACTGTTGCTATTAATACAAGTGCTAAATAGACACACTCTGAATTTAAAAACGCATAAACGAAACACATTTTCTACATTTAAATCGATAAAACTGCTGGTCATAAGTTCGAAAGAGTCCAAATAAAATCAGTTTGTTCATAAAATTGTACCATTTAAACCACTTTGGTTCACCGGTGGGAAGATCATATAAATATTTCAAAATCTTGGTTTTCATAGAGAAATATGTAATACATAATATTATTAGGCCCATCCGTTTAGTTAATAGACTGTCTACTTTGGGTCTTGCTCGCAGAGTCCACAAAACCATAAATAGCTCCATTAATTGCTTTTGTCTTTGATTGATGATTTAAAATCGAAGATGAAAATTTATTAATTATCCACGGACAGTAAACCACATTCTTGATCGCGCGCAATTCGTGTTTCTTTTGAATTTCCTATCTAAAATCCAATCGCAAAACTCGACCTTTTGCTCAATCGATCAACGACCATCGTGACTCGATTTTCGTATAGGTACAAATGGAATTGGAGATTCGTCTATTTGTCCACTGGTACAATCCTGTTTTCCACCGAATGACTTCAAGTTGTATCAAAAGTATAAGTTACGTACTCCACTCATCTGAACGCAAAGATCAAGCTTTTGCAATATTTCCGGGTCGATCTGTTGTCCTGCTGTGTTTTATTTTTATTTACACTGATCATCGGAAACATTCTAGTAATCATTGCACTATAGAATTTTTGATAAAAGCAATCAGCTTGATCTTGCAATAAATATCCCAATTTCAAATTCAAATCTTCGTGAGATTCGAAGGAGTTGCACAAATTTGAAATTTTTTCATATGCACATTCAATAGCATAGCACACATGAGATAAATTAAGTATCTGATGAACAAGATAGAATTCACTGCACTAGGCAGATCAAACATTTTGAAGCATTTGGCTGACATATGACAGATTTTCTGACAAATTGAAATTCACTAAAACTCTCTCGGCGAACTTTAGCAGTTTACTTATTGCTGCAAGTGTAAAAGCCGAGATTCTTGTTTGTTTACATTTCATAAAAATGTTTTTGAGCATTTAATAGTAAACTTTAATATAGACTGTACTGGAAATAAAAACGAGTACATCACACATTATTTGGCTTATAACAAAAAACATGTCAAAATCCACGAGGTCGATAAATTAAATAAATCAATTGTACAATTCTAATGCTTTCCTTCCCATGAAATCGAATTGCTGTCACATAGAATCATACCAAATAAATTTTATTATTGCAACTTAATTGTTTAAATTTAAACACAGAAATTTCTCCTTCATTCCAATTGTCAGCCAAAAACAATCGACCATTTGATTCGTCAAGAACTATCAACTCCGGTTCCCGTAATCCGTGCTTGCCTTTTGAAAGAATGTTTTCCTTAAATTTAAAATCTGATTCTAACAACAAAACCTGACCATTCCCTTGATCAGCGACTATGACAAATTCATTTCCTTCAATGACCAAATTGTTTGGACGAACAATTTGTCTGAAGATCGATCCAGGTTTTCCACCGTATGACTTCAAAATATGTCCTTTTGCATCAACCACGCACACTCCGTTCAGATCTCCATAACCGCAATAGCTGACAAAAAATTGCCATTGTTCAGCTTAACGGCATGAAATATGTAACATATTGGTGCTTTTGATGGTAGGTTTACTTCACGGATTCGCTCTCCATCTGGCGAATATTCATTTAATTTATTTTTATTACAAACAGCTTGAAGGACAGTAAATTCATTTGTAACAGACAGACCGTATCCCCATTCTTCTCCTGTTAACCATTTCTTTATTAACTTTCCACTTGGATGAACTCTAAAGATTTCCTTCGAATGACTGGTGACTTTGGTATCGAAGATGTAGAGACATTTATTTCTGTCGCAGGATGCTATGTCCTGTGGTTCAATTAACTCCTTCAATTTCCATCGACGACTGAACCTGAATTTAACCGAATCGTATACTTCAATTTCTGAACTATTTCCACTTATAACAAACAATTCTTTGCCTAAGATCGTAAACCCTCGGATCAATTTCTCACTCTCATCAACGGTTTTTATTCTGATCGACTGAACAAAAACTGGATTAAATTTGTTTTTGATTCTGTGTTCAACTGAAAGCAAAAACATGGAATATTAAAATATATACCAACAATAATCTTAATTCATCTGAAATTTATACTGTTAAATTTAAATATACTATTCAGCATACGAAGTAATACGCCTATTTATAAAATGTTGATGATGGTAGTTGCAGAAACACAGGCAGCCGCAGATGCAGGAACGACGCGAAGATTGATCTACACATTGTAATACAATCCAAGGACATTAATGTAGAAATTGTAATCGAGAAAAAATATAGGGCTCGTCATTCCTTGAATTCCTCTCCTAAATCAGCGATATTTAGGATGAAATGGACAACCAATCTTTCCTCGATGCTTTAACTCCTCTCATTCTTCATCAATAAATATTTTCTCATTGGGATCAAATATATCGATATTAAAATTGCTCTTTCGAAAAATCGCGAATCTGATTTGCAATGCTGCGTGACTTCGCGCGAATACATTTTCGAGCAATTACGGACTAGTGTTAAAGTACCACTGATAACTTGATAACTTTTGATAACCTTTAAATTTTGTCTAAAGTGGATCGACCTGCCTCCTGAATTTCGTGCTTTCTAGGTTCCTCCATCATTGCTGACCGTCATGCATTATCATCTGTCCCTAGCTCCTCTATCCGTCACACCCCGGGCTTTCCACTCTAAATTGAAGTCTCACCTTTTCAAGAACTCTTACCCAGACTCCTTACTTGATATTCCACCTGTCAATCCTCGACTAAAGCGACACCCTCCTTAACAGCTATTCTGCCTCCCTGCTGACCACCTGGAAACCGAACTCTGATCTCCCACGGACTATCATTTGGACAACCCTTTCGATTTGACGCAGCGCTAGTGAATAAGCTGGTGTCCTGTGCTTAGCTTCCAAGTGGTGCTTTAGAAATTTGGAGATTGCGATTACGATTATGATTCTGTAATATTGTGTCTAGATTCTTGGCATATAAATTTATACGCTTAAGACACAAATGCGACAGCGCAGAATTTATGATTCTCTGTCAGTAAATTAACACTTACAATCAATTGATCGCTGTTGCCTTTCTTTGCTCCATCTAGACCGATGTTGATCCTCTACTTCAAGATGGCTTGGCAATTTAGGCGGTAGCTTAGATTGTCTTTGTGCGTATTTCGCAGACAATTGTTCTTTTAAATTGATGTATCTTGGTTCTGCGTTCTCATTTGACCCTTCTTGTACTTTCCTCTTTACCTTTAGGTTTTCCAATGCTTCTAAGAATAGGTCTCCTGAAAATCAGAGCGATATATAATTTGCATTTCATTCTAGACGAACCATTAGTTTGGACCATTATGATTGTGAATTATCGCTTAAAGATCGTCAAACTTTCAAATGCATAAAATGAACACGATCGTTGCAGAAACAGAAACATTTATAGTTACATCGTTCATATTTTGTTCCACATATGTTCATAGTAGTGTACTAATAAAAGGCTTACTTTATTTTAAGTTCTCGACAAATACAGGTCAAATTAATTTATCAAAATTTTGAATTATTTCACCATGAGAGTTAAACTGATATGCCTGAAACGAAAAGAGTCAGTAATTTTGTCTGTCTTAATCTATTAATAAAACTTCTTTGGATACCTTGAGAACTTTTTCCTACGAGTAGGGCCTACGTTGCTGGACAAACCATATTTCTATCTTGAAACAATCTCTCATATCGATGTATGCAATATTACATAACATTTATTTCTCGCCTATTACGAGCAATAGTCAAATACTGAATTACACAGTGACTGGAACTTGAACGAATATTGGGAATAGACAATATCTAGGTGCATAGGTTTGACTCTGTAATACATGATTGTATGCCCAAATAAATTCTAAGAATTCCATACAGTTACCTCCAACATTTTCATAAATATTCTCGATTACTTCGTCCGCTTGCTCTGACGGAAGCAGGTCGTATGTGTATTCTGAAAATACGAATAATTAACACGCAACATCTATTCTTCAGCTGCATAAACAAATTAGACACATTCCATCAAAATAGAGCCCAAATTGATGTTATACACTATAGGGCTTACAGGACCAAAAGCTCCTAAGTTTCTCTTCACGGGGACTGTCCAATCGCATTACTTTGCAGTGTCCGTGAAAAACTGGCGCTCAAAGCTTTCAAGTAGTGATATAGAACTCTTGAGACTAAGATTACGATAAGACGTATAGCCCACCTATTATCTCGCGCAACTTTCTTTTCCTAGTTTCGCTCGCGTACGTTGATGAACGCGATTCCTGTTCAACAAGTCTTCTTTCGGTAGGTTTGATCTGTGGCCACTCTGGAAAATTTGATATTCACAAACATATAATGAGATTATAGATAAATGGCCGACTTATTTATATGAAAATGTGACTAAGACGGAAGTCTAACTAATGAAATAATGGACTGCTGGTCAAAGAATTATAGCATTCTAGCCAGAAATTTCGCCGAGGGTCAGCAGCTTGTCATTGAACCTCCGTTATCAGCTTAAACTAACGTATGGATTACTCTATTAGTGTATGTCTAGTGCTATTTGTTTTATATCACGTGGACAATTGTTCGATTCTAAGAACAGTTTGTATGTTATTTTATAACCGAAATAGTCATTAACCTATAGATTGTGGGTAACTTTCTGAACTGAGTTTATTATTGATCAAGTGAGTCTTGGTTAGAGTTCTTGAAAAGGTGCCGTCTCAAACCTTAAATTCAGAATTGCATATCTACCAAGGTTCAGCAATTTCTAAGACAGCCTGAGGTTGGGCCTATATCTTTAAATATTGGCAGTCAAGCGATTTTATTCTGCTTGATTACAATAAATTAATTCGTTTTGTGGAACAGATGGCAACAATTTAATTACCGATATAGCTAGTTAACAACAGAATGGATAACTTCTGGTACCAAACCTGATATTTTCTTCTTAAACGACTCTTCATCTGTCTGCGTGTTGGCATCGCATCCATGTATTCTACCTGAAGGTTTCGGTCTCTCTCTCATCAAACCTAAGAATATATGAATCAATCAATTAAGCTTGATATAGCGCCTCTTCAAGATATCGTCCCAGAGGAGCTCTCTGCGCAAGTCAACATGATATCAATTGTCAGTTCAACGACTCGCAATCTAATTAGCAAAAGAGTGCACAGTAAGCTAAAAGAGTCACCAATTGCTGGCCCATGCACAAGCGTGGAGCCAACCAACGGATTCTGCTGACAGGTGGAATTGATGTTCAGAGTCCCTTGGCCAAGCTGCGGCGAAAGGGTAGACCCCTGCAGAGATCGAGTTGCAAACACGGGGTCGGTGTCGACGAGTACACGTAGTCCCTCGCTGGTGGAAGATGACGCACGTCCGGATATTCGTCGAGAGTGCAAGAAGATGTGGAATAGGCATTCGCCGTGCGTTGGTTAATAGATTGAATAGCCACCCGTGACTATCGGTCGAGGTCATTCCAATGGCCGTATCATCTACCCCCAATCGAAACGAAACGCCCGGCTACAGAGGGTGTACACGGTGCACGGCTGAGCCACGACCGCAGTCACATGGCTTGGGCAACTCGCAAGCAACTGCCTTCTAAACGCACAATATTCTTAGTATAACCGACGAATATGTCCGGTACGCAGCCTAGCACTAGAGAACTTCAACATGCTCCAAGTTGCTGATAAAATTCTATATATAGATCAAAATATTCGAAATATTGTCGCAGTTGCCGATAATCGACCAAAATGGACAAATACGTGAGCGGAATCAATATACATGTAGACTACATACTAACTTTGAATGAAGTAGAAACGCCTATATAGGCTACGCTAACGACTTCCTTTTGCAGAAAGGAAGGAATGTGCAGCATTGAAACCATGTTAAAATTACTTTCAAAGAGAAAGAAGTACGTTAGATGGCATGTATTGTTGAATAAACAGTGATCCACGACAGATATTGCAAGTCAACCATGTAAAATTGCTAGGCATAACTCAATATATCAATCTTGTTATTGTAGATTTAAGATTTTGCACAATTTCAATCTAAATAATTATTTGAAGCCACTTTACTTATAGCAACAGACAAGCACTCAAAACAGCCGGCAAAAGATGTTTCTTAAAACAACGCTCCAGAACGATGGACTTCGCTGATAATGATAACAACTCAGGGTATACTATATACAATGGTAGGCCACCCATCTTCCTTCCACGTAACACCATTAGATTTCGACCATGTCTACTTATTGCATCTTTACAGCACAAGAGCAAATCCAGGATTCCACACGGTCTAAAAGCAAGCTCACGAGTAATTTATCAAACACACTTTTGGAAGTAAAATTTTGATTCCTCATAGGCTACAACTGCATTCGTGTCAGGTAACTTTATTCGTGTAAGGCAATGCATAGGCCAAACCGAAGCATAAATTTGCATTAAAACACCAGCGTAATCTACAGTAGTATCAGTACGACTCTGAATAAAAGACGAAATTCAAAACTAGAGACTTTGTTGCCCCGTATGCGATCGAAATAAAGTCATCGCATATGCATCTCTTCTACTATGGCGTCATACGCATCATGTCATGTCATGTCACATCGTCATTGTCGCTTCGCGACGGATGACTACATGAATGGAAAAGTGATGTCCAATGCTTTCTGTCTCATGTCATCATGTCATGTCATGTCACATCGTCATTGTCGCTTCGCGACGGATGACTACATGAATGGAAAAGTGATGTCCAATGCTTTCTGTCTCGTACGATGTTAATTAAGCTTGTGCCTTTTAAACCAGTCCACGCCTTGACATTGTCAAAGCAGCAGATTCTGGGTCTTCCACGACGCATACGCATCACAATTTATATATCAATTTATATAAGAGTATAGTTTTATGACGTGTTTTTCCTCGTATTAGTCTATGCTTCAGGTTAAGAAGCAGCTGCGGTAAAAGAAGTTGAAGAAAAAGGCAGATCAGTCATCACACACTTGAAATTACCTTCAATCCCTGTGAATTCTTCAAGAGTAATGATTTCTTCCTCCTCCATATTTATTCGTGAGTCAAGTTTTTCCTTGCTATGTGGTTCAATTGTTAAAAACAGTCGAGTCAAAATGCTTGCTAAGATATAATGAAGGCGTCCAGAGTTGAATAGTTGCGTAAATTTTACCGCATTTTGAGCTGTTTCACAGTAGATAAAGATAACGATACTCTGTCCTGTAATTGCTTTCACTGGATTTAGACCAATTCCATTCATTTCTGTAAGCAAATTCTTGATGTCTGTATCACATTCTGAATTGTTTCGAATTGCCTGGTTGAAAGTGCTAGATAAGACTCCATCCAAGTCTGGTCGGTTGTTGTTGACATGCACTTCAGGCATTTCGCCTGTGAAACACATACGTCGTGATAATTAGGGAAATACAGTGACTGCGTTGCTTAAAATCTATTCATTGCAAAGACCGGGTGTTGTTTTAGTCCCATAGTTCTTTGTATTTGCAAGTGCGAAATTCTTGGAGTGATAGAAGGCTAATAAATAAGAAATTGAAATGTGATTGTTCAAGTGGAATGGAAGAATTAGCTTGGCAGAGGCCATAGCTAACATTACAAATATAATTAGGCCCCCGCGAAAAATCCCATAATAGCATAAACCGCAGGACCAAGTCATCAGCAATTACGGCGTCTGGTCGGCAAACTATAGCCCCAATAGACTAATACGGTACGTGACGTTTTGGCGAAGTCGTTTTGGCACAACCGTTTTGGCGCAGGACGTTTTGGTGCAGATCTCTGATACAATAAAAATATTGCGTAAATATATCATACGGCAATCTACCACTTTAATGTCGTAAATTATTCCCCATCGCAAAATCAGATTAAGCCTAGGGAGCGTCGGTAGTAGAAGAGGAGTAGGTGAAAAGAATCGTGTTTAACTAGAAGCTGGATAAGTGAAAAGGATACTGTTAAACTGGGGGCTGGATTGACGAAAATAGTCATGCATAAATGGAGGCTAGATTGATGAAAATAATCAGGCTAAAATGGACGTTGAATTGATTAAAAGAATTATGCTTAAATAGAAGAAAAATCATGCTTAAATGGAAGCTGAATTGGTGAAAATAATCATGCTTCAACGGAAGCTGGATTTACGACAAGAATTAGATTTAAATTGAAGCTGGATTGATGAAATAATCATGCTTAAATTGAAACTGAATTTATGAAAATAATAAGGCTTAAATGGACGCTTAATTTATGAAAAGAATTATCTCTAGATGGAAGCCTTATTGATGACCATAATGCCGTCTAATGCCGTTTGATTGGAAGGAGATTGATGAAAAGATTGTGACGAGTAGTATTCTCATATCCATCCCGCTTCTATTTAAGCATGATTTTGTTTATCATTCCAGTTCCCAGTTTAGTATAATTATTATCATCAATCATGCTTCATATTACATTATATATTGTATCAGATATCTGCGCCAAAACGAACTGCGCCAAAACGGCTGCGCCAAAAATTTCTGCTCTTAGGCTAATAATTAAATTATAGCCTGGACAAGCGAATTATAGCAGAGTCATGACATGTCCTGGCAAGCAAGGTAGACACCTGATTCATAGGTTTGTAAATTGCGTCTCGAGTACCAGCGTATTCCTTGGATGTGTCTTTTAGTTGCGTCTCAATTAATCGCTGTGATTAGACCAGCTGCAAATATCTACCCATAAATTATCTACCCATAAATTATCTACCCATATATTAGCTTCGAAACAAAAGGACTGGTTGTACATGTACCTACCATCACTTAGATATTTCGCCGCACTCGTTTGAAGGGTTTTTATCAGAACCCCTTTAAAACAATCGTTTTAGATAACATCATATAGTTACACTTACCTTCACTTAAATATTGAGCCGCAGCCATTTGGAGAGTTTTTCTGAGCACTTCTTGAAAACTCTCATAACAGCGATTGCTTCGTCTCATAATTGCACTTAGCAATTTGGAAATCTTTGCATACTCAGTTTTCTCTGCTTTAATATCCTCTGCATCGGTTCTGCGTATTGCATTTGAACTTCTTAGCTCTGCAATCATTTCACTGTCAATGTGTATCACTTTCGCTATTTTAGGTCGGATTTTGTCTAAGCGCTGAAGTCTGAATTACGATAATGGTAAATGGCCTTCTGAAAAATTATAATAATTTTTTTTAATTTGGTGAAGTATTATAAAACTAAAAATTATAATAATTAGCTGAATCATAATGCTGATGGTGCATTAATATAATTTATACATTAGAATTCGTAGCCTATTCGTTTAATTATCTCTCAAATAGACTGCCTAGCACAACACTTAGTTATCTTTAGCTGCGAATCACTATGTGATTATTTGTTTTTAATATAGCCCTAGACATTAGAATGGTCAGGTTAATACGTGTTTATTTTATCACGATGCACACATAAACTGGGAAATGCAAACCGCTGAATCAATATTGGATTGGATATTCTGTCTTCATCACGGCTGCAATTTATGGTCACTTATGTCAATTTATGTCACATATGTCAATTTATGTCACATATGTCAATTTATGTCACATATGTCAATTTATGTCACATATGTCAATTTATGTCACATATGTCAATTTATGTCATATATGAACATAATACATCGTTGTACCTTTAGTGTTTCCTTTCAATAGGTTTGCCACATGTTCTTGTTCCGTGTACTTCATCACCCGCAGAAAGGATTCGTATTGTTCAGATGAAACTTCTTTCAACCATTGGAATAAGAGAATGCATTGCTTTAGTGGATGTCTTTGCATTCTGAGTTCGGCCTCTTGCATTCGGTCTAGCACATCTTCGGCTTTTAAAAAGTCGATAACATAGTCATTAATAGTTGTACATCTGAGAAAAACGTCGTAGTTCTTCTTTATTACATCAGCGCTAGACATTTTCTAATTGGACTCTGAAAGGAAAACATTTGTAGCGTTCATGTTCATTAATTTCACTTTAAATAAGGAAATATGCAAGAAACCCTATAGTTGATACCTGGCTTCAAAAGTTCATTGGTTTGTGATTGTCAAGAGAAGAATCAATCATTCAATAATCAATTATCTTTGTTCGTTATACTACGGCATGGCTACACATGTTATTTCCAATATTTAGATAGTACCACAGTATAAGATTTGGACAGAAAACAGCATAGCCCTTTTAAGGTTCATAGAGACAAATAAAAGTGACGTTTGCCGCTCGATGAGAACCTGTCATAATATTATTGATCGCTCATTCATTGTCTATGCGAAAAAATCTACAGGAAAAGTTTACTGAATTATCTCCTGACACGGACATAATTTATATTATTGTTACAGTGACAATTGTCAAGCATCGTCAGTACTGAGATATTTATGGGATTCTCTACACGCGCCGTCAAATTATATTAACACAATTTCGTTCAATTGCAAATTGACAAACCCCAGTATGATTTACAAGCATACAATACAATAAAATACAATACAATACAACTAAGCATTTATAACGCGCTTTAACTAAACAAATCTTGAACGAAAGCGCGTTACGCTGCATTCCTAGTCATAGCTCCGGGAGAATAGATAAGTCATTAATTTTGATTTAACTTGCGCAGCAGATGTGGCCTGGCGGACTGTGGTTGGAAAGCCATTCCATTCCATGGGTCCTGCAACAGAAAAGGCATGATTTCGAAACTTCTTATAGGTACGGGGTATGATGAAATCCCCCGAGTTGCCGAGCAGAGTCCTCTTGAGTTTGTGGTAGAACATGGCGCGACCATGGACGTCAGGTACGAGGTGGTGGTTCCTGTGTAGATGTGGTACATGAGGAGGGAAACTTTGAAGGCAATTCAGGCATGGATGGGAAGCCATTGTAATTGTTGAAGAGAAGGTGTGATGTGTTCTCTAGGACCAAGGCCTTTTATTAGGCGAGCAGCCGAGTGGAGGACAGATGATAGCGGTTGTAGTATCGATGTGGGAAGCCAAAATAGGATGGAGTTGGAATAATCCAGGCGAGAAATGACGAGGTCCTGAACGAGGATGCGGTGGCAGATATCGTTCAGACAGCGTTTCACCTGTCGAATCCGGCGGAGGTGGAAGAAATATATATATATACATATATATATATAAGGTGAGCCTGTTGTCAAAAAATACGCCGAGATCGTAGACTACGTCGGAGGGTGCGATGGCGCAGTTTGAGTCGATATGAAGAATTTCGATTGTGTCGTCAGCATCCGAAGTTTTTCACCGATCAAACCAGATGAGTTCGGTTTTGGTGGCCATTCAATTTCAGGCGCATAAATGAACACCAGGATTGAGTATCCAGGACGCAGATTGCGATTTTGGCCTAGACATTGCCGATGTTTTTCCCAGGAGCTTTTTGTAAAACTGCGTGTCATCAGCATAAAAGTTTATGATGAATCCATGCTGTGCTTCAATGTTAACAATGTTTGATGTGTACAGAATGAAGATGAGTGGGCCAAGAATAGACCCCTGGGGTACTCCGAAGAGGACCGAGAAGGTTTTTGATGCACATCCGCCGAGTTTGACTCTGTGGGATTTTGAAGATAAGAACAAAGCGATCCATTGAACAGCTAAGGCAGTGACACCTGAGCGCAACTTGTACTTGAAGAATTTTAAGGAGAATTGTGTGGTCCGCGCAATCGAAGGCGGCAGAAGAGTCTAGTAGTAGTAGGGCGGGGATGAAGCCAGAGTCAAGGGCAAGGACGATATCATTCTAGATATTGACGACCGCTGTTTCGGTGGAGTGATGACGACGAAAACCCGATCGTGTTGGTAGGAGTACATGAAAGTGATTTGATTCCACGTAGTCAGATAGTAATTTCCTGTGGATGACACGTTCAACAAGTTTCGAGATGAAGGACAGGTTTGAGATGGGACGGTAGCTGGCAGAGGTCTGTCGGATAAAGTCCCGGTTTCTCGACACGGAGCCGAATGATGGCGCGTTTGTGCTTGGATGGAAAAGCCGATTGGGTCACGGAGGCGTTGTTGAGAAGGGCGAGGATTGGAGCGAAGACGATGGAGAAAGATTTTATTAACCAGGTGGGAGCAGAATCCAGTTCGCAATGTTTCGTCGAAGAGTCGCCTAGGAGTTTTTAGACTTCAGCAGTGGTTACTTCGTCTAACTTGCACAGCGAATGGACAGAAGGTGGTATAGATGAAAAGCATAGTATGAACGAATGATGACAAGTTATTACATGAGTCGAATTTAGACGACGGCAGACGCGCATGACGTCCATTTTGCTTTGTATACATCCCATTTAACCAACACTGCCGCCTAGCGAAAGAGCGACTAGTCAAGCTCACGGGGATACTGGTCTAGAAGAATTCAGTTCCTCAGCTCTGCGCCCCACTGGGTTTTTTCATTACACCGGGCCACACACAGGTGGCAGCAATGTGAATCCCCACAACTTAGAACAGAATTATGATAATCATTGCGCGAATATCGGGTAACTAGTTGAGCTCATTTACAATAATGAAAGACCAAGGTAATGGCTACCATCTTAAGTAACCCTATATATTACTACTGCGTTACTGTGTAGAAGTGCTACAGGGCGCGATTTTAACAGCAATGGTTCCACGTTGTGACACATCAGACGTGGCGTATTTCATTGCGTGACAATTATAGTCCGCTGGTTTGCAAATAATAGCGACTTAACGAGTATATGGCAACCTGTAGACCTTTAGCACAATGCTCACGTAACAATCTTATGGAAGGCCTACAGATTTTAAAGTTGGCCTACTCACCTGTACTTTTATCATCAGATACACTTATTACCATGAAACTTTATGCTTAAGAGCCAAAACACAGTTATTCCAGAAGGAAGCTAGGATTGCCCAGCATGCGCAATCCTAGCATATTGGTGATCGTTCCACCAACAAGTCTTCTGATTCAAGGCAGTCACTTGTTTGACGTTTTCGGGAATTTTCGAACGTTCAAAAACTTATACAGAAGTAAATATAAATTCTAAAATACAGCCAACAATTGTAAATCGTCCTATATTTCTTGTATCGACTGTACGGTCAATAACTTGAATTTATTGGTTGAGACCCTTCTCGACCGATGTCCTTTAGCCTGATTCTGACATCTCGTAAACTATCCACATTCAGGATGTTAAACGAGATCCCACGCACAGATGCTCTCTGACCTAAGCCCATCCCATGCGTAGCCAACTACATCTAGGTCGTAGCTGTGCGTCCAACATGCCATGAATGGCGTTCTTAACATTAGGCCTACATCGGATCGTGTCACGGACACGCTTCGCGGGTTCCCAAGTTGAGTAAATATAATACTAGAGTCTCTGTAAGAGGTGGGTCACATAAATATTATGTGGCCCACCTCTTGTCTTCAAATTCATTACACGGAGCTGCCCTCTAATCTCTTCTTCTTGTATCTAATCGGCCATTGATAAGTCACATCTGTCACTCTTGGCGCTTTTCCTATCCTTAACCCTCACTTATTATTGCCCGAGGTGATTTCAAAATTGCCTTGGCTGGAGTCGAGTTCGGTGTCCAACAAGGTTCAGTCCGCGATTACATCTTGTAGCTACTTGCACATCTGACATTTCTTTATTTACTATAACACCTGACCACTGGCCACATGACGCTGACGACATCCAAACCTTTGTACGTGGCCTCTCCCCCCACCCCGATGAGCAGCTTTCAAATGTTGAATCGATCACTCATCGTCACATAATCTCCACTCACCGATGTCGGCAAATAGACTTAACCTAACTCCTCTAAGACTCAACTGATCTGTTTTGGAACAAAGCAGTAGCTCCACAAACTCAATCTCCAACTTATCTCGTCAATGTATCCTGACGTCACATTTGCAACTGGTGTCCGTGACGTAAGTGTCACCCTTGATAACACCCTGTCTCTCCGATCACCTCTTGCAGTTGATGCGCTCATGTTACCATCACTTGGTACATCTCAGAGCCATCAGAAAAGTTGTATCCTGTTCTGTATTCACACCAAGAGTCCACACTTTCATCTGCTGACGCATTGCACTGCGTGACAATAGTCCGCTCGCTTGTACGGATGGTTGCTTGACAAGTTTAGGGCCTACCTATAGACATACACGGCTTTGATCACATGCAATATTCTGCTGATAACAGTCTTAATGAACGTACCTGTGTTTTGTAGAATCAGTTACACCTGTTATCGTGAAACTCTAAGTTAAAAAGCCAAATCACAGTTTTCAAGACCACAGGGCTGTCCATGTTGATGATAATCGCATCCATCAAGAACTATAATTGTAAAAATCAACCTTAAATATTTTAGATGTGCAGGTATTTCCCAGCATCCGTCATTTTTACGAATTTTGTAAGTACATGAAAGTTCGGAAGTACAGCATACAATGATTGCTGTAAATGGTCTTATATTTCCGCTATTGTTTTGTATCCACGTATTAACCCGATCTTTCAGTCTCGACCCACGCTCGCTAAGTAAAGCGAGGTCCTCAAGCCCACAGGCACCCTAAGTCGATACCATTCTAGCTATTCAGGTCAGTAGCTGTGCGTTCAACAAGTCATGTATGACGTTCAGATATTTATAATGAATCATATTACGAACAGGCTCAACTGATTTCCAAACTGAGCATAAATAATACTGGAGTCTCTGTCAGATGTTGGTCACAAATGTCAGTAGCTCATCGCTATACGTTGTACGCGTACATGAACTCAACTGATTCTATGGTTAAGACCAGTGTCAAGTCAAAGGGGAGCTATAGTGAGTACGCTGTAGGAAGTAAGATGAGCCTTGAATCTCAGATCTAGAGATTTTGCAAGCAGATGAACTTTCCACAATAATAATTAAGGAAGTGCTGGACGGTGGTACAATCGCGTACCACGGGCACTACAGCCTGAACAAGTCATGATGTCCTTATTGCACACTGCTAACAAATATTATCAGTAAACAAAACAACATAATTTCAGATCTTTCAAAATGCATTTAAAATCAACTGTACGACTCTGCAGTTTAACAATAACGAAACTCGTTCCGTGCAACAAGTTTCTATACCGTACTCTTTCAACGGAAACTGACCTTGTCTCCCCTCTCTGAAAATTATTATCTACTCGGCTATAGATAAGACATGTTTATCACTCCTGGTGCTTTTAACATTTCTTCTGCCTTTGATATGATGGATCCTCTCCCCGACACTAATCCTAACCTTAGCCATAACCCCAGGGTCGTGAACTGTTTTTATCACAGAATAAAGTACGGACCTCTGCTGAACTGTGCTATTTATTTAAAAATGATAGAAAATTGCAGACTACTCTAATTTCAGGTTTATTTATATTTATAAGTTTGAACTTTGTAATTCATTTGACGTCGTACGTCGATATGAATGAATCTCTGGGTGTCTTCTTCTTCTCAGACTTCAGATCTCATAATATTATAGCCTACTCAAAACACGTTAAGTAACTTTTCTTTTAATTTAATTTAATTTATTCCAACTGAAAAACAAAAATCATTCCCCCGTTCCATTTATTGTCAGCCACAAACAGACGACGACCTTGTGACTCATCCAGGAGAATCCTCCATGGAAATCGTAGACCGTTTTCTTCCTTCGAAAGAATTTCTCTCTTGAATCCCAGCTCTGAATCTAACAGGAAAATTCGCCTGTTCCATCGATCCAGAACCAACACGAATCCATTTCCATCGACGCACAAATAAACTGGATAATTCATTTGTGCGATGGCAGTTCCATAGTCTCCACCGAATGAATTCTGAAGTTTTCCATCTGTATCCACTATGTACACTCTGTCCGAATAATCAACGATGGAACCAAGGCTGACCACAAAATGACCATTGGTCAGTTTGATGGCATGTAGTGGATAACAATTACGTGTATCTGCATCAAAAGATAGATTTATTTCACGGATTAAATATCCATCTGGGGAATACTCGTTTAATTTATTTTTATTCACAACGGTCATGATGACACTAGATTCATTTGTTACACAAAGACCCCATCCAAAAGTGTCTCCTGTTGGCCAATTCTTTATTAACGTTCCATTTGAATCAACTCTAAACATTTCCGTCGACCAGTCGCTGATTTTGGAGTCGATGATGTAGAGACATTTCTTGCTGTTGCATGATCCTACTATGTCCAGCGGATTATTTAATTCCTTCAAATTCCATCGACGACTAAAACTGAATTTCATGGAATCGTAAACTTCAACTTCTGAACTCAATGCACTCACAACAAACAATTCCTGGTCTAAGATCGTCAATCCATGGATCCATTTCTGCTTCTCTTCTGCAGCTTTTGTTCTGATCGTCGAAAATAAGACTAGATCGACATTTCCTTTCGCCAGAGGAGTTTATATGAAAGTAGAATCGAAATAATCCATTTAAATGTCTCATTTTTACCTAATTATACTTTTTCTAAGTGAAATGCAAAGAGTATTGTTCGCACTACTGTCGTGTACTACAACGACAAAACTCTGTGCCAAGAGTTTTTTCAGTTTGAATTAATAGGCGATTACATTATTAGCTGCCTAATTTCGAAACAAACATGAAAAAGAAAAAGAAACAAAGGTTTCAATTGAGATAGCAAGAGAGACTACAGCAAAACAGAGAAATAGCAGCCGTAATAATAATTATTTTTAGGTGCAAGTTTAAGGTCACACAGGTTCATATAGCATGGTGTCCCAAAAATGTCTTGTTCTAATTTCACACTGCAAACATTCCTAAATAAAACTACCTTTATAAGGGTGCATTGAAGTAAGCGGAGAAGGACTTTCAACAAGACGAGGATATAACCTCATGGGACCATGATCGAACCCCGAATTGATTTCTACCATCAGCGAAATAGTTTATATTCATTTAAATTCGTATACATGTACGAAATGCAATGTAGAAAGCATACTAGATTTACCTGGGAACTCGAACTTCGTGTCTTCCTGTTTGCATAATATCTTTCTTTGCGACGGAAGGTCTGGCCGGAAGAGGTAAGGTGTGTCGTCATAGTCTGAAAATTGTGTTGTACATGTATGATATGCACGGTGGCCGATCGGTTAGAGCGGTCAGCCAGTGGCGTTTATGCGCGCTGAGTGAGCGGATTCGACCCTCGTCCGGGGAATCACTATGTAGGGACCTTCAGCAAGTCCTTAGCGCACAATTGCTCTGCAAATGCGCCGTCGAGGCGTGTGTACAGTGGGGCTCAATAAAAAATACCCCACCAGAAGAAATGCAATTTCTCAACAACCGATAGAGATATTTTTACCAAACATTTTGCGATGTAAAGAGAAAAGATTTGCAAAAGTTCCTGAAAAATATCATTGAAAAAGTTTAATTGTTTCAAATATCACAGCTGTCTAAATTTAATATTTTGTAGTTTCACAATTCCGAAGAAAAGATGGACAGACACTTGTAACTTTCAATGCCAAATAACATCACCTTTAATTGCAAATTCAGAAATCTGTTTAACAGTATATCTCAAAACATGTTCGAAGTGTCCGTCCCCAGCTTTCACACTGATGAAAAAGACTTTTACCTAAACCCGCCGGTTGACCATCAGTCTTCCCTTACGGCGGTAAGGGAAGACTGCATTTTATCCCAGGCAAGGCTGAAGTAAACGAAAAACTTTACGTTGACCCACTGCTTTGAAGACTGCAGGTTTGCTCTACCATCTGATTTCATTTTCCACGGCAAAGTTAGCTCAATACTTTATTGCCACCAACTGCAGTGACTTCTTTGGCAAAGGTGAATGGCCATCAAACTCACCAGACCTTAACCCTCTCGATTATCACATCTGAGGAGCTGCAAGACATATTTAATCTCAAGCCAAAGAAACATGGAAGAGCTGAAAAAATTCTTACAGTTAATGTTTGACCAGCTGCCGGAGGACTCAATCAGCAAGGCCAAACTGAGCTTCACAAAATAACCTCGAGCTTTTGTGAAAGATGGGGCGGATATTTCGAACATGCTTTGAGATATACTGTTCAAAATTTTTTTTGAATTTGCAATTAAAAGTGGTGTTATCTGACATTTAAAATTACAAGTGTCCATTTTATCTGCTTAATTGTGAAAATACGGACAATTAAATTTAGACAACTGTAAAATTTGAAGCAAAGAGATGTTTTCAACTTAATTTTCAGGGATTTTTCGCAAATCTTTCCTCTGTCAATCTTAAAATGTTTGGTAAAGATATCTTTATCGATTGTTGAGATAGTACATTTTTTCTGGCTGAATATTTTTTTATTGAGCCACCCTGCATGCCTTTTGAGCAAAAAATTTTGAAAGAATGGCGGTATGAAATTTCGGTAATAAAGAAATAAATATAATAAATATGGGTCTGTACATTTTCAAACCAGTCATTTGCAGTGAAAAATAACATAAGTCAACTTGCGTATTGTTCCACGTGGTGGGTATAATTATGATGACACAACCTACACTAATATTGTGACTGAATCATACACATATGAAATGCGACGGAACAATGTGATGTTAATCCCCTTTGATTTCAGAATTTGTTGATAGTGTGTTGAATCTACAAATGGACTTTTTCATGCAATTCAATGATCATACAAAATTAATATAATCTGTGGATGATCTCTTTTCTATTGTCCCTAAATTGAAAACTTCCTGATCTGATTTAGGCACCTCGGATTGACTAAAATGATGAAAACAAGCAGCCCAGGATAGAATGACGGCTTGCAGGTAGAGTCGACAGAAATCAGCAAGGTAATTAGTTGTATGTGCGCTTGGTGGCTTAATAATGAAGTGAATTTGGCTTGAGAAAATATGTTTTCAATTAATGCTAATGATTCAGCACTAACAGTAAAGGTGTCTCGGTTGAAGTTAGGAAAAAATTAGAAAATAACTACAATTAATTTGTGTTTTGGTTCGAAGTATAATGTCTCCAAATGTTAAATTAATTGAAGAATGCTTTTGGGAGGCACTGAGTGGCCACAATAAAATTGGGACATTTAGTTCTCACCATGGACATATGAATCCTTATCTTGAAGTTGGGGTTCCGTTTGTGTCTCCGCACTGTAGTGAATGCGAAATCCGGATGCTGCCTCTTCCAACTCAACGGGCATCCAATCTGTGACAGTAATAATTTATTTCATTTTCAACGAGAGTGAGTTTCAGTCCTAATCCAAATCTTTAATTTGTAAGTCTATGATAAGTTGTGAAGTGTCAATTATAATAAAAAATGTGGTACTAAATCAGCTAATTAAAAAAATCGTTGATTAGGCCATATCTTAATTAACATCAGCTGAAGTTAACTAACGCAGCACGAATGGTATTAGCCCATTTGTAGAATTAACTTTACTGCATAGTTACATTAATTGTTGAACTGTGTGGAAAGAAATCTGCAGCGGAGAAGTCCAATTGCAGTTGAGCTACAGTATATCTATCACACGTGCAAACAATTGAGATAGTAGGTATTCACCTTCAATTCCTGAAAATTTCTCAATAGCAACAATTTCTGTTTCGTCTAAGCTAAGTCTTGCTGTCAGTTGTTCCTTGTTTTTCGGATCAATCTTCAACAAAAGACGATTCATGATGACTTGAATCATATTTTGTAAATCTCCAGAGATGAACAGTTCGGTAAATTTGATCATGCTATTGACTGTTCTAGAGTAGAAGAAGAACACAATGCTTTGTCCTGGTTTTGTTGCAACTGGGTGAATGTTGAATCCATTGATCGCTGTAAGGATTTTCTCTTCAGATGACAAAGGATCCTTTGTCTCTTCCAAAATTGTCCTATTAATTAGCTCTGACATGATTCTATCTTTCTCAGGTTGATTTGTACTTGAGTGAACAGTAATCATTTGTCCTGTAAAACAATACAACATTTCTCTAAACTTAATATATTAAATAAATTCCAATAATTCAACAACGACTACTCGAAATGATGCGGGATCCAATGACGCTTGAAATTCAAAATAAGAGTATTTTCAGTGAAGCATCAAATCATGAATTTTAAAATTATATTTTGTATGCATGAAAAATAAATAATTCTGCAAAAAGATTAAATGTAATCATCTTAACACAATTGCAATCATGTAAATTCATAATTATATATATCGTGATTTCAGGTTAATTTGGTATTGTGTTTGACCCAGTCTTGCTTGCCTGATAAGTCTGTTTCATATTACATTAATTTCAGTGTTTATAAATCTAAACATCAGTCTTACAATGAAATTTGATTGTTAATTTTATTTGCAATGCTAAATCAATATCAAATAATTATATTCCTATCAACCCATTACAGCAATCAATTAATTTTAAAAGTATATATTTTGCTCCACAGTGTGGTTGACATCGTAATCAGGATTACATATCTGTTTAATTTCCTAATAGAAACACTTTGCAAAGTCAGAATGATGATTTCAAACCAGGACTATTTTCATAGTGATACGACAATCTAAGAAAACTCAGCATATGGTGTACTTTCCAAACCTTGCAATTAGCCTTTGACCAACCGTAAAGTGTATGGATATGTTTCTGACATTCATTTCTAAAATTCTTTATGTGTCAGTTGCAATATAAGCCTATAGACCTACAATGCACAACGAAGTAAATGACGTAATATCCAAGTTACATGTACTTACCTTCGTGGAGGTAATTTGCGACATTATCTTGCCACGAGCTTTCTTGCTAAGAGCTTTCTCGAAGCAGTCGAAGGCATAATCGCTTCTTCTGAGAATGGCTTCGATTAAATTCCAATTTTTTTGTATTCCTTCTTCTCTTGTGTTATATCCTGACGATCGATCTCACTGATAGCGCC
Source organism: Bimastos eiseni (assembly GCA_959347315.1). Taxonomy (NCBI): domain Eukaryota; kingdom Metazoa; phylum Annelida; class Clitellata; order Crassiclitellata; family Lumbricidae; genus Bimastos; species Bimastos eiseni. The sequence continues at coordinate 4,406,518 of OY365810.1, read as the reverse complement.
CATTGCCCTTAGTTTGGCGATTAATTCTTCGTCATTTCTAATTATTAGCATTAGTTTTGGTGTGATGCTTTCTAGTCGATTGTATCGCAATTGCGAAAGTGGAATATGAGGCCCTGTGAGGTCAATTGTATCAAATTTAAATAAATTGATGCTGACGAAATTAAATTAATCAAATCAGTAATCGTCGGTGTATGATTTATTCGGCCAAGGAATGGGCAAAAGTGGATGCAGATATCAACAGTAGTAGAATTGATATTATTATGGACAGTATGAAGAGCTGCCGAAAGGTTTTCTGTCTTAATATCTAGCACAGTACATTCTTAGGCAAACTACATCTAAACCAATATGTGGTTCCTGTAAGTCAAAATAGTATATAACCGCGCAAATGCTTTCATCTTTTTTGATAGAGGATTACGCTTTCAACCAATAATAATAAATGGCAAGGTAACCTTGCGCTCCCTGCTGTTGTTGATCTTACTATTTTTGGTGGCAGGTCAACATTCGATTGTTTAATCTGTTGGTACAAGAAAACTCTAAAAAAATTTATTAGCTTTGCAGTGTTTTAACAATGCTGAAGCATTGTTAAAACACTGCAAAGCTGAACTGCATCTCCAGTTCGTCCACAGGTGGCGGATGGCTTCATGCCCTTCTGTATGAAGGGTAGCTGCGAAATAGGCGGGATTTGTCCCCGACGAATAAGCAGTCGCGGAAAAACAGAGACAACTCCACCAGGGTGCAGTGGGACGGTGAGTGACGACACCATCTCCTTGAAAAACTGCTCACTTACATAGTGACGGAGTTGTGGCATGACGAGAACAGGTCGTCATCACAATAAAGCTTGCCCCCACTGCCCAATGGGTACCTCAAGAGAGGAGGGATAGGACAAAGTAAACTCTGTAGTTAAACCGCTAACTCGTTTCTAATTGCAGCAGCAGAGCCAGTTCCTTGCCTGGAAACAAGGGGTGGGTCGGTCGAATGGGAGCATATGCATAGGCAATAAAGATGGAAGACGACAGCAGCCCAATGCACAAACAAGGCAAACTCTTGTTACAGGGATCGGGGTTGTATACATTTATGTACAACTTCGATACCAAGGAAGTGTGCAACGGCATTGGTCTCTGTAAACAAAGTGCATTGGACACCTACCATGGATCAAAAAAGAAAAAAAATTACAACCGATGCTTTAAAGCTTACCGCTTCGTATTTCTTTCAGTAGATTGGATACATGCACTTGTTCATTTTCCTCCATTACTTGACAAAAAATGTCACGGAATGATTGATTTTTGTCGATCCAATCAAATACTATATTATTTCGTTTGATGAGAGAAGTTTCGTCAGAAAGCTGGCTCACTTGGAGCATGTCCAATGCCTTTGCAGCTCGTAGGCAAGCAATAATGTAATAATTGACATGAGCACATCTTTGGAAAAGTGTCTTCATATTTGACAAATCATATGCGTCCTCCATGATTCTACGAAACGATGTCCGACTGAAAGAAAAAATAGAAGTATTAAGTGTGGCAACCAATCCCTAATCATCCATGCAGAAAATTGGTTGTAATATTAATATTATTATATATTATTATAAATAATAATTTTTATTATATTATATATATTTTTTTTTGCCCTGAGGTACTTTATTCCCCCAGGGACTTAGAAATTATTAATGTACAGATTTTATTGTCCGGAGGGTCAGGTCTCGTCTTCTGTGGTCAACGGAAAGGTGCCCATGAAAGCGACTAGGTTGTAGCGTTGGATGCAAACAGAAATGCGCTGAAAAAGAAAGGTCGTCTCACGTCTGTCGCCACTTATAAGAGAAATCCGACTACCGATTTCGCTGATGAAATCCAACGCCGTGGGGTTGAAACGGCCCATTGTCTCAATAGCGAGCGGTTGGAAATCATAGGAGGCAGGTAGTCCACCGTATTTTAGAGTTTTGCAGGCTGCCGCCTGAACCGACGCAGGTCCCTTCTGCGTGAGGGCTGCAAGCTGCGTCTAACCTGGCTCCATTGACCAAGTCGCAGGCGTGTCGGCGGATCTTCGTTTTGTTGATATCAATGAGTGGTCGATCCCAGATGCTCTGCTTGATTGGCATTGGATGTATCACCTCGGGCAAAGATCCACGGCGGGACTCCAACAGTTCCCTCCCGTATCTATCTGGAGCCGTCAATTCAGCCGAGAGGATGGTGGTTTGCAATCCGAAAGTCGCTGCGGCTGAGGCCAAATAGGCAGCAGAAGCCAACGAGACAACCCTACGGATGCCGAGTCCACCATCTCTGATAGGAATCGAGGCCTGCAACTACTGGATGTTGTTCAGATTGCAATTTACAATTGCTTCCAGGCCCAGCCTCTGCAGTCCGTCAAGTGTCCCAAATGTAGGGTGGTCGAAACACGGAGAGCACCGGAGGAGGTAGCTGAGCCTAGAAGCTCCAAAGGACGAACGCAGAAGAAGCAGGGCGTTCTGTGAAGGCAAACGCCGCAATCTGTCCATTGCCCTCCGATGCGCATCACGTTGGCCGTTCAGGGCGGCGTATAGAGCGTCACCCCGAAACAAGGGGGCTCCCAAAAGGTTCATCGCGGTCGCGTCCACCCTAGTGTAGCTTGGCAGTGGGCATATTGATGCGGACGACGCCTCTGGCATGAAGATTTCGCATTTATGTGGATTAAGTTGAAGACCCATCCGTGTTTCCAATCCGGCCACTACCGACACATCCCGGATCACGGCCTCAGCGGATCCGCCCAAAGTCAAGTCATTAAAGAAGCCAATCCTTAGCTCTGAATCGAGTGACTGCAGCACCGGATGGAGGGGCAAGCTGAAAAGAAGTGGGCCCAGTGAGTCCCCTTGCTGAGGGTCCATCTGCGATGATAGGATCAGATGGCCGAACTTAAGAACTGTGGAGGCCGAATATGCCTGGAAGGCAAACGGGTAAATCTCAGGGATCACTTTATGCACAGACTCAAGCATGATGTCTCGTCGATGAAAGTTGAAGGCGTTGGTGAAGTCTAGCTTCACCAGCACTTGATTGGATTGGATTCCCAGTTGAAGAGGTGCAAAATGAGATGTTAGCTTGTTTGTTGGCGCATTTGGCCGCCAATCTTCGCCATACGTAGCCCACAGCAATAGGCCTGAGTTCCCCGAGTCTTTATTCAGGGCGATCATGTTGCCGCCAAACAAAATTGGTCTAACTTCGAGGGGGCAGTCACCACGGAGCAGCAAGTTTGTAAAATCTGCAAGGGCCTCGACAAGAGGCTGCGCCGCCCCGCCGAATCCATCCAGGTCCTTCAAGTGGTCCGGTCTAAATCCGTCCGGGCCACCAGCTGATCCCGTCGGAAATGTGCGGATCGCCTCTAGTACATCCTCAGCCGTCGCCTGCCACGCTCCGACCGCAGCAGGGTCTGGTAGACTCTCGAGGGCCTCCGGAAAGGGATCCTTAGGATGTTTTTCTTGCAGTAGTTGGAGATTATCTTCGTTTACAAGAGCCGGTTGCCCACCCTCGCACAAAATACGCGCCGCCGCCCTTATATTGCCGTCCTCTAGTTTGGAGTTAATGGCAACCAGCAGCATTTCACTTTTTTTCCGGCGACTAGTCCGATATCCCGCGTGACCCAATTCCTCTCTGAGTGATTCAGGGTCCGACAACCATTTTTCGGTCTGGTTCTTAATCACAGTTGTCATGTTGCGACGTCTACCCGCCCTTGATGGTTGAACGAGGATCGAGGGGGCGAATTCAAGCAAGGTCAGCCAAGTTTTTGTGGATTGTGGTCTTCTGCATATGTTGAGGAGAGTCGAGGTCAAAGCCTGAGCGCAAGCTGGGCGGGCCCCCTTACAAATGCGCCTGAGAAGAGGCCCGCGGGACTCTGGGTGTGAAATATCTGCAGCGCGGCCCGCAGCAGCAGTCATCACAGGCCAGGTGGGTAACATCGACGAAACCGCGAAGGGTGTATTCATCTGGTGCCCCTCGGCCCCGCCGTCGACTCCTCCATCCGTGTCGGACGGCGCCGCTCCGCTCGCTAAGCGCTCCAGCGGCAGACAATTGGACCCCGAGCAGGGGCTATCCCTAGGGCCGTGAAGGTGAACCAGAGCCCCTCTTGAGTGCAGCTGTCTTGCCGACAAGCAGTGGCTGCCAAGTGCCTTTGGGTTTTAGTTTTCTCTCGGGCTGAGACATCCGTGACAACCCTTACAGAAATGAACTCTCATAGGTCCACTCTAAAAATAGTCATGCGCCAGATGCGGGGCATGACCTCAAAGGTGACCAGCGCACCCGAACGTATAGTGCACAACAGACAGGGAAATACCAGCGTACAGGTATTTTAGGATATGAAATCTATTGGGCAGGAACAGGTGAGTGAATATGGGTTGTAAACAAATACGCCTGCCAATTCGACGTGCGCATGCGCGTATGTAGGCCAGGTGAATCCTTACGAAATGCTAACAAAACCGTCCAAAAACGTCCAAAAGGACGATAAGCGCAGAAACCACGACAGAGCCGGTGTCACAAACAGGCATTAATACAAACCAAACCGGTCAAAACGTTGAAAGACCAGAAAAACGAACGAAAATGAGGTTAAAATCCTGTGAGTGAAACAACGTGCGTGCAACCCACACGAGGCCACTCCAGACAATGACCAGGCACCAGTCTATATATATTATTATATTATTGTTATAATAATATATCGTAGTTAACAAGACACCATATTATGGTGTCTTGTTAATTACGACGTTTTCTATAGAGTCGGTAGCAAGTGATACAAGAACGTGTTGCTATCAGCGATTCAGCGCAAATTCTAATGCTCGGTGTGACTTAGCACCCACATTTTAAGCTATTTTCTAAAAAGATAGATTCTGTGGGCAGACGCAGGCTCGAATGAGACAATTATAGGAGGTATGAGGAGAGATAATTAGTCACCATCAAATTCGCCTCTACTATTTCGACCTTCAAAAATTTGCCACCTCATGAATTGGAACAATAGAGATAAGACACGACGCGTTTCGTGAAAAGTCTGTACCTTAGTACGTCAAAGTCTTGAAACAGTGCAAATGCATAATAAATACAGTTGTGTGCAGTTTCTCAGAAATATTCCTTTACGACGTGACTGCTGGACTGACCTGTATGCAACATTTGCATGTATTATATCTTTTCCTGTGCGTAGGACCTACGAGTTGGTTTCTAGAAGGGGCGCAATATGAATTTTTGAAATTAATTAGCGAATGAGTGAAAATGGTTATGCATACAGCCGTCTTTAACGTACTGTCACAAATGTTGTCAGAATTTTATCTGTTTGCTCACGTGTCGCTATTTATCATCACGGACATCCTACTTTGACAGCTATCAGACCACTGCATGCATGCGCCTTTACCTACATATGATAAGGGATGCAAAGTCCGACTGAAGTACAGCTGTTAATTTGTGTGCTCAAATTAGCCATGCATCCTGCCTGAAGCCACCTATCTGTTTTAAGTGTTAACGGTTTTCAATACTCACAGTCGTCATGTAACCGAAATAGGCTACAAGTCACAACCTAACACTGTGGTTCATGTAGGTTGGGATCACATGACATAAAATGAGTTTCTGCGCGAAACATGTTCGCAAACTACGTACATTGAGATGCAGTGGTGGGCACTTTTAACTACTGTAGTTATTAATTAGTAGTTATAACTTCTATAGAAGTAGTTGCCTAGTAGCTATAACCAGTTTTTAAGAAGTAGTTACAAATAGTTATAACTACTTTTATCAAGTAGTTTTAAGTTAACTACAATATTTCACATTAACTACATTCTTTCCTATTTACTAGTTCCGTCTTTCAGGAATTTATGTTATTTCACAACAAACATGGACGTTGCCCATAATAATCTCATGAGTAAATTCACCATGTAATTGTTTCATTAAAATTTGCGCATACTATTGTGAGGAAGTGGGTTCCTCTCAGAACTATAGAGAAAGCCTAAGGCATTAATGGTATACATGGAGATTGTTTCGCGATAAGAACTAAAGTAAAGCGCTCTTAGAGAGGTTATGGCCAGAATTCGGCTGGAAGACCACCATTAAGTTGGCTGCCGGGTTACAAGTCGGTCTGAGAGGGGTGATTGTCTAGTCAAGAATGACAGGGGTGAGAGAGAGACAGAGACACAACGGCAAGAGACGGGAATTCCATTACTGGCTGGATAGACCAGATCCCATTAGATTTGAGCAGCCATTGGCAACGTACTCTACGAGGACGAGGTATTGGAGAAGCACGGTTGCTGCAGACCGCAAAAGGTGAGACATAGGACCTACAGTGATATAGTATATCACTTGCAGTATGATATATATATATACACACTACTTTTTGAAAATTAGCATTTTCTAAGAGTTTTACAGTTCTGGACTTAGTATCAAAATGTAGTACCTATCAAAAAGTAGGCTAGACATTTTTGCAGTTTACACAAGTTCACTTATGTAACTGCTAAAACTATGCTTTGATCAGGGTGCTTTGTCGCACGTGCTAGTAGTTCTTGTCTTTGTTAGTTTACAATTAGATATGTCATTGTGTTTCTGATCATTTTTATTATTTACGTTGAATATCAGCAATTAATACTGGCAAAAAATTGGTGACTATCAATGCGTCATGACATAACATCAGCAAAGTAGTCGTAAAAGTAGTTAACTACTTATGTGGTAGTTACAAAAGAAGTTATAACTACTTTTCATCTAGAGTATTTAAATAGTAGTAATAACCACATATTTTGTAAGTAGTTAGGAAGTAGTTTTAACTACTAGTCAAGTAGTTGGTGCCTATCACTGTTGAGATGTCATACTCGCTTGTTAATGCTCCTACGGAGAAGAAAACTTCCTCTGTGTGAATTATGTAGTCTTAGGCCCATACACGTGTATAATGAAATCGTGCAGACAATAACATGACTCTCACACTTTTCATTACCTGGTGTAGTCATGCAGCAGCGTTTACTTCAAAACTTTGTGCAAAATGCCTGATTAATTGCTTGCAATTTATGACGATAGAACACCGCGTGCAGCCTTTTATCCGTTTTGTATTTCATCAAGCTACTTAACTAACGCGGCATTTGCTAAAGTCGAGCTGTATGCCTAGAACTATTATCGTGACTGCTTTCAAATATTATTGACTGTGGTCTGCGAGATGCAGTAATTCAGACACGTCTGTATGTTGGCCTGAAAAAAAACACCGTGTCTCAAAGTAAACCAAGCAAAAACTATTTTTTGTCAGAACTTAGTCAAATTTCCACAGATTTTAATAAATTTTGGTAGTTAGATGGCATAATAGCTGACGATTTATGCTATATGTAAATTTTCCACCTGACCTGACTCATATAACCGCACTACCTTGTTAAACACAGATGTGAAAATTTTTGATGCAACGCTTAAATTTTATTACTTGGCTGCACTGAACCCCATTTCATCGAGCCGGGTGTCAAAGTTAATGGGCCATGCTATCCCAAAAACCTTCTTGCCCAGACGCTACTGCCAGACAAACGCCGGATATCCCAGGGCGAGGTTTTTGTCTTTCAATAGGATGACATAGAGTTCGCGACACCGTCTCTTTCCTGGAGCGAGAGACGCCCGACTTAATCCCGCCAACAATGTGGCCGCCGAATTCACCGGATCTTAACCCAGTCGACTATAGCATATGGAGTGTGCTGCAGGAGAAGGTTTACCGCTCCAGAATAGCCAGCGTCGACGAACTCAAAACGCGTCTGATTGACGAATGGGCGCGCTTTGACCAGTCGATCGTTGATGTTTCTATCGGCCAGTCTAAGCGCTTGTGTCCGTGTAAGCGGGACACATTTCGAGGCACCAATTCTAACACTCTTACGCAAAACATTTTTAAACTCTGCTAAGTAAACCGTATTAATTTTTACTTTACCGCGAGCTAATTCAGTCGTCAGATAGTTCGTTGCAAGTAATAAAATTTAAGCGTTATATATTTTAACAATTTCCTGTGCATAGCTTTAAACTCTCTAAACTTCAATTCTGTGTGCTTTGTTTTGATTCTGGTTTAAATTAAAATTAATTCACTTTAAATAATTACTTTGGTAGGTATTATCAAGATGTTTGATTTCATTTTCTATAGTAGGTCTACTGTATGTGTAAATAGTTTCTGTTTGCTTAAATACCCAATCGCAGTTGTAGTACGCACTCCGCATACATCATACGCTATTAAATAGGTAGAGTTGTACCGCGAACTTATCGATAAATACCTGATAGTTCAATATTAAACCAATCCATTCTGTGTGATACTGTTATGCTCATTTCTCTGCCATGTATTATCATGCTGTATTAGTAAGTTTACATGTACATACATGGTGACGATCGTCGACTACCCAATTAGTTACCGTAATTAATACAAGTGAATTTAGCGCCATTAAAAGTCCAATTATCAAGATGCAGAAGAGCTCCATACAATTATGTCAATTGTATGTCTTTTAACGTGCTTGTAGACTGGGGTGGGGTAGGTGACGCATCTGTAATATAACATGGGAGTCACAGCTGCTGTTATTATTATGGGTAGGGGTGGCCCAAAATTTGGGATTTTATGCGTTATATAATGTGTGAACGGCCCCAAAGAGTGATTATTGACTACTATCAGAAGCTCCCGGCTAGGCCCGGGTCGAAATAATGTAAGGTAGTCCTTAAAATTCTAAAATGCGTCGGGATTGATTAAAATAATTTTGCATAAATGGACGTTGGATCGATGAAAATAATACCTCGAAATTGAGGATGCGGGTCTCGAACTCGATTCTTTAGTTCTGCGCAACGTGTTGCCCATTACTCCACGCCCCATATATTGTGAAGACGCTTCGAAATGTCTGCATACATGCATCTCGAACATTAGATATGAATAACTTATACGTTGACATGAATCTTGCGGCAAGTTAAAGCCGAAATCTATTTGGCATCCATCCAATGACCATGTTACAAGCCTCACGATGATGGAGTAGATTAATTTGCTTGCAATTTTACTGTATATTGTACAAAATAGTAGGCCTAATTTATAGTGTATACTTTAAAGGCGTCTTGCATATCGCATTTCTATGCAATAATTATGATAGGATGACTTTTGGTAAAGTAATTTGTGCCACCCATTTATTCAAATTTTTGGGGAGGGCAAAATTCAAAAGTGGGGAGGGGCCCCAAAAATTTTTTGCCGCTTCGCGCAGTATTTTTTGAAATTATGCCCCCCCCCACTTTACAAAACCTTGTTTCACCTCTGGTAGGAGCGTAACCATTCCAGAGCGACCGAACGGATACCATACGTTCTCGATAGACGCTCAATCGGATGTCGTGGTCGACCGTATCGAATGCAGATGAAAGCTCCTGGAGGCCGAGAAGAGCGTAGTTACCCGTATCGATGTCAGTGACAACCTTCAGGAGGGCAATCTCGGTCGAGTGGCCACGTCATAGGCAGATTGACGGACCGGAAGAAGACATGCTGACACTCATTTGGAAGTGAGTGAGGGGAGAATGACGCAGTTGTGTATAGTCAGCATAAAAATGATGATCTACGGATGATATAAAATTATTTTGTGGAGTACAGAATGAAGAACAGATGACCAGAAACATAACCTTGAGTAACACCGCAGGTGAGACTGTACGGACTAGATGAGTGACAAATTAAAGACATTGTCCGCATTTACAGTCCATTATTGGGTAGAGGATAGGCTTTTGATAGAAATAGCATGGCCATTTTGAGGCACTGGAGTTATTTTGTTATTTGAGTTCTTGAATAGCGTAGCAAAATAACTGTTCGATACATAGAGGTTGACGATCTTGGTAATCGTTGGCACGAGAAGGGTTACACAGTCCTTAAACAAGGAAGTTGGACCCTCTAAAAGGAAAAGTGAAGTTCAAATTACTGGACTTAGATTGGGACATATTCTAAATAATAAATGGTTGAAAACTATAGGAAAAAGCCCAACGGATTTATGCTCAGAAACGGAATCAATAACCAGACAAACGAAAGCAAGACAAAAGAAAGAAAGACAAAAGGAAGGGAGACAAAAGAAAGAAAGACAAAAGAAAGACAAGAGAAAGAAAACGAATGAAAATTATATATGACATCAGCACGTAAATAACTTTGAAGACGTCAACAGCTTGTGATGCTATAGGATGTCGTTAAACTCTTGTGTAATAGTGTAAGACGTAGTAATATAATGTTTTGTTTCAGTGACAACGTTGACTTGTTTGCAGAACCGCCTGAATATGATATTAGTCCTTCAAGAATTCACAATTATATGCAGTGTTGTATGGTCTCGAGACAGTGTCTCGGTCTCGAGACAGTGTCTCGGTCTCGAGACAGTGTCTCGGTCTCGAGACAGTGTCTCGGTCTCGAGACAGTGTCTCGGTCTCGAGACAGTGTCTCGGTCTCGAGACGTCTCGAGACAGTTTTTTTAGTGTCTCGGCCTCAGTCTCGGTCTCGGAAGCCTGCTGTCTCGAGTTAGTGTGTCGAATTTTTAGAAACTGTCTTGAAGTGAATGCCTTGTTTTGTCTCGAGCAACCGGTCTCGATAAGTTTCACGTTAGCTGTCTTAAAATTTTGTGCTAGAAACTGAAACTGGAATTCACGAGAAACGGTAATTCTGGTTAACGCGCGAGTCACATGATACTGAAATCAATTAAATTGCCTTAAAGAGGAAAAATGTCTGAGAGAGAACCTGAAATTGTGAAGTTTGCGTTTACGCAATTTGACGTTAGGCCTATTGACAAACAATAGCTATTGGCTATTTGTTTTGTCATTGATGTAAAACCACCATAACCGAAACGATCGGAACAACTTCGAGTTTCTCAAGGTGAGTAAGGATATGCTCAAATTTATAATTTCGTTTTGTATTTGGTATAAAATTTGCTTGTTTATAATCGTCTGTCTCGGTCTCGTCTTGGTCTTGAAGTTTAAGGTTTTGCATACAACACTGATGATATGAAATTAAAGCAAAAACAAAGACAACGGCTAGGCCTACAACTGCACATATCTACCTATTTGAAAGTATCAGGAAGAGCTAGCTGAGAGTGACACAATATAGGCCGTGATGAAGAATTGGAGCATATCACAATACCGGAAGTAGATCAGTGTTAGAAAACTATCCTTTATTTAGTTGGTTTCTGATCCCAATATATCTAACATGTTCTACTGGCCTTGTATTGACTTGGGTGCTGGACCAAGGTACTGCCTTAAAGCTGTTCTGCTGTGCTTAAATATTCATTTACCTTTTGGGGACAAAATAATGAGAGTGGTTGCTAGTAAGGAGTGACTTTGCCTTTATAAGCTGATACTCAATTGTGGGAGGGACCAGAGCTTGGCTGTTGTTTAGCTGTGAGCTATGTGTCTTAAGATGGTGATCTCACTTTGCGTATTTTGAACAGCCAACGCCTCTGTTTGGGTAGTAAAGTTAGCGTGAACACGTTCTCGCTTCATTTCGCCTGTGCTGCTTCGATTCCTTCGTGTGTTCAAGAGGTTTTTCATCGTTGTTGGCTTCGACTTCCGTTCCTTTGACGAATGGCGATGGTTCTACCTGAAGTTGAAGCTAAGTACTTATGGTGCTTTTATACCCCGTAGATAATTCTATATTATATTTTTGAAATCGTATTCCGTCACGAGTAATTATTTGAATAGCAACATATAACACCGTAATTTTTGAACATTGTTTCTGCTCAATCTTTTCCTTCCAGATGTATTGCGGTGTACCGAATACCGAAGGGATGTGTTCTTGGTTTCTTTTTACTAAAATGTACAGATTCTCAATCAGCCGCAAAAATCTCACGTGTGCCAAAAACTGGCTGGAAATGTCAATTACTGCCGCAACATGATCTCTAGTGCAGGTCTACACTCTACAGTGTTAACCACCAATAATAAATAATATAACAATTTTTTATAATGACCAATTGATTGCGACTCAGAATCTCATTAATGTGTATGTATATTGTTGAATGTTAGGCCTTTATATTATGCCTTTTCTATTCTAAATATCCAACATAGACTATCGTCTTTAGATTCTCCTTATTGTAACTTTGGTCTGAGGTGCTAGTCCGAGTCTTCTCCTGTATTAAAATATATTCCTTACCTCAGCAGACAGGAAGGAATGGCTTAAGGAGCGATTCCTTTGGTCTGTACAGAGCTCCGTTTGAAAGGAACGGCAAAAGTGTTGGCCTTTATATAGTTTAGCTTTGACGTGGTGTTCATAGACTCGATGCCTTCCTTTTGCGCATCAGCCAAGTTGAGCCAACACCTCTGATTTCATAATTAAGTTATTTAAGTATTTTCACTACGAGCTTATGTTGCTGCTGGTGTTGTGTCTTGTCGACCAACCAGACTGCATTTCTACACTTCGTCAACTCGCCCATTTTTTGGAAGTTGACTTTGTGATCTTTTCTGGTGGGGTCGGTTAAAGATGACATTTTCCTACGATTGATTTAATATTGTTTAATATAATATTTTTACAAAACGTTGGACTCTGTCCTCAATCATAGGGTGCATGCTACAACATTATGTTGTTGCGGAAGTGGCACACTAACCACGAGGACCTCCCTGTTGTCCATGACATCGAAGATGCACTTTGCAAGTTTGCACCTTGGTGACCAAACTATTTATGACAACCGTGAAACATTATTCACATGATGGGCCTGCAATAAAGTGTTTCTAAAATAAGCTCTTGTTTGAAGACGCATGAACTTGAAGAGGCATTCGTTGCGCAAGCATTTATCGTCTGTTGCTAATCAATTGAGCTTAGCTATGCATCTTGTAACTGAAATAAAGAGGCGAGAACAATTGCAAATCAACACAGAGTTAAAACAATATCACAGTTCACTTAATACTCGTTAGCTTGACCAACTACAAGAATTTAACCAGAAGTTCAGCGCATTGCGATAAATATACCTATATTATATAAGTATATTTATCGTGTGGCTGATCGGTTAGAGCGGTCAGCCCGTAGCGTTCAGTGTGCGCTGAGCGCGCGGGTTCGACCCTCGTCTGAGGCGTCAGTCACTGTGTAGGGACCTTGAGCAAGTCCTTCGCGCACAATTGCTCTGCAATACAACTGCAATTGCGCCGTCGAGGAGTGTGTATACACTTCTGAGCAAAAGATGTTGGAAGAAGGGCGGTTTCAAACTTCAAGAAATATCAGATATTAAATCTATGATCGACATACAATTAACATTATGATCGTGATCGTGATCGTGATAATGATAGTAATATCCAAATTTCTAAAGCGCCACTTGAAAGCCAAGCGCATGGCACCAGCTTATTCACGAGCGCTGCAACAAATAAGAGGGGTTGTCCAAAGGATATATATATGTATATATATATAAACACACTCTCGTATATATATATATGTATATATATATGTATATATATATACGAGAGTGTGTTTAGAGATCATAGGAAAATTACCGGTAGAGAGAGAGAGAGAGATTGATGACTTTAGGGATCACAGCAACAAGGTTCGAGGCAAAGCGTTTTAGGAGAGAGGTGGGAATAGAATCGAGTTCGCATTGGTTGTTGGGAAGGGAATTTAGGAGAAGTAGTTCTTCTGTTTCGGTGGCAGCAGAGAGAATTTGGAGCGATGACTGAAGGAAAGAGGTAGGGTTGGATGAGACCAGGGGAACAGTGCTGGAGGAGTTGGAGGCTAGAAGAGATTGTAGTGCGAAACGAAGAAATGAGATTTTGTCTGAGTGGAATTAGCACAAAGTGTCAGCTATAGAGAGGGAGGGGTGGAGCTGGACAGCGGTGAGGGATACTTACGATAAAGAAGTGAATTAACAGCTTTCCAGATCTGTTAGTTCGGCTATGGATAGCCTACAACTGTGAATATCGCATCTCAGGTTTAATGTATATATGCATGTATAATATTGACCGTTGTAATATTATACACAGACAGATATGCGACGCAGAAAATTATTTTAGTGGAAGGAGTCTCATCACAGTAGTTAGCAAACACCGCGAATCCTAGCTGCGGAATTATTCATACTTAGGCTTACGTCCTTGGATTCTCAATTGTTGGTAAGATGAAAATATTCTCCTTCATTGACTAAAATTAACAGATTTTTTAAATCCATTGTATGTATTGCATAGCTGACATTACATGGATATTGTAATTGACACATTGAACTGAGTTCACCAAATGATATCTTGCGTAATATTATGTAAATTATTGTATAGGCTATCTAAGAATTTGCCTTCGTTGTTAAGTAAATATGCAATAAAAAATCGCAAGATGATTTTTCTACATTTATTGTAGTGTTAATAAATGTATTAGTGTTGTAAATGACGAGAAGCATGAACAAAGAATCCGCCGTGATGTTTGAAAAGTTTTATGAGTAACAAGTCGGAAGAAACCGGTCAGTCTTCGGAAACTTAAAGTACTAAGAAAAATAAATCCTCCACAGTATCAAAAAATTTGGAATGCATCAAGAACCATTGCTGCAGAAAGGCGAGAACCTGAATATATAAAGACGTTTTAACACTTAGTATTTGCTCATTAGCGCATCACCCAAAGTTAACGAGAAATTTCCATCGTGTACAATAACGGACCTCCTTCTTGCAACATTCCGTAAATATGGTCGCATTGCGGAGTTTTTGAAACTCCATTAACCAATGGTGGTGACTGTTGTGATGGTTTCAGGGTTGGTGATGGTGGAAGTAATAGTAGCAGTAAGAATTAGTGGTGGCCACTTAAGCCGCGTTCTATTCATCAATCCAGCTTTAAATTGAAAGTGCATTTAATTCAGTTCACGTGCTAAACTTCAAGCATAAAAAGGATGCAAAACGGTATCAGGCTCAGGTAAACCAAGTTCCATCAGGCGCGATTAAGTGTCGCGTGATAAACTGGCAAGAGCTGATGTGTCGTTGAGATCAAGTCTTTCTCTTGAGTACCGATTTAATCCACTTGTCCGCCGTAAACAACAGTTAAGAGTTGAGTCTGTCGCATGAATACGACCCCAGATGATAGATAAGTCTTTTTGGCTGACTGGTTCAATTGATTGAATTAATTGTCACAAAAGTCGATCGATGGTCGCTACTAATAATTGTGTAAGCAAAATATTTTCTCAACATTGCTGCAAGGTATTCCCTGTTTAAAGCATACATTGGAATTAGTGTCTGTGTCTAGACTGCGTAACCTGAATACAGTGTATGTCTAAATTGAACATGTATTATCTTTGAAGTGCTTTTGCTCTGCAGTTTCTCGCTTTTGTAAGTGCGCTTTTGGAAACAAAATGATTACTCTCATGAAACATGAACATTTTTATTTTAAAATTTTTTGCTCGTTTCCTGCAAACCACCACATAAATTAACATAAAACAACTAGATCGCTTCACATATTGTAGACGTGCACTTGGTTAATCGTTCCAATGTTAACAATAAAAACTCTTCTGTTTGACTCGTCGACACACATTTTCGTGCCATTAGTAAACTTACTGTTAAGGTGGCGCCTGAATTCGAGATTAGAACTTAGCAGCAACACCTTTGAGCCGCCTGAGTCCAGAACTAGAACGTTTCCATCTCCGTCGACATGCATGTACATTGGACAATACAGTTGACCACTACCACTTGGTTGCAAAAATCTTGTTACAACGTCACCCGTGACATTTACTACGCACACTCCAGTTAAATTAGGAATCCCATAACAGACAAGGAAATAGTCTGGCATCAGTTTTATGGCATGTCTAGGGCATTCTATTCCAGAGTCCCATGGTAGATGAACTTCTTGCAGCAACCTTCCATCGGGTGCATATTCTCGCAATTGATTCAAGCGTGAAGCAGCAAGTAAGACATTCGATTCTCTTGTTACAGAAATCTGGCCTCTCGCAGTTTCTATAGACCATGCTGCAATTTCATTTCCCCTTAGATCTAGTGTTACAATTTCATTACATGTTTTCGAATCAATTTTCACCAAATATAAGCATTTATTGGCACTACAGTGTGTCATGTCATCCAAAGTCTCTCCTGTTCGTGGCAGTTTCCATCTTCGCTTAAAGCTCAGCGTTGTCAGATCATGTACCACGATTAGGTTATCACTGCTTGCAACAAACAGTTCATTTTCAAGAATTGCGACTCCAAAAACTTGATAATTCTGAACACTGGTGTCGTAAAATGTTTCCAATATACATGAGATTGTGAAATCCTTCACCCAATCTATAGTTCCTGCGAAATAAAAAAGTAAGGAATAATTCTAACATTGATTATTGAAGAACCTCAAAGTTAGGAACATCCTGTATCACTTGTCTGTAACAATTAGATTACTGATTGACACACAGGTCAATTGCTTAACGTGTGTATAATATAAAATATATATAGGGCTATATAATCGCCTCTCATCATACATTAACCGTCACTATATAAAGTTCGTAGGAGTAGGAGTGCAGATATATTCGTTGTTTCATTTAGGTAGGCCTACGCGGTGAGAGCGCATGAACATTTGAATCCTCTGTTTCACCACCACTGAGGTGGAACGCCCAAATATGTATCTAAGAGAGCAATGTATATGTTGTATGAGTTTGCAAAGTTACTGAACGAGTGACAATTAAAATGCCAAGATCATATATGCATTTAAATCAAATTTGAAAATATAACAACTTAAATTCGTATTGAAATGAAGAATCACCCTTCGCTGTCTTTATCTCTTCTCCTTCTTTTACTTGCTTATTCTGTTCATTTACTCTCTCGTCAATTATCAGTTCTTTTTCTTCTGCAGAGTTTGTTTTCCAAACTTCCGGCTGCGATGATTTGTCTATAGAACTTTGGATGTGTATTAGCTTAACATTTGCACCATCAGGTTCTGTATCGGAAACTCTTCTCAGAGAGACACCATCGACAGAATCTGAATGAGAAAATTCATCATACTAACCCATAGATAGACGAGATAGAAATCCAAAAAGTTAATAATTATGATAACATACAAAAATCAATTTCATAATTAAATAAATTCGGAAGTAGTACAATACGACTTCATCTTCAATCGGCCACGAGCGTCATACATGACGCTTGTGGTCGATTGGCTACATCAGTCGCTTATCCATGTCATAGGAGGTTACTGTGCATGGAATGGACCTATATTATAGGTTCACAAATTTAAAAGAATTCTTGGAAATGATGAACACACAGCTGTTTGACAGTTTTGCCTGTAGGGTCTTCTACAAAAAACAGACACAGTGGACCTGTGTTCGTGTGCTATAATGTACGGTAGCTTTCTGAATGAAACCAATTGGATTCTGCATCTCTAACAACCCAGACCCAGTTGGCTCATGCTTTGTGCGAGGGCGTTTTGTGTTCCTGTCCGGAACCAACTGGGTCAGCATATCAAATGGGTCGATGGAAATTACTCTTCTCTGCCTGTCTGCTTGAGAGACAGATGCATCCGTTGCTTAGACACGCTGCTTAAATTCACTATGCTTACATATTGCAAGCTGCTTCAAAACATGATCGTTCGGACTAATCATATCGCCATGCTCGCAATACTTTGGGAATAGAATACAAAAAGAGTTACATTTGAACTATGTGTGTGCATGTGATAGAGGAATGATTGGAAATTTTGTCCCAGCTTCGTGTACTTAATTTCAGTTGCAAGCGTCGTCTCAACTTGTATCGACCTATCAACCATGCTCATTTAAAAAGTTCTTCATCTTTGAATCTCCGGTTTTTGGATAATATTTCGGCAAAAAATAGAGATTAGTAGATGAAATTTTACCGGCACAAAACTAATTCATATTTGATACAATGGTAAAATTTGAATGAAATATTTCAAACAGAACAAACGTTGTATCACTTCGAATGAGCCCAGCCACGGTATTTTGACTGTCAAAAACATTTAAAGCAGGAAATATTAAAAACGATTTTATGAAGTCACTTCAATTCTCTCATCCTTTTCTAGCTTTCTTCGCAGGATGTGGTATTTCTCGAGCATAGCTCCCCACATTTGACAATCCAATGGTTCAAGTCAGGTGACCTTGGGGCCATTGGTCCTTCTCAATGAAACCAGGAAAATTGATCCCTGGGCCAATCTTGCGTGAGGCGAGCAGTATGAGCTGGTACCTCGTCTTTGTGGTTGAAAGAGGAATCCAGCTGGCAGCATGTAGTTGCAATTGGATGTTAATTGTGGAAACAGTTGCCAACGTAATATATAGCATACACTTTGTCTTTCTCATTAACAAAATGAAGTCGAATTTTGCACACAAAACAAATACTAGCCGATGCCATGACATGTGGAGCGAAATATTTTTTCGTTCAACAATCAGTCGACCAGATTTGACATTGGATTCTTTCCGCTGAACCAAACACGATTGTTTTGGTTGCTGATTGGGGCATTGAGGTAGAAGTTCATCTCATTTGTGAGGAACACACGCTTCGTCTCGCGAACATTCAGCCGGCATAGCAGAGCTGAGGAGCGTTCAAGTCTCGGTGATGATAATCTGCCCAGCGACACGACGGATAGCTATGTTTATTTACCAATTTGATCGATTGCTCACTATATTGAGATCAAAGTGATGTCCAAATACGCTGGTTCCTCGTTTCACTTCTCAATGATAATGCTATTTATGAAGTTTGCTTTACAGCAATAACTTGAGAAGTGACTTCATAAAATCGTTTTTGTCACTTTTCCTGCATTGAATGTTTTTTACTATCAAGAAACCTAGGTTGTACTCATTAAAAGTGACGTCATATTTGTTCTGTTTGAAATGTTTCATTCACATTTGGTCATTATATGCAGATGTAAACTAGTTTTGAGTCTGTAAAATTTCATTTACTAATCTCTACTTTTGGCCGAAATATTAGTAAAAAACTTCAGGGAGTTACTTTTTAATGGCCCACCCTGTACAATGAAAACTGTACATTGTGCGTGCCATCCTTTGTGAATTAACAATTGCAATTGGGTAAGAAAATTGAATGGCCAACATACGTGCCCTTAAATTTCCCATGGTCCCGGTCATCTGCAAAAAGGTTGATTGATGGCTGTTCGATCGACGGTTTTCTATCACTGTCGATAAATACTCCGCCACGTGTTTTGAAGCTGTTGTAATTAGTTACTGGCGGTCAGTTAACTTATTAAAATAGCGAATTATTTCTTATACGCAGGGTTCGAAATAAACCGCAACGGACAGAACACGTTCCTGTTCGTAAAATTCAACGGTGTTGTCGTTCTGTTTCGTAAAATATGCATGAACGCATCAGAACGCAGCTTCTTTTCGTCGCGTGAAAGAATAGCAAATTTCATTTCGTGGCCATTCTGCGGTTCAGCTTGTTCCAAGTGAAAATAATTAAAATCCAGATTGTAAAGTCCACTTTCTGTCATGAATCACAGAATTAATCTTGAAGAATGCAAATAAAAAGGCGTTAAAATTAAACGAGTTGGCGAGCAGTGGCACAGTCCTACTCTTCCATATTCGTTGCTTATTTGCCTTTAACGTTATCTTTTTTACCTTTCGACGTCATGTCACAAATAAATATTATGGTCAAAACGGATGATTGTGTCTGTGTTTTCATTTTTCAAATTGTATTTTTCGTTTAATCTTAGAATTGTCCTGTGAATGATCCAATATCATTTGTTAGTGTTTCGTTCCGTTTCGTATAATTTTGCATTTCAAGCACTGATTAATTATACGCAAATATTCAACTTTGTAGTAGGCATACTTAGAAGATAACTTACCTCCTCCTTCTGAAAGTAGTTCGGCAATATGTTTTTGATTAGATTTGCTTAAACATGCCAATGTGATATAGTATTGTCGAATACTAAATTTTGTCATGATATCCAACAGTGCCTCGTTTTTCTCGATATCAGTTGGTTTCGAGAGGATGAATTGTTTTTGCCGATTATTGATGGCTTTCTCAGAAAATAATCTGACGCATAGATCGCTCGTGTCGAGAAGATCCACCAAACTCTCGCGATTGACGTCCAAGCGTCTGATATCAGATTCACTAAGTGGCCAATCGTCTCCAAATTCAGAACCAGTCGCTATACGAATAATAAATAGTTACCTTGGATAATTCCAATATATTACAGTCGAGAGAGCGTGAACTCAATATCACAAATATTATCAACTGTTTCACATAAAAAAGAGGACGAAAGTTTGAATCAGTTAGCCTATATATGCGTCTACCTAGAATTCAGAGTTGTCCGCGGGTCCAATTTTCGTGACCGGGTCAGGTCGACCAATAAAAATGGACCCGACCCGACCCAACTTTTAAAGTCAATATCTGACCTGACCCGATACGACTCAAGACGTACATGACTCGACCCATTCCGACCCGACCCGAGTCGCGTTTTCCGCGAATTCCACGGATATTATTTCTCGTCAAATTCGAATGTCGTAAAAATGCAGCACAATCGGTCTGACATAATTATGTGATCAAGGAAGAGACCCTATGTATATTCCATCTGTTTTGGCCTAAGTGTAATTTTTCCATAGATATATACAAAGAAATTCCGTATATTATTGGGTACATCGGTGTCCGGTCCGTGTGTCCCAGCGTTGTCTCTCCCGCTTACTCACATACTTGTAATAAGTGCCCTGACCTTTCATTTTTTCTTGAGTTCATGAGAAATTATTCCATATGAAAGCTTGAGTCGAGTTCGGTGGAAAAAGAAACAAATCCGGTGTTACCCTACGTCTTTGGGCTAATTCCATCGCCATATTCAATTCTCTTGATTGTAACTGATTAACAAAATGACTATGAGTGAGTTGAAAATTAAGCTCTGCAGAAAATTGGTGTTTTGAATTGGGTCCGGGTTTGGAACCCGCTCCAATCCAACCCGCCAGGATCTTGACCCGCCTAATCTACAGATTATTCGTGACTCGACTCGACCCTACCCGATCCGACGTAATACACGGGTCGATCTGGACCGTGGACAACTCTGCTCGAATCTCCGATACTTGGTGCATGAAAGACGTGCACAATTTTAATAGGGTATTTGACAGCCTTAAAAACATCATATGAAATTATGTACATCTGACAGTCCTTTGACTCTTTACAGTTTACACTATAACATCTATTGGGAAGGAACTACATTTATAGAAAGCAATTATCTGTTTACGCACGCAGCACATTGCATCCCTCGCATTACTGAGATGTAAGAGGCCGTTCACATATTATATAACGCTCAAGGAGTAGGTGGGTGGGTTCCGGTTTTGTTAGCTATATTGTAGGGTGTGAGGTAGGTTGAAGGTTTTGTTATATAACAAACTTTTTTCAGCTTATGCTATTTTGCCAGTTTGCTTGCCAATTGGAAATTCCATGTACCACGGACCTTCATTGTTTAATCGAAGTTCACAATACGTTGGGAACCAAAACTAGCACCATTAGCTGCCACCTGGCGAATTGATTTGACGTTCTTAGTTATTATTTTATAAAACTACTTTTCACAATTTGTTGTTTACAATTTTAACAATTTCATGTGCATAGCTTTAAACGCTCTAAAATTCAATTCTGTGTGCTTTGTTTTGATTCTGGTTTAAATTAATATTAATTCACTTTAAATAATTATTTTGGTAGGTATTATCATGATGTTTGATTTCATTTTCTATAGTATGTGTAAATAGTTTCTGTTTGCTTAAATACCCAATCGCAGTTGTAGTACGCACTCTGCATACATCATACGCTATTAAATAGGTAGAGTTGTACCGCGAACTTATCGATAAATACCTGATAGTTCAATATTAAACCAATCCATTTTGTGTGATACTGTAATGCTCATTTGTAGTGCAAAACAGGAGGGAAACTAAAATGGTGCTTTTAAATAGGATTTACGTCATTACCATGTATTATCATGCTGTATTATAGTAGGCTTAGGCTACATGCAGATACATGGTGACAATCGTCGATTACCCAATTAGTTACCGAAATTAATACAAGTGAATTTAGCGCCATTAAAAGTCCGATTATTAAGATGCAGAGGTGCTCCATACATCATGTCTAATCATCATTTGGACAAGAGAGTACACAATTTTAAGATCGTTTTTGTTACTTAGCTAATTGGGCATATGATGATTTTTGCTGCAGTTCTTGAATTGGATAAAGGCATTCATCAGCTGAATCACTACTATTAAAGTGCTAACTAACATCGTATTGTTATAAAAGTGTCAAATTGTGCGATACAATTATGTCGATTGTATGTCTTTTAATGTGCTTATAGGCTGGGGTGGGGTAGGGGATGGGTAGCATATCTGTTATATAATATAGGGATGCGGGGTCACAGCTGCTGTTATATAACGTTATTAGGGGTAGGGGTGGGTAAAAATTGGGATGTTATGCGTTATATAATATGTGAACGGCCCCTAAATGTATATACGGAATTTAGACGTTCACTCGTTTCTACAGAACTCTAGCGTACATACAGGTACATTTGAAATAGTTTCTTAAGTGTGTGCTACGCTCACTGAATATTTACCTCCGTCGGCGTTTAAATAGTTGACCAAATGAGTCTGTCCACTGTCCCTGAGAGCAGAGAGCAGTTCAATTGTCTTTTTTTTCTTTAGTATAAAGTCAAGAAGTAATCTGTTTCTGTCCTCTGTTGTGTTGTCTTTCAATTTAATCCTGTGCACGTCGTCTCTCGTCAGAATACCACTGGCCAGTAATTTATCTAACAGATCGAAATCCGGATCAATACGGTCCACGAGAAATGCCCTGTGTTTCTCAAATCTCTTATCCATTACACTCAGACCTCTTCGACCAACTTGGATTTCAGTTGACGCTAGGTAACATCAATAAACGTGACGACGTGCGTGAACTGAGGACGATCCACCAGATAGATAAGTAATTATATCCTGATTCTGTAAGTAGGCTATTCTGACTGATGAGCTAACGCCATTGGCATCGGCAAAGACATCAATTGACGGTTCCTGTCATTGAATCAATAGATGAAACTGGTTACTGGTGAGGATAGTGCAACGAAAGTTCAATAGGATAAACCTGGTTAATAAACTAATTATATTGACACACACTTTGATGAATGTTATCTGGGTCATATTAAAATAGTTGATTCCGGCAAATGCTAGTGGCGAGAGTTGACTTACGTATATACCTGGTAAAGATAATGTTGCGAATCAGTCCAGTATGATGTTCGGAT
The DNA here is from genome assembly GCA_959347315.1 of Bimastos eiseni. NCBI lineage: Eukaryota > Metazoa > Annelida > Clitellata > Crassiclitellata > Lumbricidae > Bimastos > Bimastos eiseni. Next base: position 4,383,457 of record OY365810.1, on the reverse strand, counting down.
AAAAGCTCGACACCAGCCGAAGAGGTGAAGCGAAAGCATGATTTATTTTGGTTATCACATAACTCTGTAAATCCATTACCTCAAAAATTCTTCAAAATCCCATACGCTCGGCTCTGAATAATTTCCATCGTAATCGTGTTTTGATTTTTAGCGACACCGTTTATTATCGAAGATGATTTGATGCCGCCCTTCTCCTTTCTCCAGGCTTTGGACTGGCGCTGTCAAAGTCTAAACAGTGTCGAAGGTAATTCCTGTCGTTATCATAGCCACGGGTTATAAATAGTTTGAGTGCAGGCCTGTGGCTTGTGGCTACTTGGGCTTCGTCTGACCTACATATTGGTATTAGCGTAGGCTTAGCACACGACATGAGCAAGCCCTGCTTACGAATTATAGTAGCACCAGCTGGGCAACCCGACGTTGCGCGGGGTTGAGACAGGTTTGTGAGCCATGTGTGAAAATAAATAGTGTGTACATTGTGTATAGACACTGACACGTACACAATACTACCCACCTGACCGACTGTGCAAAGGATGGCGAACTTCTGTGCATTTGCACAGTTTTACAGCTACTTACTCGAAACCTTCAACGTTGGCTCGGGGAACACCTGGGACACGCAGTCGAGGGGTTCGTGAAACCCGCGGCCGCCGTCTTCCTGGTCTCCAGGGCATAAAACCTGCCTCAAGACGCCAAGGAAAGTTTCCTTCTCAGTCGCCAGGAGCGTGTCGACATCTGCTGCACACTTACTGACATGTGCACGTGATACCGGTCTGCCACGCCTTTTCTTTTTTCACAATGAATGAATGAACGGTTTTGGAGATATCGTACAGGTAGCACGTATATATATTATGATGTGAGTTTCGTATGTCCTACATATATCGTATCGTATCTCTGGATTCATGTAGCGCCTTACAGAATAACTGTTCACAGATCTAATATGGCAGAATATATTAGGAAAATAGTTAGAAAGAGTATCGTTGTGGTCATCATGAATTATATAGTGGTGACACAAAAATTTGTTCATCAGTTTCTGTTTAATAGAATTACTACAAAAATGAAACGTGGACTTTGAATAATAACGGTATGCTTATATGTCCACCGATGCATGAAACCCTGCGTATTTCATTATTATACCACAGTCAAACGTCTAAATAAAATGGGCGCCTGACTGATATGCATGGAGACCAACAATCATGTCAACGTGAGATCGTAATATATAACTGGTGAAGGCTTTTATACAGTTGACACACATGTATTATATCTGAACCCCAGACATAGACATTTCTTCTTCCGTAAATAAATTATTTTCGTAGCCAATAAAATCGTAAAAGCAACGCACCTGTTAATTCGAAGTGTTCTTATTTAGATGGGTCCACCTACTAGGCCTACTATATGTCGTCTAATTGTAATTGGCCTTGTTATTATAAACGTAGGTCTGTAGCTGGCAAGTGGAGGTGACGGACATCTAAAATTCTACAAGATAGAACAGAATGGTGATCGTCGATGCACAGATAATCGGATGAACTGCTGCGCTAATCGGCAGTTCTGAAAACATCAAGTGATAGTTAGACATACCATCTAAACTTTAAAGTATTTTTACTTTATTATATGTCTTCTGTGTAGGAATGTTACAGGTCGTGCTTTGCATGACTGTCACAACAATGCTGTGACGTATCAGACATGGCGCATATTGCATTGCGTGACAATGATTGCTCGCTTGTGCGGATGGTTGCTTGACAGGTTTAGGGTATATCTATCGACGTACAATGCTTTGATCACGTGCAATATTCTGCTGATAACAATCTTAATGTACTTACCTGTATTTTGTAGCATCAGATACAGAATTTACACATGCCATCGTGAAATTCCAGTTAAGGAGACAAATCACAGTTTTTCAAGTCCATGTCGATGATAATCGCATCAACTAAGTAGTCTACTTACGCAAACCAGTTACTTATTTTGATATGTTTGGTGTGCAGGTATTCCTCAACATCCGTCATTCATACGAATTTCGTAAGTAAATAGAAGTTCAAAAGTACCACATACAATGATTATTGTAAATGGTCCTATACTTCCTGTATCGATTGCAGGTCTGCATTTCAGGTCCTGCACAACCGCTCTTCTGTTATATCCACGCGTTAGCTTGATCCTTCAATCTCTAAAGCGACCCACGCTCAGTAGCCTAAGCGAAGCGAGATCCTCAAGCCCAGAGCCCATACCATTGTAGCTATTCAGGCCCGTAGGCCTACATGTAGCCCCTGCGTCCAACAAGTCATGAATGACGCTCATATATTTATATTGAATCATATTACTAACACACTCCGCTGGTTTCCAAATCGAGCAGAAATTACACTAAAGATTCCCTGTCAGAGGTTGGTTACAGTATGTTGGCAGCTCACCGCCATACATTTACGTGAACACAGCTGGTTCTATGCTCAAGACTAGTGTCCACTCAACCGGGAGCTATAATTAGTATACACTATCGGAAGTAAGAAGATATTCCAGTCTCAGATATCAGAGAGATTTTGCAAGCAGGAGAACTTCCGCCAATGAGGGACTGCTCGACGATGGTACAATCGCGCACCGCGGAGACTTCAGTCTGTGAAAGTCAAAATGTCCTTGTTGCTCAGTGCTAACATTGTTAATTGTCACTAAAACAAAACGACATAATTTTATATCTTTCAAAATGCTATTTAGATCAACCATTAATTTCTACAGCGTACTGTCCAAATTCGTTTCGCGCAACAAGTTAACCAAGCTCATTCCACCAAAACGAGTGTAGGGCATTTTTCCCCCGAACAATAAATTATTGCTCCCTCCTATATGAAGGCTTAATGCAATATATATTTCTCACTAGCTGAGGAACCCGACGTTGCACTGGTTGAGATAGGTTTTTGTCAATGTATGTAGATAAATAGTGTTTATATACATTCTGTATAGACACTGATGCGTACAGAGTACATATCCACCTGACTGACTGTGCAAACGATGGCCAATTACTGTATACGTGCTACCTGTACGATATCTCCAAAACCGTTCATTCATGACGGTGTAAAAGAAGTGTGACAGACAGATATCACGCGTACATGTCGGCAAATGTGCAGCAGATGTCGACACGCTCCTGGCGACTGAGAAGAAAACAAACTTTCCTTGAGGGGTCCTGGGACCGGTTTTTTGACCTGGAGACCAGGAAGACGGGGGCGCGGGAATCACGAAACCCTCGAATGCGTGTCCCAGGTGTTCCCCGAACAAACAGTGAGGCTTTTGAGCCAATAGCTGTATAATTGTGCAAATGCATAGCCGGACAGACGCACAGAATCTCTTCTTTATAGACATTTATATAGATAAATCCAACTTAATAATAAGTATTATTATGTTCTACATTTCATGTCCAACAACGAGGTTCCCTCCGTTCTTCCTCATTGTCCGAGCTTCTTATCATTCGCTCTTGGACCTCCGAGAAGCAGCGCCGAGCCTTCTCGGCTGCTGGCTCCGCAACCTGGGCTCCCAGTCACCCTCCACCTAGTGCCCATGGGACACTCTATTGTGTTCTATGCCAACCTCAAGGTTTAGTCGGGTGGCCGACATCTCTTGTAAGATGTGTAGAGACTGAATACAGTTAGTAGTATCATCGCAACAGTTCTTGTTCTTGGTTGGTAAGTATTGTAGATTTGGGCGAGCTTCTGGTCTAACAGCGAGGGAAATTGTCCTAGTGTTGGGGACATTTGTCCGGGGGCAAAAATGTAAATTATGCATTACATTCTAAACGAACCATTTGCTAGGACAATAAAATTCTGAATTCTCACTTAAATATTGTTAAACTTGCAAATGCATAAAATGAACACACTACAAATGTTTACCTTTATCACTTTATTTTAATCTCTAAACTGTAGGGCCTAAGCTGCCGGGCAAAATATATTTCTATCCTGAAACACATACATCTTATATTGTTGTTGTGTGAAATATTAAGGAACATTTATTCCTCGCCTATAACAAGGAACAATTTAATACTGAATTAAAATGGAACTCGAACAAATACTGGATACCGATTCTAGGTTTGATTCCATGCTATTGTCTACCTAACTCTAATCCGAAGACACTCATAAAGTTAGGCTACCTCCACTATTTTCATAAATTTTCTTAATATCTTCATCCGCTTGCGCTGAGGGAAGCACGTCATATGTGTATTCTGGAAAGATAATATTACCAAACAACACAATTTTACTCTTCAGATGTATCAAAAAGTTTGAAATATTTCATGAAAACAATCTGAACTAAAAATCATTATACACTATACAGGCTAGAACCACTTCGTGTTGTCTTTTCTATCGCATTAATTTGCAGTGTGCACGATAAACTGGCGCCCTTAGCCTTTAAGTAGTGATACAGAGCTCACGAGACAAAGACAACTATCAGACCAGCCTATAATGTCGCGTAACTTTCTTTTCCTATTATCATCTGATTCCGATGATGAACGCAGATCCTGTTCGTCAGGTCTCCTTACAATAGGTTTAATCTGCGGCCACTCTGGAAAATTTGATATTCACAAACCGCAATTCTTCTTCAACTATAGTGGATTATAAATAACTAGCTTAGTAGCTTATGAAAAATGAAACTAAATGAAAGTCTAGCTAATAAAATAATCGACTGCTGGTCAAAATAATAGCAGCATTCTAGTCAACTATGTCCGTGTAAATGTTTATGTCAATGACTCATCATTGGATATCACATGTGCGTATAGTTCAAACAAATGGATGCAATAAAGATATCCACACAGAAGAGGCTCACATGACGCAATCTGATGTCGTTCAGTGGTTATCGGATTATGATTGCGTCGAATAAAGTGCATTAACCAGCTCAGCTAAACAACTTGTGGCCTATGTAATGTCGTTGTATCTCTATGTAATGTCGTTGTATCTCTATGTAATGTCGTTGTTTCTCTATGTAATGTCGTGTATCTCTATGTAATGTCGTTGTATCTCTATGTAATGTCGTTGTATCTCTATGTAATGTCGTTGTATCTCGAAATGCATTGCTTACACACATAGTCTATACCAATATTGGCTGTGAATTAAGCAACCCACTTTTGCTTCATATCTAATTATTACATGCTCTTATTGGAAATTTATTTTAAATAATAATTATTACGGAACCTGTATAAACGAATAGCAAGCTTGAATTATAACTTCTATAAGCAGGCCTAAACGTAGAAAAAAGTATTAAAAATGAGAACCACTGTGGTGTTCATTTCTTCTTAATGTATTTAGTTTACTGATCTGATGTGAGAGTTGGAAAGACGAGTTGATTCAACATAAATTAGGATAGATAATACGCAGACTATTTGGGTGAGAAAGAACAATCGTTCAACCTGTTTCTTCCAGTCCAATGAGAAGACTATAGCCACTCTCTGATATCCTTTCGCTATCAGCGTACTTGATGGACCTTGCCAACTTTCGTCAGGCTACTCTGAAGAGATTAACATTGCCAGACGATAATAATTCTTAAAATGGAGCAAGGGATGATAATTGTAGTTCAATATGTTTTGCTGAATTTATGTCATGGGGTGTTAGCAAAATTAATGCGGACACATTGGCAAAACGCTGCAGAGCTGCAATGTAACCTAGTACATTATCAGGTGGCAGATGGTGGAATGCCCGTCAGTATGAAGGGCGGTTGCAGTCGCGGACCAACAGCAGCAACTAACCCAGGGTGCGGTGAGGTGGTTAGTGGTGACACCACCTCTTTAAAAACTGCATATACCCATTCACGGAGATGTGGTATGGCGAGATCAGGTGGCCATCACAATAAACCTGGCCCCCCACTGCATAGTGGGTACCTCGGGAGAGGAGCTGGGATAGAAGATGGAAAACTTTGCTGTTAAACCGCTGCCTCGCCTCTGATACTTTACAACACCAGAGTCAGTCCTGAAAACAAGAGTATGGTCGGTCGAATTGGTGCAAGTACAGAAACAAGAAGATATAGCCTAAATCCAATGCACAGAGAAACTCTTGAATCAGGGATCGGTGGTTGCAGTGGACATCTACTAGACCCAGGGAGTGTGTAGCGTCATTGGTCTCTGGAAACAGAGTGCATTGCAGAGTGCATTGGACAAGAAATTAGGCTAATATAGCCATTAAAATAAATAAGTTGCAGAATTGCTAATTCTGTATCGAACCTGTTCTTTTGTGTCAGAAGTGACTCTTCATCTGTTTGTGGGGCGGCATCACTTACACATAATATTTTCCCAAAAGTGTTCAGTCAGTCTGAGTTCTCTCGCATCCAACCTACATGTCTAAACAATACAAACGTTGCAGGGACAATAATTATTAGGCCAACTCAACAATCAATAGCGTCTTTCTGAAGAGGAAGCACAGAACATCTTTGTATCCTGGTAAAAAGTTATATTGAAGGCGTTTCCCCAAACAAATAGACATGTTTCATTTTCATGACCTAGTTTCAAATAAACGGCTGTATGATATTCTGAAACGTAATTGCCAATAATCACCATAATTATCACAGATGCGAAAAGATTACACAAGGGAATCAGTATAATATCCATTAGATAGTCTTGGACATGTGGGCCTACACGTAGAGAGACGCCATGGAACTTGTGTCAGAAGTCAAGCCATTATTTAAGCAAACTGTCACCGATGGAAACGCACGCATATACATTTGACTGAAATTGTTCTCGTACCTGGACATTGTCGATGATGGGACCATTCGTTCCGAAAGTCTGAACATCTAAGGGTATTACTGTTGAAAATACTATTTTATTATTATAAAGATCAACTTGGCAAAACCAGGATCCAAACAAATGGAGGAACATTTTCCGACTTTGGATCGCATACAGGTTGAGAGAAGCATTACAAGCACCAAGGACGGACATGTGTCGGAGATGGTGGAAAAGGAAAGACTCTGAATGTGTGGGTACAATGCTCCGTAAATTTGCAGACAGGACAACATCAGAGCACTCAGAGCCTTTAGCTTGTTTTTCCGAAGGCACGAACCAGGTTATGGCCCGTTTCTTTAGCGGCACTTCTATACATTCAAACCCGTTTCGCGAAAATTATATGCATTGTTTGGTGCAAACAGATTAACTTCAGACACATTTGTCATTGCATTCGCAAAATATAATGCAGAAAATATTTTAATAGGACTACGAATAATCAATTTTAATAATTGTCGTCATGTAAGCTCAGATCTAGATGTGTAAATGACCGGCCAGTAATATACAAAGCAACAACGCATTTTGGTCATACATTAATATTATAAATTACTTAACAATAGAAAGTTCAAAGCTGTTTTATCACGTTTAAGGCGATATAGGTTCTAACATTCCGGTTCAAAGGATCTCAAAGGCGTCCTCCAAACGCATGATTTATTTTCAAACCATAGAACTGTCAGACCTCAGAATCACTTAAAATAAGTTAGAACTCTTGTTGCAAAGAAATTTTGAGAAACAGTTCAAAGTGATGTTCAGATAAAAGCTAGACACCCGCCGAAGAGTTTGACAAAGTTTTGCACTGACTGGGAATACAGATGTAAGCTTAGATTTAGTTATTCGATATATAGGCGTGGAAAGTTAGTTAGAAGGAGAGATAGGTATCAGGCAGGTATCTCATAGAATGTTATCAATATCAATGTCATCGGTCACCTTGTTGGCAGACGAAGTGAGAGCAAAACATTGGATGAAAACATCTGACGTATGTCGAATTTCTTCTTTGAGTTGCATGGTGAAGCGAGAGCGTGATTTATTCTGGGTGTCACATTACTCTTTATAACCATGACCTCAATAAATTGTTCACAATTCTAAACGCTCGGCTCTGGGTAATTTCCAACGTAGTCATAGCTACAAGTTACAAATAGGGTGGTCATTATTTGAGCGCAGGCCTGTTGCTTGTACCTATTTGGGATTCGTCTGACCTAGCTTACATATGGTCTCAAATGGCAGAATTAAACCCGTGTCCGTTTGATGTATTGTCGCATGGGTTTTGTATGTCATACGTGTCTGGTATCTTTAGGTTTATATAGCGTCTCTCACAGAATAACTATTCAGAGGTTTGATATGGCAGGACTTATTATTAAGTAATATAAGAGCATCGTTATTTGGTCAGCGTGATATCAATAAAAAATATATCATAATATTTTTAACATAGGAACTTATGGGTTTCATATGACCTGCATAATCAGGGCTTAAAGTGTGCCTGGACGGTCATGGATGGCGCCCAGACACTTATTATCGAGGCTGGAAGCCGTCCTGCCACTTATTTGGCCAGCAGAGCCTGAACACCGTCCATGTGCGTCCATGCAACAATGCAATTCCTCTATATGCGTACGTTATTATCAACAAGAAAAAGAGGATGGAAAGATTTTCGCGCTTCGCGCGTTTACAAAGTTTATTTTACAACTTTCAAAACAATGCCGGCGCCACTGGCCACTTGTCGACAATTTCACAAAGGAAAGCATTTCTATGTAGGCCTACGCTTTGAATTACAACAAATATTTCACCAAAAAATAATTGACGACTAAATAATGGTTGATGGACAAAAAGCCTAACGAATGATAACAAATTCCATTTTTCGCCCATTGTATTTGGTTAAATAGAAGTTGGATTGATAACAATTGTGTCCTCAAATCCAGCTTCTGGTTCAGCATGAACCATTTTTGTCAATCCAACTTCTATTTAGGCAAATATTCTTTTCAATGATCCAACTTTTATTTCTGTAGGCATTATGTTCACCTAAACAGTAACAGTAGTTGTTACCACAATTAAACAACACTAATTATGACTATGCTAGTCTTTCATCCTGAGGAATATATAAGATTGTGATCATTATAGGCTACTTATTTCTCCTCTCCATCTTTCTTCGTTCTACTATAATTTATAATTTGAAATATTTATTGCTATAATAAAAAAAATTGATAATTATAAGAAAATTTGCGTTACATTCTGGACATCTGGTTTGATTTAGGGGTCAGGGCCTTGTGACGTGACGTCATTTTTGAGGGGGTCATGGCATTTGTGGCGACGTGTGATGAAGAGGGGAAGGGGTAAAAAATGGTCCAAAATTGCGTGACGTCATTGTTAGACGACTCCCCTAGCGTCCATGCACTTTTTTTACACTTTAAGCACTGTGCATAATGGTCTCATGTAGTAACTAACACGGTATATTAACATTGCCACATAGGTTCTGTGTTAAATACACATTACTTTGCTGCTAGGTTAATTTCATGTAATGTAAGCAAGTATTTATGTAGCGCCCGTTTAAGATATCTACTCAGAGTTGCTCTCTGCGCTGGCCTTAATTATGTTAAATGTCACCGTGAACAAGTAAAACTACATTAGCAAAACTACCAAGGCAAGCTGAAAAGAGTCATCAGTGGTGGACCCACGCACAAGCCTGGAACCAACCACCAGATTCCCACCGAGAGCTCACAGATGGCATGGATGCTCATGCCATTTGTCATGACTGTAATCCAATGCTATGTTAATCATGACCCAATACATGATGTAATGCCTAAGCACAAATTGTTTACAACTTAGAGTTGGTAACTGCCAAGCTAGACACAGTTAATAACGAAAATATCAATCGCAGGCTGCAGTCTGGAATATTCTAACACACAGACAATTTATGTTGAATAGAATGTCTGCCAAAACGATACATGGACTTTGAATAGTATAATTATTGATCTGTCCATCGCTGCATCAACCATTCATTGCCTATTTCACTACAATACCACAGTCAAACCGTTTGTGAAAATGGCTGCTTAATATAATTGTTCGCAGACCAACCCTGTACATTCACATTTACCTGTATATTTATGAACTTGGGACGATAATAGTTGCGTTTTGCGCATAGCAATTGTTCTCAGAACCGGTAGAATCATAAACGCAATGCATCTTTTAATCCGAAGTTTCCTTATTTGGACGACTACACCTACTACCTGTCGTCTAATTATATGTAACTGGCTTTGCTTGCACAGACGTATTGGCCCTGCCGGTATTTCCATGCATCAGATATACATAAGGAAATCGTAAATGAAGATAAGTCAAATGGCGACCATGAACTTATGGCTACGTACATAAAGTATATCATTTAGTGTAAATGTAATCGTAGGCTTAAACATGTAAATACTTAAATTAATTTTATAAATGCCATGTATTAGCCTAGTATTGTTTAATGCACACTTACATGAGCTATATCCGAATTGTCTCTTTTAGATTACATTACTGCAGGCCCATAGATTGCACTTTTCCTGCAGAGACTGCATCGACGTTCTCGTTCCTACAAGCACTCCACCTCAGCGTGGTGAGGGGATGCAACATCAAAGTAGGGGAGTGCCTGCTGAGGCTATGCCGTCAGTGGTGAAGGCTTTGACCAAAGTACCACCTAGGGCGCCGTGCACGAGGTGGAAAGGCTCAGCAGGAACCCCAATAAAGGAACGCTAACATGGGAGGAAACGACGCCTCTTATACCAGACTGTATCAGAATCGCCCCTAACCTGGAGCACGATCATGGGAGAAGTTTAAGGATCGAACGGTTGGGTGCAGAATACAGATCCTCCGTTTACATAGAAATAGACGATAGAAATCGGAAAACTCTGGGAACGGGTTTAGGGGTTGCATGGACACATACATCGTCAAAGTTTCATCAATCACTCCACTCCCAAAGAAATCAGACCTAGACACCGCAGATACAAAGAACTATCGGACAATTTCCAACCTGTCTGTTCTGTCGAAGATACTGGAAAGGGCCGAATCCTGGAAACTGGTGACCTATCTCAACGTCAACCAGTTATTCCCAGATAGACAGTTGGCTTACCGTGCTTTCCACTCAACTGAGACGGCTCTTGCAGATATCCCTTCCGACATCCTTCTCGCATTCGACTCCGGCAACCTCTCATTTCTATCCCTTCTGGATGGTTTTAGAACAATTCGGCGCAGACAATTCGGGGCTGGACAATTCGGCGTCGGATGAGTTTGTAAGTTTATTTAGACCAGATATCGGTATGTAGTAACTGGCATTTAAAAAATATTCAGAATGGGAGCGAAAAATATTCTCCATATTATCCAGCACATGTCCGGTTATTGTAGAGACTGGCGAGGACAACAGCTCTAAAATACTGACTTCAGTAATTGCGACTAAAGAGTACAGTAACATTAAGACAAAAATTTATCAACTTCTACTACCGTTAGTAAATACAATGGCTAGCACGTCTGTGAGTCAGAAACCGAAATCAATGAATATTTTAATATTCTCTAGTTTTCTCTACAGTGGAGGACTACTCTAGTTGGAAGGTGACACGGTCCCAATGTGTTGACTATGACTCTACATTAACCAGACATGTGCTGGATAATAATGAAGAATAACTGTTCGTTGCCGAATTGTCCGGTTACCATTCTGGATCGATCTACTGCATTCAACAATGTCGATCATGACATCCTGCTTCAGCGACTACATCTCTCTTTTGTCGTCATCCACTGTGCTGGAGTGGATGACGAGATACCTAACTGACAGACAGCAACGCGTCCGCCATGCCGGCTCCCATTTCACCACGACTATCCTTACTTGTGGCGTCCCTCAAGGCTCAGTCCTGGGATCCATTCTTTTTCCCTCTACACTGAGATATCCTCACCATTATATTCAAGCATGGCCTGGAGGGTAATCTCTACGCATATGACTCACATATCTATGGCTTCCGTCGCCTAACCCAACAGACGTTCATCATCTGCTGTACACCACAACAAGCTGCATCAACGACATCGCCGACTGGATGAGCTGTAATCGTATGCAGCTCAATTCATCCAAGACCGAATTCATTTGGTGTTCGTCGTCACGGAGAGTTCAACAACTAGTCCACAGCCCTTTCGTCATTGATGCTGTGGAGCCTAAGAACGAGGTCTGCAGTCTCGGTCTTTTTCTCGACAGACACCTCTCCATGACACCACACATAACTGGACGTGTGAGGACCTGATTCACCATCTCAAGACAGCTGAAGTCATTGTGTCGGTCTCTCACAAAGGATGCGACTCGCCATCTTGTGCCGAGCCTAAATCCTGAGCCGAATCGATAACTGCAATGTCGCCTTTGCTGGCTTGCCACAGTGCAGTTTCATGCGGCTTCAGGCTGTCATCAACGCTGCTGCACGTCTGGTATTGCGGTTGATAAAGTTCGACCACATTTCAACCGCAATATAAGACGAGCTTCAGTGGCTCATAATAGGCAAGCGCATCACGCTCAAACTCTACACTCTGATGCACAAATGCCTGGACAACTGATCGCCACGTTATAAATCTTGTAGACCACATCGGGCCAGTATCAGAGGCCAGCAAGTCGCGACTGCGTTCTTCCAAATCCTCCGATGTTTTCGTCCCAAGAACCAAGACTAAAATTGAGGATCGCGGGCCTTTCGGGTCGCTGGCCCACATACCTGGAACAGTCCCCCTGCAGCCATTCAGGAACCAAAACCCTCCCTGCCTTCAAAAACAGTTAAAATCGTACTTTCTTCGTAATATTTAGAATTAGCTTTAAAATCCGCAGCGAACTGTCATGTAAAGCACCTTAGAAGTAGCTTGCTACTAACGGCGCTATACAAACTTTCGTAATTACAATTACAATACGGGTCTTCGGCACAATCACCAGAGTGACAGTAGCCTGAATTCATCTCTGGATACAAAGGACAGAAGCAGCGCAAGACAGAAAACTTTGGAAACAGGGATCAAGGTTGCAGCAGACATCTTCTACCAATGAATCATGATGATGACACGTACATTTTACCTACATTGAGTAATGAGTATGCATTACTTGTGATGCTGAATAAGGCATTATTTAATGCAGTCGAATATTTGCATAGCGCCCTTCAAGATACCTAATCAGAGGCGCTCTCTGCGCTGACTTATAATTTTATGATGTTAACTGTCATTTCATACGGAAAATTTACATCATTTATCAAACAGTGAACAGTAAGCTGAAAAGAGCCACCATTGTTGAGCCCACGCACAGGCGTGGTACCAACCAACGGATTTCCGTCGACGGCTGACAGATGGCATGGTTGTTCAGTATCTTTGCGTCAACTTGCTTGAAACTGGTAGAATGATAACTATAGACATCGCTCGCAATCAGGGTAACAGTCTCAACGAGTAGTCACTTACTGGTGGAAGATGACGAGCGTCCGGATATTCGTCGATGCACAAGGAGAAGACAGAAAAGGCATTCCTTGTGTGTTGGTTGGTAGATTGAATTCATGGCCACTCGTGACTATCGGTCGAGCTTCGAGTGGACAATTGAGGTGGCTATGGTGGGAAGAGTTGACTTCAAAAATGGGCTAGGGTCACGAATGTGATGTAGGCTGGAGAAATTCTGGGAATAATTATTTCCCATGGATAAGATATGTCTTTGCATCACACTTTTTTAAACCGTTTAAAACATTTACATCGCTTAGATAGTTTAATTGTAAGGCTATTCCATGACAGTAATGAGATAATCAAATTACATAGTTCCGTTACCAAATAAAATAAGAATCATTATTATATTTCATATAATCGTTAAAACTCAAACGATAATATCTTGCACACGAGTAAACTATAATTATTAATGAATTTCGTTGTTGAACTTTAGTTACTTCCAATGAAAAATCAAAATCCGTCCCTCGCTCCCTTTATTTTCCGCGACAAACAGTTGATCATTTGGTTCATCCAGAAGAATCCATCCTGGATCTCGTAATTCGTGTTTTGTATCTGAGAGAATTTCTCTCTTAAATTCCAGATCTGTATCCAGTAACAAAACGCGATGATTATTTCGATCAGCGACCATCACGAATCCCTTTACATCAACGGACAAATGAAACGGAAAATTCTTTTGTCCGATGGAGGATCTACAATTTCCACCAAATGACTTCATAGCGTTTCCATTTGGATCCACCATACACACTCTATGTTGATCATCATGTCCATAGCCATGACTGACCACGAAATAGCCATTGGTCAGTCTTACAGCATGCCAAGGAGAACAAATACCTTTGACGAATGATAAAATTATTTTCCGTATCAGTTGTCCGTCTGACGAATATTCAATTAGCTTATTTTTACGATAAACAGTAAAAATGACATTCGGTTCATCTGTGACAGACAGACGACCATAAAAGCCTTCTGTTGACCATTTATTTATTTGTTTCCCATTGTGATCAACTCTCAGGATTTCACCCACTTGACCGAAGATGCTTTTACTATCAAAGATGTAGAGACATTTATTTCGGTTGCAAGAAGTCATGTCGCTTGGATTAATCAATTTCTTCAACTTCCATCGACGACTGAAACTGAATCTCATAGAATCGTAAACTTCAACTTCTGAACGCATCGAACTCATAACAAACAATTCTTTGTCTAAGATCGTCATTCCAGCGATTGATCTTTTCATCTGTTCTTTGGCTTCAATTATGAATCGTGTGAGTTATAATTGGATCCGATTTGTATTTCTCAGGAAGTTCACCTGAAATCGAGAATAAACTAGAATCATTCACAATACCATTTCTTCGCGTATTCTTGAATACTGGCAATAATGATGACATAGAAGCAAACACTGTCAGAGCAGGGGAACGACACAAACAAAGACGCCAGCAATAGCAGTGCAAGAAACAGGAATGAGTGGTAGCCATATACAGAAGATGGTTTCAAGTGCAAGCTCAATGTTACCTATTATATGGTGTCTGAGCTATTTAGGAGCGAGGCCCAGGGAAATTAAAAAAATCTTCAGGCTACGAAGGAATGATGGTGGAACCAAGACAAAGATATAACTGCTCATTAATCGTAATTGTAATCGAAATCTCAAAATTTATACAGCGCCCACAAAAGCAAAGTCACGGGAACAAGCTTATTCACAGGCGCATTAGTGGAAGTGTCAATCCTCACACACGGACCCACGATGGCAAATGCACGATATAGGGTCATAGCAGTCCTAGTCAAGATAGTGATGAGCTTAAGTTAAGGTCGGAACGAGACAGCAGACAGAAGTGTGCACATTAAAGAGACTTATTAGCTAGACCCAGTTGAGTATTTAGGACTGAGAACAGTAGGTCTGCCATGTATTGGATATGAGATGGAGCAGCAGGACAGTATAGTGCATCAGTCACATAGGTAGAAATGTGGCAGTAGCGAGTGAGACGAGCTAGGAGTCTGGATGCCAAGTTCGACGTCGACTTAAATGGAGAATAGGTTTGCATTGGTAAGCCCAGAAAATAGTGAATTGTTGTAGTAAATGCGGCAGCCGATGAAAGCATGAGCTATGGCTGCAATGACACAGGAAAAATAGATCCTCTGGTGGCTCTCAATCGCTTCAGATGATAATGTAGCGCAAACGTTCACTTAATTTTGCTACAAGAAGAATTTACATTACACTGTAGTAGAAATGTGTTTGGTGCAAGACTATAGTAATACGTTCAGTTGTGTACAGAAGACAGAAGATGGTTTCAACTGCACCACGAGTCCACAGGACGAACGTATAAAGAGAATGGCGATAAGGGCGAGGGCCAGCACGGCCATCATCGCCGATCGCTTCTTGCAGAACGTGTCTTACTTCAGATAATGGTAGACCGTGACGTACAGCGCTCTATCGCGAGGATGACGACATCCAAGACTGCGAGGAACCCGCAGGCCGTCGTCGCGTTAGAAGTCGGCCTGGCACCAGACGCTGCGTCGAAACAGAAAGAGATCCGTCCGCTCCAACCAGTGGTTGAGAAGTCCGAGCAGAAAGCTGATGTCAGCGATCGACAGAGCCGATGGGTAGATGGTGGATGAGAGGCGGTGCAAGAAGGTCAACAAGAAGACGAAGAGAGACAGCGTGTTGCCAAGGGTAACCGTTGATATAACGGACACGCAACACTTCCACAAGATCTTGACCTTGAAGTTTATCTTGACGACTACATGTTTGACAGCCTGTTGAACCTGACCGGACTGTTCCAAGCCGCCTTCGCCGCATCGTCCGGATCACAGTCTTTCAATCCGTTCAAGGATGTGCTCAAGAGTCTGAACCTCTATGTCACCGGATTACATTAAGACACTGTACTGACCGCTTTCTGTTTCGACGCAACGTCTGGTGCCAGGCCGACCTCTACACGATTACGATCTGCGGTTCCTCGCAGTCTGGGATGTCGTCATCTTCACGATATAGCTCTATGTTCATGGTCTACGTAGCCCTATAATTGACCGGATTGAAAATGCCATTGGTATCTTTGTGGATGCAGAGAAAGCATTTGACTCTGTAAATCACGACTTATTCTTACTGGCTCAGTAACTATCTTAATGGTAGACACCAGTAAGTTAAATGCAATAATCATTTATCTTCTGTGAGTCGCATAAAGCATGGCGTCCACCATGGCTCAATCTTAGGCCCTCTACTTTTTCTATTATTTATTAGCGATCTTCCCAATGCGTCCTCTGTCCTCCAGTTCTTTCTATTTGCCGATGACACAAACATATTTGCATACCATAGATCGTATTACATTTCAATTCAGCTATTAAACCTTGAACTATAGAAAACGTGGCAAATTGGTCCGCAGCTAACAAACTATCCTTAAGCATTAAAAAAACGAAACTATATATTATTTTGCTCTCATTACAAGAAACTACCCAAGATCGAAAAAGTCTGCTTATAAACATTACTTCGGTACCAAAGGTCACGTCAATCAAATGCCTTGATGTTATGATTGACAGTCATTTAACGTGGAATGATCATATTCACCACATTGCAATAAAAATTGCAAACAAATATTGGGATGCTATTCAAAGTATCATATTTATTACCTGTAAACATACGTAAACAATTTTACTTGACAATGATAAACCCCTATTTAAGATACTTTAGCAAATATCTGGGAATCGAACTACCCAACCCGACTTAAGCGGCTGACCACTCTACAAAACGCTTCATTGTTGGTTGTTCTCCTTTTACTCGGGTTAACCTCACCTACAATCAATTGGTGACACTAAAACTAAAGCAAGTCACACTATACGAAATATCTGATTCATTTTTAAATACAGTACGTATCTACTACATCCGATCTTCAGTAACTGCTTTACTCCACTAACTGAAGTCATTCCTTATTGTCTACACTCCACATCCTCCTCTTACAGGCCTGTACACACTCGTGCAAATACCAGAACATTCGAAATTAAAGATTATGGTACCAAACTCTGGAACAGCTTTCCAGAAAAATTTAAGAACTTACCAAATGTTTGTATATTTAAAATAAGAATACGTGAGGATATTACTTTGACTTTGTTGGATTAAATACATACTGCATAACACAGATCCATTTATGACTCTCATCATCAACATTTAACATCATCAACATGAGGACTGTACAGGCAGGCATAGCAAACGTGTAAACTCAACACGAACAATGCCGTTTATAGTTAAATAATTAATCTGCGTTTTCAGTATTGTTTAAGTGTCGACCTCTGACCATCACAACTTTTGCCTTTCATTGTGGGTGGCCAACTACATTAACTTGGTCTTACTCGGGTCTTATCCTCCCTGTTGAGACTTACGTGTCAAATCAATTTATTATCGACTCTGTAATCATGATTATTTTCATAATTCCGCCTCCATTTAAGCACGATTCTTTTCCTTAATCCAGCTCCCAGTTTAACAGTATCCTTTTAATTGATCTGGCTTCTAGTTAAACATGATTCATTTCTCCCAATCCATCTTCTACTATCGCGCCCGGGGCTTAATCTGATTTGATTTTAAACCTGACATGTGGAATCATTTACGACACTAAAGTGTAGATTGCCGTTTAATAGGCCCATTTATATAACACATGATGTACAATATTATTGTATCAGAGATCTGCGCCAGAACGTCCTGTGCCAAAACGGCTGCGACAAAACGTCACGTACTGAGTTTTATCTCGGGCTTCCTCTCCTCCGTCGCTCTCCCGCACACCAGGACATAACCTGTTTAGCTCTTCTCTCCTCCTCCATGCGACAGACATGCCCCATCCACCTTAGTCTTCTCCTTCTGATGTTGCTCTCGATGTCTTCTTGTCCTGTTTTACCTCGTATGATCTTATTGGTTATCTTGTCTCTCCATGATATCTGCAAGATTCTTCGCAGCCATCTGTGATGAGTTGCCTCCAGTCTCTTCCTATTTGCCACCGTCATTGGCCACGTCTCAGAACCATACAACAGTGTACTCACTACCACGGTGTTGTACAGGCGGACCTTGGTCCTTAAACTACATCCATTTAAGGATCAAGTTTGGTCCTTAAACGGATGTAGTCTAAGGACCAAGAGCAGAAAAAAGTAACAAAAGTAACATAAAACGAATCACGGATTATCTTGGGGATATGTCATGTCACATCGTCATCGTCATCGTCGTCACATCGTCATCGTTGTTTCGCGACAGTTGACTACTTGAAAGGCAATGTGATGTCCAATGCTTTCTGTCTCGTACGATGTTCATTAAGCTTGTGCCTTTAAGACAGTCCACGCCATGACATTGTCAAACCAGCAGATTCAGGGTCTTCCACGACTTCGGCTTCCTTCAACTATACCTAACATCAGGTTGTTATCAATGCTGTCTTTAGGCTGTCTCACGATGTGCCCGATGTACCGCAATTTTCGGGATATGATGTGGGCCAACATTTTGCTGTGAACTTTCGCCATTTTATATACTTGCTCAGTGGTCGCCATTGCTGTCCAAGGAATTCTGAGAAGTTTCATCATGCACGTGCTTACTCCCGGTGGTCGAGACCCACTTTTGCGTGAGGGGCTACGCAGGCGAACGGGTTGCCAAGGATAATGATCGTCGGAGTGACAAAACAAAACAAACAAACAAACAAAAATATTTTTTTTGACCTCACATCATCCCAGTTCCATCCCTTAGTATAAGTATCATCATTGATCATGCTTCGTGTTACATTATATATTGTATCAGATATCTGCGCCAAAACGTCCTGTGCCAAAACGTCCTGCACCAAAACGGCATTGCGCCAAAACGTCCTGCGCCAATACGGCTGCGCCAAAACGGTCACGCCAAAAACGGCAGCGCCAAAACGTGCTGCTCCGGAAAAAACTGGCCAGAGACCATAACAGACGACCTAAAATGTTTGGAGATAGAAGTATCGTGAAAGGAGACTAAGAAATAGATGAATGGAGGAAGCACGTTGCCCACGGTGAAGACCTACACAGAAAGTACTAAATAAGTAGTTTGCTTCTCTCAATGACTTTAACCATCAAAACCCACGGTTGCACTCATTAAAAGTGATGTAACTTTTGTTCTGTTCGAAATATTTTGGTACATTTTGGACGTTCTATGCAAATAGAAATTAGTTTTGCGCCGATAAAATTTAATTAATTAATTTTTACCTCTAGCCAAATTATTAGCAACAATATAAGGATTAACTTTTTTGGTCCACCCTGTATATGCTAAAGCAGAAATGATAATCCGTTATTATTATTCTTGACCCTAAAACATAGTATTAACACCAAAATGATTATCCTTTCTGTGCTTTAGGCGACGATATGGCCGATATACGATTTTAAAACCATCTTGGCCGCCATCTTGAATAATTGAATTTGCTCAAGAATTACGAAGTGACACCTTTCGTTAGGTATGCCATGAGGACATAAAAAACAAAACATTGGGCGGACTTTACTTCCGGGCTTAGGTTAAAGATGTCATTTAGCACCAGAGTATACCCGCGAACGAGTACGACCATTGTTCTCGGCCATTTTCAAGTCATCGATTCGCCTAGACTTCGGATGTTTTCAGTTTCAAAATTTCACATGTCCTTTTTGATGTTTTGCGTATAATAATAAAGCGCCACAGAAACCATGTAAATATATTGACGATATATTTCAATATAATTTTTAATAAACTGCAATGTAAACAAAGATCCCGTTATTATGTATGGTACTGACCTCCATGTCGACTTTCCTCGACAAATGGAACTGATGGAGATGGACTCGCGGTGACTGCTAGCTTTGTCGGTAGATCTTCGCTTAAAGCAGCGTCATCAGAATCTGTATTAAGCATTGCAGATCTGTTTTATTTGACATGCTCAGTTAATTCGATATACTTTCATCATTTATTACAATTTACAAGAGCATGTATATTTCCTGACTTCAGTTTCTTCAAAATTTCTTTCCGTAACTCCCCAGCCTTCTCCGAAGAGAATTTCCTTATTTTCATAAGCCGCCGGAATCCAATAGTCATAGCATACATTATTTGAAGTAGGCCTATATAAAATACATAGGAAAAATATTGACGCGACAAACACAGCCACGCCAACTCGAGGGTTTCCGTTCTGCTGAACCTGCATACCCAAGTCTTCCGACTGCATGACTACGTTCCGGACCTCGGAGGGAGAGGGACGATGGTGCCGCATGAGACCATATTGGAGATAGACAGACCATGGTTAATTACCATGGTCTATTATCTTTTAGAACATAAATGTATTCTTATCACCAAGATAATCCGTGATTATTATTCGCATTTTGTAACTTTTGCTGCTTTAAATCTGTGTAACGTTTTGCTGCTTTTAATGTTATTGACCATCAAAAAGCAATGGTTTAAAAGCAACGGTCTCATTAAAAGTGGTGTAACTGTTTTTCTGTTTGATATATGTTAGTATTTTTGAACGTTATATGCAAATAGAAATTATTTTTGTGCCGGTAAAATTTCGCTCACTAATTACTACCTTAAGCAGAATTTATATCAAAAAACCTTCCGGAGTATTTTTTTGGACCACCCAGTATATGTAACATCAGAAATATAGCTTTCAGCACCATGATAATCCGTTATCAATATTCCTGACCCTGAAAACATAGTATTCAACATGAAAATGATTATCCTGTCTGTTTTATATATGCGTGAAGATGAAATTATGTCCGATATATGACTTTTAAGCCACTTGGCCGTCATCATGAATAATTATAATTTGCTCAAGGGCTACAAAGTGGCACCCTACAGATTTTCATTATATGTGCCTTGAAGAAATGAAAACACCCTAAATAAATATTGGGTGGACCGTACTCCGGGTTTAGGTTAAAATGCTATTTTGCAACCAAACTATACCCGCGAGTCAGTACGACCATTATTCTCGGCCATTTTCAAATCATCGATTCACCTGGAATTGGGAATATTTTTAGTTGCAACATTTCGTAGTTTGATGCTCTATGTATAATAATAACAAAACGCCAAAGAAACCATTTGAGTATATTGACGATATAATTATATACTTGTATTTAATTTGTAATATATGCACGTGAAGGTCCCATTATTATGTACATACCTCTATGTCGACTTGCATTGACACATGGAGCTGGTAGAGATGGAATCAGCCATGTCGGTGGATTTCTGATTGAAGCAGTGTCATCAGAATCTGCATTAAGCATTGCAGATCTGTTTCATTTGACCATCTTAGTTAATTCGATATACTTTCATCATTTATTACAATTTCCAAGAGCATGGGTTCAACTCAAAAATACCATGCTCCACTACAATATGCTTTACATTGATAGAATATAGTGGAATGGAATAGATCAGAAGGTAACTGGTTGTAGACTGAAAGAACAGTAACGGCAAGGGTTAAGGCGTACTATAAGCTAATGTGGAATGTAATGACGCAGGATACAATGGATTTAATACACACAATAGATTGCAGTCATAGTCACATGAAGGTATAATTAAGATGTTTTTCAAACTGTAATTTATATAAATATATATTTCCTGACTTTAGTTTCTTCAAAATTTCTTTCCGTAACTTCCCAGCTTTCTCCGAAGAGAATTTCCTTATTTTCATAAGCCGCCGGAATCCAATAACTATAGGATACATTATTTGAAGTAGGCCTATATAAAATACATAGGAAAAATATTGACGCGACAAACACAGCCACGCCAACTCGAGGGTTTCCGTTCTGCTGAACCTGCATACCCAAGTCTTCCGACTGCATGACTACGTTCCGGACCTCGGAGGGAGAGGGACGATGGTGCCGCATGAGACCATATTGGAGATAGACAGACCATGGTTAATTACCATGGTCTATTATCTTTTAGAACATAAATGTATTCTTATCACCAAGATAATCCGTGATTATTATTCGCCTTTTGTAACTTTTGCTGCTTTAAATCTGTGTAACGTTTTGCTGCTTTTAATGTTATTGACCATCAAAAGGAAACGGCTAAAAAGCAACGGTCTCATTAAAAGTGATGTAACTGTTTTTCTGATTGATATATGTTAGTATTTTTGGACGTTATATGCAAATAGAAATTAGTTTTGTGTCGGTAAAATTTCGCTCACTAATTACTACCTTAAGCAGAATTTATATCAAAAAACCTTCCGGAGTATTTTTTTGGACCATCCAGTATATGTAACATCAGAAATATAGCTTTCAGCACCATGATAATCCGTTATCATTATTCCTGACCCTGAAAACATAGTATTAAACATGAAAATGATTATCCTGTCTGTTTTATATATGCGTGAAGATGAAATTATGGCCGATATATGACTTTTAAGCCACTTGGCCGTCATCATGAATAATTATAATTTGCTCAAGGGCTACAAAGTGACACCCTACAGATTTTCATTATATGTGCCTTGAAGAAATGAAAACACCCTAAATAAATATTGGGTGGACCGTACTCCGGGTTTAGGTGAAAAATGTCATTTTGCAACCAAACTATACCCGCGAGTCAGTACGACCATTATTCTCGGCCATTTTCAAATCATCGATTCACCTGGAATTGGGAATATTTTTAGTTGCAACATTTCGTAGTTTTATGCTCTATGTATAATAATAACAAAACGCCAAAGAAACCATTTGAGTATATTGACGATATAATTATATACTTGTATTTAATTTGTAATATATGCACGTGAAGGTCCCATTATTATGTACATACCTCTATGTCGACTTGCATAGACACATGGAGCTGGTAGAGATGGAATCAGCCATGTCGGTGGATTTCTGATTGAAGCAGTGTCATCAGAATCTGTATTAAGCATTGCAGATCTGTTTCATTTGACCATCTCAGTTAATTCGATATACTTTCATCATTTATTACAATTTCCAAGAGCATGGGTTCAACTCAAAAATACCATGCTCCACTACAATATGCTTTACATTGATAGAATATAGTGGAATGGAATAGATCAGAAGGTAACTGGTTGTAGACTGAAAGAACAGTAATGGCAAGGGTTAAGGCGTACTATAAGCTAATGTGGAATGTAATGACGCAGGATACAATGGATTTAATACACACAATAGATTGCAGTCATAGTCACATGAAGGTATAATTAAGATGTTTTTCAAACTGTAATTTATATAAATATATATTTCCTGACTTTAGTTTCTTCAAAATTTCTTTCCGTAACTTCCCAGCTTTCTCCGAAGAGAATTTCCTTATTTTCATAAGCCGCCGGAATCCAATAATCCAATAAAACCTTCAGGAGTAATTTTTTGGACCACCCAGTATATGCAACATCAGAAATATAGCTTTCAGCACCATGATAATCCGTTATCATTATTTCTGACCCTGAAAACATAGTATTAAACATGAAAATGATTATCCTGTCTGTTTTATATATGCGTGAAGATGAAATTATGGTCGATATATGACTTTTAAGCCACTTGGCCGTCATCATGAATAATTATAATTTGCTCAAGGGCTACAAAGTGGCACCCTACAGATTTTCATTATATGTGCCTTGAAGAAATGAAAAAACACTAAATAAACATTGGGCGGACCGTACTCCGGGTTTAGGTGAAAAATGTCATTTTGCAACCAAACTATACCCGCGAGTCAGTACGACCATTATTCTCGGCCATTTTCAAATCATCGATTCACCTGGAATTGGGATGTTTTTAGTTGCAACATTTCATAGTTTGATGCTCTATGTATAATAATAACAAAACGCCACAGAAACCATGTGAGTATATTGACGATATAATTATATACTTGTATTTAATTTGTAATATATGCACGTGAAGGTCCCATTATTATGTACATACCTCTATGTCGACTTTCCACGCCAGATCGAGCTGATTTACCTTCAATCCCCCTTGGCGGTAGTCTTCTGATTGAAGCAGTGTCATCATAATCTGTATTAAGCATTGCAGATCTGTTTCATTTGACCATCTCAGTTAATTCGATATACTTTCATCATTTATTACAATTTCCAAGAGCATGGGTTCAACTCAAAAATACCATGCTCCACTACAATATGCTTTACATTGATAGAATATAGTGGAATGGAATAGATCAGAAGGTAACTGGTTGTAGACTGAAAGAACAGTAATGGCAAGGGTTAAGGCGTACTATAAGCTAATGTGGAATGTAATGACGCAGGATACAATGGATTTAATACACACAATAGATTGCAGTCATAGTCACATGAAGGTATAATTAAGATGTTTTTCAAACTGTAATTTATATAAATATATATTTCCTGACTTTAGTTTCTTCAAAATTTCTTTCCGTAACTTCCCAGCTTTCTCCGAAGAGAATTTCCTTATTTTCATAAGCCGCCGGAATCCAATAACTATAGGATACATTATTTGAAGTAGGCCTATATAAAATACATAGGAAATATATTGACGCGACAAACACAGCCACGCCAACTCGAGGGTTTCCGTACTGCTGAACCTGCATACCCAAGTCTTCCGACTGCATGACTACGTTCCGGACCTCGGAGGGAGAGGGACGATGGTGCCGCATGAGACCATATTGGAGATAGACAGACCATGGTTAATTACCATGGTCTATTATCTTTTAGAACATAAATGTATTCTTATCACCAAGATAATCCGTGATTATTATTCGCCTTTTGTAACTTTTGCTGCTTTAAATCTGTGTAACTTTTTGCTGCTTTTAATGTTATTTACCATCAAAAAGCAACGGTTGAAAAGCAACGGTCTCATTAAAAGTGATGTAACTGTTTTTCTGATTGATATATGTTAGTATTTTTGGACGTTATATGCAAATAGAAATTAGTTTTGTGTCGGTAAAATTTCGCTCACTAATTACTACCTTAAGCAGAATTTATATCAAAAAACCTTCAGGAGTAATTTTTTGGACCACCCAGTATATGCAACATCAGAAATATAGCTTTCAGCACCATGATAATCCGTTATCATTATTTCTGACCCTGAAAACATAGTATTAAACATGAAAATGATTATCCTGTCTGTTTTATATATGCGTGAAGATGAAATTATGGCCGATATATGACTTTTAAGCCACTTGGCCGTCATCATGAATAATTATAATTTGCTCAAGGGCTACAAAGTGGCACCCTACAGATTTTCATTATATGTGCCTTGAAGAAATGAAAAAACACTAAATAAACATTGGGCGGACCGTACTCCGGGTTTAGGTTAAAAATGTCATTTTGCAACCAAACTATACCCGCGAGTCAGTACGACCATTATTCTCGGCCATTTTCAAATCATCGATTCACCTGGAATTGGGATGTTTTTAGTTGCAACATTTCATAGTTTGATGCTCTATGTATAATAATAACAAAACGCCACAGAAACCATGTGAGTATATTGACGATATAATTATATACTTGTATTTAATTTGTAATATATGCACGTGAAGGTCCCATTATTATGTACATACCTCTATGTCGACTTTCCACGCCAGATCGAGCTGATTTACCTTCAATCCCCCTTGGCGGTAGTCTTCTGATTGAAGCAGTGTCATCAGAATCTGTATTAAGCATTGCAGATCTGTTTCATTTGACCATCTCAGTTAATTCGATATACTTTCATCATTTATTACAATTTCCAAGAGCATGGGTTCAACTCAAAAATACCATGCTCCACTACAATATGCTTTACATTGATAGAATATAGTGGAATGGAATAGATCAGAAGGTAACTGGTTGTAGACTGAAAGTACTGTAATGGCATAGGTTTAGGCGTACTATAAGCTAATGTGGAATGTAATGACGCAGGATACAATGGATTTACTACACACAATTGAATGCAGTCATAGTCACATGAAGGTATAATTAAGATGTTTTTCAAACTATAATTTATATAAATGTATATTTCCTGACTTCAGTTTCTTCAAAATTTCTTTCCGTAACTTCCCAGCTTTCTCCGAAGAGAATTTCCTTATTTTCATAAGCCGCCGGAATCCAATAACTATAGGATACATTATTTGAAGTAGGCCTATATAAAATACATAGGAAAAATATTGACGCGACAAACACAGCCACGCCAACTCGAGGGTTTCCGTTCTGCTGAACCTGCATACCCAAGTCTTCCGACTGCATGACTACGTTCCGGACCTCGGAGGGAGAGGGACGATGGTGCCGCATGAGACCATATTGGAGATAGACAGACCATGGTTAATTACCATGGTCTATTATCTTTTAGAACATAAATGTATTCTTATCACCAAGATAATCCGTGATTATTATTCGCCTTTTGTAACTTTTGCTGCTTTAAATCTGTGTAACGTTTTGCTGCTTTTAATGTTATTGACCATCAAAAGGAAACGGCTAAAAAGCAACGGTCTCATTAAAAGTGATGTAACTGTTTTTCTGATTGATATATGTTAGTATTTTTGGACGTTATATGCAAATAGAAATTAGTTTTGTGTCGGTAAAATTTCGCTCACTAATTACTACCTTAAGCAGAATTTATATCAAAAAACCTTCAGGAGTAATTTTTTGGACCACCCAGTATATGTAACATCAGAAATATAGCTTTCAGCACCATGATAATCCGTTATGATTATTCCTGACCCTGAAAACATAGTATTCAACATGAAAATGATTATCCTGTCTGTTTTATATATGCGTGAAGATGAAATTATGGCCGATATATGACTTTTAAGCCACTTGGCCGTCATCATGAATAATTATAATTTGCTCAAGGGCTACAAAGTGGCACCCTACAGATTTTCATTATATGTGCCTTGAAGAAATGAAAAAACACTAAATAAACATTGGGCGGACCGTACTCCGGGTTTAGGTGAAAAATGTCATTTTGCAACCAAACTATACCCGCGAGTCAGTACGACCATTATTCTCGGCCATTTTCAAATCATCGATTCACCTGGAATTGGGATGTTTTTAGTTGCAACATTTCATAGTTTGATGCTCTATGTATAATAATAACAAAACGCCACAGAAACCATGTGAGTATATTGACGATATAATTATATACTTGTATTTAATTTGTAATATATGCACGTGAAGGTCCCATTATTATGTACATACCTCTATGTCGACTTTCCACGCCAGATCGAGCTGATTTACCTTCAATCCCCCTTGGCGGTAGTCTTCTGATTGAAGCAGTGTCATCATAATCTGTATTAAGCATTGCAGATCTGTTTCATTTGACCATCTCAGTTAATTCGATATACTTTCATCATTTATTACAATTTCCAAGAGCATGGGTTCAACTCAAAAATACCATGCTCCACTACAATATGCTTTACATTGATAGAATATAGTGGAATGGAATAGATCAGAAGGTAACTGGTTGTAGACTGAAAGAACAGTAATGGCAAGGGTTAAGGCGTACTATAAGCTAATGTGGAATGTAATGACGCAGGATACAATGGATTTAATACACACAATAGATTGCAGTCATAGTCACATGAAGGTATAATTAAGATGTTTTTCAAACTGTAATTTATATAAATATATATTTCCTGACTTTAGTTTCTTCAAAATTTCTTTCCGTAACTTCCCAGCTTTCTCCGAAGAGAATTTCCTTATTTTCATAAGCCGCCGGAATCCAATAACTATAGGATACATTATTTGAAGTAGGCCTATATAAAATACATAGGAAAAATATTGACGCGACAAACACAGCCACGCCAACTCGAGGGTTTCCGTTCTGCTGAACCTGCATACCCAAGTCTTCCGACTGCATGACTACGTTCCGGACCTCGGAGGGAGAGGGACGATGGTGCCGCATGAGACCATATTGGAGATAGACAGACCATGGTTAATTACCATGGTCTATTATCTTTTAGAACATAAATGTATTCTTATCACCAAGATAATCCGTGATTATTATTCGCCTTTTGTAACTTTTGCTGCTTTAAATCTGTGTAACGTTTTGCTGCTTTTAATGTTATTGACCATCAAAAGGAAACGGCTAAAAAGCAACGGTCTCATTAAAAGTGATGTAACTGTTTTTCTGATTGATATATGTTAGTATTTTTGGACGTTATATGCAAATAGAAATTAGTTTTGTGTCGGTAAAATTTCGCTCACTAATTACTACCTTAAGCAGAATTTATATCAAAAAACCTTCAGGAGTAATTTTTTGGACCACCCAGTATATGTAACATCAGAAATATAGCTTTCAGCACCATGATAATCCGTTATGATTATTCCTGACCCTGAAAACATAGTATTCAACATGAAAATGATTATCCTGTCTGTTTTATATATGCGTGAAGATGAAATTATGGCCGATATATGACTTTTAAGCCACTTGGCCGTCATCATGAATAATTATAATTTGCTCAAGGGCTACAAAGTGGCACCCTACAGATTTTCATTATATGTGCCTTGAAGAAATGAAAAAACACTAAATAAACATTGGGCGGACCGTGCTCCGGGTTTAGGTTAAAAATGTCATTTTGCAACCAAACTATACCCGCGAGTCAGTACGACCATTTTTCTCGGCCATTTTCAAATCATCGATTCACCTGGAATTGGGATGTTTTTAGTTGCAACATTTCATAGTTTGATGCTCTATGTATAATAATAACAAAACGCCACAGAAACCATGTGAGTATATTGACGATATAATTATATACTTGTATTTAATTTGTAATATATGCACGTGAAGGTCCCATTATTATGTACATACCTCTATGTCGACTTTCCACGCCAGATCGAGCTGATTTACCTTCAATCCCCCTTGTCGGTGGATTTCTGATTGAAGCAGTGTCATCATAATCTGTATTAAGCATTGCAGATCTGTTTCATTTGACCATCTCAGTTAATTCGATATACTTTCATCATTTATTACAATTTCCAAGAGCATGGGTTCAACTCAAAAATACCATGCTCCACTACAATATGCTTTACATTGATAGAATATAGTGGAATGGAATAGATCAGAAGGTAACTGGTTGTAGACTGAAAGTACTGTAATGGCATAGGTTTAGGCGTACTATAAGCTAATGTGGAATGTAATGACGCAGGATACAATGGATTTAATACACACAATAGATTGCAGTCATAGTCACATGAAGGTATAATTAAGATGTTTTTCAAACTGTAATTTATATAAATATATATTTCCTGACTTTAGTTTCTTCAAAATTTCTTTCCGTAACTTCCCAGCTTTCTCCGAAGAGAATTTCCTTATTTTCATAAGCCGCCGGAATCCAATAACTATAGGATACATTATTTGAAGTAGGCCTATATAAAATACATAGGAAATATATTGACGCGACAAACACAGCCACGCCAACTCGAGGGTTTCCGTACTGCTGAACCTGCATACCCAAGTCTTCCGACTGCATGACTACGTTCCGGACCTCGGAGGGAGAGGGACGATGGTGCCGCATGAGACCATATTGGAGATAGACAGACCATGGTTAATTACCATGGTCTATTATCTTTTAGAACATAAATGTATTCTTATCACCAAGATAATCCGTGATTATTATTCGCCTTTTGTAACTTTTGCTGCTTTAAATCTGTGTAACTTTTTGCTGCTTTTAATGTTATTTACCATCAAAAAGCAACGGTTGAAAAGCAACGGTCTCATTAAAAGTGATGTAACTGTTTTTCTGATTGATATATGTTAGTATTTTTGGACGTTATATGCAAATAGAAATTAGTTTTGTGTCGGTAAAATTTCGCTCACTAATTACTACCTTAAGCAGAATTTATATCAAAAAACCTTCAGGAGTAATTTTTTGGACCACCCAGTATATGCAACATCAGAAATATAGCTTTCAGCACCATGATAATCCGTTATCATTATTTCTGACCCTGAAAACATAGTATTAAACATGAAAATGATTATCCTGTCTGTTTTATATATGCGTGAAGATGAAATTATGGCCGATATATGACTTTTAAGCCACTTGGCCGTCATCATGAATAATTATAATTTGCTCAAGGGCTACAAAGTGGCACCCTACAGATTTTCATTATATGTGCCTTGAAGAAATGAAAAAACACTAAATAAACATTGGGCGGACCGTACTCCGGGTTTAGGTGAAAAATGTCATTTTGCAACCAAACTATACCCGCGAGTCAGTACGACCATTATTCTCGGCCATTTTCAAATCATCGATTCACCTGGAATTGGGATGTTTTTAGTTGCAACATTTCATAGTTTGATGCTCTATGTATAATAATAACAAAACGCCACAGAAACCATGTGAGTATATTGACGATATAATTATATACTTGTATTTAATTTGTAATATATGCACGTGAAGGTCCCATTATTATGTACATACCTCTATGTCGACTTTCCACGCCAGATCGAGCTGATTTACCTTCAATCCCCCTTGTCGGTGGATTTCTGATTGAAGCAGTGTCATCATAATCTGTATTAAGCATTGCAGATCTGTTTCATTTGACCATCTCAGTTAATTCGATATACTTTCATCATTTATTACAATTTCCAAGAGCATGGGTTCAACTCAAAAATACCATGCTCCACTACAATATGCTTTACATTGATAGAATATAGTGGAATGGAATAGATCAGAAGGTAACTGGTTGTAGACTGAAAGTACTGTAATGGCATAGGTTTAGGCGTACTATAAGCTAATGTGGAATGTAATGACGCAGGATACAATGGATTTACTACACACAATTGAATGCAGTCATAGTCACATGAAGGTATAATTAAGATGTTTTTCAAACTATAATTTATATAAATGTATATTTCCTGACTAAATAAATATTGGGTGGACCGTACTCCGGGTTTAGGTGAAAAATGTCATTTTGCAACCAAACTATACCCGCGAGTCAGTACGACCATTATTCTCGGCCATTTTCAAATCATCGATTCACCTGGAATTGGGAATATTTTTAGTTGCAACATTTCGTAGTTTTATGCTCTATGTATAATAATAACAAAACGCCAAAGAAACCATTTGAGTATATTGACGATATAATTATATACTTGTATTTAATTTGTAATATATGCACGTGAAGGTCCCATTATTATGTACATACCTCTATGTCGACTTTCATAGACACATGGAGCTGGTAGAGATGGAATCAGCCATGTCGGTGGATTTCTGATTGAAGCAGTGTCATCAGAATCTGTATTAAGCATTGCAGATCTGTTTCATTTGACCATCTCAGTTAATTCGATATACTTTCATCATTTATTACAATTTCCAAGAGCATGGGTTCAACTCAAAAATACCATGCTCCACTACAATATGCTTTACATTGATAGAATATAGTGGAATGGAATAGATCAGAAGGTAACTGGTTGTAGACTGAAAGAACAGTAATGGCAAGGGTTAAGGCGTACTATAAGCTAATGTGGAATGTAATGACGCAGGATACAATGGATTTAATACACACAATAGATTGCAGTCATAGTCACATGAAGGTATAATTAAGATGTTTTTCAAACTGTAATTTATATAAATATATATTTCCTGACTTTAGTTTCTTCAAAATTTCTTTCCGTAA
The DNA here is from genome assembly GCA_959347315.1 of Bimastos eiseni. NCBI lineage: Eukaryota > Metazoa > Annelida > Clitellata > Crassiclitellata > Lumbricidae > Bimastos > Bimastos eiseni. The sequence goes on along the minus strand of OY365810.1, from coordinate 4,351,798 downwards.
CTTCCCAGCTTTCTCCGAAGAGAATTTCCTTATTTTCATAAGCCGCCGGAATCCAATAACTATAGGATACATTATTTGAAGTAGGCCTATATAAAATACATAGGAAAAATATTGACGCGACAAACACAGCCACGCCAACTCGAGGGTTTCCGTTCTGCTGAACCTGCATACCCAAGTCTTCCGACTGCATGACTACGTTCCGGACCTCGGAGGGAGAGGGACGATGGTGCCGCATGAGACCATATTGGAGATAGACAGACCATGGTTAATTACCATGGTCTATTATCTTTTAGAACATAAATGTATTCTTATCACCAAGATAATCCGTGATTATTATTCGCCTTTTGTAACTTTTGCTGCTTTAAATCTGTGTAACTTTTTGTTGCTTTTAATGTTATTGACCATCAAAAAGCAACGGTTGAAAAGCAGCGGTCTCATTAAAAGTGATGTAACTGTTTTTCTGTTTGATATATGTTAGTATTTTTGGACGTTATATGCAAATAGAAATTAGTTTTGTGCCGGTAAAATTTCGCTCACTAATTACTACCTTAAGCAGAATTTATATCAAAAAACCTTCAGGAGTAATTTTTTGGACCACCCAGTATATGCAACATCAGAAATATAGCTTTCAGCACCATGATAATCCGTTATGATTATTTCAGACCCTGAAAACATAGTATTAAACATGAAAATGATTATCCTGTCTGTTTTATATATGCGTGAAGATGAAATTATGGCCGATATATGACTTTTAAGCCACTTGGCCGTCATCATGAATAATTATAATTTGCTCAAGGGCTACAAAGTGGCACCCTACAGATTTTCATTATATGTGCCTTGAAGAAATGAAAAAACACTAAATAAACATTGGGCGGACCGTGCTCCGGGTTTAGGTTAAAAATGTCATTTTGCAACCAAACTATACCCGCGAGTCAGTACGACCATTTTTCTCGGCCATTTTCAAATCATCGATTCACCTGGAATTGGGAATATTTTTAGTTGCAACATTTCGTAGTTTGATGCTCTATGTATAATAATAACAAAACGCCACAGAAACCATGTGAGTATATTGACGATATAATTATATACTTGTATTTAATTTGTAATATATGCACGTGAAGGTCCCATTATTATGTACATACCTCTATGTCGACTTTCCACGCCAGATCGAGCTGATTTACCTTCAATCCCCCTTGGCGGTAGTCTTCTGATTGAAGCAGTGTCATCAGAATCTGTATTAAGCATTGCAGATCTGTTTCATTTGACCATCTCAGTTAATTCGATATACTTTCATCATTTATTACAATTTACAAGAGCATGGGTTCAACTCAAAAATACCATGCTCCACTACAATATGCTTTACATTGATAGAATATAGTGGAATGGAATAGATCAGAAGGTAACTGGTTGTAGACTGAAAGTACTGTAATGGCATAGGTTTAGGCGTACTATAAGCTAATGTGGAATGTAATGACGCAGGATACAATGGATTTACTACACACAATTGAATGCAGTCATAGTCACATGAAGGTATAATTAAGATGTTTTTCAAACTATAATTTATATAAATGTATATTTCCTGACTTCAGTTTCTTCAAAATTTCTTTCCGTAACTTCCCAGCTTTCTCCGAAGAGAATTTCCTTATTTTCATAAGCCGCCGGAATCCAATAACTATAGGATACATTATTTGAAGTAGGCCTATATAAAATACATAGGAAAAATATTGACGCGACAAACACAGCCACGCCAACTCGAGGGTTTCCGTTCTGCTGAACCTGCATACCCAAGTCTTCCGACTGCATGACTACGTTCCGGACCTCGGAGGGAGAGGGACGATGGTGCCGCATGAGACCATATTGGAGATAGACAGACCATGGTTAATTACCATGGTCTATTATCTTTTAGAACATAAATGTATTCTTATCACCAAGATAATCCGTGATTATTATTCGCCTTTTGTAACTTTTGCTGCTTTAAATCTGTGTAACGTTTTGCTGCTTTTAATGTTATTGACCATCAAAAAGCAATGGTTTAAAAGCAACGGTCTCATTAAAAGTGATGTAACTGTTTTTCTGTTTGATATATGTTAGTATTTTTGAACGTTATATGCAAATAGAAATTATTTTTGTGCCGGTAAAATTTCGCTCACTAATTACTACCTTAAGCAGAATAATTATTTATATCAAGAAACCTTCAGGAGTAATTTTTTGGACCACCCAGTATATGCAACATCAGAAATATAGCTTTCAGCACCATGATAATCCGTTATTATTATTCCTGACCCTGAAAACATAGTATTAAACATGAAAATGATTACCCTGTCTGTTTTATATATGCGTGAAGATGAAATTATGGCCGATATATGACTTTTAAGCCACTTGGTTGTCATCATGAATAATTATATTTGCTCAAGGGCTACAAAGTGGCATCCTACAGATTTTCATTATATGTGCCTTGAAGAAATGAAAAAAACACTAAATAAACATTGGGCGGACCGTGCTCCGGGTTTAGGTTAAAAATGTCATTTTGCAACCAAACTATACCCGCGAGTCAGTACGACCATTATTCTCGGCCATATACACTTGTTCGGTGGTCACCATTGTTGTCCATGGAATTCTGAGCAGTTTCCTCATGCACTTGGTCTCAAGTGCTTGTATGCGTTTCTCTTCTTCTTTCTTTATTGTCAACGCCTCACAACCATACGTTGCTACTGGCCAAGCCAAGGCCTTCGTGCGTCGCAGTTTGGTTTTGGTACTGACTCATTTATTCTACCAGAGGTTTACCAACTTAAACATGACTGACATTCCCATAGCTAATCTTGATTTTATCTCACTCGCGCAGTCCCCGTCCTTCGTTACTCTGTTCCCCCAAGTATGTAAATAAGTCTACTTGTTCCAGTCTGTATCCGTCCATCTTGATCAAACGTGCATCATTGTTATTTGTCATTACTTTTGTCTTTGCTACGTTAATCAGCATACTGTATTCTTTTGCTGATATCACAACACGTTGCACCAACTCCTGTAAATCCTCTGGTGTAGTGGCCTGTAGCACGATGTCATCAGCATATCTAAGGTTATTTATAGTCTTCACTCCAATCCTGAAACCCTTTTGGTAGCGTAGTAGTGCTTTTCGCAACCTGCTCTGCCAGAATGTTAAACAAGCTTGGTGATAAATTACATCCTGGTCGGACTCCTTTCTTGATACCAAACCATGTCGATATAGTTTCGTCTGTCTTTATTCCACTAACTGTCTTTCTTTCTATTCAACCATGTCTGCGTCCGTTCTATAATTTAGCATTATGTTATGTTTAAGTAGGCCTATATAAAATTATAAGGGAAATATTGACGCGATAAACAGAGCCACGCACGCAAGACTGTTAGGTCCCATCTATAACAGCAGCAGTTTCAAAACTTCAATTATTTTACAAACAGATAAAACATCGAATTTTGTCAAATCGCCAGATTAGGTCAGATTGAAGGCATCAGGCGAATGAGAAATCTCTTGCAATTACTAACCTAAAAGGGGAGCATCTTCCGAGATGACGTTATATTCAAAAACTAATCAAGTAAAGAGAGCCATAAACTCATAGAGAATTTAATTACCTAAATTGTTATCGTACCACTTACTAACACCTGCACCACCGCTTGAAAACCGATGCCTTAAACCACAGCTGTCATATTCAAAAGCCAGAATATATGACATTAGCTTAGCACTCTACTCTTGAGTGTCGTGAGATATGACGAGGTTGATGTGAATTATACTGCGATAAGCTTTCATGCAGATAGATAGACGAGCTAGTCAACTGATGAATTTGTCCATCTTAGATATTCTTAAATGGTTTGCAGATGGTGTTGTAATTACCACTACTTTCTTCACCATTTAGGCTAAATTTTTATTATCTTATGTTTGTATGTTACAATGTGATGCACTTTGATCTCGTGTAGCCATTACTGATTTCACACATTTTACATTTCTTTGACTTTTATATATTATTTTTCACTCGTTAAACTAGCCTTTTATCTTTATGTGTTACGTGTTTTATTAAATAGACTGGTTATCATCAGTTGAAAGCATAACAATTTAACATTTTGACTCATTCAGAGAGGGGGTAATGTGAACCCGGAGGGGGTAATCTGAAATCGATTTAAGATTACCGGGGGGGAGGGGTTATGAAATGGGGATAGTCAACTGGGTGAAGTAACAATAGGTGAGTTTTTCCGAAGACCTTCCGTAAACCTTCCGGTATCGGGTGCTGTTGTTTCGTTACAAAAGTCTTGCGTCTGTTGTAGGGCATTAGTAAACAAATGTCCGATTCACGTTTCGAAAAACTTTTATTCGTGTCTATGTAAGTATATTTGCTGTTGTTCAAATTAAATGAACCATGTAATGCAAGTATATTTGCATGTGACCAGGTGGTCTATTGGTTAGAGCAATCGGCCCGTAACGCTGAGTGTGCTCTGAGTGTGCGGGTTTTACTCTCGTCCGAGGTGTCACTGTGTAAGGACCTTGAGCAAGTCCTTCGCGCACAATTGCTCTGCATTACAACTGTAGTTGCGCCGTCGAGGCTTCTGAACTAAACTGTGAGAAGGGCGATATAAAATAACAGTTCTATTGTATTTTAAAATAAGATAGACACTTAGTGGATAATGTATAATTTTGCGCATTTTAGTATTGACCGCGGTCAACTTGCAGTTTAGGTGACGATGAGTTCGCCTTGACCGTTTCGTTAAATTAATGTTTATTTTAACTCTGCGTCCCAGTGTCTTGACCACTACTTTAGCAACGTTGAAAATAAGTATGAACCGTGATTTTACACGGATTAACAGCTAGTAAGTGATATTTAGACAATGTCTTTCATGATTCGACATGATAAAGCATATATATCGTCATGATCACACAATGTTGCCAAACGTAAACCGTGAATTCATATCCTGATTATTAACGTGTAATAGATTTAAAAACTTACCTGAATCATATGAAGACTCTGAGTGGGAGGTCCACTGAGCACATTCCGACTCGATCGTATTGATTCGACATGATGCAAGGTAACCTATGTTTAACATAATGTATATTTATTGTGAAAACGCTGAAAAATCTAATACAATAACCATCGGGAAAAGACACAAAGAGCTAAGGTGAGATTGGAGGGAAAGGAGCTGGAGCAAGTCATAGTGTGTGTGTGTGTGTGTGTGTGTGTGTGTGTGTGTGTGTGTGTGTGTGTACCTGTGAGGGATAATAACAGAGGAGAATGGACAATGAACGAAGAACATAGAGCGCAGGATTGGCCTGGCATAAGCAATGTTTGGCATAGACCTACTGAGTAAGGCGTGGATGACGATCAGTAGATCAACAAGAACAAAACTTAAATACACTGTAGCATTTTGCTGTGTGGATCTGAGTGCTGGTGCTTGCGGAAGGAGGATGAAATAAGGATACCAGTGGCGGAGATGAGCTGGCTTAGAAGAATAGCAGGGTAGACAGTATTCGGTATGAGGCAACCCGGATAGAGCTGGGACAAAAAGAAACAATGATTGACAGGATCAGAAACAGAAGACTGACATGGTTTGGCCATGTTACAGGAATGGACTACAAGAGGTTACCAGCAAGGGCATTTATATTGCCACGTAGAGGTAGCGCGGAGCCGAGGAAGACAAGCAAAGATATATAGATGGAAAATGTGAGACAAGATCTGGAAGAAAATAACATTAGAACAACTCTGGATACAATCAGAGATAGACAGAATTGGAACCATCGTGTAAAAACCTTATCGTCGGGATACATTAGGCGGAAGAGAAAGAGAGATAGATATTTATGGTGAAAATAAGCTTTGATTAATTATCTAACTGTTTCATGTGGGGAGTATTAAATTCCTTCATAATATCCATTGAGACAATTGACATAGCGCCCTCTAAGTAACTAGCGTCTCCATGAAGGGCAAGACTGACAGCTGCTCCCTATTCTGCCCGGCAGGGTCTTGGGATTCGTGCAAATTCGATGTGTTTTAGGTTTGGCGTACTCTATGTGGTTTATGATTTGACATTTTTAATTGAAGGTCCACTGCATATAATATAGTCAATGTTTGTCACACGTCGATAAGATATACGTAATTTTATTTTGAAATTATCGTTGAAAACATTTAGATAAATAAGAGCCCAAGAAGCAGTTAATTTGGGATCAAATGCGCAAAATTCAGCAGACTCCTTTGCGCTTACGTCGCTCTTCATGCGTTAGTTTTTTTGCCCCAACCTCGGAGCATAGTAAGCACTTTGGTGAAAATAATTATCCATCTAATGGACGTTGGATTGAGGTAAAAGATTTTTTCGTAAATAGCAGCTTCATTGATGTGCAAGAATATGTTTACTACATGTAAGAAGCTTCTTCAGTGAACGAAAACTTCACAAAATGCTGTATCGATCACGAAACTATTGCTTTAATGGAAGCAGGATTGATCAAGAGGATCATGACCATGTAGAAGCTGGATTGATGTCAGGATTATTCTGCTCAGTTGGAAACGGGATCGTTGATAAAATTTCTGTTTAGATAGAAGCTGGGTTTCATGAATAGATTTTATGCATAAATGGAAGCTGGATCGAGGATAAGAATCATGCACTAATTCAAGCTGGGTTGATGAAGAAATTCTGCCTGAAAACGAGCGTTATCGATGGAAGGAATTCAGTTTAAATAAACTGATACAATAATAGCAGGTTAAATGTAAATTGGATTGACGAAAACAATGCCGTCTGAACGGTCTGAATGGAAGCGAGATCGACGAAATGGATCCTGCTTAAATAAAACCTGGAACTGTTGGAATGATGAAAACAGTTATGCTTAAACGGAAGTTGGATAAATTGAAAGAATTCGGCTTAAATAATAGGTGAAGAGATTAAACGATTAATGATTAAATGGAAGGTGGATCGAAGAAAAGAATCATGTTACTGAAGGCAATAAAAGCGTGTTGTGTAACTAAAGGCAACAAGAAATTGACTCATTTTAATGCTTAATTAAGTTTTGAAAAGTTCAATGAGATTATTTATTTTGTGTTAAAGTCCAAATTTGCTACTTGCAGTTACCCTTGTTATTTATGCATTCTGTATTGTGTATTGAATGTAAATTCATGTAAACTCCATTTATCAATATTATCCGCTGAAAAATCCTTCAGCCGTCAATAAAAGCCGCAGGTATGTGTCGAAAAGGCCCCGATAGCGGGATTCTTTCCTTTGCAGCCTATTTGTTTCGTGGTTTGTGGTTGCTGCCGACAACAGTTACTGCTGCTGTTATTTAGAACGTTAATAGGGGCCTATGTAAATGTAGATGTTAGCCATTGTCTTTTGCAATTACAAATGGACATATTTGATATGAATAAATTTGATTAGATTTGGTGTCTAATTGGAAACTTTGATGAGAGAATTATACTTAAAACAACCGTATTCGATGGAAAGAATTCAGTTTTAACAGAATCTGAATTGATAAAATGATTTCAGCCTAAATGTAAATTGGAGTGATAAATTGAATGCCTGCTACACGGAAGCTGGATCGATGAATAGAAGCTGAATTGATGACAACTCATTGCTCAAATCGAGTCTGAACTGATGACAGAATTCTGCTTAAATGGAAGTTTGCTCAATTAAAATAATCCACTTTGGTTGAAGACGGACTGAATAAATGCACTTAGCGCTAATAGAAGGTGGATTGATGAACATATTTATGCTCAAATGGAATCTGGATGTGGTGTCCATTTGGTGTCCATGTGGTGTACACGAAGAAAAGAAAAGAAATGGAAGCTGCACTGATGAAGGAAATATGCTTACATGTACATGGAAATGGGAGAGTTGATAAGAATTCTGTTTTAAAAGAAGCTGATTGACGAAATGATTTCAGTTCAAATGGAGGCCCTTTTGACGCATATAAATGTGATTTAAATGGAATGGTCGATGAAAAGAATCTGCTTAAATGGGACCGGGACTGATGAAAAGCTATATGTTCAAATGGAAGCTGGATTTATGTCAAATATCCTTCGTAAATATAAACTGGATTGAGGAAAAGATTTTTGCTTAAATCAAAGGTGGGTCGACGAAAAGAATCATGCTTCAATGGAAGCTGAATTTATGACAGAATTCTGCATTATGGAATTCGATTTAAGATGAAGCTGGATCGATGGATGGAAATATGCTTAAATAGAACTGGAATTGAGGAAAATAACATTGCTTAATGGGAAGATGGATAGCTGACATAATTTTGCTTAAATGCAAGCGGATTCGATGAAAAAATCTGTTTATACAGAAACTGGACTCATTAAATGATTTCTGCTTCAGTGTGGTGTGTGGATTGATAAAAGGATTGTCGTCTAAACGCAAGCAAAATCGATAACAGATTCTAATTAAATAGAAGTTGAAATTGCGAAATGAATATTTGGTGTGCCGACAGTTAATCTCGCGACACATAATCGCACGACACTTAATCGCGCTTAATAAAACTTGGTTCAACTGAGCTTGATTCACTTATGCACATTTATTCTAGGAGTTTAGCACATAAACTGAATAAAATACACAATCATTATCACCATTACATGTATGCGAGTATTCCCCTTCCGTTGAAACCGCATTCTTGTATTTGATACGGCTTCTAATTAAACATATTTATTTGTCACCACATAAATTAATAATGGTGCAAACTAGTTGTAAAACAGAAGTTTGCTTGATGAAACAATGTCGCTGAGACTAAGTGTCGCGCGATTATATGTCGCGATATTAAGTGTCCTCGAGGTTAAGTGTCGTGAGATTAAGTTTCGTCGAGATTAGTATGGTTGTTTAAGTTCTGTTTGATTAAGTGTAGCGTGATTAAATGTCATGTAACCGAATATTTATTTATTGGAGGCTAAATTGATAACAAAATTCGAGCTCGATGGATCAAATGAAATTCTGCGAAGGTAGACACTGGATTGATAAACTGAATCATGCTTGAATGAAAGCTGGCTCGATGAAAATATTTTGCGCAAGTAGAAACTGAATTGATGAAGCAGATTACGCTCCAATGGAAGATCGATCGATGGAGAGATTTTAGCAAAACAGAAGTTTGCTTGATGGGACAATCTCGCTTAAATTGAAGCGGTTTCGATGAAAGATTAATTAAAACAAGTTTGCTTAAATTGTAGTTGGATTACTAAAAATAATTCTTGTCGCTGCAATTTGCATTACCTTTATTGTCCTCTTTTTTTAACTTGGATTGCGTAAAGTTTTTCACGGTTGGTAATCTTTCAACTCTTATTCCGGTATTTTCCTGTCGACCTAAATTTTGCACACAATTGAGGCCTGCATTACAATGCAATGTATCGAATTTTACGGACATAGCTCTAAAATTGAGAAGTGAAGAATTAAGAAAAGAATGATAAAAATATAAAAAAATTTCGTTTAACCACTCAAACGAGTCCTTAACGAGCTCCACTCCGGTAACTTTACATCATCAATGATATGTAATAAAAAATCTCTTAAGGAAATGGAACAATCGCGTCATCTACTAGATAAAACAGGGTCTCGAAAAACCCATGTTTTTATTTTCGCTTGTTAATCTCGCAATGTGAGGGTCGATAAGCGTCGAAGTTACTGTTCTTTGGATTAAACTCAGCAGCAGGAAGGTATATTTTAGCAAGCATTGTTATTCCAGCTTTCACCTCTGCAAGAATTCATTGACTCGATCCGGCTTTCGTTTAGGCATTATTCTTTTCATCACTGCAACTTCCCTTTGAGAAAAGAATGTTTCATCAATCCAGCTTCGATTTAAGCATGAATTATTGTTCATCGATCCCGCCTAAATTTAAGTGGGATAATCTCATAGATCCCGATTCTACTTAAGTCTAATTGTTTTTACATCAATCCAGCATCTACTTAAATTTAGTTCTTAGAGATCTAACTAAACATGAATATTTTCATCTATCCGGCCTCAAATTAATAATTATTCCATAAGTGAATCCAACTCCTAATTAAACATAATTCTTTTCATCAAGCCAACTTCTACATGAACAGAATTGCTTCTATCGATCCCGCCTCTACCTATACAGAATTTTCTCATCATCCCGCTTCTACTCGATCATAATTTTTACATTGATTTCGCTTCCATTTAAGCATGGTTCCATTAATCTATTCTTCTTATAGATCTAATTAAACATTGTTCCTTTTATCAGTTGATCTTCTCCTGCTTCGATTTGCGCTGGAATCCATTTAATCAATCCAGCTACTTTCTCAAATTGAAAAAATGGCTTTAATGTGTTCTTGGCCAACCTAAACTGAGGTTCGTCAAAATCCGTTATACATACATATCAAACACAGTTTTATTTATAAATAATCATTAATACATAGCCTATTCAATTAAAATGGCCAGTACGATGTACATCATGCAGCCAATAAGTATGAGTGCTGGGTAGGTGATCAATCGGGGGCATGTCCGGGAGGGAAATACCCTACGGGCTTAATGTCGGGAGAGGTGGATAGCTGGGGAAAATGTCCGTAGAAGAAATTATAGAGGGAAAGTGCCTAAAATTGATCGCGCAATATTGTAAAAGGTAACTCGTGAATTCGCTTCCTAATTATTAAGGCATACTAGATTTAGGAACCAACCTGAATTAATTGCAGACTTTGATGCCACGTGTTGCCAAATACGCCGTTCAACTGGCTTGTGATATGCTGATGTAAAAATGTCTCGAAGTTGATCTATGTTTAGAAATATAGTGTAAATTTTACCAGCAATCATTTTCAGTGCAAATGAGCATAGGCTACATAGCGCCCCCATTGCTCATTGCCATGATCATAATTCTAATTGGAAGACACCTAATCTGAATGGTGTTAAGTCAATATGATCAAAATGTCAACCAAAACGAACACAGTTCGAAATGCAGACTAGCTTACAACAATGCAAACAATTAAATATCATTTAACCACTCGAACGAGTCCTCCCTGACGAGCTCCACGAGCAACTTCACATCATCAATTATATGTAATAAAAATCTGTAAAGGAAATGGAACGATTGCGCCATCTACCAGATGGGGCCTCCGACAGTAAATATAAGAGGGGCCAGAAAAAAACCTTGCTTTTTTTTTAACTTGGCACCTTTTTACCCATTTTAAACGCAGATTTCGTTCATAACCTAACATAGTGCATTTGCGACCGCATCGTCGTGTTAATTTCCGCATCTGCACATCATCTGTGTATTTAATCGTTCAGTATCCTAGATTCCGGGGTTGCAACTTAAACAATGTTTCACTCTGCAGAGCCTTGAACTTAACTTGCATTGTTCTGTATGGCATCTGATATTCTGTTTACTAACTTTGGTTTGTGCTACAGCCAGTCGTGCGAGTGTTGATTAAGTGCTTTTTACTTGCGCCTCGGGTCGTTCTTAAATGACGTCACGCAGTATTGGACGAATTGTGAACCTACCTAATCATCACGCGTCGTCACAAAAGTCATAACCGCCCTCAAATATGACGTCACAATGCTATGCACCATCCCAATAGCGATGTCCAGAATGTTATATGCAAATTGATTTATGACTATTAAAATGAATTTATAACTATAAAAATACTTAAAACAATATAGCAGAAAGCAGAAAGAAGAAAAAATGAAGAAAGTTTGAATAATAAACTCTTTATGCATTCTTGAAGATGAAAAGCTCTGGTAGAATCAATTTGTTATTAAAAAATATCATAAGAGGTTAACAGAAACTTGAAACAATTCAAACTTTATGCTTCTCCATTCTGGCATTCTCCCACAGAGAAGCAAGCTGCTCCTTAAATTATAAATAGGAATAAATAAATATAAATTGACTCCCTTGAATAAATAGGGAGAGCTTGGATCTCATCATCCTGTTCAATAGATATTCCATTCATATCCAGCTCTTCATCGTCTAGCCAATCTACGCTCTCTTGTATTTCCTTAGCTGGTTATTACTGTGATTCTTTGTAGCCCGTGCGTTTTGGCGGCATAATTGATTTCTGCATGCATGTGCGTCACAGAATTGCTGCCTCACTTCCAAGACAAAGTATTGGCATCGAACGGTAAAGCAAACAAATTTAAACAATTCAATAGTTAGAATTGCCATGATCATAATTAATGTTGTTAAATTGTAGTAACATTTATTGTTAATTAAGTGGAACTTGTTTAAATGGTGAAGGACTGAAGGTCTTTTGATAAAATAATGCATTTTGATGTTTGATTTTGATGATGTGACGTCACATTTCTTTGACCCTCCAACTCGTCACACATCGTCACAAATGTTTAATTTGTCCTCTAGACGCGAGAGGTCATTTAGGGACGACCCCTTTGCCCAAAAGTAACTCACCCGATATAACTTAATAATTCAAAATTAAAAACTTTCTAAAGCCCTCTTCCATAATATACAAAACCTGTATATTTCTAATATACAAAACCTATATATTTTCGAGTGAGTAAATCCTCTTCTGTTTGCGTGGTGGCGTGGCATTCACATTTTTTGGTGAACGTTTTCGGTATATTGAAGCTTTGCTTCGTCCAACCTACCAACGCAAACAGGCTTTGTATAAAGATCAGTATACTTAGTAGCACCTCTATTTAAAACCCTTAGAATCGGATCGTTGCAGTTGAGCATTCACAATATTTAGAATTTGCATAAAAGAGAAAGACGGTATCATCAAAGACGGTTTTCATCAAACGATACATTAATAACTGTTGGAATAAGTATGACTAGTACATGTATAATATTTAGATATTCATTAAAAAATTCAGTCAATATAATGAAGATGACACCTCAGAATTCAGGAAAAACCTGTCTCATGATGGGCTCAGCGTATACAGACAACTCATGATCTACACAAACTATGCCACAATGGCCTAATCTGTGTCATTGCAAGCTGCTTATTTTTTTAAATTCCAGTAACTTCTTCCAAGTCGCATTAATATGGCAACTGCAGTTGAAACAATTGAGAGACAAACCGTCGGCAAACCTATAAATTAGTCAGTTACCTTCAATTCCAGTGAATTCTTCAAGAGTGACGATGTCATCGTCTTCCAGAATTATGCGCGATTCAAGTTTTTTCCAGTTGTGTGGTTCTATTGTTAGAAGCAGTCGATTCAAAATGTGTCCTAGGAAATATTCTAGACGTCCGGAGTTGAATAGTTGCGTAAATTGCACTGCACTTGCAACTGTTTTGCAATAGATGAAAATGACGATGCTTTGACCTGGTTCGGCGCTCACTATATTCAGGCCGAGTCTGTCCATTTCTGCTAGCAGGCGTTTAATGTCTGCGTCATCTGATCTCTTGTTCCTTATTACGTTGTTAATAGATAGCGATAAGGGTCCATCTAAATCAGGTCTGTTGTTGTTGATATGCACCGCCGGCATCTCACCTATGATAGACAATGTGTTTTATACAGGATACAATATTGAAGTTTGACTGATGCATGAAGATCATATTCCTACATTTGCTCGTGTTGTTAGAGTATGATTGCATGCAATAATAAATTATAAAATGCTAAGGATTTAAGCAAACTATCCTGAACAAGGGTCGATTGGCAGTGACAGGTCGTTTGGTTTCAGCACCAGGCCAGGCCTACTCCATCCTACACCCCAAGCCATCTTTATCTAAATCTGAATTTAACGCTGAAATATTAATTGTTTAAATGATGTAATACTCATAATACTAGGCCTATAACATACAAACTGCATTGGTTTTCCAGTCACTTTTAACACACTCTCGTTATCAAAAAACCACGAAATATAAAAATTGGCTTAGATCATAATAATTATAATCACAGGCCTACGTACCTTCGGTAAGAAATTCTGCCGCAGCCGGTTGCATTGTTTTTCTGAGTACCTCTTGAAAACTGTTGTAGGAGTGGTTGTTTCGTCTCATGATGGCGCTGAGCAATTTCGAAACCTTAGCATAATCAGCTTTCTCCGCTCTTATTTCATCAACATCTGTCATGCTTATTGCATTCATACGTCTTAGCTCTGCAATCACTTCATTGTCAACTCGTGTCACATGAGCCATTTTATGTCGGATTTGCAGTAACCGCGTGTATTTCACATTCGATAATGGCAGGTAATCATCTACAGATAAAAAGAAACATATATATTGTTTCAGTTTGAAATTGTTACAAATATTTTGGTTATTATATCTTTGTATGAAGGATTTTCAAATGCTATCCAGCTTATGTTCCATTGATAGTGTTAGGCATTTGAAATAAGCAAGGCAACACTTCTTAATCAGCAGCCTACCGTATCCGACCCCACACATCGCCATTTACGTGTATGTTTAAATGTTGAACATATCCATGGAAATATATCTCACGAATGCAGTACTTGATTTTGAGATTGAATAATTGTTATGAGTTTAGCAGATTTTACCTTCATTGTTTTCTTTCAATAGATTTGCCACATGTCCTTGTTCCGTGTACTTCATCACTTGCAGAAAGGATTCGTATTGTTCAGGTGAGACTGCCTTCAACCATTGGAACAAGAGAATTCGTTGCCTTATGTGACTTCTTTCTGCTTTTAGATCAGATTCTTGTGTATCATCCAGGACGTCTTTGGCTCTTAGGTAATCGATCACATAGAAATTGATAGTTGTACATCTTTGGAGAACGTCGTGGTTTTTCTGTATTGCTTCAGCGTGAGACATTTTTCATGTGTACCTTGAAACCATGTATTCATGTCGAGATTTATAGACAATTAACCCCCAAATCAGGATTAATTTAAGCTGAAATATTTTTATAGTAGCATTCTACTTGCCTGCACCGAGTGAATCTCTATCTAATCTCGATAAAGTTTGATTGTTAATTTTGGACAACATTGTGAGCAAAGTGAACTAATCAATTCAAATAAAATTCATTATTGTTACCAAATCACCAAGGTTTTTACGTTTAATAGAAGGCTTGATGGTACGCCACAAATCATTACTCTTTTAACTAACTTTGACAGTTGCACCCTCATTTTCCAAGAATTTTTTTCACAAATTCAATTTCTATTTGTGCAATAGTTCTTTCCTCAACTCATCTTTACAATGACAATGACAAATTCCTTTTATTGACCTCATTGCAAGACAAACAGAATAAAAAATGTGGGTGCTAAAATCAAGATCAATAGGAAGGACATCCCAAGAAGGACCTAGGTCCTGTTTTAGGTCCTGTCCTAGGACCCTATTTTTAACTAGTAGTTGAACGGATTAGAATAAGGTCAATGTTTTTTATGGTTAATAGTGCACAATTTAACAATCGTTTTTTTCTGTTCAAGTCATATCTCCTATTGTATAAGTTCAGTCTGCCTATTGTTAATCCGTCATTTTAGATTTTGGTTGCTACTCTAAATTTTGTCAACAGGCAAGTAGGCTATTGTTCATAAATATTTATCGCCTACCATCCTCGTCTTTAATTCACTGGTTGAGTGAATATCAGTCACTGATGATAGACGCTTTCCTCTCCTTCTGAGAAATAGACTTTGCTGCTCTTTCGTGTAATTATACATTTACCACTTGTCTCAAAAGAGTTTGACAAAATAGAGATTTCAAACGTGAGTATGTACCCTTGATCCATTTCTACATATCCCCAAAGTAGCATTTATTATATTCGTGCTGTAGATTACTATCATGGCCGCCGTTGACCCCATTTGCTGCAGGCACTGACATGCATTAGGCCTAGTGACGTTTCGATTGTCCTGTAAGTGTGGACGGGAATAATAGAACATCAGGTTAACTAGCAATCTGATCTGGCACTTATGAACGATATATTTAGGCTATACCTGTAACCTTCGTTGTAGTAGCATCGAATGAACTGAGTTAATCTGTTTGCGACAAACTAAATGACATTCGCTTTTGACGTTCCCTAAATTTGTTCTCACACTGTAGGCCTACATTTATGCTGTGGGCCTGCTTCTAGACTAGTCCGCCGCACACTCATGGCTACTCAGTCTTTGTCCAACCTGTAGGGATATGGGCTATGCGCAGTAGATACTAAATACTAAATTCTAAAAATAGTTCAGAATTATTGGCCCCTGCTGAAAATACCCGAATGATTGCCGTCTTGAAGCTTTTTGCTTTTCGTTTTGCGTCTCATTATGTGCGGAATTCAGCTTACCGACTGGATGCATCGAAATCGTACTGTAATCTGTATATTTAAAGTGCTGCTCGAAAGCCAAACGCAGGACACCACATCATGCACGAGTGCTACATGGTATTAGAGGCGTTGTCCGTAGTGTAATAGTAGCCACTTCAGATCAACGCCACAAAAATCAAGTTGTCTGCAAAGTCTGATCAGTTGCTATGACAACTCATATTAGCAAAGTGTACTGCTTACATAGAAAATGTCAGATTTTTACGTGTAGGTCTGTTGTTTTGCCGTCGATCAGTAGAAGCATTCTAGTTATCAAGGCACTATAGAATTTCTGGTAATCCTTCGCTTTAGAGCAATTAATTCAAAAATATTATCCAGAAAATAAATAACGCAATTAATTAACGTCATGCACATTATGCATTTCCCAATGGATTTATCGCGCTTAAATGAGAGCTGGATGTGCTGAAAAGAATCATACCTAAGTAGAAGCTGGAGGCGATGAAAATAATTCTTTTTAAATGGAGGTCGAATTTTGATGTAAAGAATCATGCTTGAGGTGAAGCTGGATTGATGAAAAGAATCATACCTAAGTAGAAGCTGGGGGCGATGAAAATAATTCTTTTTAAAAGGAGGTCGAATTTTGATGTAAAGAATCATGCTTGAGGTGAAGCTGGATTGATGAAAAGAATCAAACCTGTAGAAACTGGACGTGAAGATTTCTGTTTAAATGGAAGATAGGTTGATGAACAGATTTCTACTTCAATGGAAGTGGATTAATGAAAAGAATTCCGTTTAAGTGAAAGTTTTCTGTCGGCTTGATGAGAATAATTTGAATTAAACATAATATTTTCTTTTATGCCGCTTTCATTTTTGCATCATTTTCATCGATCCATCGTCTACTTATGCCAAGGGCCGCTTTTATTATGCGTAAGCAATTAATTACGCTAAAACGACGTTGGACGTTTTCATAAATAATTAATTACACTAAAGCGAATGAATGCCAAATTTCTGATTATAAACAATATGCTTGATGTCCCAATTAAATTTCAAGTTCTTGTGAGAGTTGACAATGCTCCACAATACCGAGTTTATGTTCATCAGTCACATAACGCCCATACAAGAGATAGCCTACATATCTATCTGATGAACAAACTAGAATTTATTGTGCTCAGCAGATTAATCATCTTGAACCATTTTCTGATATTGATTGAAATCCATAAATTTCACTCTGCGAACTTTAGAAGTTTGCTTATTGCTGCAACTACGAATTAATTCTTTTTAATTTAATAGTAGAATATTTTTTAAAAGATTTATAATAAAGTTATTAGGCTTTACTAATAAACTTTAATATAAATTTACTGAAAACAAAAAAGATAAACTTGGCCTACACAGAGCTCTGGCTTCATACAGAATCATTGCCGTAATCCATAAAATCCATCAAAAATAAAAAAAATCGATAATGCAATTTTAATGTCTTTCTACCTCTCCAAGTCGAATTGCTGTCAACTAAAAATATATAAAATAAATGTTATTATATTGTATCTTATTTATTTAAATTTGAAAACAAAAATTTCTCCTTCGTTCCAATTATCAGCCAAAAACAGTGGACAATTTGATTCGTCAAGAAGTATCAACTCTGGTTCTCGTAATCCGTAGGCTACTTTTCGCTTGAAATAATTTATCTCTTAAATTCTAAATATGAGTCCAACAACAAAACCCGACCATTCCCTTGATCAGTGACCATGACTTTTCCATTTCCATCAATGGCCATATATATTGGACGAAATATTTGTCTGACGGTAGATCCAGGTTCTCCACCGAAAGACTTTATAATTTTTCCATCTGCATCCACATATGCGTCTAATTGCAGGTTTACTAAACGAACTATTTGCTAGGACAATATAATTCTGGATTCCACTTAAAGATTCTTAAATTTGCAAATTCACAAAACAAACACATTACAATGTTTGGAATTATCACTTTATTTCAATCTTTAAACCTGTTTTTTGCAGAATCAGAAATATTTATAGTTAAATCGCTCATCTTCGCTGATTCACATAATGTCCTGCTTCTCGTTTGCTATTTTGATGTGAGCACTTGGAATGCTATATCAGCGTTACTGTCATTATTTGATCTGTAAGTTACAGGGGTGCAAAAACCCAAAAAAATTTAAATCAAAAGTTTTGTTTTTGGGTTTTATGGTTTATAGTTTTCCTTTGGGTTTTGTCACAACAGATTTATTATAAAAAGTATCATACACAGATTGAATATGACCTCCAACTCGTTTTTATAATTAATTTAGCTAGATTTCGGACTGAATAACACACAATTAGTAATATAATAATAATTAGTAAATTGAATTTTTTTTTAAATGTTTTAAACCAAAAAAACAAAAAATTGCCATTTTTCATATCTTTTGGCTTTTTGTAAAAAACTAAATAACCAAAAAACTAACAGGTTTGCAGCCCTGGTATGCTATGCGGTAACAAGGCCATACCGAGCTATAATTGCGCCATGTGCCTAGCATCAATTGCTGCCCCACATTTTGAAAATAGTGCATTTTATTGAATAATAAGTTATTCTATCCTGAAATTTGCGCCCTTCCCAAATTGACGCCCTGGGCCACGGCCCAGCTGGCCCCTCCCTCGGTAGGCACTGTGCGGTAATTCAATAAACAATATGAATAATATTTCATTATTTGAAATTAGCGCCTTACCCACATTTGCGCCCTGGGCCATGGCCCAGCTGGCCCCTCCCTCGGTAGGCCCTGTGTGGTAATTCAATAAACAATATGAATAATATTATAAAATTCAAAGAGAAACAAGTAGAAAATCTTTATTTACGGCTGGTACATAACACAAATGGCAGGCAGTTCAACGTAAATCATCACTAGTCTAGTTTCCTGCACGAAATGGAGAGGAGGCAGACAACGACTGATGCGGAGCAGCAGATGACTTCTGGGCAGATGCAGTCATCGACCTCAGCATCTGTTCAATGGCAGTAGGTGCAACGTTCATCCGGAGAAGACCAAGAACAATCCTTTGCAAGACAATAGCCAACAAATTACTTTTAAAGATTTTCATTCAGTAACTATTATTATTATTACTATTATTATTATTAATTACTATTATTATTATCAGTTTTGTTCACTATTATTAATATTATTATTTATTATTGTGCATTTAGTTAAGTGCCATCATCTAAATACAATACATCAAACAATGGCACAGAAAATCTGTGAAGGGAGAACTTGCTCAAAGACCCTTCGCAGTAACCGTTAAATTACAGTAAAAATACAGGAGGAAGTTGCCTAACGCTATAACTATGACAGCAAGCTAAAAGTAAGTCGGAAACCAATGCAGTCTGATTTTAAAGTGTAGAAAACATTAAGAGAACTAGTCTTGCAAAAAGAATAGACAAAAGCATAGCAGTGTAATTAGTCCACTAATTTAGGCAAAATGTAAAATAATCCACAGAAAAACTGCTCAAAAAACATCATTCAAAAAAACCCGTTTTCCAGCATCTACTATAATGTATGTATGTCTCCGGATATTTATATAGCGCCTTATAAGAACCTTTCATTATGCCTTTACTAATAAAGCAACCAGAGGCAGTGATCTCGTTTGAGAGGTGGGGGTCACTCAATGAAAGGGTTAAAAAATGTGGGGGACACACATATTATGTGTCCCCTCTCTGTAAAAGGTGGGGGAATTGTTCCCCTAGACCCCCCGGATCGACGCCCCTGAAAGCAACACTATTTAATGAAAAAACATCTATCAACAGTCTGACCTTTACAATGTACAATCAATCCTTTAACAACAGAGACAACACAATTTTGAGACATGTTTCTTCTCTGGTAGAGATCTGATTGACAGTTGAGCATGCCTACCGTTACACTAACCGTGCATGAATGTCGTTATACAGGTTGCACATGAGAACAGATTATGTAATGTACAAGCAGATAGTTAATGGGCAAAACCTCAAGCGTGCTCACACCTGCAATCCATGCAAGGATCACTTCATACAAGGTCTTTATGGCTGCTCTATCGTGCATTGGCCGTGCAAATTTCATTTTGTTTGTTGTTGTTGGCTGGGTGTAATCTAAGTAACAGAAATACTCTGACAGAATCCCACTGCACAGTTATGCCAGGTAAGAGAGATTTCAGAGGTAGAATGATATACTCACTTGAAAATTTTGGGATCAAACAATTCCCACCAAACTGCTCAGCTCGTGAAGTTCCATTTCCTCCTGGGCTGGTGGATGTTATACACAGAGGCGGTGATCCCGAGGTTCGAGGGGACAAGTCCCCCTCACCTTTTACAGAGAGGGGACGCGTTATATGTTTGACCCACCTATACATTTCTTACCCCTCTCATTGGCGTCTCCCCTCTCAAACGAGATCACGGGTATACACGGTGATTCATTAAAAAACGTACCTTACATAGGTTAGCATAACTCAGGTAAATGACCATTAATTTTTATGAAATTTCAGAATAATGATGCTTGATATTCTATTCAAGTGCTACATAAATCATTTGACACACCAAGCTAAAATGACGTAACGCGATTGACGAAACTAATGACGTCACGAAAATATCGCGAAAAAATGGTGTTTACCGAAGAGGATAAACAATTTGTTACATTCTTACGAAAGAATAAAAAGTACAGTGCAAAACGTTCTCTAAAGAAATTTCCTGATAAAGAGTGGACTCTTGGTGGATTAAATGCGTTACTTTCAAAGATCGACAAAACTGGGTCTTTCCATCGTCGACCAGGCAGCGGCCGCCCGCGTACGGCAGCAACAACCGACAATGCTGAAAAGGTTGAATCGCTGGTGCTCAGCCAGGAAGATATGCCGCAAACGCATCGCACACAGAGACAAATTGCTCGAGAAATAGGAATCAGTCAGACATCAGTTTGGAGAATTGTCAAGAATGATTTACATTTGCGATGTTTAAAGAAACGACACGCTCAAGAACTCACAGCAGCCAACAAGCAAGCAAGATTGACACGTTCCCGTCAGCTACTGAGGTTGTATCCTGCAAGCTTAGTGAATTTCATTTGGTTTACTGATGAGAAATTGTTTACTGTGGCAGCACCCAGTAACAGTCAGAATGATCGTATTTATGTCTCAGCCGGTACAAGGAAGAGAGACGTTCCAGCAAATCGTCTTTTGCGGACTCGACCAACTTTCAGCAAGTCCCTTATGGTATCTGTCGGGGTATCTGCACTCGGTCGTACGAACATCCATTTCATCGAACCAGGTGTTAAGATTAATGGACAATATTACAGAGATGTTCTACTAATGCAGGGTCTCTTGCCTGACATTCGTGAGATAACGGAGTATTTCATCTTCCAGCAGGATAGCGCTCCTGCGCACAGAGCTCGGGAGACAGTTGCGTTACTCGAAACTGAAACACCTGATTTCATCCCGCCTAATTACTGGCCACCTAATAGCCCTGATTTGAATCCAGTGGACTATAAGATATGGAGCGTCATGCAGGAAAAAGTCTACAGAAATCGAATACATGATGTCGACGAGTTGCGTCACCGAATTGTGGAGGTATGGGATGAAATGGGTCAGCGCATCATTGATGAGTCAGTCAGGCAGTGGCGTAGGCGTCTTCGCGCGTGTGTTACTGCCCGAGGGGGTCAATTTGAACATAAACTGTAACTTTCTTCCTATTCAGAACTGATTCCTCTATGTTCACTTAAAATTTTTTTGACATAAACCGATATTTGACGGAGTTACAATTAAATATCTAGGGGTACGTTTTTTAATGAATCACCGTGTACATGTATGTATGTCTATATGTGTCCGTCTGTGTCTGTGTGTCTGTTTGTCTGTCTGTCTGTCTGTGTTTTACTGTTTGTATCGTGCCAACCTGTGCCCCGTACTTCCAACTATGTTCGTGTAGTTTTAATCCATGGGGGTGGGAGACAGTGCAGAACCCTCTGTAGCTTTGTCAGTCACTCAATCGACTTGAATTGCGTTGGGTTTTTTTCAGGTCTACAGATTCTGATTGCATTTAATGATGGTCAGGTGTTGGGAAGAAGTGCCACTTCCGATAGTCACACGAGACACCAGACTGGTAAACCTATCCACGTTTCCTGTTTATAAATTCTATGGAGTAACAACATACAGGAGCTTTTTATTCTCTTATCCTAGAGCATGAGTTGTTACATCAGTAAAAGTGACTATTGTTGCTATGTTATTACTTAGGTTTAGTTAAGCTTTTAGTTCATGTTTTGTAAAAAATTGCTTTTCATACATAGGCTACTTGTAGTAGTTTTAAAACCAACTACATTGTATGACCGGTGCTATTGTTTATTGGAATTTGAACATCTCTAGGTGGCCTAATCAGCGAGACCTTCCGATCCGTAATTGGGTTTCCTGAATGATCAGATAACAGTTGTAAGATTTGCAATGATTGTCATTTATTCTGCTTTATTGGGATGTCCAATAAAGTGCAATTGAATGATGATCTGTATAAATTAATCTTCAGCACTTTCTGTATTTAGTCGGACTTTAATCTGGCTGTAATTAATTTTTTTACATATCCAGAGACCTTTACAATTTGGAAGTTTAAATTTTACATGGTAGAGTTTTCAGCCGGAGCATTAGTTTCTCTTAAATAATTATTTGCACATTGTTTTCCATCTATATAAATAAAGAGAAAATTCTGTCTGTCTGTCTGTCTCTCTGCATTTGCACAGTTTCAGAGCTATTCACTCGAAACCTTCACCATTGGCTCGGGCAACACCTGGGCCTGACACGCAGTCGAGAGGGTTCATGAACCCCGCTCATGTCATCTTCCATGTCTCCAGGGCCAAAAACCTGTTTCAGGACCCCCTCAAGGAGAGTTTCCTTTTCAGTCGCCAGAAGCGACACACGTTGGTCCCCGACCTACGAATGCTGTCCATGTGCATGTGATATCTACAGGTAGCAGGTATAGAGTTGGCAATCATTTGCACAGTCGGTCAGGTGGGTATGTATTTTGTATACATCAATATATATATATACACAATCCCGTTTATCCATTTCCACATTTTTGCAGCTATTCACTCGAAATCTTCGCCATTCGCTCAGGGAACACCTGGGACACCCAGTAGAGGGGTTGGTGAACCCCGCGGCCACCGTGTTCCTGCTTTCCACGGCCAAAAACCTGTCTCCACCCGTGCAACACCGGGTTCTCCAGCTAGTAATTTTATTATTATGTTTTCCTAAATATGGCAATTGTTAGTGCTTTTGTTCTATTAAACTTGATTGTTAGTTAAACTAACCAGTTCGCAGTCAGCAGGTGAGACAAACAGGGTGCACTCAGAGAGGATGGCGACACCGCGCGCCAGTGATGGCCTACAGCCTACACAAACTACCAATCGGAATCAAGAGACTACTCTAGGTCTGTCATTATAAAGTAGTCTCTAAAAATTATAAGCAGTTGTTAATTTCGGCGCACCATCAAATAAGCGACCAACAAAAGATCGCCGACATATTTTAAGAAGACCCGCACCCAGAGTGCAAATAATATGAGTGCGATGTGGCACAAGAACAATGACTGACGGATAAGGCAACGTTTATGATGAGACAAACTCTTCATACCCTGGGCTGGCATAAGGTCTGCTAGTACTATCTTTCTTTACATATACATCACATTGATTTGAAGCAGCGCTCAAGAAAAAGCTGGTGCCCTGCGCTTGGCAACAAACACCCATCTCGGTTCAACTGTGCCTAGGCCCAGGGTCGTTTTAAGGTCGTCGTAGGCCCTAGGCACTCTTTCATATACCTCAACTACTGCTTTGCACAAAACATTAAACGTGTAAACCTGAACACACACATTCACGTTATTTTTTCAAGTCGTGAATGGCTTTTATGCAGAATGAATATTCTTGTGGTTGATTAAAGTATACCACAGCCTAAGTTTTAAGTTAACAACTCAAAATGTTTCAAAAGTTATTCGCTTTCAACTTTGAATTTAACAAGTTTGCAATTGCTTCTTCTTTGAAGTTTAATGATTAAACTTCTCGATTATTCAATATCCCTTTTTTCAATTTTTTATTTTTAAGTAGGCCTAATCATTAGCATCAGGAGGAAGGTCGTTTCAGAGACGAGGTGCGGCGCGGTTGGAGAACTTTAGATGAGATGTAATCGGGGGTTGAGTGAAGGTGAAGCAAGAGGACGATAGGGTAGAGCGAGTTAGCTGGATGGTGAAGAGTTCGCGAAGACACTTCGGCCGGGAATAATTTATGGAGTTGTAAGTTTGTGATAACACTCTGTACGCATCAGTATCTATTCTCTGTCCGTTTATGCATTTGCACACTTTTACAGCTAATCACTCGAAACCTTCGCCGTTCGCTCGGGGAACACCTCGGCCACCCAGTAGAGGGGTTGGCGAACCCCGCGGCCGCTGTCTTCCTTCTATACAGGGCCATAAACATGTCTCAAACAGGGCGATCGCCGGGTACCCCAGCTACAAAACTTTACATTACATCAGTAGGCCCATCCGTACCCGACCAGTGCTGTCTAATTACGATTGGATGCTCCGCATTAATCCATCGCTGACTCGCTTGGCGGCGCGATAAGATCCAACAGAGGGCAGAGTCCGGTTTCCAGACAACAGAGGGTTTTCAGAGTAGCTGTTAAGAGGGATGTCGCTTTGGTAGAAGATTTGAGGGTGGATGGATTGTTTGTACATGGTACATTTGCATGTGCTGAAGGGGGATAGTGCCTCCAGTAATAGGAGCGGCGTTCCTTGAATGTCAGTGATAAGTAAACAATGCCATACCATGGCTCTGATTATATGACATAAGCTTATTTGCATCGTGGTCCACAAGCGACCCGTGGCTGGCCACCATTCGTGGGTTCACCAGACGAGGCTCCCTAGAGAAACCATTAATGTTAAACAGTTGCTGTGCAGACTTAGCAAGTTGGCAATGAGACAGAGTTGCCTCTTTACCAAGCCTAGTACGGTCAATTTTCTGTCCACGAAATTTGTAACCTAGTTGAGTATTGCCGGAACCATCGCTTGTTACCAGGACAATCACAGGACCGTCATTTGTTACTAAGACCATCGTCGGTTACCAGGACCATCCATGCACCATGCACCTTGCTCGTAGTGCATCTAGACCAGGAACAGACTATACACCATCCATCAATTAAGCCTGCGATGTTGACCTCGGGCGCAATGGAAATTTCAAAATTAATACGAACAAAACACAGTAATGAGTCAACGATATTATTATGAACAGAGGTCCAAGACGGATTGAGCTGGCGGCCGGCTACCCAACCATAAAACCCATGTAGGGTGAATGGGGGTACGCTTTTCCCAATGCCGACGCAGCGGAATTGGGTGTGCTCCCTTCCCCCATCTTGGTTACAAGTAATGTGGATAAAATGTCATTTCGAGAAATTAACCAGAATGTTCTTAACATGGTCTATGCAATAAAAACGACAAAATCGATACAATTAATACAGTAAAAAGACAATCTATACAATAAAAACGATAATCGATACAATAAAATCGACATACTCTATACAATTATTCCACACAATAAATTTGTGGCTAGTTTAATTTATATTGCCCCTTCCCGTTTTGTCTAGTTTCATTTATATTGTCCCTTCCCATTTTGGCTAGTTTCATTTATATTGTCCCTTCCCATTTTGGCTAGTTTCATTTATATTGTCCCTTCCCATTTTGGCTAGTTTCATTTATATTGTCTCTTCCCCATTTTGGCTATTTTCATTTCTATTTCCCTTACTCATTTTGGTTAGTTTCATTTATATTTCCCTTTCCCATTTTGGTTAGTTTCATTTATATTTCCCCTTCTTCTTTTGGTTAGTTTCATTTATATTTCCCCTTCTCATTTTGGTTAGTTTCATTTATATTTCCCCTTCCCATTTTGGTTAGTTTCATTTACATTGCCCCTTCCCATTTTAATTAGTAACAGAGCAATGAAAAAGAGAGTAACAATATAAACTATATTAAAACACTAAAAGATATTATAGAGAATAATTAAATAAAGAAAGAATGACGCAATAGCAATAATGCTACTGCGAACTTACAACCCGTGATCACGGGTTACCAATGGATCCATACGATCATCGCTGGTCTTCACGTTGTCGTCGTCGTCAGTGCCACGGCATTTTGCTGCTCCACGCCACCGATCACATCAGGAAAATCTGAAACAACAAGAACTTAATACTTACAGCCCCGAATCCACCTTCTTCCAATGCATTGGTTAATTGATGGTCTAGATCAGAGGTGCTCAACATGTGGTCCGCGGACCACCCGTGGTCAGTGGCCATCAGCCGGGTGGTCCGCGAGCAGGAACCTAACATTTAGGCTGCTACTTTGGCTTAGCCTACTTGGCTAACATTTTTGAACAGCTTATTTGGAGATGTTTGTTCCATGGCAAGAATTCACGGAGAAACAAGAAAATGCTCAAATCAATAAGCGAAGACTGGTGAATTTAATTTCTGGACATTATTATATTCAATCACTGTTGGATAGATTTAACTTCTACTTTGCTGACCCGAATGTTCAGAAGTTTCCTTTTCTTGAAAACGTTGGCTCATTAAATTCACCAAAATTGGAATTAAACCAAATCATTGAACTGACAAGTGATACTACATTGAAGATGTTGCATCCAAGATTGAGCTTCATGAAATTTTGGTTACAAGCTTCATATCAATATCCCGAAGAACCATATTTCAATATTATTTAATATTTTGCAAAATCATATCTTTGTGAATGTGAATTTTCTGTGCTGGTCACAATTAAACAAAAAAATCACTTGGAAGTTTGGAAGAATCGCAGCTAAGTTTGATATTTGGATAAGTGATTTCGCTTTTAGGTTGGAGGAAACCTTGCCCAAAGGAGTGTGTGAAAGAGAGAAGCTTGTTTTAGTTCGTTTTTAAGTTCGACTCGCAAGCTGGATAGGAGGATTGTTGCAGGATTCATCGTAAAAGGAATTCGAGGGCGCACACTACCGAGAACGGTTACCCTTTTGTATTTTTTGTTACTATTTGCTTGTGTACTATTTGTCAAGGCGGCTACTTCTGAGTAGTTAAAAACATGGGATATTCGGCTTAATCGTAATCATAATCTCCAAATTTCTAAAGCGTCACTTGAAAGCCAAGCGCAGGGCACCAGCTTATTCACGAGCGCTGCATTAAATTAGTGGGGTTGTCCCAAGGATAGTCTGTGGTAGAGCACAGTCCGGTTTCCAGGAGGTCAGCGGAGACAGAGTAGCTGTTAAGGGGGTGTCGTTTTGGTCGAGGATCGATAGGTGGAATATGAAGCAAGGAGTCTGGGTAAGAATTCTTGAAAAGATACGACTTAAGTTTAGAATGGAAAGCCAGGAGGTGATGGATAGGGGAGCTTGGACCAGATGATGTTGGACGACAGGCAGTGGTCGCGGAGGAGCTGAATATGTACGGAATTCAGGAGGCAGATCGTTCCAGAGACGTGGTGCAGCGTTGGATATGGCGCGGTTGCAGAACTTCAGATGAGAAGTGACTGGGGGTCGAGTAAGAGTGAGACAGGATGACGATCGGGTAGAGCGGGTTGGCTGGATGGTGAACAGTTCGCGAACGTATTTTGGCTGGGAGTATTGTATGGAGTTGTAAGTTAGCGATAGTATTTTGAGTAAATGCGCTCTGGGATTTTTAGCCAGTGGAGTGATTTCAAAATTTGAATGATGCGATGATGCTTAGGCGTTCTGGTGACGGCTCTGGCTAATGACTAATAACGCTTAGGCGAATGTCTGAGGAAAGCAAGGATCAAGTAGGTGTATTCAGATGATGTGTAATTTATTTCAACAATTGCACACAAAAATTATAGTAGCAACGCAGCGTAGAAATTAAACAGAATTTGACATGTACCTACATACCTTGAAATGGAATTTAGACGATCCTCGCTGCAGATTGAATCCTTTTCCGTTGCCTTCCAGTGCATCCATCCGGTCTTCGAGTTGATGCCGTCCTGTTGCTCCAGGTCCCGGATCAGAGGAGAAGCATCGGAAGTATCAAGACCACGATGGACCATCCACATTGATCAGAGGAGAGCACATAAAAGGAACATATCACGTTACCAGACGAGTCCCACGATCCATCCGATCTCGCTGCCTGTGATTCCAGGATGACCAGGAAATCAGACAGTGGCACACCTAGGATTAGGCCTGCGGAGAAGTTGGCCGAGGCGATCTCCACAGCCAATCATGTTAAGTAACTTCATTCTACATAATTGGTCCAACAGATTCACAGTGAAATTACGCAATCACAACTTAAGTAAAACACACATGCAATACTCTCTGAAGTGAGGCAGATAAGTTAAAGCAAAAAAGGATTAGTATACAGCCGACAACTTAGCACAAAGACGTGGAATATGAGAATTGGATCTTAAGCCTTTGAAGTTCTTTCTCATGTACCGTCGACATTTTCCAACAATAGCAACAAAATAAATTTACAAGAGCAACATAGCTGAGTAATTGTGCAGAATGCTACAGGATGCCTACACACCTCGACATCCAACCACTGCCATTGGTTGCTCCAGGCTCTGCACACCTACAAGGAAATCCGAAAGAAAGAGAACGTGGTGAATCTTAGTATCATTCATAAAATTCATTCACAAAATTTATATAGCGACTATTCACGAAACATACTCAGGGGTATCATGGCCCACAAATCTGCTTTATCACCGATTAGTACAATTGCAACAGAGAAGAAATAACACAGAAAGTGACACAGGGGATGTATAATCACCTCGTATAGCTCGTATCTGTCATGACGAACTGACGAACGAACCGAAGGACGAACGAACGAACCAACGGACGGACGAACGAACCGAAGGTCGAACGAACGAACCAACGGACCGACGAACGAACCGAAGGTCGAACGAACGAACCGAAGGACGAACGAACGAACCAACGGACGGACGAACGAACCGAAGGTCGAACGAACGAACCGAAGGACGAACGAACGAACGGTAGGACGAACGAATGTACCGAAGGACGAACGAACAACCCGACGGACGAACGAACAGTGAAGTGGTGGTCTGCAGGCACCCAGAAGTCTTGCTCCAGGCTCTTCATCGCTACAACAGAACGAACAGAATCTTAAATAACAAGAAGTATAGCAATACAATACACAACCCAAAGTCTTCCCTCAACCATCCGACCTTATCAACTGTCATACGGAGGACTGGTGAGCTGCAACTAATCAGACTTCAATACATGGGGGGCAGATAAATTATATACTGCTTAAGGAACAAAGCAATAAAGTAAAGTATGCAGCAGATAACAATAACCTGCTACAGCACAAAGATGTGGAATACGAATTGGATCGTAAGCCATAAGACTTCTTACTTTGATTATTGTAGACAGTTTCCAACAATAGCAACAAAACAAATTTACAAGATCAACTAAGCGGAGTAATTGTGCATAATGTTACAGGATGCCTCCAAGCCTTGACGTCTTTCCTTTGCCTCACAGACATCTCTTGCTCCAATCCATTGGAATAGCCAGGGTATCATAACTCTGACATAACACTGGCCTACGCTGTAATAGCGCGTAAAATTGCTATGCACAAGTCTGGAATTGTGCGTTCCGCTGGACATAAATTTACTCCTGCAGGGGAAATATGCATGGGGTTGGAATAGCCTGGATGTAACTCGTAATTACCTCTGACATAAAGCTGTTACACCTGACCTACGCCAGAGTATCGCGCAAAACTGCTATGCACGAGGCGGGAATTGTACGTTACTCGGGACATAATGTCATTTCGGGTCGACCCTAGGTGTAAGTCCGCTATTCTCGAAATAGGGCTATAATCAAAATGGCGACCATTGTTATGATTCGTCGCATTCGACGAAGTTTATGACTCTTTTATATGCTTCTAGATCGTTGCAATCCTCGAGATCTACGAAAGATAACAGATTTTATTATACCTTCCATTTTCATCAAGACAAAAATGCTACTAAGCGTTCTTGAGACAAAATGGCTGGTGATGTAGCATATGATGTGTCGAGTAGAGGTTCGTTGCCTTTGGCCGTGTTGTAATTAATTAATTTGGTTGATTTCCACAAAATGTGACTTAAAACTTTGCATTTTAACGTTGCAATCCAAATTAAGCCCTGTAAATTTCTTTGCGCATGCGCAGTTATCAATACCCACTGAAATCATTACCGTAAACCCAGCGTCTCGCGAACGTTGTCATGTGCAACTATTCCACGGTTATTTTTTTTCGCTCTTGTATTGCAGCGACGGCCACGGCCTACTCGAAGAATAGCTATTTCTGGTGTAAGCCTTATTCGGCGAATAGGCTATTCAAATCCCATGCATTTGGGGTTGAACGCCTGCAAGAGAATCTGAAGGGACAAGAACATGGCGCATGTTAGCATTAGTCGCCCAGTCATCGTCCTTTGTATGGTAACCATATCTGCCGCCAGGACTGATGAGTGACAAGCTCATCCTCTAGCACTGATGGTGACCACAACAGAATAAGCTAAAGGAGCACGATACCTCATCTCCCGCTGTGTGCGTAACCCATCCAACCTCGCGTCCTGTGCTTCAGAGTGAATGTCTCCCGTTTCGCCCGTCTCCGAATGCCTGACAGAACATGAACATGGCGTATGTTACCGTTTGTTGCCCAGGTTTTCTGCCGCTAGCAATTATGTAGATTGTAGAGCTGCAAACGGGAGTCTCTTTGTAGCAGTCATACTGGATCATGGCAAAGTGTTGAAGCCACTCAGATTCTCATTGAACGTCTTTATCGCTGTAGCCGTTTTTTACTCTGAACGCTTTTGTGAGGCAGGTCTAAGCTTATTGTTTTAAATGTGCTATATTTAGTTTCCTCTTAAATAGATACAGGCCAACATACTTGAATACGTATAAAAGCTTACATTGTTCATCCGTGAAGGATCAGAAAAATTATCACAGCATAAAAGAGCAGACCACCGAAAGTTGCAGCAAAATCAAAAATACAGAAAATCGCCCAATGTAGACATCAGAGCATACAAAATGAAATTGCTAAACAAAGTCGTTCAGCCAATACTATAAGACTCTGATGAGTCTTATCTTCATCTGGCCAATGACCATTGTAACAGGAATAACGTTATGTAACTGCAGAAGGGGTAATTCGCTCACCCTTGACGACGGCGTCTGGTTGGCTGCCTCAACGAGTCCAGAGTCCCGGAAGAAACAGTTGCATCCCCTTGATCTCTTCGTTGGACTGTGGACACATTGCACAACTGGCCAAAACCTGTGGACGTTCGCTGCCTTCTGTGTTGAAGCCGGTCAACAAATGCTCCCTCAACACCTCGTAATCTGTGATTCTTTAATTTCCATTTTCATTGATACACTTCAAAAATATCCAGTTAGAGATCTGGCTAAAGTTAAAGCACACACCTTGCATGCTACATCATACACTAATCACACTAGATTGAACCTTGACAGATGAAGAGAGATAAACCCAGACCTTGGCATAAATTGCATCATTTGTCTGATTGTGCCATTCCATCTTTCTGGCCTTAGTCCGGTCTCCTCTTGTTGGGTCCTAAAGACCATCCCAGCCGATCCATCATCTGACGAATGGTCAGTCTTTCGTTCAACCGTCCGTTAGTCCGTAATCTATGTCCGACGTCAGTCAGTTCATCCATACTGTGAGTCCGTTCTCCAGATCGTTAGTCTGTTCGACCAAGCGCCCGTCCATCCATCCAACTGTCCATCCGACCGTTGGACCTGTCCACAGACTGCCGATCCTGTCTTACATCCGTCCTAACTGATCCTAACTGATCGTCACAGTTCGTTCTACCGTATCTGACCGTCGGTCTATCCAGTGCGATCGTCCGTTCGTCCCAGGCAATTGTCTGTCTACAGGCACAGTCTGTGGTCACTCGCTGCATTTGTCAGGCCGCCTATCCGACACTCGATCCATATGTCAGCCGATTTATTCAACCCATGAAATGAAAGCAATGAAAATTTAAAAAAATTCAAATTAAAATGGAAAATGAAGAACGAAAAAAAATGCAACAATCCCCAAAAAGGGAACAGAGCAACAAATCCATAATGTTAAGTGCACTTAACATTACAGAAATGACACTCTATTCCCTTTTGCCCCCCATTTAAATTTTGCCCCTTTTGCCCCCCATTTAAATTTTGCCCCTTTTGCCCCCCATTTAAATTTTGCCCCTTTTGCCCCCCATTTTCCAATTTAAACGATCATTTTTCAATTTTCATTGACTTTCATATTCATCCGGTTGAATAGATGGCTGACTAATGGATTGACTGCTGGATAGGCGGCCGAACGAATGCACCGAGTGACGACGGCCTGTGCATGCAGACTAACGATCGGCTAGGAAGGACGAACGATTGCATTGGACAGACTGAAGGTCAGATACGGTGAAATGAAGTGTGGTGATCAGTTAGGATCGGGTAGGACGGATGTAAGAACGGATCGTCGGTCTATAAACAGGCCCAACGATTGGATGGACAGCTGGATGGATGGACGGACGCTTGGTCAAACGGACTAACGATCTGGAGACTAACGGACTAACGATCTAACTTGCAGCATGGATGAACGGACTGACGTTGGATGTAGACTACGGACTGTCGGACAATTGAAGGAAGGACTGACCGTTCGTCAGATGATGGACTGTCTGGGATGATCTCTAGGACTCGACAGAAGGAGACAGGACCAAGGCCAGAAAGATGGAATGGCACAATCAGACAGACAATGCAAAATGTGTCAAGGTGGAGTTAATCTCGATATTTATCCCCCAAGGTTTATCTTGAGCGCTTAGCGTATAATGTGACATGGAAGCTATGTGCATCAACTTAGACCAGATCTCTAATAGGAACTTCTTAAAGTCTATCAAAGAATAGAAATCAAAGAACTCACAGAGCCATACGAGGTGCTAAAGGAACCGTTGTTGGCAAGCTTCAACACAGAAGGCGGCGAACGTCCACAGGTTTCAACCGGTTGTGCAATGTCTCCATGGTCTAAAGAAGAGATTTAGGAGTGGCAATTGTTTGTCTTAAAACCTCCTCACATCGTATCTACAAAATGAAGATGAGCACTCACGTGTAACATGCATCTACAGCAACGCGAGGTTAAACAACAGGCGAAAAACCACAAAGTTTACCCAGAAATTAATTGAAGAAAGGGTTTTTCTTTCGAAAGTCGAATGTAGCAATGATCAAGTGATATATCAACGGTTAGTAAGCCTACCCAAACAGTATACTAAGAAGACAAATCAGAGTAACATAAACATACCACTTTTCAACCATCAACTACAGTCTTGCCACTAATTAACCTGAAAATTACATTGCGCTTGTCAAGAAACCTAATCAGAGGCGTTACCATTCAAACCATGGCTATACAATTCAGACTGGAGCAGCTTGTGAAAGAAAAGCGCATTTCTCAGCGATGGCTTCAAAAAGAACAAGAAGCAAGGTAT
The DNA here is from genome assembly GCA_959347315.1 of Bimastos eiseni. Classification (NCBI taxonomy): domain Eukaryota; kingdom Metazoa; phylum Annelida; class Clitellata; order Crassiclitellata; family Lumbricidae; genus Bimastos; species Bimastos eiseni. The sequence goes on along the minus strand of OY365810.1, from coordinate 4,318,269 downwards.
GTCTGTGTCCATTAAATCATAGACAGGATGTGGACTAAGATGTTCTAAGTTGAGTGTTTCCTTCAAAACCCAAGATTACGGAAGAGGAGCAGATCAATATCATCCATATAAACAATAAACTGATTATCTAGAATACTAGAATGCTAGAGAATCCAACCCAAAAATTACTTATTATTACTCATCTCTTTGGCAGAATAATACAATGAGCAAAAATCATGATCTAACTGCACTCGTAGTTCTATAGTATATCAAAACCACAATATACTGAAACAATTAATGACGTCTAAAAACTCGTGAAGCTGATCTCTAATATACCAACTAAATCAAATATACCAACTAAATCTAATACACACATTAAATCAAATATATAAAAATTAAATCTAATATACAAACTAAATCAACTATATACAAACTAAATCAACTATATACAAACTAAATCAACCATATACAAACTAAATCAACTATATACAAACTAAATCAACTATATACAAACTAAATCAACCATATACAAACTAAATCAACCATATACAAACTAAATGAACTATATACAAACTAAATCAACTATATACAAACTAAATCAACCATATACAAACTAAATCAACCATATACAAACTAAATCAACTATATACAAACTAAATCAACTATATACAAACTAAATCAACCATATACAAACTAAATCAACCATATACAAACTAAATCAACTATATACAAACTAAATCAACTATATACAAACTAAATCAACCATATACAAACTAAATCAACCATATACAAACTAAATCAACTATGTACAAACTAAATCAACTATATACAAACTAAATCAACTATATACAAACTAAATAAACTATATACAAACTAAATCAACTATATACAAACTAAATCAACTATATACAAACTAAATAAACTATATACAAACTAAATCAACTATATACAAACTAAATCAACTATATACAAACTAAATCAACTATATACAAACTAAATCAACTATATACAAACTAAATCAACTATATACAAACTAAATCAACTATATACAAACTAAATCAACTATATACAAACTAAATCAACTATATACAAACTAAATCAACTATATACAACCTAAATCAAATATATACAAACTAAATCAACTATATACAAACTAAATCAACTATATACAAACTAAATCAACTATACGCTAACCAAATCAACTATATTCAAACTAAATCATTTATACGCTAACTAAACCAACTATATACAAACTAAGTCTGATGAGCCAACTCAGTCTATTATATTAACTAAATCATTTCGGTAAATTGCAAAAAGTCAAGCGCCACAGATTCGACATAAAACAAACACACTTGATTTTAGCAAATTCAAACTGGGCCTCTGGTTGCATTGTGTCAGTACCAGTCCCAAGCCTGGATAAAGGAAAGGGGCGAGGGAAATGTCTTTGCTATCACACAGTGTCGTTAAACTGAAACTATAAAATCAAAAACGAACATCATCTCCATATCATGTAGCCAGTCTACGACTCTTCTTAAGTTCTTTGATGTAATCTCAACCGGTTGAATTGGATATTATGCATGGCATAGTTTAGTTAAGCGCGTCTTGTTCTGCCCGGTTGCTATTCCGGTCTAGACTTAAATGATGCACGCGCCATAAATTACAAAACAGGAAGTCAGTTCTAATACGAATGTAAAGGTTCTGCAATGTTTCGTATCCTTATCCAAGTGATGTCAAGGACCAGTAGAACTTTCTAATTTAAATGGAGTACAATACAATACAGCTGTAATTTTATATCGCCCTTCTTACAGTTTAGTTCAGAAGTGCACACACGTCTCGCCCTCGATGGCGCAACTGCAGTTATAATGCAGAGCAATTGTGTGCGAAGGACTTGTTCAAGGTCCCTTACACGCAGTGACTCCTGGGACGAGGGTCGAACCCGCTCACTAATGGCAGGCACGCTGAGCGTTAGGGGGCCGACTCCAATTGGAAATAATAGCATAACACGGAATTATGTCCACTGTCCATTTCACAAAGCCTAAGTCCATGTATTATAAAATTTATATAACTGGACTGGTGTTAACGTTTTATGGCACTTGTCCATAATGATACACGAGTCTATTTGCCTACAAAAACTCGTACAAAACGTTACACATAACTAGGGCTGTAAATTTTTCGCGGTCATCGCGGGATTCGCCAAATTCGCGAATTTTTGATACTACCGCGAATTTTGAAGTTTTTCAGCGAATTCAGCTAATTTGACAGTTTTTTCGTGAAGTTCGTGTTTTTGATGTGGTAAAAACAAAGTTAAGGTTTCGTGTGCGATAACTTTTGGTGGCTTGAGGAAGCCGTTCAATATAAGCCCGGTACGTATCAGGTGAGCGGCGATCTACTAATTTGCAGGATATGCAATAAAAAGACCAGTCGAATTTAATCGTAGAGAAAGCTGCACTAAGCACCTGAATAGGCCTAAGCACCGCTCACAAACGCAAGCCTAAAACACAGAATATCGAGAGTGGAAATACGAAAAGGGAATAATAATTTCAAGCTGCTCTTCCAGCTGTGTTCGCAAAGCACACATAGCAGCAACAGCTTCCGCCATTAATAGCATGAATATTCGTAGTTTATACTCGGTTATCGACTTATTTGTTGTGTTACATATTCGAACGCGAATTCGCCTCGAAATCTGTGTTTTTTGCCGCGAATTGACCGCGAATTTTTCAAATTTCGACCGCGAAAAATTTACAGACCTACACATAACTTTCATTTGACTTGACGAGTAATATTTCGCTACATACCTGAGTGGCCTTCAGACTCGCGTGCATTGACGAAGTAGCTGGGTTGGTTGAGTGAGTGGGTTGAACTGGGTTCGCTCCTGTCGCAGTCCTCTCCCGTTGAAACGGAATCCTCCAAGTGAAAATTCTCCACTCCTCGTAAGCGCACGTGTGATAGCCTCATCTACTGTTCTTCTCAGCTGTCTCCTTCCGCGCCCTTTTTTCGGTTCCGGCAAGTCAAGGCAGCCAATCAGCAGTCTTCGCCACGGGTGCGTTAATCTTCACGTGTAGACCTACGGATTTAAATATAGGGCGCACCCACAAGCCCATTAATTATAAATTAATTATAATAAGCTCTCTGTATTAGAATTGTATATAGGCCTATAAATCACATTTTACTTTGCTTACAACAACTTATTTTGCGCAATTTTTAACGACATTGTTTGCACTCTAACAGTGCCAGTCCCAAGCTTGGATGAAGGAGGTAGACGACCCCAATGATCTTTGCTGTCACGGTGTCGTAAAACTGCAATAAACTATTAATTAACTTGCATTTACTTCTAAAACACCAGTTGAAAACCAAGCGCAGGGCACCGGTTTATTGACGAGCGCTGACCAGAGCGAAACATCGCCCAAAATCTGAGCGAAATATTTCAATGTTCGAAGAGAGATTTTTCACGATTGGTTGCATCGCTCTCTTCCAGAGGCGGTGATCTTGTTTTACAGGTGGGGGGACACGGACACCCAATCAGAGGGGTAGGAAATGTGAATGGGACACACGTAAAACGTACCCCCTCTCTATAAAAGGTGGTGAGACTTGTCCCCTGAACCTTTCATGCTCTTCCTTCGATCACTAGAGATTAACGATGCCATTTAATAAATTCATGTGAAACACCTCCCGAATATTTTCCCAATATTATTTCGCACTTACGTATAATAAAACGCTAACATCACCACTGCCTGCAGTCCGGCAGTGCCAGTCCAAAGCCTGGATAAGGAAGGAGGGCGGCGCCAATGATCTATGTTATCACACCGTGTCGTAAAACAGAAACTAACTATGCGATAACATATCCAACGAATCACATTCAGTTAAGAGGAAACCAATTCAAGTATTACGACTCATTCCCAATATTTCCATTCTATCTGAGTTAACCGATCATTATTGGTTACGACGTTAGGCCAGAGAGATTTAATGTTTCTTATTGCGTTACTTATTTGAGACTACTCCATTGCTTGCTGTCCAGCAGCGCCAGTCCCATGTCTTGATAAAGGAAGAGGTCACGCTGTGTGATAACAACGATTATTAGCGTCGCCCTCATCCCTTTTCCATGCTCAGGGGCTGGCACTGTTAAGGTGCAAACAGTGCCGAACTGGGTCCACTCTCACTATTTGTGATCGCCTTATAACAGTACTGTTCCCTTCAGCCGTGCTGGGGTCGACTACGCTTCTGTTAAGTATTAACCCTGAAGGGCGCTATATAAATCTTCGAAATGAATGAATTAACTAATGAGTTAATGTATGGTGGAGACTGAAAGAATAATAATTTTGTTGTTTTGGTGGTCGACGATGATTTATTTTTCGTAGGCTGAGACATCTCTTTGAATGGCTTTGCTCAAAGCCAGATAATTAGCAGGCAAGACCCATTTTCGCTCCGATTTTTTTACAGACCTCAGCACGTGTTGTTCCATTATACCCTTAGCCTAATACCTTAAAAACAGTAGGGATTTGAAATTTAATTCAGTTGAATCCATTCAAACAGGCGGCGGTTGAGAATGAATTTAATCCGATCAATTCAGTCTAAGCTGACTTGTAAGAGTCACTGCTATTCGCGCCGACTTTTAGCGAACACGATCGTTCCTAGAGACAAGATGATGCGTTGAGAACAGGAGGGCAGAGGAGCTTTTATCCGACAGGTAAAAACCAGTCAATCCAGGTAGATTCGCTTTTATACCTTGACTCGGAATCGATTTGACGGTGGCTCTGAATCCTGCTCGTTTCCTCGGATCGACGGAATTCGATTTGAAATTTGTGAAATTGCTGTAGGACTGACTTTAGTGACAGGCTCCCCTTACTCCATCTGTCGCATATATTGCGTCATCTAGCGAATCGAAATTAGGTAAATATTAACGTGTTATATAAACACCGTGTATATTGCGCCACCTTGCGATTCTAAATGAGCTACATATTATCGTGTTAAATAAACACCGTGTATATTGCGCCAGCTAGCGAATCGAACTGAACTAAATTTATTGTATTAAATGAACACCGTGTATATTACGCCATCTAGCGTGTCATGTGGTTCGATTGTTAGAAGCAGTCGATTCAAAATGCGTTCTAGGATATGTTCTAGACGTCCGTAGTTGAATAGTTGCGTAAACTGCACTGCACTTGCAACTGTTTTAGTCAATAGATGAAGATGACGATGCTTTGACCTGGTTTGGCGCTCACTATATTCAGGCCGTGTCTGTACATTTCTGCTAACAGGCTTTTAATGTCTGCGTCATCTGATCTCTTATTCCTGACTACATTGTTAAGAGAGAGAGATAGTTGTTCATTTAAATCAGGTCTGTTGTTGTTGATATGCACCGCTAGCATCTCACCTGTGATACACAATGCGTTTTATGCAGCATGCAATATTGAATTTTGACTGATGCATGGTATATTCGTGTATTTAGTCAGGGTAGTGCATGATCGCATGCAATAATTACAGAGTATAAAATGCAACGGAAAAGGATATAAACATATCATGGAAAAGACTCAATTAACTATGGCAGGTCGTTTGGTTATTGCACTAGACCTACTCTATCCTATATGGCCTATACCAAGACAATTTCATCTAAATCAGAATTTAATGCGGAAAAATTATTTGTGGAAATGCCGTGATAACTTTAATACTTTAACATGCAAGCTGAATTGGTTCCCCAGTCACTTTAAGCACGCTCTTGTCATCACCTGAGATAAAGTCTGCGAAAAATGTTAATTGGCTAAGATCATAATATAGTTATTATGAGCCTACATGGCCTACCTTCAATAAGAAATTCTGCCGTAGCCGTTTGAAGTGTTTTTCTGAGTACCTCCTGGAAACTGTTGTAGGAGTGGTTTGCTTCGTCTCATGATGGCGCTGAGCAATTTCGAAACCCTTACAAATTCAACTTTCTCCGATCTTATTTCATCAACATCTTTCATTGCTATTGCACTCAAAATTATGCAATCACTTCATTGTCAACTCGTGTCACATTAGCCATTTTGTGTCGGATTTGCAGTAACCGCGTGTATTTCGCGTTCGATAATGGTAGGTAATCATCTTCAGATAAAAAGAAACATCTAAATTATTTCGGTTTGGAACTGTTTCAAATATTGCGGTTATTGTATCTTTATTTAAAGGATTTGCAAAATGTCGTCCAGTTTAAGATCTATAATTATAGGCTTATATTGTTAGGCGTTTGAAATAATCAGAGCTACGCTCATAATCAGTATTGTGTCCGACGCAAAAAGCGCCACTTGGCCAGCATGCATATTTAAATATTGAACATATCCACGGAGATAAATTATGGCTCTCAACTGCAAGACTGGATTTGGAGATTGAATTATGGTAATGCGTATTGCAGATTTTACCTTCAGTACTTCCTCTCAATAGATTTGCCACATGTTCCTGTTCAGTGTCCTTCATCACCTGTAGAAAGGATTCGTATTGGTCAGACGACACTGCCTTCAACCATTGGAACAAGAGAATCCGTTGCCTTATGTGACTTCTTTCTGCATTTAGATCAGATTCTTGTGTATCATCCAGAACGTCTTTGGCTCTTAGGTAATCGATCACACAGAAATTGAGAGTTGTACGTCTTTGGAGAACGTCGTGGTTTTTGTGTATAGCTTCAGCGTGGGACATTTCTCATATGTACTTTGAAACCATATATACAGGTCAGGCAACAGCCGCAACACATTTAGGCCACACTGCCAAATTAGGATTTAATTAAACTAAAATATATTTTTAGCCTATTAGTAGCCGTCTGCCTGCCTGCTCCGAATGAATCTCAACCTGATCCCGATAAATTTAGATTGTTAATTTCAGACAGTATTGTGAGTAAAGTCGGTACCTAAAAATCTGAGACGATAATAGATGTTTATTAGTGGCTGATGTATACCTTGTTTCGCGTAGGCCTCAGTAAAATAATTGTTTCTGACAAGCGAGCTCATCAAATCAAATAAAAACCTTTATTATTCACCAATTTACCAAGGTTTATAATTTGACCCCGGCCCTCTCTCGACGGGTCTGAACTAAAATAAATGGTTTAAACTTACAAAATAAATATCTCAAATCCATCTTTCTTCGCTTAAGCTAGTATGCATTGGTCACAGCTTAGATAAATGTGCTTCTAGGGCAATTCGTCGCCGGACAATTCGCCGCGGAAGAACTGCCGCTGGCAATTATTCTCAGCGGACAGTTCGAGTAAACATTACTGGCAGAGGGTGCTTCCTTAACAGAAATCTATTTATGTTCAATAGACAAAAAGGCTATGAAAGCTAATAATAAACAAAGCATTATTTTCATCAATAAAACATGCATTTTTCAAGAATTCATTCTTTTCATCAATCAATTTTTATTTATGCAGTTCTTTCCTCAATTCATCTTCTACCTAAGCATGAATCTTTTCACTGATAAAGGCATTGATTAAGGCACAATTCTTTCATCAATATTGCTTCCATCTCTGTCTTTGAGGCGGACAGAGGAAGGGGTCATGATCTGTGCGGACATCCGCATTATGACCATGCTAAATTATCTCCGAACTCACTTCTAATGGTATTTACGACATAATCTATGTTGTTTATTAGCATGCAACTTTAGGTTATACTTCACAATTGAAAGAATGATGTATAATGTTTACATGCAGAGTTTAAAAAAATTAAGCTCTTGCATAGCTTTTCTTCAATCTTATTCTTTGTCAATAAATGTCTATTAAAAAGTGATGAACTAGAATAATTGCAATGGTGGCTGATACATGTGTGATGCGATCGTCCTCAAAGGGGAGGGGTCAGTCGAACGACGACAAATGTGAACAAGGGGAGAGGTGAATAAAGTAGGTTTATTGCGGACGTCTTTTATGGACGACACCTATCCAAAACTACGCTTTACTCAAGTTCGTTATACACATCGATTAATCATAGTTTTTTATCTAACAAAATGATAATATATAATTAATTATAATGGCCAATATAATGCACCTTCTCCTAAACGCGTGTGCTGGGTTAGCAATCAAACGGGGGTAGGGTGTCCGGAAGTAAAATACCCTACAGGGGAAATGTACGGGTGGAATGTCGGGAGGGGGAGTTGAACGTCCAGGCGAATAGTAGCTTTTAGTGTGATACCCGTCTCTTTCACAGGATTCATAATTAATTATTCTTCCATGTCCTTCTGCATTCGATGAAAGCCAAACGGCATCTTGATTTATTCTTGCTCTTTGCTCTCTGCTGGTTCTTGCAGTATTAACAATCAGTTACTGACACATAGACGGAGAGAAATCTAAGAAAAATTGAAATTTGCAGTAGTAAAGACAGAGGGAATAAGGACTGTAGGTAGTTATATTTGAAATGAAGTTCAATCTGTACATATTTTCAAATATGAGGAGTATTGTAGTACAAAGAGAGCTTAATTGTAACTGCATGCAGCAACGGTTTCATTTCTTATTCCTGAATGAACGTCCAGTGGCAAATGCAATGGACTTACTATTCTTTTCAAATCATATCTCCAATGGCATAAGTTCAGTTCGCCTATTACAGCAATCAAGTCATTTGAGATCTTAGGCGCTACTCTAACTTCTGGCAGCAAGGAAGTATTGCGTTAATATTTTATGACTCACCATCCTTGTCTATGAATCGCTATTTGAATGAATTTTAAATGATTTTGACAAAATAGAGATAGGCCTATCCAAAGTGATTAGCCTTGATCCGTGTTGACATTTTGCAACGCCGCCTTTATAATAATCGATGACAGTAGCCTACTGCGCGATTATTATAAAGACCGCGTTGCAAAATGTCGAATCCGAGGGGTTGTCCATTGTGTAGTTCAGGGGGTGGTCGATGTCCAATTTCCAGAGGAGTCTGTTAAGTGTGTAGCTGTTAAGTGGGTCTATTCGTCAGGGTATACTAGTTTTTGAAGACGACACTGCAGTTTTGAGCGGTAAGCCCATGGGGGGACAGAAAGAAAATCCTGATACAGATCATTGTGGATTATTAACAATGATGAATGAGGCGTCGATATTTGCGGAAGTCAGATGGAAAAATGTTCCGGTGCTGGATATTACTCAATTGGGGAACGTGAGATTTATAAGTAGTTGCCGACGTAATAACAAAAATAGCTCTTGCCAGAACATACCATAAATTATTCACACATTCCATTGCTGTATATGGACAGACGTGAACACAGTCAAAACAGCGACGTATAAATGTAAAATATTTGCCTTGAAATGTTGGATGACCGCTCTTAGATGACAATGAAGAAACTCTATTTAAAAAGCCTATCGGATGGTGGTAGCAGATGGGTGCTTGCTTCTCTTGCATAGGCCTAGGCGAGTATTCTCACCCAAGGTTTCAATCCGGTTATTATGCGACTTGGGTGGAATGGACTAAGAAGAGAAATTGAAAGTGAAAGATGATATTAACATTTCTTTTTGATGCATATGTCAAATATTTCCTGAATTAAAATAGCTTAAACTGATGTTCATAAGCCCAAAGTGTTCCAATAAAATAAAATTATTTTTTGAATGAAATATTAACGTTTAAGTCAATCAGGAATTTCACTTATATAAAAAGAATTCAAATTGGATGAATTCATGGAATAAATAAATGTATATTATATATTGTAGCCTTATGGACGACTGGACGGAATTAAAGGTGTTCATAGGGCTTTCACCCCAACTGCTGCTGCCAAGCGAACGCTCGGTGCGGACCAAGAGGGGTTCGCCACAATATATATATATATATGTATATATATTGTTGCACTATATTCATATAAATATATATTGTCAACATTTCATATTATCTTAAGTAATTGCTCAGTTTCATCTCGATGCCAGTACCAATAAAGCCGGGCTATTCAATTATTTTTGGTGGATGTCCATTATTTTGAAAGGATCCAGATGCACAGGTAAATTGTTTAAGACACCGTTTTTTTTACACATCTTGAACCAGTATTATATACAGCGTCAAATACGTAGTCATGGTGTAGTTGTCGTACATGTGTCTCAATTTGAATTTAATACAACTTCAGCTACTGTTGAATATGTAACGTATTATTTACACTTTACAGCATCAAATGTAAATCAAGCGCATATTCTTTAAAAGTGTTATTAATCATATGACATTATCATAATATGGCTTGAACAGAAAGCACGTATCTCATTGATAACAATGAAACTGGTTTTTAAGGTTCAGAATGTGCTTGCAATCGGGAGAGTTCGTTTAATGACCGAAAAACATCCTCACATCTGGACTGTTTAGCTCAAGAAAGCATTCCCAACAGATCTTCATTTAAACATTTTTTCAGGGAAATATCGAACATAACCACATTACTACAAATTATCAGTGCTGCTGAGTATGGGGAGAATATTAGTTAATTAAAGACCAGAACCTTGTAGGACGCCACTGAAATGAGAGCTCGCGACTGAGATGAGGGTTCTGATGTTTGAATGGAGGATGAGTGGATAAGGAAATAATTTTGGACTCATAAAAGAGCAGTATCAATTAAACCGAGCCATTTCAAAAGTCTCTGGAGTTCTCCCAGCGCAAATGTCCTCGCGAACTCGACGCCATCCAGTCAACCAGCTCAACCGATCGTCCTCTTGTATAACTCTTACTCGACCCACATTCACAACACGCATCAGGTTCTCTAACCTAGCCACATCCATCACCGTACCACGGCTCTGGAAACGATCTGCCTTATAAATTCTGCACTTTTCCACCCACAATCACCTGCATCAGGCTCTTCGATCCTTTACCACAAATACTTTACACTCGAAATTAAGGTCTTATCTCCTCATTGCATTTGCCCCGATTTGCATGATAATTCACTTTCCAATTCTCGACCTAACTAACCTCCCTTAACAGCTACTCTGCCTCCTTTGACATTTTTGAAACCGGACCCGGGCCTCCTTCGGACTATCTTTAGGACAACCCCTCCGATTTGACCAAGGTTTCTGCATACTTACTTGTAAAATTTCGATACATATTAGACGTGTATCGACTACTCATTGCCGGGAATGCATTTATCCACGGAGCAGGACGTTTTGGTGAGGCGCAGTCCTTTTGGTGCAGGACATTTTGGCGCAACGCCGTTTTGGAGCAGATATCTGATACAATGTGCAATGTAACACGTAGCATGATCGATGATAACAATTATGCTAAACTGGGAACTGGAATAATGAAAAGAATCATGCTCAAATAGAAGCGGGATGGATATGAGAATTCTACTCATCGTGTAACCCTATTAGTCAAAATCTTTTTATCAATCTTGATTCCAATTGAACGGCATTATTTTTCATCAATCCAGTTTCCATTTAAGCATAATTCTTTTAATTAATTCAGCTTCCAATTAAGCATGATTATTTTCATCATTCCAGCTTCCATTAAATCTTGATTCTTTTCATCAATCCAGCTTCCATTTAAGCATTATTATTTTCATCAATGCAGCTTCCATTTAAGCACGATTCTTTTCATCAATCCAGCTTCCATTTAAGCACGATTCTTGTTGTCAATCCAGCTCCCAGTTTAACAGTATCCTTTTCATCGATCCGGCTCCTAGTAAAACATGATTATTTTCACCGATGCCTGTTCTACTACTGACGCTTCCGAGACTTAACTTGATTTGCCATGTGGAATAATTTATGACACTAAAGTGCAGATTGCCATACAATATATTTATATAATACATAATATACAATATTATTGTATCAGAGATCTGCGCCAAAACGTCCATATGCACAATCCGTTTTACCATATGATTTTGCTGTTCAGTTATTTGATATGCGAATTTGACTATTAGGCGACAACTGAATCTATGAGTTTCATATTACAAATCACTTGTAGCTTCAGGTTCACCATAGTCCAAATACAAACAGTCAATAACACTGGATAGCAAAGAATTGTTTCCTGAAAACGTTTGGGTGTCCCGCGTGGATTTGGGGCTGTTGTTCCCGAAAATGATGCTGAAAATTTCTATCGGGCAGGCCTATATTCTTTTGGAATCAGCCTTTTTCCGGGTTTCCTCTCACATTTCAGATTATTTATATGTTGCACGCAAAGTAAACTGTTTGTCTAAGCCTGGAATACATGGACATGCATCTAGTGTAGGGCTGCACAACGTGCAATGTAGCTACTAATGCTTTATAAAGTATGCAGTGCCATGCCCAGGCGTGCTCAATCATGATGGACGTTGACAGGGTAAGCCATCCAGGAAGATTGCACGCATAACTATTTGGTGATGTTCAACAGGCGTATATAGTATGTTATAAACTTAACAACAACATTCAATGCCTACAAAAGACAGCTTTGCTGTTGATTTCAAACCATTGCAGTGCTGTCATATTCCTTAGATAACTCAATCTTTGGGTCGATTTTACTCACGAACTACACACAAGATAGGCTACTTGGCCGAGACTAAAAGCGTTCCTAGGAAGTATGAAGAAACGTTTGTTGTATGATAGAAAGTGTCTTCCAATAAGAAAAATCAGTTGCGAATCAGACATAAATTGTCCACAATTGCTATACAAATATCGGGAGCAGAGTAATTCTTTTTGATTGAGCTTGCATCTACTATTCGTAGTACTTCATTAATTTCTCAATCAATCAATCAATCAATATCGTTTCTATTGACTCCAAAACGCAGTAATTATTAACAGTATATACTTATAACCATTTTCAGTAAAAATAACACGATGGACAAGAAAAAAATGTCAACTGAACAACAAGTTGCTGAATTAGTTTGGTATTGAGGTGGGAGGCAACTGGGAAAGGAAAATTCCCGAAGAAACCGTATGGTTCCGCTAGTAGGGGACACCCTTTCATATAGTATTTGGGCAGCAGATTGAAGAAATGAGGCAGACAAATGTGAGTAATTTTAACTTAACTAGTTAACTAAGCCAAGGAAGTGTGACCAGTACACGTACTCATTATGAATCGTTTAACAGATACCTTATCTCCAGCGTGAATTGGCTTACACAATCAAAACATTTTTGCAATGAAACTCAATGATGCAAAGTTGTGGTGCTGTTTAGAGCCGAGGTTTGTACTTAGCTGCACAAGACGTGTAAATTAAGTTTCACGTTGAATTTTAATTACTTCAAATTATAAATCAAAATCCATCCCTCGCTTCCTTTGTTGTCAGCCACAAGCAGTCGACCATTTGGTTCATCCAGGAGAATCCTTCCTGGATTCTGTAATCCGTGTTTTTCCACTGAGAGAATTTCTCTCTTAAAATTCAAATCGGAATCCAATAACAAAACTCGATGATTATGTCGATCAACGACCATCACGAATCCATTTCCATCGACGGACAAATGAACTGGAAGATTCATTTGCCCGATGGAAGATCCAGATTTTCCACCAAATGACTTCTTAACATTTCCATTTGAATCCACTATGCACACTCTATGCAGATCACCTTGCTCATAGCCATGACTGACCACGAAATGACCATTGGTCAGTTTAATGGCATGCCAAGGAGAACGAATACCTGCGTCAAATGATGGAATTATTTCCCGTATCAATTGTCCGTCTGGTGAATATTCGATTAGCTTATTTTTGCGATAAACAGTAAAAATGACATTTGATTCATCTGTTACAGACAGACGACCAAAATGTCCTTCTACTGGCCATTTCTTTATTAGGTTTCCATTTATGTCTATTCTTAGTATTTCACTCGACTCGCTTAAGAATCTTTTTTGATCGAAAATGTAGAGACATTTATTTATATTGCAGGATCTCATGTCTCTTGGATCAATTAATTCCTTCAACTTCCATCGACATGTGAACATTAATTTAATCGAATCGTAAACTTCAACATCATAACTCTCCCGGCTCGCAACAAACAATTCTTTGTCTAAGATCGCTAGTCCGGCGATTGATTTATTCTTCCTTTCTACGGCTTCCTTGCTGATCGTGCGAATTAAGATTGGATCCGATTTGTATATATCTGGAAGTTCACCTGAATGTGGGAAGAAACTAGATTTAATCCATGATTCTATATTTGCTTTCTCACATTATTCAATATTGAGAGAGCTGAGTGCTGGCAATAATGATGATTTCGAAATAAACGCACAGGAAGGCAATGACAGCAATAACACTAACAGAAACAGTTTAATAAACAGGAGCGAAAAGCAGCCATGCAGAGGCTGGTTTAAACTAGAAGATCAAAAATACTCATCGTATCGTATCTAAGCATTTATAAAGCACTTCTTACAATAATGGCTATTTAAAAGCGCTGTTGGAGTTATAAACTCTGGAAATCAAAAAAGTCTTCACGCAGTGGATGGGGTTCAAAATAAAACCTGACTATTGATTGTGGGGTAAGTCATTCCTCACATGCGGGCCAACAATGATAATGGCACGGTGTTGGGTCAGAGCAGTCCTTGCCCGGGTAACTAGATAAAGCTGATTCGCAGACCGAGAGAGCAGAAAGAGACAGCAAACAGAGGTTTGCATATTGAGCCGCATAGATAGTTAGAAGCCAGACCTTCGTGGAATTCTAAAGAATGAGAGCAGTATCTCGTATTGGATATGACAGGCAGCAGGAAGACAGCGTAGTGCAACAGTCATGTAGGTAGAAACTGACAGCAGCGAGCGAGTCGAGCAATAGATATAAGAGGCAGCAGGCTGCCGAGTTCATAACCGACTGAGGGGAAAATAAGCTTGCATTTGGAAGACCTGAAAAATGGCGAATTTTCTCGTCATAGGCCAAATGATAATAATAATAATTTTCGTTTAATTTCAAACTGACAAACGCAGTGTTATTACAAGTACAATATGAGCAAATGGCTAAAAGTTATTGCAGGAGTCGAACTTAACTGTCGGCAGCCATGCAAGGCCTCTATTAGCGAAAGAAGGACCAGACATTATAGTCAACCTTAATAATTAAACTTGAATGTAATAATGGACAGCGTAAGAGTGTAATTATCAATTTTTTTAAGTGGCTCTAAAAATCCACTTTTTTATTTTCCGCAAATCATCGGTACCAGCAGTTATAGTGTGGCTTTTGACTTTTTTATTAAATCATATTCTACAATGCATCTTCTTCCAAATACTTTTTACATAATCAAAATAGCTATTTTCTAACTTAAGTTATGCTCGTTTGACTGTCACATTAGAAGGCTACAATTGAGAATATTTAAGTCAAAATTTCAGAATATTCGTGTCATCAAAGTTCTTGGCGACCATTACTTGAATGCTCTGCAACTTTATTGGACATTAAAGGGCAATATTCTGTATGAAATAAAGCACATAGCATCAAAATCTGCGACGAAGTTTGTTTCATCTGTTTCAGACCGACAAAATGGACTACTAGCATTGAACAATCGATAACTACTAAGTGAACATTATAATTAAATTATTAATAACTTCAACTTGTACCTTTTGGTCGTTGATGCTCTTTGCTCATGCTTTCTATCTTTTTGAGCTGTTGCTGCAATTTCTCTATCAGATCGAAACATTCTTTAATGTCATCTATGAACAACAAAATGCATAATGAAATCAATTTCATCATTTTGACTAAATTATATCAAGAGCGGTACAATTATTGGCGAAATCAGTCACGAATTCTCGCTATAAGTGACTTACAAAACTCGAACTGGGTACACTTCTGCCAGTGGAACCAGCGCTCGGTGGTATCTGAAAACCTAAGAATAGGCTACTGGTAGCTACATAGCTTGAAAC
This sequence comes from Bimastos eiseni, assembly GCA_959347315.1. Lineage (NCBI taxonomy): Eukaryota > Metazoa > Annelida > Clitellata > Crassiclitellata > Lumbricidae > Bimastos > Bimastos eiseni. The sequence continues at coordinate 4,302,598 of OY365810.1, read as the reverse complement.
TAGTACCAATAAAGAAATGAAAAAGCGGTGTTACATTACAAGACAATGCGTTTAGTGCAAACAGTTTTCAAGGTAGACAGGTCACCCTGATGGGCAACATCTCAATTTGATCTGCGGCAGCGTCCGAATTGGCGCCCCTACAATACATTTAACACAATTCAAACATCGGTCGCGCTTTTGTCATTCAGTATGTACTAAAACTGTTGCACGTGGACGACGCCCAGGCCTATTTGCATTGTTGCTCTCCTGCAGCTATCAGGGCTGCCCGTATACCATGCATTGGGCAATGAGGCTCTTTCAAATTTGATGGGCTCCAAAACCACTTCGGCCTCAATGCTAACAAACGAAATTTGCACCAGAAAGTAGTTTACACTGTACAGGAATCTGAATAGAATATCGGGGAATATGCCAATAATCGAATATCCCGTTATATGAACGATGTATTGCACTGGTTTCCATTCCCACAGTCTATTTCACTCCGGATTGAGTCCGTGGTGTGACGATGTCTCTCGAACTCCTCACCCTCTTAACTGCGGGTATCCTGCTGCCGCCCTGTTTCCTCTGGCGATGGACTCCGGGCGTTGGTTCTGCTCCTACTTCGGTCAGTGATCAATGGACGGTTCCAAAACGACCGTACTGCCGCAATACAACCTCGTGGTAGTTCATCAACAATTCAACGGTAGATTTAACAGCCATTTACTTTTTAAACTCCCCTAATTATATAAATAAGTCTATGTTTGTATGAAAATGTATAAAATGGCTACTAAATCAACGTCGCATTCTTATAGCGCAAAGCGTGCAGCTTCGTGTGCTTCACTTGTGGTCGGGGGTCATTGCATAATTACGTAACGCTCGAGATTGGGTGGGGGTTAGCTAAAGTTACGCAACGCCTTTTATTTTTAAACTAATTAATAATTAATTAAAAATACTCATTCTAAGCTAAAAACCAACGATTAAGTATTTCCTTTAGTCGTGAAGGCTCATGTAGGCCTACGTAGCCGTCAACTTTCGGTGGTTTCTTTCAAAATGTGCGCGGCCCTAAAATGCTACGAAATGTCTGGCGATATGAAATTACTACAAAATGTTCTTCACTCAATTTCTCAGCTCACGCGAATATTTTCAGAAAGGCGGGGTTTACTTAAAACGTCATACCAAAGCGGGGCGATATTCAATATGCAAATCAAGTCCGTTTGTTATGCAGTAATGGTACGATTGCTGTTGGCTTCAAGTCAAAGGAAATCAAAGTCAAGCTAAATCAAGTCATAGCAAATGAAATGACAAATCGTCAAGAGTTAACTTCCAAAATTTAAAAATTGTTAGATTCGATATTAAAACAACGCCATTTTCAATCCCATCATCTGAAGGCGTATTAGTTAAACACCTCGTGACGACTAACATGCAAATGCGGTGCTAGTTAGGAGCACCAAAATCGAACGGAGCGGCCCCGCGAAATGGCGGACCCGCATCCAAAAGAGATCTGGTGAATGTGGTGACACCGGCGTTAGTAAAGAAAGACACAAGCTGGGCACACCCGCCGAGTTCAAAATTCAATTCCAAGCGGAGCTAGGTTGTAAGGCTATCATAAAAATTTACTCTACACTAGTGTTTAGCTTCGTAGCCTACACACGGCGGTGAAATCGAAGTTCAAACATACTATTAAATATTATCTACCACTGATGGAGGTTAAATTTGGAGACCTGGAACTATTTAGACCCAGGTAAAACTGCCCTGAGTTTTGTGGTCTATGGAAACGCTACGATGCGTTACAGAGTGGTGGGTAGGTCAAAAACGGCCATTTTCAGCGTTACGTAATTATGCAATGACCCCTCACCGCATCGACGTGGTGAGCGCTCATTTCGTAGCATTCTTATCGTCGGAATTCATTTCGTCGGAATTCATTTCGTCGCGTTTCATTTCGTCGCATTTTAGGGTCGGCACATTTAAAAAAATCCCACCGAAAGGTGACGACTACGTAGGCCTACATATAACGAATCATCTAACAACCCACCTCGCTGCATTGATGGAAAGAACTTCGTTTAAATGTAAGCGGGAATGAAGAAAAGAGTTGGACAGAAATGTCAGTTGATGAAACATACTCGGTTTAACTAGCAGCTGAGTTCATGAATAGATTTATGCGTGAATGTAAGCAGAAATAATGAACAGAGTTCTGCCTAAATTGAAACGGGAATGATGAAAAGATTTCTGCCTAAATGAAAGTGACAAGGACGAAACAATTTCTGCCTAATTGAAAGAGGGAATGATGACAAGATTTATGCCTAAATCGAAACTTTATGCTTTATATAACAAGAATCTTGTTTGCAAGATTGTTTTCATGATTTCCGCTTCTAGTCAGACTTTTCGTCAATCCAGCTTCCAACTAGAAAGAGATGGTTTCATCAAGTCCGCTTCTATATAGGCAGAAATGTCTTCATCTAAAGGCAGCAAAGAGAAGCCGATGATTTCAACGGGTGTGGCTTCATTATAAGATTAGCCTACTAGTATATTAGTCGCCTGAATGTAGTAAACTTAGTCTCTGAATGGGTGTCATCTAACCTTCTCTGCCTAAACCCTTCCAAGACAGAATTTATCCTCATAAGCCTTCCTGACCAAATCAAGAAAATACCCAACCCTGCAATTCACTTACCTACTAACTTTTCATCAGTAGATAAGATTGTGATAAACTAGCTCAATGACCATTAATAAACCAATTAATAGATTAAAAACACTTAACTTATAGATAAATTCTCCAAAACGATTCAATGCGAAGGTTTCCAAAGTGCACGAACCTATGTTATTGGTTTGTAACTGCGACATTCACTGTACACATTATGAACGAACCCAGCCTTTCGGCGAAATTTCCACCATTAGGTCTGGATGATCCGATTACACGAGGCGAATGAGAACAATCGGCATCGGCCTTCCATTCTTCGTTATAACATTCTGAATATGCGACTGTCTATCTTAGGAATCTGTTCACCTTAACTTCGACTTGCTCTGGTCGCCGATCTCTTCGCTCGCCCTCTAGAGACAACTTTGTGGGTCCACGTGCTCATACTGTCACCCGACAGAATAAAGCCTTCGCAATTGTGGGCCCCAGTTTTTGTAACAATCTCCCATCTGACATGCGCTCTCCCCGCGCGACATGTTTGGATATTTCCATGAATTTCTCAAGACGTTCCGTTTTGACCGGGCCTCTAAATGTTTATCTGAATTGGCGCTATATAAAATACATCAATTAATTGATTGATTGACATATACAATTGTGACAACGCAGAAGTTATAAGCTGTTAATTAATTTACACCTACGATTAATTGATTTCCGTTGCCTTTCTTTACTCCTTTCAGACTTATGTTGTTCTAGAAATCCCTCTCCTTCTAGATCGCTCGGCAATTTAAACGGTAGCTCTGATTGTCTTCGTGTGTATTTCGCCAACAATTTTGTAAATGGATCGATGTATCTTGGATCATCCTTCTCGTTTGACCCTCCCAGTACTTTCCTCTTTGCCCGTAGGTTTTCCAATGCTTCTATGAATGAGTCATCTGAAATGCAGTGCCATCCAGATTGTGCATTTCTTTCTCGCTTCAACTTTGTTAAGCTTCCATAAGTGCACAAAATGAACACGTAGCAAATGTTTAGCAATATGAGTCTATTTCAATCCCTACAATTTCTCTTTGCAGAAATAAAAGAGTGCTAAAATAATTATCATCTAAGTTGCTAATAATACTATTGGCTAAGTTGATGGTTTTGACAAATTCAGGTCATATTTATTAAACAGAATGTTGAATTATTTTTATACGAAACAAGCATTAGGAGGTTAACTGATCTGACTGAAACAAAAAGAGCCATTAATTAGGTATGTCCTAATCTGATACAAAGACTTCTGCGGTTACTCGCTCTTTAATAAGTTAACTTTTTCAGTTCTAGAATTACTTACAAACTGTTTCTCAAATCAAACTATTTTCTACGGAACATGCCTCGACTATCAAGAAACTTTCTTTCTATGAGTACGCTGCTGGTCAGACCGCAATATTTCTGTCTTGAAACAACGTTTCATATTGCTGTATGTACTGTTGAATAAAATAAAATTTTATTCCCCGTTTTTAACGAGAAACAATTAAATACTGAGCAAAAATGGAATTCCAACTAATAATGTGCACAGACTGTAAACATAATTATACGTGTAGGCACCTAGGTTTGACACTATACGACATAAATCTAATCCGAAGAATTCCATAGGGTTACCTCCAATATTTTCATAAATGTTTTCAATAACTTCATCCGCTTGCGCTGACGGAAACAGGTCATATGTGAACTCTGGAAAGAATAAAATTAATTGTGAAGCAACATGCATTCTTCAGATGTAGCTAAAGATTCCGTCAAAATAAAGTCAGAAATAATATTAAGCAGTGTCCGTGAATATACTAGCGCTCTTAGCTTTTAGATAGTTGTACAGAACACTCGAGACTAAGGGTCATTCGTACATGACGTCACGCACCTATGTGGGAGGGCAGCACATTTGTGACGATTTGTGACGAGGGGGGTTATCTAAGACAAGTGATGTCAAATAAACGCATCAAACATAAAAATGAGTACCTTTTATTGTTAAATTTCGCTCAATTAAACAAGTTCCACTTAATTACCAGTATTTTTTACAAAAATTTAACGATGCCAATTATGATTACCGCAATCTTAATTTTTGGATTATTCACTTTTGCGCTCGGTAACAATTTTGGGTTATTGAGAGTGAGGCAGCCATTCTGTAACACCAAGCAGGAAATAATTATCCCGCCCAAATACACAAAGCCACTGAGTCAAAATTCGTCCTAAATTGTATGACGTAATTTATGGAGCTTGGATAGCTCCTAAGATTACGATCAGACCTACCTATAATGTCACGTAACTTTCTTTTCCGCATTTCATCTGCATACGATGATAAGCAAAGGTCCTTTTCAAGAAGTCTTTTTTCGGTCGGGTTGATCTGTGACCAGTCTAGAAAATTTCGTATTCACAAGCGACAATTATTCTTTACCATAGCGAGATTTTGAATAAATGGCCGAATCAGTAATAATAAAATGAGAATACGAGTGAAATCCAATAAAACAGTGAAGTGGACTGGTGGTTTAACTAATGACAGCATTGTTGCCAACTGCGTCACATGCACATGCAGGTTATCATGTTTTATGCCAATGATAAGTCACTGGACAACAGTTATTTTACTTCCTTATCAAGGGTGGGTGTTTATCATGTTGTCTTTGCTGCTGATTATGAAAATCACCTTGAAATTTCCTTATCACATACCATTTTTGAGAAACTTGCATTTAAAATATTAATTCCACATATTCAGCTATGACATTTCGGTTGCATTATAATATGCATCAAATGCATGGTCTGGCGAGCATAGAAGGATCAAGTTACGGATTGTTACTTTTGCGTCACTAATGTTTCCGGTTTCTCTGGTAAGAAAATGAAAGCGAGTCAATGCCCAAATCTGCCGTCAGCTACGAGATCAGTGTCACATGATGAAAATCTTCCAGTACCGAATCCTCCCAATGAATGGAGCTTAGATGTAGAAGATTAAGATACTGGAATGGACCAACCAGACATGTCTACATCTATTGATCCGGATTCTGACAGGCTTGATAAGATAACGCTGCAGTGCTATTCTGGCGTGTTACGAGAATAGAAGGGATTGAATTTCTTATATTGAGCAGAAGAATGACCTTCGTAACAAGTTCACATAGTCAGCCTTTGATGGCTCTTCATCTGTGACACTGAGAAATGTCACTGCGTTAATACGTATGCGCAATATATATTTATCCATCCAACACAGCACCATTCACCCAGGTCAATAATTCTGTAGTCAATCATTAAAGATCAAAGTTCGAAAGACAACATTCTTTCTGGAAACAGGAAGCGCTCTGAGTTTAATCATCGGCTCATTTGTGTAGCAATAACATGGCGATTGTAGACCTATTCAGGAAAATCACGTGAAAGTAAAGGTTCAGTAACTTGAGAAACCTTCGTTATTGCTTAATTAAAATGATTGCATGCCCAATTCTATATTGTCTGTCTTGTGCCATTTTATTGCTTATTGTGTTTAGTCAATGCGCAATAGAACGATTCGAGGTTCAGTGTCTACGTGTAAGTAGGCCTAATAGCCTATTGTTCAATAACCGAAATGGTTAAATTCAGAAAGCGCAATTATCCTTCAACTATAATAGTGAGATTATAAATAAATGGCCTACTTATTTATAACAAAATAGACTAAAATGGAAATCTAACTAATGAAATAGTGAACTGCTGGTCAAAATGATTAGGGGCCAACGGCATTTTGGACAGAAATCTCGCTGAAGTTTAGTTAACAGCTTGTCATAAAACGTCGGCTATTGTTCAAAATTAATGTGTAAACGTATTTGGACATTGCATAGTTTATATCGTTTTAATCGTTATTATATATATATATCAGTCAGGCTATCTTTAGTGCAAGACGTGAGCGCTGCGCCGATCAATTTTGCAGGCGTAGGCTGCAGCCGCTGTATCGCACCTGTGCTGATGTCAGATCGCGCGCGAAATTTGTAGAGAGCTGCTGACTAACAATTTTAGTTGTCGTGCGTTCGGTTTTTAGACCTTATGGAGTTCTAGCATTGTGTGCTCTTCTCGTTGATAATTGCAATTTGTGTTGGATGATATTCTTGTTTGAAAGTAATAAGAAAAGTTAAAAGAAATCGCAGTTGTTTCTCTAGATTAGAAATACAGTTAAAAAGTCGATCGATATTTAGGGAAGGATGCGAAATCTGAATGTTGGTCCGTTTGCTGGAGCGAAAGAATACATGGCTTACTCTATATTGTCTGCTTAGTGCTATTTGTTTTACGTTCCGGAGACCAGTCTATGGTTTAATTCGAGGAGTCGTTTTCAAGTAATTCAATAACCGAAATGAGAAATTAACTAAAGAAATTGAGTAACTCTCTGAAGCTAACTTGTTACTTTCTTCGGCAATGGTTCCTCATCGGTTTGCGTGGTAGCATCGCAAATGTATATTTTGCCTAAAGGTGTTGATCTGCAAGGTCTTTCTCTCACCCAACCTATCAACAAATACAAATATTGAAAAAAAATAGCAAAAGCATTATCAGAGAGTACAGAACCAGACCTGGTCAAACTTAGCTTCAGATGAATCTGTCCAAGAGTATGGCCCGATTCTATTGGCATATTTTGAAATAGTAAGCATAAATAATAATACGTTTCAGGTATAATGTAAAGAAGAACACGTGAAAACTTTTGGGTTTCTCTAGTAAATGTCTTTAACAGTCTACATGTAGGTTATCGGAACCTCATTATTTTGGCATTTATTATATGAAAACTTGATAGAGTGTCTCTTCAAGAAATCTACCCAGAGGCGCTCTCTTCGCTAGCTAGCATGATGTTAATTCATTGTCATATCAACGACTGTGAAAACAATAAGCAAAACAGTGCACAGTAAGCTAAAAGAGTCACCACTGGCTTGCCCACGCACAAGCGTTGAACAAACCAACGTATTCCCGTCAAAAGCTGGTACATGGCATGGGTGTTAAATTAAAAGAGTTCCATTCTTTATCTTTTGTATAAATACAATAATATCGTTGGGTCGCATCTATACATGTACCTCGGGACCTACGTGCGGAATATGGTATGCAATAAAATCATCAATCAAGACCAAATATTCTGCAGTCTTTGCTAACTATGAGACTGGAGCACAACCGTCTTCGGGAAGCGACCGTGAAGTCCATAGCTTCCGACTTCGTACGCCGGCTAATTATACGTGGAGTTTCATCACTGAGTAGGTCTTTGTTGAACAAGCAGTTGATGACTTCTATGCTTTCATTTATCATTAACTTATTACAACTCCATACAATATTCCCAGCCCAAATATCTCCGCGAACTCTTCACCATCCAGCCAACCCGCTCTACCCGATCGTCCTCTTGCCTCACCCTCACTCGACCTCCGATTACATCTCATCTCAAGTTCTCCAACCGCGCAATATCAAACGCCACACCTCGTCTCTGGAACGACCTTACTCCTGAATTTCGTGCCTTTTCGGTTCCTTCACCATCATTGCCCGTCATGCAGCATCATCCTGTCCCTAGAGCCTCTGTCCATCACACCCCGGGCTTTCTATTCTAAACTTAAGTCAGACTTTTTCAAGAACTCTTACCCAGACTCACTACTTGACATCCCACCTGTCAATCCTCGACCAAACGACACCCTCCTTAACAGCTAATCTGCCTCCCTGCTGACCTGCTGGAAATCCAACTCTGACCGCACACTAACTATCCTTTGGACAACCCTTCTGATTTAACGCAGCGCTCGTGAATAAGCTGGCGCCCTGCGCTTAGCTTTAGAGTGGCGCTTTAGAAATTTGGAGATTACGATTACGATTTCATTGACGACACCCTAAAATGCTTGGTCCCTCTCAGAAAGATGTCGATCAAGAAAAATAATCCGTCGTAGGCCTACATGTCACCCTACTACTCGAAGTACCTACTGCGCCGCAGAAATATGCTTCTCCGCCGTGAAAGATATGGTGCTGCGGATTCCCTCGCCGACAGGATCAATAATTGTATCGTAAAAGCCAATGCGGCGTCGTTCGAGCGTCTTGAACGAGGCTCTCGAAGACTCTGGGCTGAGGTTCGGCGACTTCAAGGTGATGACGCTGTTGCTCCTTCGGCGATCGGAGGCGTTACGTGTGAAACGCTTAACCGACATTATTAAGTTGCTTCGACTGACTTAAGCTATACCAAACCATCGCTCAAACTCACTTTAAACCTTGAACATTGATGAATATTAAGTTTACAGAAGACTTGAATCTGTCCGGGGTCTACAATCGGCCCTGATGGCATTCCCTCTTGACATTTGTCCTCGATGGCTCACCTTCTCTCTGCCCCGGTTACGTATCCTTTCAATTGATTCCGGACTTGTTTTTATACGCCGCCTCAATAGCGCTCTAGTTGTATCACGCCTGTCCCTAAAACTGCGCATCCTCAAAATGAGGCTGATAGGCTCATTTCTATTGCTTCAGTACTATGCCGCATGCTGGAGAAAATAGTTGTGCGAAATTACTTCTACCCTATATTCACTGATCCTGAGACTTGATCTACTCTTAGCGACCAATACAGCCTAGAGAGTGCAGCAGCAGTTAAGTCTTGTGGTAAGAAATGAATGAGCAAGAGTAGCAGTGGTGGTAAGCAGTGCGCATTTGGTACAAGCATGGGTGAGTGAGCGAATGTGTGGAGCATGCGATATAAATTATGCTTCCTCTGCATATTCAGGCTTTGCTAGCGCTGGCCGAAGAAGACACCTGAACGCAATTGTAAGGAAACTGTTATGGCTTAAGTTTCTGTCTTTTGACCAGATGACTTTTGATGAACTCTGTGGTAGTGCAGATTCTCTCTCTTTTCTCTTCTGTGCTACACAACCCTTGCCATGGTCTATAGTTTGTCTCTTGCCTTCTTTAAAGGTTGTTACTGATTCATTCCGTCCTCGATCGCATAATCGCACTTACTCGGTGCGATTTTATCACCCGAATGCTATACAATTGAATCTCTCCTTATTGTGAGTGTTATTGCTATTGCTTATATTCTGTTTGCTCTAGCTACTCCTACGACGCCTATTGAGTAATTGCGTTATGATTAATTTTAGTCTCCATTATTTTACTCTAACTACTCTGAGGGTGTCTGTTATGTAATTCCTTGTTCTGATAATTTTGTGAGTGTACATTCTCTGATTGCTGATATTATGATGTATCGGCACTGCGCTTGCAAGTGGTTCAATAAAGTATGCACTTACTTACTTACTATACCACTACGATAATAATGCGGCGATACAAAGGATAAGGAATAGTATTAGCACATCTGAAATTCTGAAATTGTGAGTAGCATTAAGGCAATAGTTGTTCAAATGATACCTGGATATGGTGGTACCGAAACAGAATCGGAATCCTCGATGAATGTATTCAAGGAATCACATTCATTAACGCGGGAATGGAATGTTGGAGGGCCTGAAATAACGTAACAATCACACACACATACAATGAAAATGTTAATTTTTTACATGCACTCAGACCCTTTTTATGCTCGTCATAAAACTGTTCTTTTTAGTGGAAGACCTTAGATGAGATAGCATTAACACAAACACACAATGAACATAGTAGTTATTTTAATGCCTTATTAAGATACTGTTATAACCAAGATTCATTCGGAACAATAAGTAAGTGAGCCTAAAGAAACCAGAGCAAACCAAGACACTGCCCAATTTACATGTTGCTTAAAAGCGAATAGTTTATAAAATTCTAAACATGCTAGTTAAAATTATTATAGCAATATTGCCAGATATTTCGCCGTAGGTCTGCAGTTCGTGATAAAACCTCGATTTTTGGTTTTACTTATGTAGACCTAAGGTTAATTCGATAATGTCTGTCTAGTGTGGAATGGTGGCCGAGCCGTTAGAGCGGCCAGTCCGTAACGTTCAGTGTGCGCTGAGCGAGCGGGTTTGACCATCGTCCAGGGAGTCACTGTGTAGAGACCTTGAGCAAGTCCTTCGCACACAATTGCCGAACTTAATTGTTATCTTCCTTAGAAATGACTCTGCATCTGTTTGTGTGGTGTCATCGCAGAGGCTATGTAAAATTTGTCTATAGGTTTTGGTCTCAAAGGACTATCTCGCCCGTCAAAAAAATAAAAAAATAAAATGATTAACGCCTTTGAATATGCAACTTTGTAGACATGCAGGAGAGTACAGAACGGGAACCTGGTAAAAGTGTTTTCAGATCCATCTGCCCAGGAGAATGGTCCGAATATGTTGGCATATTTTGAAATAATAGGCATAATTACAGCTCGCATCAACCTTAGCGCTCCAAAATTATAGAAGAGAGAACATGCATAATTGTTTTGGTTTATCTAGATAATGTCAATGACCGTCTAAGTTATCGTCTCTTAATTATAATTGGCATGTCAAGAGCTTATTTTGGTAGGGTAGACAACTTGAAGGTACAAACAGGTATATAATACCCAAATCTAAATCGTTCTATAGACTGCTTGCCATGAAATAATAATTATAAAGGTATTTGGGTCAACGTCACTGTATTTTATCTACCCTGAATCTGAAGATCTGTCATTGTTGGATCAGATCCACCGATACCGAGGAAAAAGGACAAAAAGCGTAAAGTTATCCTTATTAGTCGCTTATTATATATATATATATATATCTATAAGAGAAAGATTCTGTTTGTCTGTGTATCCTTGGCAGTCGATGCTTTTGCACAGTTTTAGAGCTATTCGCTCCAAATCTATACCGTTGGCTCGGTGAACACTTGATACACGCAGTTTAAGGGCTCCTGAAGTCCGCGCACGCCGTCTATTACGTCTCCCGGGGCAAAAACCGACGGCGCACCCTCACATACAAATAAGAATAAAGTTCCCTTCTTATTCGCTTCGTATACGTAGCGTACCAGCTATACAATATCATCTAGCTGCCACCACCACCAACTGTTTGCCTGCCTGTTCGCCTGTCTCTCTTCTTTGTATAGGCGTATAATTGTACGTGAACAATAGAGTACCCTAATCTGACACTGTGCTCGCAACAGCAGAACTAGGAAAAGGCGGCTACCTGATCAGAGCTTCACTCCCCGGATTCTCCGGATAAAACCTGGCACCGGAAAGAAGCGAGAGGATTGGCTATTGCGGACTTCATTTGGCATAGCGCAGGTGATTAAGCTAGTCTCTCTGACGTGGCTTCTGTGGGCGTTGAGAAATTTTCGAGGATTTACATTACATTACATTACATTACATTACATTACATTACATTACAAAGACTTTCGAAGAAATGGTCCCTCTGAGCAAGCTACGGTGAAGTCAAGTTTGCACAATCGGTCTGTACTATAAATACTATTTATTTGCATGCATATCTAGATTTTGTGTGTTTGTATCTGTCTCTTCGTTCATGCATTTGCATACTTTCACAACTATTCACTCGATCGCTCGGAGAACACTTCGGACACCCAGTAGAGAGGTTGGTGGATTGTTGAGAAGGAGGAGGAGGAAGTCGTAGGGAAGGATTATAAAGTAGGGAAAAGGACAAGGGTGACGATGAGAAGAGGGTGAGGAGTGTGCAAGGAAGGATAGCGTGGAGAAGGAAGCGGTTAGGTTAGGGTGGGAAATAGAGGAAGGGGAGAAGTTGGGAAAAGGTGAGTGAGAACAAAGAGTGAATAGAAATTAGAGAAGATATAGAAAGAGAAGAGGAATTAGAGATGAGGAGGCAGACTCCTGCAGGACTGCAGAGTCCCCTCAGGGTAGCCATAAGCGACAGGCTGCAGATACTGCAAGAACATGAATGACTCCTCACAACTTCGTCCTCAATCAAGGTGCCTCACAATCTTCTTCATCCGGAGAACGCCAGATACCCCAGCAAGCACATTATAAATATAAGAAACTATGAATTCAGAAATATTAATAATTATTAATTATTAATTCAATCAAGAAATATCCTTTGCGAAAAAACTTGAAAATCTGAAATCTCGAGGACGCGGTCAATGCATAGAACCATCAGAACTAGACCAGAGTTCATAGAGACAACTGCAGACGTCGGAGCTATTTTTAGCAACACAATCATACACAGCAAAGAGTTCAAAAATTATTTTCCACATTATATATATTATACACTCATTGTCGTCATGGTTGAAAAGTTGCCAGATATATGTCCGGCCAGAATTGAGACATTTTTTATGCACCAAAGAAGTCATGAAATTATATTGACGATAAACTTTTATCTGTATACAGATATCTGTAATATAAGCTAGTAAAGGTCATTTAATTAAGTACTGACCACTATGTCGACTTTCCTCGAGAAATGGAGTTGAAAGCCTTTCAGATGGACCCTCGGTGACTTTCATATTCGACTGCAGATTTTCGCTCAAAGATAATTCACCAGAATCTGTATAGAGCATTGGTGATCTGATTTAGTTTGACATGCTTAGTTAATTCGGTAGGGTTCACTAATTAAATACATTTAATGACATTGGCCCTACTGAAAACACTTGTTCAGTCTGAGTCTCGCATCTGGAGCGTCGAAATTAGAATAGAGTGGGGTTTCTCATGATTACAATTTCTAACATGGCTTCAATTGACGGCGAAATTAGACAAATCCGAAATCAGGTCATATCCAAGGTCAGTCTTAAGAGACAGAGAAAGTCTAAGGAGGTTAAGCACGGGTAAATAGACAAGGCAACAGAGAAAACCCGAACACCAAGCCTTGTCCTAAAAGGAGGTATAACAATGAATAAGAAATAAGAAGATGGGGAACAAGCAATGTACGTACATGTAGGTACCTCGGTCAAGTGCGTAGGTACCCCGGCTGACCAGATGAAAATGTCTTATAGGTAATTACACCAATTCTAAATTTAATTCATTGCTCAACAGGAAGCCATTGTAATGATTTAAGAACGGGAGTTATGTGATCCCATCTATGAGAACCATTAACAACACTGGCCAGGCAGTTTTGTACTCTTTGCAGCTTCAGTAAGTTAGCTTTTGTGATATCAGACAGGAGAGAATTGCAATAACCTAGGCGACTAGATACAAATGCGTTAGCCAGTAAAAGTCGTGTTTTCAGCATGGATACATTGTCGAATACTTCCATTTGTCCCAAACAATAACTTTATTTACTTCACAAATTAGATTGTGGTTTGTCCTGGTTGTCTAAATCATCACAAGTTGAAAATGTCGTAATCTGTTAGTTTAAATCGATTTATTAACTCAAGTGAAACTATACGAATAAAAGAAATATATACGCGTTAAGAAGATAACGACAATAAATGATGTATCGTCGTGTCTCGTTCGTTGCTGGATGATTGCAGTCTTCGTCAGACAGCATACCAATTATGATAAAACAATAGCGGTACAAAAACTAAGGAATGGTACTAACACCACTAAAATTATGATTGACCGTGCTGATAAAATTGTTTAAGTAAACCTGGACAGGGTCTTGCAAAAGCAGAAGCAGAATTCTCTATGCACGAATGCAAGGAATCACCTTAATCAATACGGGAAGGGAATGTTGGAAAACCTGAAATAAGGAAACAATCACACCCACCCATATTTAACGTAATGTTTTTATGTGCAACATTAAGATACCGTTAGCTAACCAAGATTTAGATCAAACAAGGAATAACGACAAATCCAGTTTAAAGAAAATACAGCGAATCAAATCGATGCTCAATTTAATTATTGCTCAGGAGCGAATAGTCCAAGCCCGCGAACGAGTACGGCCATCGATCTCGGCCATTTTAAAGTCATCGATTCATTTGAACTTCGGATGTTTTGAGTTGCAAAAATTCCCTATGAAATGTTTGATACAGTGGAATAAATATAAAAAGTACAATGCAGTCATTGTCACAAAATATGTATTTTATATGTCTTTTCAAACTATTATTATAGCCTACCTTCAATTTCCTGAGGATTTCCTTCTGTAGCTTCGGCGCCCTCGTCTGAAGCGCGTTTTATTTTAAACGTTTTCCGCATCCATTCTATAATTATAATATATTATTGTAGGGGTCTATGCGAAATTCTTAAGGCAATATATTTACGAGGCACATACACACAGCTACACAGGTACACAGGTATGCGGACGTTTCATCCCCGGACGATTGATTCATTACGGTGTGTCCCCGGACATTTGATCAAGTGGACTGTTCACCATAGGACGTTTCTTCACCAATAATTAATTAACGTCCGGGGATGAAACGTCCTAGAATCATTTACACACACGTACATGCACAGAACTAACTACAAAGCAATTTTAGCTGTATGTGTTTAAAACATATTTATATATCGCTTATTGAAAATGACTCTTTATCATCCTTTTGCAATATCCTCCCTAACCTGTGTTGTGACATACAGTCTAAGCCTGGTTTTGGTCAGATGGGCCACAGAGGTCAGATCACAAACAAAAGGCGAGTGCAAAGTCCTCTTGCAATTAATATCCTCTATTGGGAACATCACAAGTTCTGTTGCAACGTATTGTGATGCATTTGGCGACTAATGGGGTTTGTTTAGGGACAATTCATAAACTAATTCAAATAGATATGCATAAATTCATAGAAATTTGAATTTTTAAGTTATTCGCGTACCAGAAGTGGTACGAGCTAAAGGTATGCTGGTAATGCGTTTTGGCTACCCGACTCGTACCCGCAAGACAGGAGCATTACCAGTAACCGTACCCTGACCGAACTCAACATCACTACCCGATCCGACCTGTACCCGCGATTATACCCGTACCCGTGACGTCATTAGCATGCCTTCTCATAGCCTTGCTGCCTACTAGGATAATAGGGACCACTTACTAAGGATATACTGTGGTAGTAGCAATGGCAGCAACGACAACTGCTACAGTGGCAGCAGTCGTGGTGGATGAGAAGGAAAAGGAAGTCTTAGAGTAGGGGCAATAGAAGGGCAGGAGCAAAAGGAAAAGCAGGAGGAGGAGAATATGGAGGAGGATGAAGATGAGGACAAAATGAAATAGGGATAACAGGAGGAGTTAAGTGGAAAAAAGAGCAGAAGGAAAAGCAATGGGAGGAAGATGTGAAGGAGGAGATCAGCCGGAGGAGCAGAGGAAGGTCAAGGTAGAGTATACAGAGATTAACATATATACAAAAAGGATGGGCAACATTATGGGTAGGCATGTGGTACCTTGATTTCCAATGTGTATATAGTAATCAAGTCTTTGGTGATGTAAGATTCTCTTATATATTTAACGGTTACATTGTAACCCCAAAACTTTACGTTGACGCGTGATCATTTTACTCGTACCCGACCCGACTCGTAAAATACATACCCGCACCTACCCGTACCGGCGGGTATGGTCAGGTACGGGTTTACCCTAAGACCCCTAGTGCGAGCACCACCATTCGAAAACCGTTGCTTAAAACGACAGCGCACAATTTCGAAAAAGAAACAAAGTAAAAGGAAGGAATATTTGACAATGGCTTAGCACTCTACTCCCGACTGTCGCGAGAACAGGCTTATGTCATGAGGCTGAAGTAGAAAAGGAGATGATGACTTTGAATCCTGATCCAGAAAGAAGGATAAATAACCCAAGAAAGTCTATCTTAGTTTTTATGAAATATTTGTAGATGCGGTGGTGCACGATGGGCGAGGGACAGGGATAACGGTCAGAAAACTTTCGTACTTCCCAGACTTGAAAGTTTCAGCGAACTCTTCTCCTTTCCATCTTTAGGATGCGAAGCACCGTTGTTTGCTAAATTAGACCCGTCTTCCGGCTCTACAATACGATACAGTATAGGCTATAAGTAATTCATTCATCATCAATATGAATCTATTGATAAATAAGCATCGAAAAGATAGAGTAGAACTGAACAGAACTTGGACCCTAAGCAAACGAATTTCACCTCCCGTAACAAACTGTGGTGTGTAAATTTGTCTAATAAACAACGATATATATATATACATATATATATATTTATATATATAATCATTTCTATCATGACAGCTGAGCGAGAGAAAATATTATCACTTAGTCGTGTGCTTACATGTAATACAGAGAATGGCGATCACACTAATATCATTATGACTGCTATGCTGTTAAAGCAGCCTTAACAGGCCTTTGGTACGCAGCAAATTGTCATCGTCCTCGTCTAGTAGGCATGTAATGTTTCATTTACATAAGCTGTATTTGATTATCGTGACAAAATAATAACACTTAAAAATAAGATTAATATTATATTCAACAACTTCGAAATAGAAATAAAGATGCAGGTCTATAGAATTATACTCTCGAATGGGATGCGGATAGACTGAGCTACAACAATAAGTAATGAATTAATCAATGGGAATTATCAGCGTAACATTCCAGATACTATATATATATATATACACGAGATGAGTTTAGCACAATAATATTGCCCTTCCGTCGGACTCCTAGTGCAGAATGGATTCCATTGAGGTCACTTTCACGGCACGTCCTGGGGGTCGGTGTTCTTCAGTTGCAAGTCAACCTAGTCAATGATCGTTGCGTTCTGTTATCCGCAATTCAACTTGAGCTCATCGTGCATTCTGTTTTATTGGACAATCGACTTGAAAGAGTTTACGCGTAGTTGTATATCATTATGTGGATTAAATATTCTTAAACAGTCATAAAACACAATTTCTCAGATAAGTCAAACATCCATTTGTTCAGCGCTTTGTGAGGCAATAACTGCGCTATATAAACATATACATGAATACATGTGCACATGGACAAGTATATAAATACAGGATTCTGCTTATTATATTTATATTGGCATCCGAATAATACCATCCATCTCTCATACTAACCAAAATACTCGGCAGCTCCTCTTAACTCATCCAGTGACCAAGTCAGCGTAACTCTCATAGCGTATCCTAATGAAAGCATTTCAGTGAAAACTCTCCCGATGATTCCCTTCAATTGATCCGTCTTCAGTAGATCGATCAGCTTCAGCAGCTCACTATGCGTTGTACAGTGGATGTAGATGACGATGCTTTGTCCCTTCCTAGCAGCAATTATTCTAAGTTGGGTCAGCTCCAACACCCGAGTGGCTTCTTCCAATGGATGATTTTCTAGAACCTTTGTGAACTGGGAGATGATATCCTCTTCCAGTTCGTCTACGCTTCCAATGAAACCTTCAAGGTTCGTATGAACTCGAACAACGACTATACACATAAAGAATGCATGCTTATTTTAACTTCTTTATTTATGAATTATCTGAAAAATGCGCAATACAATCATGTCGCAGTGATTACGAACGGCACATGCAACGTTCGTATTCCAAAAGACGAGAAGGATGATCATTGAACAACGTAATAGAGGATGAACATCTGGCAATTATAGGTGTGTCGTCATTTATTTTATGTACTTACATGTTGTTAATACGAGCGCAGGAATAGTAAGGTCTACGTTTGGGTTTGAGGAGTCAGACACGTGTCTTTAATTAAAGTCCGCATGGTCTACGTCATCGTCAGACTGTTGAACTTGAAATCTCGCCGTATTCGTAGAACCTCATTTTCTTTACGACCATCATTCTTCTCATTTGCCAGTGTTTTTACTGTCTTTATCAATTACTGATGTTTAATTAATAAAATTTGGTTGGTTACCAAAATAACGACTTATTAATTATTCGTTCAGAATCGTATGTAATCGTCAGGTTAAAAATTCATGAAGTCACTCACACATCTGATCACTCACTCACTGGATCATTTACTCACTCAATTAAGCAGAAAGTGAATAATACTTCAGTGTTTAGAAGATAACTCACCTCCTCTCACTGATAGTGTTTTTGCAATGTGACCTTGATTGGAATCGTTTAAACAGGATATTGTCATTTTGTATTGTCGAAGACTGAATTTTGTCATAATATCCAACAGTGCCTCGTTTTTCTCAGTATCAGTTGGTTTCGAGAGGATGAACTGTTTTTGCCGATTATTGATGCCCTTCATAGAATATAATCTGATGCATAGATCGCTCGTATCGAGAAGATCCACTAAACTCTCGCGATTGATTTCCAATAGTCTGATGTCAGATTCGCTAAGTGGCCAATCGTCTTCAATTTCAGATCCATGCTCTACACGAACAATAGATAGTACCTACTCAATATACAACACACTATGAATAAGATCTAGCAATAAATTGAAAGGTTACGGAGTATAACTATACGATACGTTACCCGCGAAGTGTCAAGGCGTTGCTCTAAGTAGCTCTAACTACTCTTAGTAGCTACGACTCTATGTAGTAGGCTTTAGTGGGAGCGCGGGCCTTGAAAATTTGGCACGCAATTTTAAACTGTAATTTAAAAGCAAAATGGAAACAAAACGTTTTTAAATAAGAAAATGTTCAATTGTAGTCCGTATTGAAAGCCGTTAATGTAGCTTATATTGCCTATTCTGAGTCTCGAAAATTTCAATATACAGTAAGTGGCCGTCCACATATTACGTATGCAGCAAAAGGGAAAGAAGGTTTCGAATTTCGGCGGTTTTGCGCACTGGTGCGTATGGTGGGGGAGGGAGTTCTGAAAATATGTACGTACGCAAATATAATTGTCTAATTGTGACGTCCACAATACAGCATATGAAATCAGAACTGTAAACGTAATCACAGACTATATTCCTGGTTAATCAATTTTATGTAATATTAAAACTTTAAAATGCAAGTATTGTTAGTGTTTTATTTCTTCATAACAGTAAACAAATTTCGGCTTTTAAAATAGTATCATATTATATAATAGCATCATATTGATGACTAACAAAAAGTATATAGCCTGTGGTCTTATAGATGTCATTAGCTATTTAACCTCCGCAATGGGGGTGGGATAGAGATCAAATGTACGTGCGCATGGGAGAGGAGTCCAAGAAATTCATGCAGTGCAACAGAGGGAGCGGGTCAGAAAATGTGATTTTTTGCATACGTAATATATGGATGGGCCCTAAGTACTAAGTAAGCATGTTCGGACGAAATTGAAGATTTCATTCTAATCACAGATTATTTGGTTAAATATCTTAATTTCTTTTATTTCGTTCTTTCTCTTGGTATGCGATTGCATATTTTTCTTCCACCCAGCGCCGCCATTAATAGGCTGTACTGGAAGAGAACGAGTTTGTTTGTCGTCTCTTCCAATTAATGATGACAGCGGTGTTACGAGCAGGAAGGCTTTAATCTTCGGGAACTTAAAGACCTAGTCGTGGTGCGTGGTGTTCGTTCTGTATTTAGAATCACGAAGACTTCTTGATGATTTTGGATAGTTATATCGAAATGCTGAACGTATTTACAGCAACCTTTCTTCCATGATATAAAATTTTCTCTCGATCCGCCCGCAGTCTATAACTTAAGGTCAAACGTTTTTGAGATGCTTCGTCAAGTTCTGTAGATAGCTCTCGGCATTTCTTGCCTTGACTTCTCTCCTGGGTGAACGTCCGTTTCTCGTATGGCCTCCCTTTTTAAACCCTTCTATCTCCTTCTCTGTCGGCCGTGGCCGTTGGCCCCTTCACCTGTCTCCTCCGCCTTTGTTACATTTAATCACACGTGTGACTATCCCTCGAACGTCACCTTTCACCAAGTTATCTGCGTGCCATCTTCCGCCACTTCCTCGTTTCCGTCCCATATTCTCCCGTAGCGTCTGTTTTGTTCTTCGTCTTATCCTGTCTTTCTATCTCTCACTCTGTCCGGTAGTACATTATAGTCTGTTCAATCAATTATAGCAATTATCATTAGCGCGACGATTAGAAATGCCAACGGTTAGAAAATCCATTAGCGATAAGGAACATGAGGCTGATTTGGCATCTGTATTCCATATATATATATATATATACAGTAGGTTTAAATGTTAAATCTAAGTTCAAATCGGGCTTACTCTAGGCCTATCCTACAATTCAAATGTTCGTAGGAATTAATAAAAGTCATTATGTTAACTAGTTATTACATTACTAAAATGCAATGATAATATAATCACCGTAGGTCGTAGACTCTGCTGTTTATATAATTGCACTACAAAGGCCTATACGAAGCTTTTTCAGAAAGTTGCACAATAACAATAGTAAGAAAAACTTGAACCTACATCTCCAACGTTTCGACCTACACGTATGCCTAAATGCGAAAAACTCAGTGAGCGAGGCATTGGCTTCTTACCTCCATCGGCGTTTAAATAGTTGACCAAATGAGTTTGTCCACTGTCCCTGAGAGCTGAGATGAAATCCGTCGCTTTCTTGTTTTTCAGTATGAAGTCAAGTAGAATTCTGTTTTTATCTTCCGTTGTGTTGTCTTTCAGTTTAATCTTGTGCAAAGTCTCTCTCGTCAGAATACCACTGGCCAGTAATTTATCCAACAGACCAAAATCCGGATCAATTCGATCCACCAGCAAATCCATGTACTTCTCAATTCTCTCCTCCATTGTTATCAGACCAGTGCGACAACTTGAGGTTCGGTTGAGACTAGGTAGCCGCAACAACATGGTGGCATTGGCTCACGGCGATACTGGATGCCACATAAAGAAATAAAGCTCTTATCGTAATAGTTCCTTCAAGTGAAACGATAGTTAAACTCGTCATCATTAAGGTTAGTCCGATTTAATGTCCGCTATAGGGTAAATCTTAGAGAACGATAAAGGAGTTTGATATGGCATATAGTAAAAGGCGAAGTCCTGCAATGAAATATCATCGATGGAAAAATGGAAGGGAAAAATACCTGAGGCAGACCGAGAACAACGATCCTGGACTGAATGATGGGAAAAAGCGAATACAAGAAGATGAAGGAGGAGGAAACCCAGGACAGAGAACAGTTGCGACATTGGACTAACATGTATGAACCTGCCAGAAGGCAGAATAATATGAAAGTAAACCTCATCAATAAGCGGATGGTATGGGCTTATGGCAAATAATGCCATCATCAGAAATGACGAATATCCGACAAGAAATGTCACCTCTCGAGTTCTATTTAGGACGTTAGAAAGCTAGTGCTCTATCCGATATAAACCACACGTTACTCGATCAATATGTAAAGTCAATTTGAAGGCTAGCGACTCTACAGAAAGCGTTCGACTTTTTACTCCCTCCAATGCGATGATCTGCGATTTGCCAACGTATAATGGTGTTATCATGACCAGATTAGATTATTATTACAAATGGCAGAAACAAATTGTCGCAGGATGGTTTAGTTTAACCGACGTACAACAAGACCATTCAATGATGGATGCACTGAACCTAATATCAATCGAATACTGAATGAAGTTAGGCATGAAAAAGACCAAGGTATTTAATATTAGTGAAGGAAAAGCAACTATGGTCATTAAATATATTGGTGGAAAAGAACAGCAACACGTTTACATAGGGAGAATGGTCGCAATAGACGCAAAATACCAAAAAGAAATATAAAAGAAGAAGCAGAGCAATGGGAAAAGCGAAAAAGCGATATGCTTAAAATGGAGAGAGTCACCGAGAAAAAACCTAAAGAGCTATCTTATTAAAATGATGGCAAAGACACTGAAATAGAATGCGGCACTCTATGAAGCAGAGAAATTAGCAAGAGAAAGGCGGACATAAGAAGACTGGAGGCCTCCATAGTGTGACCTTGGAGAAGAATGGATCAAATCAGATAAACGGAACATAGAACAAATGAAAAAGTGATGGATAGAATTGGAAAAGAAAGAACCCTGACACACGATAAGAAAGAAGGAGACACATGCACACACTGAGAGGAGACTCACACAGGGCCGTAGCAAGCCATAGGGCCTAGTCTGACGCACCCACATTCTTCTTTGTACCAAATGCGCACTGCTTACCACCACTGCTACTCTTGCTCATTCATTTCTTACCACCAGACTTAACTGCTGCTGCACTCTCTAGGCTGTATTGGTCGCTAAGAGTAGATCAAGTCTCAGGATCAGTGAGTATGGGGTAGAAGTAATTTCGCACAACTATTTTCTCCAACATGCGGCATGGTACTGGAGTAAAAGAAATGGCCTAAACTCGGCCTCATTTTGAGGATGCGCAAAATGTTGTTTGCCAGTTAATCCATCAAAAGATTATGCATTATTCAATGTTCCCTCTAATTTTTGAGACAGTGTACGCAAGAAAAATTAATGATCAGTGTGCAGCTATTGGTTCACACTTTTGTGCACAGGTCCGAACTGAATGCAATGTTATCCAAATTAAGATCATATCTAAATGTCTATGACGATAAGTAGGCCTAGAGCTGTAATTTTTTGCGGTCATCACGGGATTCACAAAATTCGCTAATTTTGGATACTACAGCGAAGTTTAACGTTCTGCCGGGAATGGCTGCGAATTTGACAGTTTTTTCGAGCTGCTCGTGTTTCTGAAGTGGCAAAGGCAAAGCTTCTAAATATTAGTTACAACTTGGTGTGCGAAAACATTTGGTGGCTGTCCAGTTTAAACCCGGTACGTTTCAGAAGCATGTAAGCGCGCACATGAGCACAACTTGGAGGGAACATTGGCCCCTCTACCTCCCTAGTTCATTTCGTGTGTTTTAGCGCATTTTGTTATCTAATTGTTATCTAACTGATGTAATTGATTATACCGTGGTTTTTAGAGTAACATGCATTTCAAATGGGTGGATTTGACGTTAATAGATGTCAAATTGTAACTTATATGCACGATCGATGAACAGAAGACACTGTCCGTAGAAACTGGATGAATAAAAGAATTATTGATGAAAGGAATAATGCTTAAATGGATGCTGGATTGATAAAAGGAATTATGCTTAAATGGAAGCCGGGAAATTGGCACCCAAAAAACACAGAATTTGTGGGGTGTATCACAAAAAATAAGTCAATAACTGACTATAATCAACTATCATTCATACGAACAATAGCGGGTGCTGTCGCTGCGATATCTGCTTTGCGAACACACCATAAAAGAGCAGGTTGTAATTTTTTCCTTCTCGCCTTTCCACTCCACTACGGGCAGTCTGTGCTTAGCGCTAGTCAGTGTACGGTGCTTATTATATTCAGGTGCTTAGTGCAACTGTCCCTCCGATTAAATTCGACTGGCACATTGCATGTTCGACAAAATAGATAAACTCTGTCCCATTCTCCTTCTGTCTCACTCGAGCTCGAACCCCGCGCGCAACTCGTCTTCAAGTTTTCCAACCGAGCCATCTCCATTACCACACCACGCCTCCTGAATTCAGCACATTTTCACCCGCCAGTGTCTGCCTCAGGCTCTTCTATCCATAACCCAAGAACTTTCCACTCGAAACTAAAGTGCTGTCTCTTCAAAGGCACTTATCCCGATCCCCATAATAATACATTGTAGATTCTTGCACCTTCTATTTCTCAATTTATAACTGACATTCGCCTTGACGGCAACTGTATCTCCTCTGACCCCTTGGAAACCGGGTTCTGGTCTCTGTCGTACTACTCTCCAGACAACCCCTATGACTTGACGCAGCTCTCGAGAATAAACCTTTGCCTTGTGCTTGGCTATTTCGAGTGGCGCTTTAAAAGTTGGAAGATCGCTACAACGGCAGCTGAAATATCAATGAGGCTGATGCAGGATCCCGGTTGATGACAAACGGCAGAAACATATCTATTGTAGAGGAAGTGAGAATTAGAAAACTGGGTCATGACATTCAAATGCAAAAGGTTTGAGTAGACCCTACATATATCTGTAGACTGTCGATATATAATAGGCCCTTATTGGCACTTACTTCTGCGAAGTGAATTGATCTTCAGAGCTGGCCAACTCGAGCTTATCATAAATTGGACTCATTCTTTCTAAAAAAATCGTGACTATCACAATGATAACTTGCTTAGACACATCCCTGGCTTTGAAATTATCATAGTACAAACCCGGATGATCTTTTTGGCCCGCTGGGCTGATTTGATGCCAAGGTCAACATCCTGCACTTGGTCTAATGACGACATCACCCAGCATCATTATTATAATAATCTGACTATCGTGGGTCTATAACCGTAGTGCTGGCCACTGCCGTTGGCTAGCAGTGTCAGGTTGGTAATCGTGTCTATGTCACACTGGCACTGAATTTGGGGAGACATAGACTCGAACATGGAGAGAAAGAATGAACATATTAAATTTTAATGAAGAACAAAAATATGACAATACAATTATGCGATAACTAAACTAATACAAACAGTGTCACAGGTATCCACGTTGGCGCTATTACAATAATCGATACGACAGCAAGTCGGACTGAGGCAATTGAATCCTTTACAATGCAATACTAGCGATGATTAGAGTCACCTTACAATGCAGCATTTTATATAATTTATCATTTATATTCAATTATTTAAACTTCTGAACACACAGATTGGTATAACGCGGCCAATGATCATGTCTAAGAATGAACTGACCTATTTACGTAAGTCTCTCTTTCTCTTTATAATTATACATACATTAGTTAAGCACATACACGCACACCCATTTTATATAGTTATATAATAGTACGCATAGAGCCTATGACAGCTGCCTTATATCCCTGTCCTATATGCGAAAATAATTGAATGATACTATGCGTTCGTCACATTATAGGCGAAGTTCTGCTTCATATGTGCCATGACATAGGTTATCGGGTATACATTGTTACGTACCGGGTTATTAATAAAACTAAGGTATGATAAATTACTCTTTATTTAACAGAAAAATAACGCGAACATATAAACTCACGGTGAAAACAAAGCACGGAAACAGCACGTAGACGCCTACAGCTAACGTGTACGAAAACGTAAAGCCAACCCTGCCCAACGGCCGCCAGAGGAATACAACTGGAGAATTGACGGCTTAACTAAA
This sequence comes from Bimastos eiseni, assembly GCA_959347315.1. Taxonomy (NCBI): domain Eukaryota; kingdom Metazoa; phylum Annelida; class Clitellata; order Crassiclitellata; family Lumbricidae; genus Bimastos; species Bimastos eiseni. The sequence goes on along the minus strand of OY365810.1, from coordinate 4,277,279 downwards.
ACGACCAACGGGGTCGGTACCGAGCGTCAATCTCCTCCATTACTGTACAAACCAATGTTAAATACTCCTCCACTGTCTGACCTTTTTTAACAGAATTAATGCCCCGTTCCAAAACGTTTTAAATACGCATGTATCCCCAGATCACAGATGGTACACATAGCAACATCACATCCATGCCACAGCTGCTGCCTCCGTGGAGTCGTATGCTGCAGCACTCAGTGCACTGTGAGTGTCTGTCTGATTGGCAGTTGAAATGACAGATATTAATATATGAGGATGGACTATAGGTTCTAATATTAAGTAAGCTAAGTGACAAATACAGTTTGATTTATAATCAAGCATAGGTAATCGCTGTTCATGATGGCTAAGAATTAATAAATGTCCAATGTTAATTTGTTACACATGCATGTATAATTATAATATTAAGGGTGAGCCTAACATGACTACAGGCCTAAACAGAGCGTCGCCGAAAAAGTGGTGGAAAGAAGTTGATAGACTGGCGAAGGCCATCCTCAACTGAAAATAGTAACTTTTTATGGAATCATTTTATTTTTACGATAAACAGTAACACAATAATTATATTCGATTCATCTGTGGCAAATAGACGACCATAATCGTTTGCTGATGACCATATCTTGAATAGTTTTCCATTCGGATCAACTCTCAGGCTCTCACTCGACTGACCTAAAAAGCTCCTGAGGTCAAAAATGGTCAGACAATGTCCTGTTTCAGGATACTATGTCCTCAAGACGTAATAATTCATTCAACTTCCTTCGACGACCGAAAATAAATTTAATCGAATCGTGAACTTTAACTTCAGAACTCTCCCAACACACAACAAACAATGATTTGTCTGAGATCATCATTCCAGTGTTTGATTTCATTTGTTGCCATTTTCTTGAATACCTGGGCTACAGATAGTGTGAATTAAGTTTGGATTCGTTTTGTACTTCACTGGAAAGCGCGAGGAATCCAGGTGAAATCCAAAATGCCATACTGACTTTCTCACATTCTGGAATATTTAGAGATCAGAGTGTTGGAAATAATGATGATTTCGAAATAAAGGCAGAGTCAAAATAATTAGGAATTGATAGCTTACACAAACATCAGTGTCTAGCAACGATACGATTTTATTACCGATGCAAATCAGACATGAATTATTATCCACAGAGCTCTCGCATCGCATCCCAATACGAAATCAGGAGCAGTGTAACTCCTATAAATCAGAACCTGCAGTGTGTGGCACGGTTGCTGAGCGGTTAGGGTGGTCGGCCCGTAGCACTCAGTGTGCGCTGAGTGAGCGGGTTCGACCCTCGCTCGAGGAGTCACTGTGTAGGGACCTTGAGCAAGTCCTTAGAGCACAATTATTGGTTTGCAGCACTACTGCAATTTGCGCCGTCGAGGCGTGTGCACTGTTAAGCAAAAAATGTTGGAAGAAAGGCTATATCAAATTTAAGAATAAATAAATAAAATTAGCCTCGCAATGAGTAAAATTCGTTAACTTTAAATAGTATCTCTCGATTTCTCAAAATATTTAATGGCACGGATCCATTCGCTTTAATTAGAAAAGGTTATTGGCGCAGAATCAATCTTCATCCATCTCTCATATGAACAGGTCAGCATTCTTCGGTGCGAATGTTTTTGTTAGCTTCCACAGGCGAGGGTCGAACCCGCTCACCCAAGAGGAATGCTTCTCGCGGCGTATCTTCATCGCCATTCGTCGCTTTCCTTGAGCGGGGAAGCTGCCCGGCAACTTCATCGATTGGTCATCTCTTGTGGTCAGTGGGCTTGCACAGTCAAACCAGTTCAGAGTCATCAATGTACCAAAGCAATTTACCTTAACAATGCCAGCATTAAATTGCACAATCCCCTGTTTTGAGAACGTTAGTTCCGAACAAATTTATGGTGCTGCTTTGAGCAGATGTTTGTAATCAGCTTCACACAAGCAAATTAAGTTTCATTGTCGAATTTTAGCTTATTCAAATTAAAAATCAAAATTCGTCCCACGCTCCCTATGCTGTCAGCCACAAACAGTCGATCAGTTGGTTCGTCCAGAAGAATTCCTTCTGGATCTCCTAATCCGTGTTTTTTCACTGAGAGAATTTCTCTCTTAAATTCCAAATCGGAATCCAATAACAAAACTCGATGATTATTTCGATCAGCGACCATCACGAATCCATTTACATCGACGGACAAATGGATAGGAAGATTCATGTGACCGTTTTTGGATCCAGATTTGTGACCAAATGACTTTATGACGTCTCCATCTAAATCCACTATACACACTCTATGCAGGTCACCTTGCTCATAGCCATGACTGACCACAAAACGGCAATTGGTCAATTTTATTGCATGCCATGGAGAACGAATACCTGAGTATGATGGTAGACTTATTTTACGAATCAATTGTCCGTCTGGTGAATACTCAATTAGTTTATTTTTACGACGAACAGTAAAAATGACATTCGATTCATCTGTGACAGACAGACGACCATGATTGCCTTTTGTTGACCACTTCTTTATTAGACTCCCATTTGGATCAACTCTTAGTATTTCACTCGACTGACGTAAAATGCTCTTGGAATCAAAGATGTAAAGGCATTTATTTCTTTTGCAAGAAGTCATGTCTCTTGGCTCAATTAATTTCATCAACTTCCATCGACGACTAAAACTGAATTTCATCGAATCGTAAACTTCAACTTCAAAACACTCCCACATCACAACAAACAATTCTTTGTCTAAGATCGTCAATCCGGCGATTGATTTGTTCTTCTTTTCTTTGGCTTCAATTCTGATCGTGTGAATTAAAATTGGATCCCATTTGTATTTCTCTAGAAGTTCATCTGAAACTGAGAAGAAACTAGATTTAATTCGCAGTATAATAGGTCAATTTATTTTCTCACATCTTGAATATTCAAAGAGCAGAGTGTTTACAATAATGATGACTTCCCAACAAACACTGAAGCATTGACACAAACAAAGGCGTCAACAAAAACAAGGCATAAAACATGAATGAGAAGCAGCCATACAGACATGGTTTTAAGTAAAAGATCAACATTATCCATCGTATTGTAACTGAGCATTTATGTAGCACTTCTACACAAATGGCTATTCAGAAACGCCCTTAGCGCGACTGCCTCTGGAAATAATAGTGATGATGGTGATACCGACACTACAATCTAACTACGGGTTGAGAAGTAAATTATTCACAGACGATACGCTGCTGGTCATACATGTAGCAGTCGTTGTCAGGGTAACTTCCTTAAAAGACTCTTTAATACTGTAACACTGTATCTTGATAATACAGACAGGGTAGGCCGGCATAAATGAACCAACTTTGCATGCATATAACTCCGCCAATATTTGAAAGTTATCTATGCTTGATGTGCCAAATTACAGATATGTCACTCTAGTATAAGCTTCGAATGAGTCAAACTGCTACTAGCCTTAATTTTAAGCGAATGTTTGGAACAATCCTTGTCGTCGTTGGTGACGCACAATGGCGCCGTTGACAGACGATGATTGAGTGTTCATCCGAATTTTTGCGAACTGGTAAGATATTTAATGCATTTAAAATCATAAATAAGTTTCCAAATAGGGAATGGAATAAAATGCTTCGAATTGTGTGAATTAATCAATTGATGAAACAGAAACTTCGAGTTCTTGACCACACGAATCGGTACGCATGGCGCTCACACCCGCTACGGTATCATTGCTCGTGTGCCCGAGTTAATTTGAGGTAAGGATGATGACCCGGATACAAGCAAATCTCTCCAGAAAATTCATCGCAAAACAAGCATTTTGTGGAGCATTGTGAGAGTATTGCAAAAGATGGCCTTAATTTTAAGATATTTCGTCGACGTAAGTCCAACAGCTCCCCGAGTTTGACGGAAAGAAACGATTGTAGGAATGCAAGCGTCTGAAGCAGCGAACTACTGCTGATAAAATAAAAATGACATGGTTTAGCGATGAAAAGATTGCAACGGTAGAATGATCGTGTCTATGCTCGTGTCAGCAAAAAACAAAATGTATGCCTAACACCTGGACAGGCTCCTTTTGCGTCACAAAAGATAACATGACGAGCCAGCTCGTGCTGTTCCAAGCATTTATTTGAAATTAAAATTAGCATCGGTTTGGCTTTTGCCACGCTAAATTTTAAATTTATGGAAGTGATGTTTTATGTGAGTTTCCAGTGAATCGTTAAACTTGAAAATGCACAATATGAAAACGTAACAAATGCTAAGCAGAAATAATACTCTTTGTTGTTAAATCGTTCCTACTTGCTATTTTAAAAAAAACAGCTAAGTTGCGTGCTAATAAAAGGCTCACTTCGTTTAAGATTTTGACAAATTCAGGTCATAGGCCTATTTATTCAACACAATGTTGAATTAATATGCTTTAAGAGATAACTGAAACGAACAGAGTCGTTAAATCTGTCAGCCCTAATCTATTTCAAAGACTTCTATTGTGATTACCTAGAATACCAAGAAACTTTCTTATTACAAGTACGCCGCTGGACATGTTGATATATATATAATATTAAAGAACAATTAAATACTTCATTAAAATACATCTCTAGCTGATATTTTGCATAGACTGCGTACTGACTCTTATAGCTTTGAATCTATGTTAGTTACTCAAACTCTAATCAGAAGAATTCCACTGAGTTACCTCCAATATTTTCATAAATGTTTTCTATGACTTCATCCGCTTGCGCTGAAGGAAGCAGGTTATAATTGTTTTTAGGAAAGGTTAATATTAACAAACAATTATTCTTCAGATGTATCAAAACATTAGAGATATCACATCAAAACAGAGACAATGTTGTTCAGGCTCTTATGTTTGGATCCATGTTGTCTATCGCATTATTTGCAGTGTCCGAGATTAAGATTGCGATCAGACGAATAGAGCCTACCCATAATGCCACCCTCCTTACTTTGCAGCTCCATGTATCATGCGGGCAACTTGTTTTAATATACGGGTAAGCCTAACTAAAGATGGAAGAATCGGTTCAGTCTGAGTCTCGCAGCTGGAGGGCCTAGCTTAGATTCAACTGGCGTTTAAGATGACGCCTGTGTCCATAGTTTGCAATAGACAAAGACATTAAGATATAGTTAGCAGTCTTAATCGGAACAATGAATAGTAATTACGCACGCTTAAAGAAACCAGCGCAAATCAAAACATTGCTCAGTTTTCATGTTGCTCAGGAGCGAATAGTCCTTACCCGCGAGCGAGCATGGGCAACGTTTCTCACTCATTTTCAAGTCATCTTTAATCATCTGATCTTCGGATGTCAAGAATTTCAAAATTTCTTAGGACCATTCTGATGCTTTGTGTATAATAATAGTAATAATAATAATAATAGCTAACCACAGCAATCAGGAGATTATATATGCGATATACTTGTAGATAATTTGTATTATATCTGAGCAAGGGTCCTGTAACTATGTACCAACCTCCATGCCGACTTTCCTCGACCAATGGAGTCGAAAGACTTTCAGATGGTCTCTCGACGACTGTTAGCTTTGACTGTAGATATCCACTCAAAGACAACTCATCAGAATCTGTATTGGCATTGGAAAATTTGATTTAGTTGGACATGATTAGCTAATTTCATATTCTTGAATAATTAATTAGAATTCAATATGACATGCCCATGTTAAAATATGCAGTTCTTCATAACAGCACAGTGCCTACTATAGATTGTAATAGAATTAAATGGAATGGATTGCAAGAGAATGGGCTAAAGTAAAATGCAGTCAAATAAGATACAACGGAATTAATACACGAAATTGAATGCAGCCATAGTCACCTAATTATGATATCATACAATGTATATGTATGTTAGATGTCTTTTCAAACTAAATATATAGCCTTCGTGTCACGTATGACACTCTGGACGATGGCGCTATATAAAGTCATCGACCGGCAGCACAGGCGTGGGAGGACTACGGATGAAATGTCAACATGAAACAGATGCAGATGTCAGAAACGACTACCCCTTCCATCTCTACGATCCACAGACAAGAAATTCATGAATCAGTTGTAGATTTGGTCTGGACCGGCTGGCTGACACGGATCATGACTAGGGGACAATTCCGATACGCATGGCGCAATCTGTTAGGCGGTATAACTGTAGTAATGGAATTCAACGACACTAACAAGGCCCAGCCATTACAGCCGCTAGTCAAACAGTAACTGGACGCCCCTAGGAATCTGACGTCTGCTAGGGACGCCAAGACCCGACCAACCAGGTTTTAGGAATAGTTTCAGCAGGCGATTTGTCGTCCAATAGAGATACGAGTTTTGCGGTTGGGATGGCGAAGGAAAATCGCCTCTAGGAGGGTTCTTATAGTGTAGCAAGGGAAGGAACAGGGACTTGTTTCGGAACTGGAGGAGACGCTAGGTCGTTCTGACGATAAGGGTAATCAACGTAGTTTGGGAACCCCGTCTTCAACGTAAACCATGTAAACAGTTCTAAAAAGGACACTAATAACTCCAGTAAGTGTAGATAGGATGAGTGATATATATATAAAATTAAATAAACGTATTAAAACCATCAAGTGTGTCGTGTTTCTGAGCTTGGCGATAGAGGAAAGAACGAGCGGGTACTCTCGTCATCAAGAAGAAGGAGTGGCGAGAGTGAAACCCGCGATACTTCGATTTCCTGATAATTTTTTTCCAGAATTCCGGCAGCCTCGTCCGATGCGTTTTTCGCTTTAAATCTGTTTCGAATCTATTCTATAATAATAGCATATTGTGTACGAAATTCTTAAGGCAAATTATTGACACGACACACACACAGCTGCACACATGCATGTAGAAATGCGCTAGCCCACAGCAGCTAAATACAAAATCTGCGACTTTCAAACATAATATATATTGTAGGGCCTACTACCTAGTTAAAAATCTAATGCAAGGTCATAGACAAAAGGGGAATCCTAAGTCCTCTTGTAATAAATTAACCCCTAATGGGAACATCCTAGGTTCTCTTGTAACTTATTTTGACGTATTTGGTGACAAATGGGGTTTATTTTGAGGGTTCTAGGGCAATTCGTCGCAGGACAATTCGCCACGGACAATGAAAGGCATAGTTATGGTGTTTTGCGCCCGGGAACAAACTACGAAATCGACGCCCGTTTTACTTCACTTTTTCAAATATATTTTAAAGCTATTTATGCATGACTGTAAATAGACAAAACAATTAATTTTATATGCCCTAATTTGTTAAATAACGCTAAACAAGTATTTTAAATCTTTTGCATCTAAAAGAATTTATAGTAGCAAAGGTTTTATAATGCTAATAATAAGTAATAATACTATTTCAGAAAATTTTTGTTTTGAGACAATGTCATATTCATTATCTAATCGAAAAAGATCGGCATAAGGCAAAATTGTTCGCGTACCACTTTTTAACACCTGGAGTACCAGCATTTATTCGACTACCGCCATTTTGAAACCATTGCCTTAAAAGACAGCGGACATCTTCGAAGCATAATAAAGCTAAAGCCAGAGTATAATTATGACATTTACTTCGCACCAGTATTGATTGTCGTGAGATATGATGGAGGTTAATGTGAATTATGCCGTGATAAGATAGTATGGGATGGCGGTAGAAAGAGGAGACAGCCGAATGTATCCTGGTTGGAAAATAAGGAAAGATAACCCAAGAAAGACCATCTTGGACATTCTGAAATGTTTGATAATAGTTATAAAACTTTCGTACTTCCCAGACTTGGAAGTTTTAGTGAATGCTTTTCCTTTCCTTCTTTAGGATGTGATGTGTTGTCGTTTGCTAAAGTTGACAAAACTCCCATCTCTACAATACAATACAAAATAATTAAGTCAACATCAATGCTTTCATGACAGCTGAGCGTCAAAAATTACAATTCCTTAGTTGTTTGTTTAATACCAAAAACGGCGATCCCACGATTATATCATATGCCTCCCATGATATAATTACAGGCTTATAGTCCGCAGTAAATTATAATGAGCCATTTATTAACTTATTACTAAAAATTGATTACATTTATATCACCACCGCCATCGTACACACTCACAATTAGCCAACTCTCTGGTTAGACATGAGGAATAAACCAGAGGTTACTAGCCGATATGTAGAAAATAGACAGTTTTCATAGTAATGTCTCATAAAAGTTAAGCATAAGACATACCAGTAAGTAAATCAACCTTTAGAAACACACCGCCAGTAATTATTACAATATTAATAAACATAATAAAGTATAGAATATTTCTCAGAATCAAAATTTTAAAAATATTGTTGGCCATTAACATACTAATTCTAAACTACATATAGGCCTATATATAGTTTAAAAACTAATAAACTACACCACACCCACTATACTTCCTCAGCTGAACCATCAAGAGCTGCTCTAACTCTATGAATCTGTCAAAGCACGCATTGCTCAGGCGCGGCAACAACCCTTTCTAAACAGGTATGCCCACGTAAGTATCTGAACGACTACAAGTATGATAACAGGAAATATTCTGATTACTGTGACTGGCAACGAACTGGTCACATGACAGTTAATCGCGCGACACATAATCGAGCGATATTTGATATCGCGTGTGCATCGCTTTTGTCAGGAACTTTAAAAACGCTATTTTAAGTATCTTCATACATTCATACAAAAGTGTATACATGCATATACCTGCACATATACACGCACGTACATACATGAACACATACAGGGTGCTGCCTACGGAATTGCTCTCTGCATTCTGATTATGCCCTCTATTTCTAATACTCACGGAAGTACTCAGCGGCTCCTTTGAAGTCCTCCAGTGACCAGGTAAGCGTAACCCGTATAGCGCTTCTTATCGAGAGCACCTCAGTGAAGACTCTACCAATAATTCCTTTCAATTTATCCGTTTTCAGTAGATCGATCAGCTGCAGTAGCTCTTCGTGCGTTGCACAGTGTATGTAAATAACGACGCTCTGTCCCTTCCTGGCCGCAATTAATCTTAACTGGACCAATCCCAGAAACCGAGTAGCTTCTTCTGAAGAACGATTTCCGAGAACAGTAGTTATCCGATTGATGATATCCTCCTCGACTTCGTCTGGGTCTCCAATGGAGTCTTCAAGATTCGCGTGAACTCGAACAACGACTGTATATATTTAGAACAGAGGCTTATTTAAAATAATTTATTTACGAGTTATGTGAAAACTGCGCAATGCAGTGATATCGCAGTGGAAAATGAATAGCACATGCAACGTGCGTATTCCAAAAGACAGGGAGGAGGATCATTGAGCAACGCAATGTAAGATGAACACCTGGCAATATGCGTTTCGTCTGTTATTAACAAATGTAGCCAATACACGGGCAGGAATACTACATGTACGTCTGGGTTCGAAGCCAGATATGTTCCATTAAAGTTCGCATGATTTACGATATTTTCAGGCTGTTGAACTTGACATCTTGCCGTATTCGTAAAACTTTATTTTCTATTCGACCAACATTCTCCAATTCGACAGTATTTCTATTATCATAATTGATTATTGCTTTTAGCAATTAAAAATATCTTTTTAATTAGTCACTGTACTGGAAGAGATGATTTTGTCCATCGTCTCTTCCAAAGGTATATGGTGGCGAGCGGTGATAAGTCGTTGTGGTAGCTGGCTTTTCTCTTCGGTAGGTGTATGTTCGTTTAGCCACGGAATCAGCGAAGACTTTTTGATGTTACGATTTATATTAAAATGCAGACGTATATTTACAGAAAACTGGTTTCTATAATAATTGTAGATTTCTCGATTCGCCCTCAGTCAAACAACTCCGGCATCAGGACATGCGTTTAGAGATGCTCCGCAAATCTCGTCTGTAGCACTCCGCACTCTCCTTGCCTATTGACTCCTTCTTGGGCGAATTCTTCCTTATTGCCCGCGTCCCATATTTATATCCTTCCTCTCTTCCCTTGTCAGATGTCTGCTTAATTTCTTCACCTGTCGCCCCTGCCTCGCTTGCTTCCATCGTCCGTCTGGACCGTCCTCCTTCCGAGTTATCTGTCCCGTCTCTCGTCACTCCCTCGCTTCCGTCGTCGTGCCCTTGTCCATAATCTTCCATAATGTGTCTTTCTACGTCTCCTTCCTGTCTCTCTATTTAACCCTCTATCTCTTGCTGTCAGATGCGTGAATCTGGTAATGCGTTGGGAGTTGTATTAATTAAGCAATTACAGAAGCGATTAGCAGCGGCTACTGGTCTGTCACGTACATGTAAAGTTCATTAAGTGCATAGCCGATCTGAATATTCTGTAGTCCAGCTTGATTCGAATGTTCACATGAAAACTAATAGCTACAATTTCATTTAAACTAAATAATACATAATAATACATAATAATCATAAAGCCTCCGTCGATTGCGCAACTTGTAGTGTCCATTATTACACGGTTATTTTGACTACCATATAACCACTTGTTGATTATTCGTTCAAAATCTTAGCTTTAATCGCAAGGTCAAAAATGCACGCATTCATTCACACATGGGATCATTTACTCAATCAATCAATCAGAAAGTTTAGAAGATGACTCACCTCCTCCTTCTGAAAGAGTTTTTGCAATGTGACTTTGATTGGAATCGTTTAAACACGCAATTGTCATCTTGTATTGTCGAAGACTGAATTTTGTCATGATGTCCAGTAATGCCTCGTTTTTCTCAGCATCAGTTGACTTCGAGAGGATGAACTGTTTCTGCCGATTATTGATGATTTTCGTAGAATATAGTCGGATGCATAGTTCGCTCGTGTCAAGAAGGTCTACCAAACTTTCACGATTGACGTCCAATAGTCTGATATCAGATGCGCTAAGTGGCCAATCGTCTCCAAATTCAGATTCTTTCTCTACACGAACAATAAATATTCACCTTCGATTATTCAAATATGACAGAGTTGCAGTGGTTTAGACTCAATTTTAACAAATTGTATATGAGATCTACCCTTTAATTGAACGGTTACAGAATACAGTTATACAGAGTTGCTCGTTACCCTCGTAACTTTCAAGGCGTTGCTGTAAGTATCTCAAACTCCTTTCAATAGCTACAATAGCTACAACTGCACGTGGAACGACGCTGCTTCAGGAAAGTAGGAGAACAACTATTGTAAGAGAAACTTGACCATGCATCACCACCCTTTCGAAATATAATTGTGCAAAATCAATGTGCGGGTTACACTCAGTGAATGAGGCATTTGCTTCTTACCTCCATCAACGTTTAAATAGTTGACTAAATGAGTCTGTCCACTGTCCCTGAGAGCTGAGATCAATTCCGTCGCCTTTTTGTTCTTCAGTATGAAGTCAAGAAGAATTTTGCTTCTGTCCGCTGTTGTGTTGTCTTTCAATTTAATCCTGTGCACGTCGTCTCTCGTCAGAATACTACTGGCCAGTAATTTATCTAACAGACCAAAATCCGGATCAATCCGGTCCACCAGAAAGCCTCTGTGCTTTTCGAATTTCTCCTCCATTAGTATTAGACGCCTTCGATAATTTGTCTCACGGTGGACATTCGACAAAAATAGCAAAAACGTGGTTGAATAGGTTCACGGTGATATTAAATGCCAGATGAAGAACGCTCTTTTCGTAAAGACCTTTCAAGTGAAACCATTGTTAAAACTCGACATCATTGAGATAAGTACAATTAAATTTCGTTAGGGTTAGCCTAACCTGATCAATTAGCGGATGCCATGGGCTTATGCCAAATAATATTATCATCACCCAAAATGACGAATGCACGACGAAGAATGCCTTGTCTCGAGTGCTATTTGTGAATATAATAAGCTCGTACCTTATACTCTACCCGTTATTAACCATACGTTGTTCGATCAACATGTATAGTCAGTTTGACGGTAATCGACAGAAAAAGTCCTGTGAGTCGCGATTTGACAGCTAATAATAATAATTCAATAAACAACACTTTAGTTTACATATGGGTGTTATCTAGGCCAGAATAGGATGTCAGTTACGAGTTGTCTCAGGTTGTACCTCCTTACGTGACAATAATGATTGGTTTCGTATAAACGATGTATGTCAGACAATGATGGATGAACTGAACACAAAATCAACCAAATAATGAATGATAATAAACCCAAAAAATGCAAAGAATTTGAAGATAAGTAAAAGGAAAGAAACTGTAGTCTGAAAACACATTGGAGGACAAGGTATAGAACAGGCAGTGAAAGAACTTTGCTACTTGGGACTTTGGGAGTATGATCACGACGGATTCCAAATCTTTGTAAAGAGACCCAACTGCAAAAGCACTTTAACCTGAATAAGCGACAGAGATCATGAAGACGTACAGATCCTTAAAGCACGATATCCTACAATAGACATGAACCGACGCTCTGACCACAAATAGTTTCAATACAACGCTCCAACTCGAGAAAGCGATGAATTGAGAATTTTAGGCCTACAGATGTACGAAAAATGAATATCTGATTGAAATCAGGAACCTAAGGATTTAAGATAAGGTTTTCTATCTGTCACCTCACACCTGTTAGATATACATGTTGAGACGCGGATCATGGTGATGCTTGGTTAGAAGCTAGGAACCAACCTAAGAGGTAAATATACCAACTCATAGCACCGAACAGATTCTAATATAGGCAATCATTAAGTTTATTTATTTAATTTATAAGTGTGAATTCTGATGGTTCCAATCACATGTGACTGGATCTCATACAGGAGACGGTTTTAGTAATCACACGAAAAAAACAGTCTATGGAGTGGATGAACCATTTCGGATGGAAGGAGATGAGTTGATGGGTGTAGCGACTGTCGTCAGCATATCGGTGAGGACCAATTCAAATCGTTGATGGCCAATTCAATATGTTTGAATAATTAGACAGCAAGTAATGAAGGATGAAAAACATTGGCATAAAACCAGAACCTTTAGGAGCGCCACAAGGAAGATGGCTTGATTGTTATGAGGTTCGAACGGATAAAGAGCGGGTAAAGAGACATTGTTGGATCGATAAAAGAGCAGTGTCAGTAAAATCGAGTCATATCAAAGTCTATTGGGTACTCCCAACCAAATATATCTTTGCAAACACTTCACCATACAGCCAATCAGCTCGCTCTTTCTCGACCCCCGTCGCAACTCATTTCAAGTTTTTCAACCGAGCCATATCCATCACCGCACGACGCCTATTGAATTTCGCACATTTTCGCCCACCACCATCTGCCTGAGGCTCTTCTATCCATCACCCCGATTACTTCTCGCAAGAAACTATGATCTCCCTCAAGAGCTCTTACCCCATTCTTCTGACCATCCACCTTCCAATTCACGGCATAGAAGACACTCACCATAATAGCAAGCAAGTCTGCCTCTTTCGACAATTGAAAATCGGACTTGACCTTCTTCGGATAACCCACATGACTTGACGTAGCGCTCGTGAATAGACTTTGCCCTATGTTTGACTCTCAGCGGCGCTTTATAAGTTTGGTCATTTCGAGTACGAAATCTGAAATATCAGTGAGTCTGATCCAGGTCGATGACAAATGGCAGAAACAAATTTATTGTAGCAGGAAATGAGAATTGCTATGAAAACTAGGTCATAACTATCATATATAGAAGCTTTCAGTATATTTACCTGTAGAATGTCGAAACGTAATAGGCATTTATTGGCAACTTATTGCAGCGAAATGTATTGACCCTTAGAACTGATATAAATGATCTCAAAGGAGATTGGAGGCATCCTTTCGAAAAAATCCTAACTGTCTCAACGATTTTCGGCTTATACGCATCACCGGCACATCATAATATACAAACCCGGATGATCTTTTAGGCCCTCATTAGATGCTGAGGTCAAATTTCTGCATTAGGTCTAATGACGGCCAAATTACCCAATTACCCAAAGTCATATAGAAATCTGCCTATCGTACACAAGCCTAAACATAGTGTCGCTGAACAAGTGGCGGAAAGAAGTTGATAGACTCGATTCTGAAGACTATACGTGAACATCGGTTCCCTGTCCGGAAGTGCATTGGGTTCAGAATCGCTACCTTGGTATAACGATGTCAGCTGGTCTTGCTTCAGACTACATGTACCTACCAGAGCTGTGCCGCCCTTAAGGTATTCACTGCAGCGAAAGGGTGATTTTAATCCCAGTAGCAATAACTGAAAAATTGCAACTATACCTTTATCGTGTTGAGCTTACAAGTTGCGTGGATGGAACGTGCTCTCCCAGAAGTGACACATCTCAAAGCATTTGAAGTAACATGGCGCAAAAAACAGAGCTTGGCTGTGTTGGAGTCGGAAGTGACTCGAAGTTGTTCCTTGGAAGAAGGAAACAATATGCGGCAGCCCGCAATATTTAATTTATGAATTAATGAATGTATGAATAGATAGATAAGTTTGGTGACTGCTAAATCGTATGTCTTCTACTCGTGTTTTATGTTCCATATGACCATATGAGATCACGCGTCGGTCATATGGAGACAAAGATTATGAGTAGAAGACCTACGATCCTGTAATGTTATTGCAGTATATAATATTTATACAATATAACAGGAGTATCATCATTTGGAGGCGTGGATGATGATCCAACATCAACATCATGATGTTGATGTTGGATTCTATAATTATTATTAAGTTGACGTCATAGGGGCTTCCGCAAACTTTACATCTCAGAACCGAACCCATGAAATTCATAGCACAAAAGATATATACTCAGGTTCACCGTTATTCAAATAGACCAAACAATCATTCTGAACAGCAAATATTTATTTCCTGAAAATGTTTTGGTGTCCAACATAGACTAAAATAGAACGAAAAATGGAGAAAGTAGGCCTATAATATTTTACAAATGTGATGCACTACTTAAGATGAAAGGATCTGGCAGAACCATTGCATTCATTTATAGGCTGTTTAATATTAATAAGTTGAAACGTTCCAAACTTTATGCCTCAACCACGGTGAAGAAAAATTTTCCTTCATGGAATAAAGAACTTGGATTTTCCTTGTTGTCAATACCATCATAAACATCGTAATCTGTTAGTTGCAATCGATTAAATAACTCAAGTGCAACTATATACGAATTAAGAAGTTTATACGTGTTAAGGAAATGACGACAATACAATGACTAATAAACGTGTCTCGTTCTTGATTAGGCGGTCGCCCTCCTCAAAAGGCAGCACACCACTACGATAGAACTGTGGCGATACAAAAGCTAAGTAATAGTATTCACATCACTGAAATTCTGAGTAGTCTTCCAGGAAAAACTATTTTAAAGTTGACCTGGATAGGGTGCTGCAGAAGCAGAATCCTCTATGCACGAATGCAAGGAATCACCTTCATCAACACGGGAAGGGAATGTTGGAAAGCCTGAAATAAGAGAACAATCACACCCACCCATATTTAACATAATGTTTTTATGTGCAACATTAAGATAGAGTTAGCTAATCAAGATTTATTTGGAACAATAAATTAACACTAGGTGAGCTTAAAAGAAACCAGATTGAATCAAAACAATGCTCAATTTGTATGTTGCTCAGGAGCAAAATGCTCCTACACGTGAGCGAGCATAGCCAACGGTCTCGTCCATTTTCAAGTCACTCAGTCATATGGCTTTGGATATTTTGAGTTGCAAAACTTTATGACCTTTGTGAGGCTCTGTTTATAATAATGACGCACCACAGAAGTTATAAGAATATAATTACAATATACTTGTATATGTTTTGATATTATTGAAATCAAAGGTCTTTTAATTAATTATGTACCCACCTCCATGTCGACTTTCTTCGACCAATGTACTTAAACATCTTTCAGATGACTTATCGGTGACAGTTAGCGTTGACTGTAGATCTCCGCTCAAAGACAAGTCGCTAGAACCTGTATTAGGCATTGGAGATCAGATTTAATTTGACATGATTAGTTAATTCAATATGCTTATGTAATATATTAGAACTCACTTCAACATGGGCATACTAAATATACAGTATTTCACTGCAGAATACAGGACTGTATAGAATTTAATTAACTTGAATGGAATGAAAGAGAATAGGCTATTATAGAATGAACTAAAACGGGTTTCAATGTAATTAATACAGGAAGTGGAATGCAGTCAAAGTCACGTGTCGATAATACAGATGTCTTTTCAAACTATAGATATAGCCTGCCTTCAGTTTCCTGAGGATTTCTTTCCGTAACTCCGGCGCCATCGTCCGATTTGCGTTTCATTTTAAACCTTTTCTGTATCCATTCTGTAATAATGGTATATAGTACACAAACCTCTAAAGGCAGAATGTTGTCGCGGCACAAACATAGCCTACAGCTACAAACATACAGGTACGTGTTGACACGCGCACCGACAGAGCAGCTGGCTACAAACCAGCGACATTCATTCTCTACAATTATTATGGTACTACCAAGTAAACAAGTCGAATATTGACCATATTATTATGGTACTACCAAGTAAACAAGTCGAATATTGACCAGTGTGAAGTCAGAGTAGGCCTATAAACCACAGGCGAGTGTAAATCAAATCCTCCTGCAATTTATTAATGGGGACATCGGTGGTTCTCTTGAATCGTATTTTGAAGCATTTGGCCACAAATGGTTGTTGTTTTGAGACATTGCTTTATTCATTCATTTATTCATTCATTCATTCTGAACTTAGACCTATATATTGATATCAAAACATTTATCATGTTAATTATGAGAAAAGCATTAACTAAGTAAGTCAGTAATGAAGGCAACGTTTGAAAATAGTAATTAAATAGTGATTAATGAATTTCTATATGGTGTTGGAATTATTTTCTTTATAATAAATAGCAATAGCAACGCCTACATGTTCTTTACCCAAGAACAAAATTAATTGACGCAGAGAACACTGGGGTCGTAGTGTCATAGATCAACGTTTTCTAAACTGTGTTCCGCGGAACCCTAGGGTCTCGTGAGGTGAAAGCAAGGGATACCCGGTAAACTTTCAGTGTGACAATATTTTATGTTAGAATTTGTTATATCGGTCACATCATAAAATGTTTACAGTGTCCTATTATAATCCAACTTGCAAACAAGGATTCAAAGTGCGTAGCACGTTGTCATGCTGTTGAAGGTTCTCTAGTGAAAAATATTGGAGTACATAATCATGTTCCAGATTCAGCAAAAATGGAAGCACCAAATCAGGTATTTATCAATATTAAATAGGTACATGCAGAGTTCGCGGTACAACTCTACATGTACCTATTTAATAGCGTATGATGTATACAAAGTGTATACTACAACTGCAATTGGGTATTTAAGCGAACATAGACTATTTACACATACCATATAAAATGAAATCAAACATCATGATACTACCTACCAAAATAATTATTTCAAGTGAATTAATTTTGATTAAAACCAGGATCATAACAGAGCACACAGAATTGAATTTTAGAGCGTTTAAGGCTATGCCCAGAAAATTGTTAAAATTGTAAACAGGAAATTGTTAAAAGTGGATTTACAAACAATAAGTAAGAACGTCAAATTAATTCGCCAGGTGGCAGCCTATGGTGCTAGTTTTGGTTCACAACGTATTGGGAACTTCGATTAAACAATGAAGGTCCGTGATACATGAAGTTTCCAATTGGCAAGCAAAGAGGCAAAATAGCATAAGCTGATAAAATGTTTGTTGTATAACGAAACCTTCAACCTACCCCCACCCTACACAATATACCGCTAACAAAACGTGACCCACCCACCTACCCCTAGAGCGTTATATAATATGGGAAGGCCCCTTAGTTTGACACATTGAGTAGGCCTAACTGTGCGATGGTGGTGGAAGATGATGTGTAGAGTTGGGTGTCGTTTAGTGGTCAACGGAGGAGAATTCTGTAAGATGGTTTAATGGCTTGGTATTAATAATAATGATGAGTGGACCTTGAGGTACGCCAAAAAAGAGCGGGAGAGGTTGTTCCTTTATCCTCGCATCTCTTTCTGTCTGGTGACTCTGATCAATACGCTTCCTTTACCTGGTAAAATCCATCTATCTCACGCCTCTTTGTTTGCCTTGTCACGTTCACTCAGCGTAGTAAATATTTCATTGCCAGTCCAGTTTCTCTCTTCCGGCTTCTCTCTTTGCCTAATGAAGTACATTATTCTCGCGGCCTTCTTAGTTAGAATATAAGGGTAGTTAGAGAAGTACATGTGGTTGATGTATGAGAAGCTGTTGGTGTCTGTCTGCGTTCTTTGTCAATGACTGTTGATTGTATATTGATTACCGTATTTTCGAGTTTCAACAGTAAGGAATAAACGTTGAAACCGAGCCATTGTTGTTCCTAATCAATTCCTATAATTCCTGGTTATCAGTGTTGCCCCAAAATACCCTTGCCAGTCCGCATGGTCCGAGTCAAGAAAAAGGAGGCAAAGTCCGCGCTTTTTGATCCTTTGGGCACCACAAGAGGCAGAGATTGTGAGAATCTGCCAATCCGGATGTTCCCTACAAGCTGGTATCCGCTACAAGAAAATAAGTTCCTAACCGATTGCCTTAAAAAATATCTTTGAGTTGCAAAGATTCCTCAATAACATAGTACCTAGTCATCCAGCCACCCAGACCAAATCAAGAACAGTCCTGACCCTTCGCTTGCTTCTATTTTCACCAGACATCAACTGGAGGAGGGCATGCTGCGTTCTATCCAATGTTCATATTATTAAAACTTATATCATATGCATCATGAATATTGCGCCCGAGTGCGCGAGTACATGTGCGCCTTCTGAGCAGGAATAATGTTGATGCATTCAGGTCCAATTTATTTTGGACTCTCGAATGTTATGGTTTTGTGTTTGTAATTCCACAGGTTTTGTCAGGCGATCGGAATATTTTTGTCAGAAAACCATATGCCTTTTGCTGTCGGAATCCATTCTAAAGACATCGATGAATATAATAAGGCCTATTTTTATTATTATTATCAACAACATTTTGTTTCACTTAATTGTTTAATGAAATGCCTGTACGCGTGTTTCGCTTGCTAAAACCTTTTCTCAGCGTCATTCTCGCTATCAGCTACAAGATGCAAGTTATTTATTCTACGTTAATTGTTTGAATTGAAAAATAAAAATCCCTCCCGCGTTTCCTTCGTTGTCAGCCACAAACAGTTGACCATTTGATTCATCCAGTAGAATTCGTAATCCATGTTTTTCGTTTGAGAGAATTTCTCTCCTAAATTTAAAATCTGAATCCAATAGCAAAACTCGACCTTTGACGTAATCGGCGACCATCACGAACTCATTTCCATCTACCGTCAAATGGATAGGAAGACTCATTTGTCCAATAGTCGACTCAAGTTCTCCACCAAATGATTTCCAAACTTTTCCACATGCATCCACTGTACAGACTCTGTGCATATCACCATCATATAGACCGTGACTGACCAGGAGCTGACCATTGGTCAGTTTTAGAGAGTGCCATGGTGCCGGATGCCTGAGTCTGATAGGTCTATTTTACGGATCAAATGCCCATCTGGCGAATATTCATTTAATTTATTTTTCATATTAACAGTTAAAATGATATTCGATTCATCAGTAACAGACGACGCCCATTCATTATCACCTCTTGTTGACCATTTATTTATTACTTTTCCGCTTGGGTCAACTTTACAGATGTCATTGAACTTCTGTGGGCCTTTGTGATCAAAGATGTAGGCCCTAGAGACCTTTATTTCTGATGCAGGATGCTATATCTCTTGGGTCTGTCAATTTCTTTATAATATAAAGAAATTCCATATTATAGAATCTACGATTGAGACTTAGTTTCATTGAATCGTGAACTTCAACATCCGAACTCTCATCATGCACAACAAACAATTCCTTGAACATGTCTAACAATGTGAATCCACGAACCGATTTCGCTTTCACTTCTACAACTTTCGTTCTGATCGCCTGAATTAAGACAGGATCTGTTGCACATCTATCTGAAAGTTGACCTGAAAAAATATTAATTTATTTACTGCATTTTATAGCAGGGCCTATGGATGATTGGTTAAGAAATGTACTAACATGTCATAAAAAGGACACAGATGAAGACGTATTGAGTGTGTTTCAAGCAGGGCTCTTAATTTCATGATGAAGTATCAAGATACTTGGCATCGCCGATACTTTTGTCAATACCGTAGTGAGTATCGCGATAGTGTTATTTTGCTGGCATCGCTTGATTATGGCGATACCTTTCTTTAGTCTGTTACCTTTTCCAACTGAAATTTGAATGGTTTCTCAATAAATATGAAAAGTTAATCGTTAGACCTACGCTTAAAAAGATATGTATGGCTTCTTTCGGCCACATAAACCTTTGTGCGAACAGATGGAATAATTTCTTAATAGGGAAATGTTCGAAGTAGGCCCTTTGCATTTACGATCCCTGGTAGAAGTGGCTTGCCTAATTAATTTTAGAGTGCTTTCGAGGCACTCATGTTAGTCGATATTGAAACTCAATAGGACTGATGGTTCTATTATTGGCCGTACGATATCAAAGCATGGTGTTCGAACAGTTTTCCTAAATGGTCCTTCAAATGCATTGTGATTGGCCCAAGGGATTCAGCGGGAGATTCCCCATAATTATCGATGCGGAATCTGCGAGCATATTGAAAAGAATTTATAAAAGTGGGGTCTATTTGTATTGGTATTGCAAATACGTTACAGTACAATACTTATGCCAATGTCATTCTACATCACAATGACAATCTTCATAAATGGTTTTAGAAATCAGACTAATAATTCCATATATTCTACTGAAGAAGCTTCACCTGTCTGCGTCGTTGCATCGCGAGTATCTTTTTTCTTGAAGAGTTTCAGCATGTGAAAACTTTCGGTCATCCAATTTTTAATCACAGGCATGCATTGAATGAAAAAATGATCAAACGTCCGTATAACGCGTATCGTATAATAATCATTGTCCTTTTGCCGAAAGTTAGGTTAGCAATAGTAGTGCAAAAAGAGTAGTAAAAATGTGTATAGTACCGGAATGAGGAAAATAGAGTCCTCTCAGCCAATCAGAAGCCAGGGATTTCTATGTGAATGGATGATGTCACTAGGTAGGCGGAGCCTAACACGACGAGGGATGTAAAAGAGATTGCTAACACTACGCTGGTACCTTACTTTGCATACGCATTCTGCAGTAGACTGTTTCCCTGTTCTACGCACAGCGGATGACCATACGGGCTGAGCCTCGATATATATCAACATACTTACTATCATACCTAACCCGCACTATACCATCGCAATTATAATGAACTCGGCCATAAGGCAAACCTCAAATAGCAACCGTAAAGTCCATAAGTCACCGCGGCCTCGTAGTAACCCATATTCGAAAGTTTAAAAGCCTAACAACTGTCACTATTATATCTAATAAAGTTGCAAAACGTTTCAGGGTTAACAATAATAGCAATTTACTACAAACAATAGCGCACACATAACTTTGGATATTAACAGAAAAATAACTACTACACACATAATCCTTTCAAATTAAGGAAACCGCCTGTTGAAGTTAATTGTCTTTCTCCCAGTAGAGTGCAATTTATCATCGTCAACAAGAACCATAAAAAATAAATTCAATAATTGTTTGTCCATTATTTTAGTTCAAAAATCGAAATCCGTTCATTCATCCAATCATTGTCAGCTACAAACAGTTGACCGTTTGACGAATGCAAAAGAATCTTACATGGATCTTGTATTCCATGTTCTTGTTTTGAGAGGATTTCTCTATTAAATTCCAGATCTGAATTCATTAACACAACTCGGCTATTCATTTGATCAGCAATTATCACAGATTCGTTGTTGTCAATGGCCAAATAGACAGGACGAGTAATTTGTTCGGTCCACATAGATCCAACGGTTGACAACAGTAAGTTTCCTTCTGCGTCCACTATACAGACTCCATTCAAATCATCGTAGCCACCATAACTTACCACGAAATTACCATTGGCCAGTTTAGCAGCATGGAATGGATAATAAATATATGAGTCTGATGACAAATTTATTTCACGGATCAACTGTCCATCTGAAGAATACTCATTTAATTTATTATTATTAGTAACAGCTAAAATTATGTTTGATTTTTCTGTAACAGACAGACTGTATCCCCAATCGTCTCCTGTTGACCATTTCTTTATTAATTTTCCACTTGAATCGACTCTTAAGATATCACTTGACTGACGGTAGCCTCTGTGATTGTTGATGTAAAGACATGTATTTTTGTCGCAGGATACTATATCCAAAGGATCAACTAATTCCTTAAAATTCCAGCGACGACTGAAACTGAATTTCACTGTATCATGAACTTCAATGTCTGAACTTTTGTCGCTCACAATAAACAATTCTTTGCCTAAAATCGCAAATCCACGAATCAATTTCTCTATCTCCTTGGCGGAATGTCTCTTGATCGTCTGAACTGGAACCGATTTGCTTTCGCGTCGAAGTTGAACAGAAACTAAACACGTATACTTAAAATAAATAACTTTGTTGATTTCCATAAATTATCTTTTAAAAGTAGAATTAATGAGAGGGGTATTTAATATGAATCTGATTTTGAAGATACAAATAATAGAGTCTATTATCTGGATTGTGCTGCTATACTGATCGCATACATTGATCATAAAGAAGGAAGACATAAAAAGATTAGAGGCCTGCGAGATGTGAATGGAGAGAGTAAGCTGAGTGGATCGCATTACAAACTATTAAATAATACAAATGGTGGGCGAAAGATGATCTTTGATAGGAATAATTAGAAACCGACAGAGAACATGATTGGGACACATAATGAAGGTAAACTTCTTCCAAAGAACTTCTATTCCGGGATGAATGGAGGTGGAAAACATGCGAAGATTAAGGTGGATTGTTGTTGGACTGGATTAGGGATGAACCGCAAAAAGGTTCGCAACTCGACTCGGCCCGACTTTCGTAGTACTCAGACTCGAAAAACAATAGGTCCGAGTTTTAATGTTTCCGATTTTCTGTTCAAAATGAAAATCGAATTTTTTATTTCACAAAACGACAATCGACCTAACTGGTAAACACAAAGGCTGCTACTATCAGTGCTCACTAGCTACTTCTTCTTAGTGTAAACTAAGATAAAACTTTTTTTAAATAATGAATGTGAGCAAATTGACAAACTAAAAGTCAAGATAATCAGACTAGGCAAACTGAATTCGTAAGACTCGGTACTCGGACTCAGCAAGAAATTCAAACTCGGTTCGTCTCTTTGACTGGTTGATGAGAGGGTTGCAGCAAGCTGAAGACAAGACCAGGAAAACGTGTCGAATGGCGACTTGCGAATCTGCCTAGGAAAGCAGAGAACCAAAAGAAAATGGGCAGACGATTAATTTAGTGTGAACCAGAAAGAATCATTCAACTTGTTTGTTCTGGGTTAATAAAACTAATAGCTACCTTGAACTTCATGTGCCATTCTTTCGATATCAACGTACGTTGATGAACCTTGGTCATGTTCGTCAGACGATTCTAGAAAGATTAACATAAGCAAACAATTCTTCACTGGAACTAGTTATAGGAAGATGAAGCATAAAATATAACTTTGTGGTATGGCAACAACACGCTTTTGCCGTACAACTTCTGTTTATGGTCAAAGCTAGAAAATAATTGAAAGTTCTTTGCTTCGCATTAAGCATTACGCTTGCCATTTTCACATTATATTGTGCTTCCTAATAACCTAAAATATGCATCTCAGCTAAAAAGGTCTGAGAGCAGTTTGTTAATAAACGTCAGCGTAGTCCATGGTCCAAGTTAGCTGCTGAACTCTAGTTAGTTTAGCACTGCTCGTCACTACAATATTGGAAATGCACAAAGTTAGCGATATATTTTTCAAATCCCTACATTTGGTCATTGGAGAGGCAATCATATTTCAAAGTTAATGTTGTTTGACATGATATCTGATTGCTTATTTTGTGCTATTAAGAAGCTTAGTAAGTTTAAGTTTATTTTCTAACTTATTTAGATCGTATTGATTTATTATATAAATTGAAATTTTAACTATACTCTAACTTCAAAGGAATAAATTATAATGTGTAGAATTTATGGCAAAATGTATTATCTAAATACAAATAAAACACATCAAAAGGTGTCAATATTCTAAATAAAAGCGAATTACTACAAGAATCTGCGGTGATTAGGATGATTTTGATGACGAAAGTCATTTCGATTTGTAGACCGGATAGAAAAGTAGCACTCTTGTAAAAGTTTTGGATTAAAAAGAGTTTATATGTCAGCTATACACCGACATTTATCGGCCTTAAAAATACGTCTATCATCAGATGCAAATATTTTTATCTATTTCATGCAATTAAACTGCGCTGATGTTGACAGTCTACGTTTTGCTATAGAAGTTCATTTGTATACCTTTGCCAGACATTTCCTTTGTTCCCTCCAGTTTACGTGTTAAGCGCCGAACTGTTCTCAGTAGAAAGTCTTGGAAACATGCACAAACAACATTTACTGTTGAAGGAAGTTAACGTTGTCATCATCATCATCATCATCATCATCATCATCATCATCGTCGTCGTCGTCGTCGTCGTCGTCGTCGTCGTCGTCGTCGTCGTAGTCATCAATATCATCATCATTATCTTCAGGGAAATTAAAATGTATGCACACTATGCACACGCCATTTATGAATCGTTTAAGAAACATGTGTATAAAAAATATCAAAATTGTCAGTGAAAATATTATATGGGTAAGTAACAACCATAAACCTATACCTGGCGACTGACTATTCGCAACTCAGATGATGTGTACTGAGCGAATTAATCGCAAAAATGAATATAATAATGAACGTAAAAATGAACTAGCGCATTACTTTTCTTATAAGTTTTCTTTGAAGTGGTGCTAAAACATTTATAGCTAAAATTGCAAAGGAATTTCTGCACAGTTCGAAGTCACAGTCACAACATACACCATTACTTGTAGCAGTTTAATGAAGCATGATGCTATGATCTCTCGAATATTTCGTGGAAAGTTTCTCTTGCTGCAAACTATCATTACGTAGGGCATCATTCTCATTATGTCGAAATTTTCTGACCTTATGTTTTGTAGAGTTTCATTGGATAGCCAATGCTATAGACTCAAGAATATGTAGGTAGGCCAACATGTACTAGTATCTAAACTGCTCAAAGGCAAATTAAACACAATGTAGCATTTTATTTCAATCATGTGTGGTGCAAACATTTAGAAAATGGCAGGCATATGTCGCTCATTTTAAGACTTTATGAATTAACAAATAACAGATAATTAAAGATAACTTCAACTTTTACCTATTTGTCTTAGGTTTGCTTCTTGTAGTTCAATAAGCCTTTCGTTCTTTTTTAGCTCTTGCTCCAATTTTTCTTTCAGATCCAGACATTCTTCATTGCTGTCTATAAACAGTGTAAAGTAGAATCAACTCAATTTGGTAATTTTTACTCAATTATATCAGAAGCAGTTTAATAAGTGAAGTCGGTCATGAAATTGACTGTTCACAGCTCACAAAACCTACGATATCTCGAAGTCATCGCCAAAACTGACGTGGAAAAGGCTGATCATTTGTATTAAAAAAATACAGAACGAGTGCATTGTGGCATCATTTTAAGCCAATTAATATGTAACCTACTAACTGTGAATAAATTGTTAATCATTTACATGCAGTTCTGCTTCAAGAAAAGTGTCTAGTTCCTAATAAGCTTAGGACAACAGCGCTCGAGCCGTCTCAGCCACATTATATGCAATGGCTGAGATTAATAAGTGAGATAATATATACTGATATAACTGATTTTTAAAAGGTATTAACTTCTGTACGAAACCTGTAATTTTCTTTTCGAATAAATCTTCATCTGTTTGTGTGGAGGCATCACACTTACAATTTTCGCCTAACATTCCCAGATCCGGATGACTAAGGAAATTCAAACCTATCAGCAAACACGAACATCGTTAATTAAACCGCAATTTACGCCTATGGTAGGTAGAATCGTCATTTTTCACATAGTAAGAGAGAGTAGCATCGGGTCCTAGTAAAGCAAGCATTAAAAAATCAGTCCAAAATAAACAAACGTCCTTCCTGACGCACTTATTAAAAACCATGGCAGTGCAAATAATAATTGTAAAATACAATGTGGGCCAGCGTAAATGAACCGACTTTGCAATGCATGCATATAACTACGCCAATAATTATTTGTAAATTATCTATGCTTAATGTGTAAAATTATAGATATTTCACTATAGCTTAAGTTTACAAAAAGTTGAACTGGTACTGGTTTTAATTTTAAGCAAATGTTTGGAACAGTGCCATATTTTGTCGTCACTACTGACGCACAATGGCGCCGTTGACAGATGATGATCGAGTTTTGATCCGAAATTTGCGAACTCATAAGATATTTAATTTATTTTAAATCATAAAAGAGTTTCCGAACAGAGGATGGAATAAAAATGCTTTGAATCGTCTGATCAATTGGTGAAACAGAAACTTCGAGTTGTTAACCCAGGGCCGTACCGAGGGGGCAGCGGGCCCAGGGCGCAAATGTGGATAGGGCGCAAATTTCAGGATCGAATAACTTATTATTCCATAAAACGCTCTATTTTCAAAATGTGGGGCGCCAGATTGATGCTAGGCACAGGGCGCAATTATAGCCCGGTACGGCCCTGCGTTAACCACGCGAATCGGCGCTCACGTCCGCTACAGTATCATTACTCGTGTGTCCGAGTTCATTTGCGGTCAAGGTGATGACCTGGGGACAAGCAAATCTTCCCGGGAAATTCAGCATGAATCAGTCATTAGAGGAGGACCGTAAAACGTATTGCAGAAGATGGCTTTTAAGCTACTTTGTCGACGTGAAGTCCAACAGCTTTCCAAGTCCGACGCAAAGAAACGATTGGAAGCATGCAAGCGTCTGAAGCAGCGCACTATACTCTTGATAAAAATGACAGGACATGGTTTAGCGATGAGAAGATATTCGCGATACAAACTCCTACACACAACTGGACGGTGCCATTTTGCGTAACAAATGACAACATTTACCTAAAATTACAATTAGTGTCAGTTCAACTTTTTCAAAGCAAATTTTCTTTTGTAGCACCGGTGTACTTAACAGAAACTGGATCTTCGTTTGATCTTCTCTTACACCTCTGCTTCCTGCGATCTGCTGATCGTGCATGTCAACCATATCTCGCTGGGTTACATGACATTATGACATTTAATCACGCGACGCTTAATCGCGTGGCACTTAAACAACGACACTTAATCTCAACGACACTTTATCTCGCGACACTTAATCTCGCAACATATAATCGTGCGACACTTAATCTCAATTCACAACTACTTTGTGCCATTATTAATTTATGTGGTTACAAATAATTATGTTTCAGTAGAAGCTGTGTCAATGATAAAATGCGGTTTCAATGGGAGCGGGAACGATTGCAACATTTTGATTTAACTATAATTCTTTTAAATTAGCAAAAAGATTGATGAAAGGGATCTGTTTAACTAGAAGCTGGATCGATAAAAAATGCGAAACTGGGAGCAATGCTGATGAAAAGAACGACCATTAGATGGAAGCTGGAATGATGAAAAGAATTCGTGTCATTCATCCAGCTTCTTGTTAAAAATAATAAGGATCATTTCATCATTCAATTTTACGCCATTGTTAAAACCTACATATTATCCTCATTCGGGCTTCTAGTGAAACATAACTTTCTTCATCAATCCAGCTTCTAGTTAAACACGAATATTTTGATCATTCCCACTTCAATCTCGGAATAAATCTGTTCATCATCCTAGCCACCACTTGATCCGCATTCTTTTCATCAATCCAGCTTTTATTTGATAGTGCATTTCATTCCGTTTACGTGCTAAATCCCTATAATAAATATGCGTAAGAGAATCAAGTTCAGTTGAACCAAGTTCTATTAAATGCGATTAAGTGTCGCGCGATTAACTGTCGGCACACCATCTCGCGGATGTCTCTTTCCTCCTACGTCTCTGTCTTGTACCTCTGCTTCTCACACTCCCTGTCACTATTTTGTCCATCTTTTACTGTCCATTCAACACAAACTGTAATATTATACATTATTTTTGACTTTTGTCGGTCGGTTCTAATTTTCTTGCATTCTATGCCTCCAAAGTCCAAACCCAAACTGCAGCTAAAACAAATGAAACACAAATAATGCTCAAAGAGTTATCGTAAAATCCGATGAGAATCTAATCAGAAGACTTTTATAGCTACCTTGAAAGCCGTGTGAAATTATTCCAATGCCTCCAATGTCAACGTACGCCAAAGAGCCTTGGTCATATCTGTCAAGCGGTTCTGGAAGATTAACATTGCCAATGACAATAATTGTTTTTCAAATGGTGCAAGAAATAAAGAAATTTTACGTTGGCAATCCAATTAGGCCTATCTGCTATCACGATCGGGGACCGTTCGATAGCTCGAAAGTTCGATAATCCGAAAGTCCAATTGTCCGAAGATTAGTGTAAGCTCGAGAGTACCTAGGGTTCGATAGTTCGAAGGTTCGGCAATCCGAAAATCTTCGGACTAGAAAATTTTCTTCGGATTATCGAACATTCGGACTATCGATACAGAACCATCACGATCCACCATGGTAGGCCTAGTACATGTAGTTTCAGTATTGTGATACCGTGTTATAACAAAGATCATTAGCGTTACTCTCTTCCTTTTTCAGGCTTGGGATTGACATTGATTTTTTTAAACCTATGTATGTGCCTATGTACGTGTGGGTATCACTGGTAGCTGTCTGAGTTCCTTATTGTCTTGATAATCGTAACTGGCAGGGGCTTCCATCCTGGGGGAATGGCGCCAAAGAGCAACAGCCAAAATTAGGGAAATCCGATTTTTTTGGGATGGTATTTTATTTTGAAAGACAGTTATTCTGGGTGAATGGTCCAGTTCCCATACGCCCATCGTGATATTTACCGCTAGCAAGAGCGCAGTGTATGTCCAATATCATGTTATCTTATCTCTTGCTACGATAAAGTCTGTACTCTGTAGCGCTCAATTGAAATGTAGGCCTATTATGCTGCCTACAGTGCGTGAACCGGGAAGTGCCCGCAGCAAGCAGAGCGGACGCCGGGCTCAGCGGGTGCGGATGAGCTTTTGGCCCACGGCCTCGGTTAAGCTGTATTCAATGGATAAATCAAAGTTTCATTAAGCCACTACGAGTTCTTCTTCAGCTATATTCTTACCCGAATCTGACATGCGTGTACAACACATTGACTGACTTAGCCGTATCTAGCTGCAGCGCCGAACGCGCCATGAGTAGTGTGCGTGTAGGCCTATTGTGAAGAAGAAATGCGTTCCACAATCATGGTGGACGACTTCTCATCGTTGCTGGTGCTAGCGTATGAAAAAGATCTCTTGGATGTACTGTCTATTGATGACATTACCAACCGATTCGCTTCACTTTCTATGCCACTGTGCAAGCTACAAACGCTTGAAGTTTGGTCACGTTGAAAAGGACAGACACATCAAATGCTAATGTTCCCATGACATTTGTGACCGTTCGTGGCTGGGCGATTGCCCTTTTCATCAGACAGTATGCCGCTATGATTATAACCGTGGCGATACAAAAGCTAAGAAATAGTTATCATACAATACAACTGAAATAGCAAGCATTGTTACAGAAAAACTTTAGCAAAGAAACCTTAATAGATCGATCCAGGAACAGAATATCATATGCATGAAAAATTGAATAAAAATCATCACGTCTACAAACATATGAAGGAGATGCTGGGATGACTGAATAAGGGAACATGAACATTTTTGCAACATTTAATAATTTATATTTTGTCAGCTTCTTACCTCCATATCTAGATTTCTCGATAAATGCAGTTGAAAGAGATTCCTTCTTGGCTATTGTTAGATGTGACGGCAGATCTTCGCTCAAAGACAAGTGTTCAGCATCTAGAATAGCAGATAAAAGCTGATGTTATTTAAAATGCTAGTTAACTCTACAATGCCACTATGAACTAGACACGGTGCACTATATATGTTATCGTATCGTATCTGGTTATTTATAAAGCGCTTCTTACAGTACTAGCTATGCAAAAGCGCTCTCAGCGTGACAACCTATATAGAGGAAATAAAAAAGTCTTCAGGCAACGAAAGGATGAGGGTGGGAACTCGATTAAAAGCTTGCTACAGATAATGGGGGCAGGTCATTCCATATAAAAGAGCCCACAATGGCCCGTGGAACAAGAAGATCAAGTCGATCCGCAGATCAGAGACGGGGGAGGAGACAGCAGACAGAGGTCTTCGCATTAAGTCGCAGAGATGTTTAGGAGCTTTACCCTGTTGAATTCTAAGGACAAAGAGGAGTGCGTTGTATTGGCTGCGAGAGGGAATTGGAAGCCAGTGTAGGACGTCGGTCGTGTAGGTAGAAATGTGGGAGTAGCGAGGGAAACGAGCAATGAATCTCGCTGCAGAGTTCATAACTGACTGCAGGCAAGATAAGCGTGCCTTGGGAAAACCAGCAAATAGTGAATTGAAGTAGTCAATGCGTCACCAAATGAAGGCATGGACAAGGAAGGCAAGGTCATGAATAACCAATACAGACGTGTGTAAATTTGATTTGCTAGTATGTTGTTTTATGCCATGATATGCCATACTATAATATAGTGTGGCATACTACATCATGCTACATCATGCTATACAATTCTATATTTGACTTTACCAGTGGCACCTTCCCACTGAGCAAGGTCCATTCTCTGTGCCTCATGCGTGTTTTGAGTTTTTGGTGAATATCGCTCACATTTGAATTGGATGCTGCCATCGAGTGTCCTTTCGAACGTGTTTTAAAATAATTTTGTTCAACGAGAGAAACCCGTGTTGCAATTAAATAAACAGTTCTGTTATTATTAACTGTCTAGTAAAAAGCTGTACTTTTCTTAAAAATCGAACCACAAAACAATCACAGCATCAGGAATAAACATTCGCTAGCATTGAAACCACTCCTGATGTTTACTAGTCTGCACACATTTTGCATCTACTCGAAAGTCAACGCAAAATGAGTCAAACTCTTCTGCCCTAGTTTTCACAACGAACAGAAGCAGTACAGAAACGTCCAAAAAATTCTCTTCAATGAACAAAGCAGTGCTAAAAATGTGTTCATTTCGACCAACGCAGCTACATGTACATGTAATAACTGCGTTTATATGCAGCCGAACAACTGATCTGAATATGAGTAACGTCAACCAGTTTTATTTGGCTCTCACCTAAAGGCTTACTTTTAATAACGTGATAGCATGTGTACGTGTTGATATCGAAGATGGTGTGTTCATACATAGGCCTACGGGCTGAACGCGGGCTGTTATTAACTGATGCGTAATAGGCTAAATACCGCGAATTTATCAAGGCGTCCGTCAGACGCGTACGGGCTACGACGCTAAGTCTTGTTAATTTGTGAAGCTAACCATCGGCAGAAATTATAAGAAAAAAATAATTTTACATCGGCCGATGAGGCGACCCTCAGCCCTTGGTGTCCTGGAGCAATTGCTCCACTTCGTTCCATGGCGCTACGCCACTGGACCTTACTACGCTATAGTATGCTATGCCACACTATTTCTAACTATTCTAAATGTGACTCTCATTCTTTACAATATTCTACGCTATTCTACAGTAAACTATGCCATACAATGCAAGTCAACATTATACTATATTATTCTATAATATTCTATACTACACTAATCGCATTTTCTGTAAACGCCCATTAAATAAAATCGCGGAAATCATTCCAAAGTGCTAAGTCAAATCAAAAGCCAACGGCAGAGCGCGCCAAACAGTGTTAGGTCAAGATCCAAAACTTCAGGAGGCAGACAGCCACAGTCAATGACCAGACTATGGTGTACTATTGCTACACCATAGAAGGTCAGAATAGAAGCAACATGTATAGACGCGTGTGCAAAATGTAACATTTAAGGTGATTGATGAGAAACGAAATAGACTCATTTAGTTGCCTGCCTTCAATTCCTTGAGAAGGAATTGCTTCCACGACTTCGTTCTCGCCTAGTGCACTTTTAGCTTTGCAAAGTCTCTTCTGTACCAAATCTGCATACCATACAATTGATAGATGTGAGTTCAAAAAAACAACAACAATCTGCATTAAAGTGAAAATATCAATCTGATAAAGTCAATTAACAGTTATGTGATAATTATGGGATAAACTATAATTGGGATCAAGTGGACACACAAAAATAATAGATGAATGAATCTGAATTGTCAGGCCAAGGTACCAGACGTCGGCACTTGAATCTGGGGCAATACATAAGACAACTATCAATACAAAGAACTGACATCAGGTCCTGCGTCTGTCAGATACGGCTCTAACAACGCAGTCAATTAGTCCGTGTTGTATTGACGCTAAAACACTGTCAAATTAACGCACATGGATTATTGCAATTCCGTCCTTGCGGGCCTCCCCGAATTCCATTGCGCCAGCTGCTGCCCATTCTAAATTGTGCAGCAACTATTCTCAAAATGTAGAAAACTTGCTTTAATAGATCAGGTCATGTGTGCAGAGCATTTGTGAGGTACTTAAAAGGCGCAAAGTTCAATGTCTTAAAGCATACATATAACTGGCGGAGATAATAACTGCATCACCTGTGATCAAAGCTAGAGGTGGTTCAACGAAATATTAGGACGTAATGAGTAGGAAAAGTGATTTCTTTTCATTTTCTTCCTTTTATCGACCACCAGACATTTATATAGATATGTAAATGACTGATTGTATACCTGTTTAGAAATTAATTTTAGTGACGTTCATAATAAAACTGAGTTTGAAAGTACTAAACCAATTGTTAGCTTTTTCCTGGGTGCAATAAATACATGTATTTTCACCACCGTACTGTTGCTCTGTGTAAGTTTTCTCGGCATCAATCTTTCATACTAACCAAAGTACTCAGTAGCTCTTCTGAACTCTTCCAGTGACCAGGTAAGCGTGACCCTTAGAGCATCTACAATCGAAAGCATTTCAGTGAAGACCCTCTCAATGATTTCCTTCAATCTGTCCATCTTCAGTAGATCAATGAGTTGCAGCAGCTCATCGTGCGTCTTGCAGATGATGTCGATGATGATGCTGTGTCCTTTCTTGGCGGCAATTATTCTCAACTGGGCCAGCTCCAGATACCGAGTAGCTTCTTCCAAAGGACAATTTCCAGAACCATCGTTAACCGGTTGACGATATCATCTTCCAGTTCGTCTGTATTTCCAACAGCGCCTTCAAGGTTCGCGTGAATTCGAACAGCAACTGTATACATTTAGAACAAAGACTCGTTTTAATTTCTTCACAATTTGTCTGTAAGATGTACAATACAAAAATATCGCAGTAAGATAAACCCAGCACATGCAACTTGAATATTCCAAAGGACGCAAAGAATGAACATTAGACGACGCACTAGACAATGAAATCTGTACAATATGCATGCCACCCTTTAGACTTGTGTATACTATGTATATAATTTCATCAATTGAAAATGGTATGCGTGCTGGATAGGAAAATCTGAATTTGAGGAAAACATACTTGTCTTTAAATTTCTCATGGTCCCGGTCATCTATTGTAGTCTTCTTAGTTATAGTCATAGTTATTATCTGTAAATAAATTGGTTGGTGACTGAGGTTCTAGCAATTGACCCTGCCGCAATCACAAAACCCCTTGCTCTGTTCGACCGATGTTGTCACATCTGACAGTGCTTCCACTGTGCTAATCAATTATAATTACTTATTGTTAATTAGCACTGTGTCACATGCTTTGTTTATAGATGTGGTCATTAGTCACTCGCGGTCAGTTAACTAAATGTAACTAAGTGGTGAATTACCTATAATATGTTTAGAATCGTTTCTTTAATTGCTC
Organism: Bimastos eiseni; assembly: GCA_959347315.1. NCBI lineage: Eukaryota > Metazoa > Annelida > Clitellata > Crassiclitellata > Lumbricidae > Bimastos > Bimastos eiseni. The sequence continues at coordinate 4,243,465 of OY365810.1, read as the reverse complement.
GTTGACACACTTCCAATTCATTCACTCATTTATCTGGTCACTCATTGTTTTAATGACACAATCATCCAATCAGCCAGAATATGAGCAAATAACTAGCATTATATTACTTGAAAGATACCTTACCTCCTCCTTCTAAAAGTAGATTGGCAATATGACTTTGGTTGGAATCGTTTAAACAGGCTATTGCCAATTTGTATTGTCTAAGACTGAATTTTGTGAAGATGTCAAACAGTGCCTCGTTTTTCTCGGTATCAGTCGTCTTCGAAAAGATGAACTGTTTTTGCCTATAATTGACGATTTTCATAGAATATAATCTGACGCATAGCTCGCTAGTATCGAGAAGGTCTAGCAAACTCTCGCGATTGGTTTCCAAAAGGCTGATGTCAGATTCACTAAGCGGCCAATCATCTCCATGTGTAGTCCCATGTTCTGCATGAACCACAAATGGTTGCCTTCGATTATGCTGATATAATAGGCTAATATGACCAATGGCAGTGGCTTATATTAAATATTGCAACGAAATTTAAATAGGATTAACCGATGAATTTAATGGTTACAGAATTATGGCGAGTTGTTCGTTGCCGCGTTACTTCATCGCGATACTCTGAATGGTGACCGGACAAAATGGTCCCGGACAAAATGGTAGCGGACAAAATGGGACGGACAAAATGGTATGGACAAAATGGTATGGACAAAATGATAAGGACAATATGGTATGGACAAAATGGTATGGACAAAATGATAAGGACAATATGGTATGGACAAAATGGTATGGACAAAATGGTATTCAATTTCCACGTAAACACGCATCCATTCTAGCGGCTTTCTAACAATCTAGCTTCTTTTAAAATAGCAATCTTTTATTCGATCCAGTTTCCATTTTAGCCTATTTCTTTTCGTAAATCAAGCATCATCTTCAGCCCCTCTCTTTTCAAGGAATGCAGATAACAGCTTCCAGATAAGCGTAATTCTTTGGACCAATCCAGCTTCTAATTAGGCATAATTTTTAATATCCATCTCGTTAAAGCAGAATTCTCTTATCGAACCCTCTACCATTCAAGTATAACTTTTTGTTGATCCAGCTTCGCCTTATAAGCATGATTCTTCTAAACTATCCAACTTCTAATTGAACATCGTTTTCTCATCGATCCCGCTTCTGATCTGAAGAGCGATCATTTTCATCAATTCCCTTATAAACAAACATGATTCTTTTCATCAATCCAGATGCTGATAAAACAAGATTCTTTCAATTAGTCAAGCAGCGATGTTAGCAAGGATTCCTATCATCAGTCCTACTTCAAATTATGCATAATTCTTCTCCACAGTCCAGCTTCTTATAAAACAAGACTCTATTAATTAAACCAGCCTAAATTTATGCAAGGATTCTGTTCATCAGTTCAGTTTCTATTTCAAATTTAGACAGCATGATATTTGCAAGAAAAATGACTTTGCCAACATAAACTATGGCTTACCAAAGTTTGTTATACGCATATCAAACCTAGTCTGATATATATATATAATATATATATATATATATTTTTCCTGACATTCCACTCCCCGGACATTAATCATATATATGTTGTATATAACATTAATCATACATACTTAATTAATATGACTAATATGATACACAACTTATATATGTGTGTGCTATGTTAGTGATCAATCGGGGGAAATGCCCTAGGGGAAATGTCTGGGAAGTGGAAATATGTCCTAGACCCCTTAAATCTCTACCATTTTATCCGTAAGCCTACTATTTTGTAATATACCATTTTGTCCGTACCATTTTGTCCTTACCATTTCGTCTGCTACCATTTTGTCCGTAGCATTCTGTCCGTAACATTTTGTCCGCTACCATTTTGTCCTCATACCATTTTGTCCATGCCATTGTGTTCCTTACCATTTTATCCGCTACCATCTTGTCCGTACCATTTTGTCCGTACCATTTTGTCCTCTGCCACTTTGTCCTAGAACCACTCTGAATCACCCTAACTAGGCCTTCATTAGTAGCCACGACAGAAAAGTAGCGGAATAGCAGGGCTAAATAGATTTTATATTAGACCATACGTATTGACGAACATCTTACTAGCATACCGCATTCAATTTTTTTGTCCTTACGCCTTTCAGTACGGTAACCATTTGTTTTCTAAATCATATTTGTGGCCTACATTTTTATTATCAGTTGGTTTTATCATGGTGCACCGTGCATGAAAAACGTGTTTCTGTTTAATGAAACATTGCCAACTCGGTCCAACTGTAAAGTTTTCAAATGCGATTTTAAAATTTTTTAAGCGCACTTAAATTGATATGCGTCTGACACTGCTTAACTCTTTACGCTATTACATTACACTTGCAAGATGGAATAATATTGCACAGAAAACAATAATCATCACACCCACACAACATATTGAAGCTTTCACATTGTTGAGATGAATATGTTGACTTGGAACTTAGAATTTGTTCGATTCCACATTACTCTACATACTTGTGCATGTAAAATCATTTCTGCAAGTGTGTGCATGTGTTTGACTAACTTACTTACTTCCATCGGCGTTCAAATAGTTGACCAAATGAATTTGTCCACTGTCCCTGAGAGCTGCTACCAATCCCTTCGCTCTCTTGTTTTTCAGTATGAAGTTAAGAAGAATTCTGTTCTTGTCCTCTGTTGTGTTGTCTTTCAGCTTTATCTTATGCAAATATTCCCTCGTCAGAATCTTATTGGCCAGTAATTTATCCAGCAGACCGAAATCTGGATCAATTCGGTCCACCAGAAAATCTCTGTGCTTCTCTACTCTCTCCTCCATTGGTATTCGAACTTTCAAAAAACTTGGGCTTCAGATGACGCTTGATGGCTGCAATAGCCTGATAGCCAACCTGCAACTCAGAGAATTATGAGTGAGTTTATGAATTATGAGCCGACGTCATGAACTGACGTCATTGACGTCAGGAGCTGACGTTATGAATTATGAGCTGACGTAATCGACAAAGACATCAATTGAATCAGCAGATGAAACTCGTTATCAGTTAGAATAATAAACTCGAAGTCTATTACATGTAGGATAAACCTGGTTCATTGATTTATTTTATCAGCACACACTATATCGAATGTTATCTAAAAATATGTGAAATATGTAGAGGTTGATTTGGCAAATGTCAGTTTCCAGTGGGCAGAAGAAACCTCGTTTCGTGTAAGCTGACTTCAAATAAGCCTAAAGTTTATAAGCGGTATAAAACACTAAACACGAGATCTTTTGATCAACCATGAACTAACATTCCAAGATCAACTGGTCTCAGAACAACGCTGCAACATTAACGTTTTCAGAACGATAACAGTTACAAGGTATGAATATATTGTATATGCTGGAAGTCTTGGGTTTTGTATTTTGATATTTTGACATCATGCATTCCATTTTTAATTTCACACCTGCTGGAGATAATGTTTAGAATCACTTCAAGCCAATATCCCAATAGAAGAGCATTACAAAGTTTAGCATTGATTTGGGTATACAGATTTAAGTTTAAATTTAGTGACTGGATGTGAAAGTATGGAAAATTAGTTAGTAGTAGAGATTTACAGATAGTATAATCATCATAGAATGTTGTCCATGTCATCGATCATATTGCTGGCAGACAAGTTCAGAACTAAATATTCGACAGTGACATCTGACGTATGACGAGTTTCTCCTTGGAGTTCAAGGGTGTAACGATAGCGTTAATTATTTTGGCTATGACATAGGCTAACTCTTTGTATCCATGATCTCAAGAAATTCTTCGAAATTCCATACGCTCGGCTATGGATAATTTCCATCGTATTCATAGCTACAAGTTATAAATAGGGCGATCATTATTAGAACGCAGGCCTGTGGCTTGTAGGCCTACCTACTTTAGATTCGTATGACCTACATAATAATGGTCTTAAGTGGCAGAATTATGCCCGTATTCGTACAATAAGGAGTAGGCCCATTTTCATATTAGTGGGCTTCGTAAGTCATTATGTGCATAGCGCCTCTTCAAGAGGTCTGCTAACATGGCAGGATGTATTATGCAAATACAAGAATATCGTTATATGATCGGCGAATTCAATGCAAAATATATTATAAAACAACAATTTACAGAGACCTACATTAATTATGGTACCATGTAGCAGGATATATTAGTATTGTTACAAGAGCTGTGTGTTTCCTATAGCTGTTACATGTATCATGACTCTAATCCAGAGCACTGTACATCATAAGTGAATAAGCCTACATGATTGAAAAATACACAATTAATTATTACTTGCAGCTCAGTGTTGGCAATTGTTCAATTTGATCCAGATAATAATCGAAATATCAATTGTAGGTCTTGCAGCTTAGTGTTGGCAATTGTTCAATTTGACCCTGATAATAATCGAAATATCAATTGCAGGTCTTGGAGCTTAGTGTTGGCAATTGTTCAATTTGACCCAGATAATAATCGAAATATCAATTGCAGGTCTTGCAGGTTACTGTTGGCAATTGTTCAATTTGACCCAGATAATAATCGAAATATCAATTGCAGGTCTTGGAGCTTAGTGTTGGCAATTGTTCAATTTGACCCTGATAATAATCGAAATATCAGTTGCTGGTTACCGTCCAGAATATTCCTATAATAATTAAATTTTGGTTGAATAGAATTGCTGCGAAGACGTCTATTTGATTTTTAATAATGACTGATCTGTCCACCGATGCATCAACGCCACAATCAACCTTATGTAAAAATGGCTGCTTGATTGGTTTGTTCGCACACCAACAATGCGTTGAACACGAGCTCGTAACATTTAAATGTTGAAGGCTGTTAGACATTTACCTGTATTTACTGAACATCAGACGTTCAAATTTTTTTATTACGCAAAGCAATTATTCTCAGAACCGAAGAATCACAGCAGTACCGCATCGTTTTATTCGAAGTAGACCTATTCTTCCCTGAACGACAACACATACTATTTGCAGTCTAATTATATAGGCCTAACTGACTTGGCAATAATTCCGTGTATTGGCCCGGTCGGTATTTCCATTTTCCAAATATCATACTGTAATTAGTACGTCGTAGTCCAATGACGTTATGACCACAGAAAGTACATTTTTCCCGGAGCAGGACGTTTTGGCGCAGAAAGTTTTGGCGCAGATCTCTGATAATATATGGGCAAGAGTGAGAGTTCGTGTTGAACCATAAACGCAACAAAGAGATGTCAGAGATAATGCAGTGCAATTAAGTTCGTGAATGTGACCAATGAGCAAGTTAACGGGCAGTACGACATTTCCGTCTAAATGTCAATCAATAAATCAATCACAAATACGTGATGTAGCGCCCCTTCAAGATATCTACTCAGAGGCGCTATGTCACGCACAAAGCTCTGGACGATGGCGCTATATAAAAGTCATCGACCGACAGCAGAGGCGTGGGAGAACTACGAATGAAGCTGTCTACCGGAAACCTGAGAAGGGATACGTCAATGGGTTTCGCCGGAGGCAGACGACCTCAATACAGACGGCGAGAAGTATGCAAAGATCAACGTAGTGTCTAGCAACGAAACTCGACACCTCGAGGCAGATGTTACAGCCACCTGCACCCCCCATCTCTGCGACCCACGGACAAGAAATTCATAAACCAGCTGAAGATCTGGTCTTAACCGGCTTGTTGACACTAATAAGGGACAATTCCGACACGAACGGCGCGCCCTATTGGGCGTTATAACTATAATGATGTAACTCAATCCCTGGAACGTATTGCCTGTCTATGACACTAACAAAACCCAGCCATAACATAGTCAAACATTAACTGTGCGCCCCTAGTGATATGACGTTATGCTAGGGACATCAAAATCCGACCAACCAGGTTTAGTAATGGTTTCAGCAGGTGATCTGTCGTCCAATAGAGATACGAGTTTTGCGTTTGGGAGGGCGAAGGAAATCGCCTCTAGTTGGGTTCATATAATGTAGCAAGCGGAGGAACAGGGACTTGTTTCGGAACTGGGGTAGACGTTAGATCTTTCTGACGATAAGGGTAATCAACGTAGTTGGGGAATCCCGTCTCCAACGTAAACCAGGGAAACATTTCTAAAGGACACTAATAACTCTAGTAAGTGTAGATAGGATGAGTGGTGTGCATATCTGTCATTAAATATGCATATTAAAACCATCCAGTGTATCGTGTTGCTGAGCTTGGTGATTAAGGAAAGGAACGGCGGTAATCTCGTCATCTAGAAGAAGGAGCTGGCGAGAGAGGAACCCGCCACACGCTATATGTGAGTACAGAGGCGCTCAAATGTGAGTACATGAAAAGCTCATGATAGCACCTCTTCAGACGGTTTGCATTGATCAGTTATGTCACAATTAATGAAAGTCTGAAAAGGGAGTGTGGTAACCATCCCAGACGTGGTGAAAACATGCCATCTTGAATTTCTTAGAAATATAGTTGAACAACAGGGTCGTTAGGGAGGCATAAACTTTGGCTTCCAATGTATGTTGAAAGCCTAAACAATGTCCTAGAAGAATTTTGACAGATGCTCCGAACTTCCGAAGAAGCAGACTGATTGTAAAGAATGGGATCAACTATGGTACAGTTTCGATTAATATCAATTGCCGTTATGAAGCTCTTGCGATATAGAGATAATTGAGGAAAACATTGCCATAATGCTATTTCAGAATTATGCATCGTCAAAATCAAGGCATTTTCAATGGTCAATGTAAAATTATCAATACCATACCGATTAGCAGCGAGAACTACGCTAATGTATCTTTTGACATATTATTATTGTTTCTAGGATTATAACGATTTCTAATGTCTAAATATTTTAAGCAACGTTCGACCTTGTGGCTCTTCAAATAGACTTACCTTTAGTGTGAGAATTCAGCGATACATTTCAACGATAATTGCCATATTTTTTTCTTCTTCTATTTTCAGAAGGGCATCTACCACTATCGGAATTCAGACACCAGCGTTTGGACAAAATCCGACCTAAAATAGCGAATGTGATATGCATTGAAAGTGAATTGATTGCAGAGCTAAGAAGTTCAAAAGCAATAAGTAGAACCGATGCCGATGAAATAAGAGCAGAGAAAGTTGATTATACAAAGGTCTCGAAATTGATCAGCATTTTATGAGACGGAGCAACCACTCATATGACTTTTCAAAAAGTACTCAGAAAAGTCTACAAATGGCTGCGTCTCAATATCTAAGTGAAGGCAAGTATAACCATTATATGATATTAATCTATACTATATTGTATTCATAGAAATTTGCTCGTCGAAGTTTTGTAAGCCTACAGATCTGTGATGTAGAAGGCTAATTTTTTAATAGGGCCTACTGAAACTAGTCCTTGTTAGGCTAAATCTTTTATGCCACCTGAACTGTCACATGCTAATTTACAATTAATGGCGTTCTATAACGCTAAGGAATTCTCATGTGTAAATACAGGACATAATTAATGGTCATGTCTATGGCTGAGCTAACACGCGGTTTGTGCAATGAATAAGATTTGAATAATGAAATTGCCATTTTCACGGTGTATGTGTGTATTACAGGCGAGATGCCAGCAGTGCATATCAACAACAACCGAAAAGACATTGATGAAATCTTATCTAACACTCTCAACATGGCAATTCGAAACAATTCAGAATGTGATACTGACATCGAGAATCTCATTACAGAAATGAACAGAATTGGCTTAAATCTAGTGAAAGCCATTCCAGGACAGAGCATCGTTGTTTTTATCTACTGTAAGACAGTTCAAAATGCGGTTAAATTTACGGAACTATTCCACTCTGGACGTCTCCATCATATCTTAGCGAACATTTTGAATCGACTGTTCCTAACACTCGAACCACATAATACGGAAAAACTTGACTATCGTATAAATATGGAAGAGGAACAAGTCATTATTCTAGAAGAATTCACAGGAATGGAAGGTAATATTAATTAAAACTGATCTCCCTTTAATTTGCTTCAATTTCTTTAATCACATATATTCTTGAGCGCGGAAAAATGTCGCTAGAAACAACTCGCCATAATATGATATTGATAAATTTAATTATACTACTATACAGTCTATAAATTAATGTGCATTTGAAGCCAAATTAGAAGAAATGCATGTAGGCCATAATATTATGATGACGTAATATCCATCTCCGACTGAACAGTTTGAAGTTTTTTGTTTCTTCTTATGTCCTTAGGTTCGATGACAAAAAAATGTTATATTCGGAGACTTTCAGGCAAAATACTCGTATGCGACGTCAACACGCAAACAGATGAAGAGTCGTTTATGAGGAAAACATCAGGTTTGGTACCAAAAGTGAATCATTCTGCTGTTAATTTAATTTGCTATATCATTGAGAAAATTGTTACGTCCAGTTCCACAAAAGAAATGTGTCGTGATGTAGGCTACATCTGACATTCTATTTCTAAAGAATTACCAAAAAAACTGCTTAAGTTCTTTAGAGCTTTACTTGACCATTACAATTGTTTTATTAGGACACAATTCTCTGACACTTGAAACAATTTTTTCGAAGTTTTCTTTGTATATGTTGTAGAACGCGAAAGTTCTTTTAGTGTGCAAAGTAGAGCAAGTAGGCCTACAAAGAGTGAAATTAACCAAGGCCTAAATGAAGTAAGTGACGACTCTTCCAGCTATTTCAACTGTATGATTACGAGTATGACCATTGTAATCTCTGAACCCATTTTCTATTGACCCTTTGAACAATGAACCAGTTAGGCCTACTAGTATTGCCCAGATGAACAACGAAAGTTTCCCTTGCCCCCGTGACTACTGAACCGGTCACTTGTATCACGTGAACTCTGCGACAGCTTCTCTTGTCCTCGAACAATGAATAACCAGTTTTTCTCGACCACATGAACTCTAAGCCAGTCACTCTCGGCTCTTTGAACTCTGAACCAGTTACTTTTGGACACTTAAACTCCTAAACAGTTTCTCTTGACATCATAAACAATGAAAAATCGGTTTCTTTTGACCTCATAAGCTAGCAAGTTCGTCAGTGACGCTATGAATTCTGAACCCCAGAGACTTTTCACCCGGTGAACTCTAAACAGTGTCTCTAAAGAATGTGAACTGAGAACCCTTGAGGCAGCTACATGTATGTTTCCTTTGTCGTGCAGACGATCCAGTTGGATGTGGGGTCAAAGCTTATTCCAAATATAAGAGACACTGGAAGAGTATGGTCTATTGTTTTTTTATTTCCTGATTAGAAACTAATTGCCTACGGCTGACATTAGATTGCTTTCAAACTTAATGTCCAGTAAGCAGAAAAAAATAGTACTTATTTTGCTAGTCGGCGGGGTTTGTTAAAATGAGATGCATAACGTAATGAGCGCCTTGCATGGCTGCCGACAGCAAAAATTAACTTCCGTGATAACTTATCATTCGTTCATACTGTGTCTGCAATCATACTGCGATTTGTCAGTTTGAAATTAAACGAGTAATATTCTGATTATTATATCAAGAAATGTAATAAGTAGCAACATATCGTTTGCCTCTTGCATGATCCACATAGAAGTTATTCAAAAATTTTATTATGACTAATTGTGTCGTAACAATATACATAATTTTTATCTCCTAACGAAAAATACGTTGTTTTGTTACGTCAGTGTGAGGTGTCTCTGTGTTACATGTAGGTCGGTTGCTCTACTGACGATTCATTTACTGTTTTGTTTTGCATTATTGTAATTATTTATCATGTGCTCATTCTAATATCCAATTAAAATGAGTAATGATTGAATGAAAATATGCCACCATTTATTCCTTCCCCTTGTAGAATTATTCTAATTTTTTTTCTTATTCTCAATACTTCTGCCAGTTCGAGAAAGAGCTGCCCAGTCATGTGGTGCTCAAACCGCCACATCTAACAGCAGGCCTCTTGCGCCAGCGGTTGCGTCTTCCGAGATTGAATAAGATAGTGGGAGAAGAAAAGTTGGAAAAAAATCCTAACACCAACTCGTGCATCGATTTTGAAATGGAGAATACAAACAATCCTATGACATCCGACAATATCTGCACGATGATGGAGACGGGTGAAGATGTGGAAGGCACCCGGACGTTGGTGAAACGGCAGAAGTCGATGCAAGAACTTCTCAATCCTCCGCTGCGCAGGCGGGAGTGGACATCTTTGGTGATGAACAAGGCGAATCTTGATCCGGTTCCGATTTCTATGATTTCTTTACCCCTGGATTCCGAGGATTCGAGGGAGTATGACTACAGTTTGAATGCATGGTTTACTCAGGCCAGTGAGTTCCAGCTTTCAGAGGAGGAGGAATTCAATGTGAAGTTGAAAAAGGCGACGTCACATGTTTCGCAGGAAAAACCAACAGAGCTGCACCTATTACCGTGGAATAATTTTTTCCCCAAATGTCACGCGCGACAATCTGGACGATAGCGCCATATAAAAGTCATCGACCGACAGCAGAGGCGTAGGAGGACTACGAATGAAGCGTCTACCTGAAACCTGAGAAGGGAGACATCAATTGGCTTCGCCGAAGGCAGACGGCTTAAATACAGACGGCGAGGAATATGCAAAGATCAACGAAGTGTCAAGCAACGGATATTCTTTGACGCCACCTATCAATAACAACATTTCAAATCATTTGACTATAACGATCATATGATAATTTGTAAGTAGAACTAACCGACTAATATTGTCTCTGAAGTACTAAAACAAACATTATCCCTTCTATTGAAACTTGTTTTGAGCAAATTCAAACACAACACTCAAATACATGTTTTGACTTTTTATTAGTAAAAACGTTTGAAATGCTTGTTTACATCAAATGTTACCAGAACAACGGTAGCAATCCGACATTTGTGCCCTCTCGCCAAGTTTAGAATAAGCTTTCCTGGGAGACAGGCTTAAGCAGCCATAGATACAAAGCGATAGCGCATTTATTTTCTTAGCTTTCGGCATATGACGATTACTTCATTCCTCTCCGGCTGCGTCTAATCCGTACACTTACACAATCATTATTATAGTTGAGTGATACAGGGGCGCATATAGAACAGATATCACATTGATTTCTGCTCTAGTATTAATTTGAACCGCCATTTCTGCTTACAGCACAGAACGTTAAGCGATGCACACAGACCTACCTGAAAAGTTGAGACTTCGTCGTATGAAATGGATTGTTTTCTCAACTGCTGCACGGAAGAGCGCCTTATTTCCATTTGCATGTAATGTGTGTTAAGCCATTCTGAAATTATTGAAGTAATGCGGATAGCATTTTTTAATGTGGTCTATCAAGCTGTCGCTTACGTTGAGGAGAGTCTCAACAACACGAAGCATGAGTTGCATGATGCATAGGGTAGGAGAAACCATCTGGTGTTCATTTATTCTAAATTAATGTTGCGGCAACAAGACTTGGTGTCTGTCATAAGCGTTAAAACGCGAGTCGAATTAAACGAAATAAATTAAAACAAGCCAAAAACGATTTTTTTATAGAGAATTGATTTTATAATGCACTTCGAAAACTTAGAAGGCATTACATATACCTTCAAGGGCAGAGAACTCTCTGCTCATAACTTGTAAGCCATGTCATATTTGCCAGGTTTCATTGCTTCAGATTTATATTCCGACAGTTTTCCAGGCCGTTCTGTAAACATTAATATTACCAAGCAATTATTATAAAGTCGAAGCTCAACATAAATAGCATCATAACTAGTAAACGAAATAGTGCACGTTATAGGCTATGGATAGTTCTCCAGGGGCGTCCAGGTAGGCGGGGTCCGGAGGCAAATGCCTCCAATTTCAGCCAGAAGAGAAAATTATTTTCGACTTAGGGGGAATTTCTTCAAGTCTTTTACAAACTTTGTAAGTTATTGTAACATTGTAACTAATTATAAAATAAGACTATATTTTAATAAAGAAAAGTTATAAATAAATTGTATTCACAGTTTCAGACTATGAGACAAGTTAGTAGTCTGGTACATGTAGACCTACTACTACAAAGAACCAGAAACAGAAGCCTACATATCCTCTTTAAGTTATTTTATTTCTTGTTTGTGGTTCATGTTGCCATCTGCTGTTGCAAAAATTGCATCTGAAAAAATGTTGATTGTTTCCAGAATGAGTGTAGGACATTTGGCCCCCTCCGGACAATTGTCCCCATCTAAAGTTTGAAAAGAGTTATTTATCATCAATCAAACACATTCATTATTTTCAAAAAATTCCGTTAAATTATTTAACTGATCTAGCAAATTCATTGCTATTGGACAGTCAGGAGAAGGATCAATCATTGAATAATTAATTTTCTTTATTCGTAATAGTATAACATTGTTACGCTCGTTATTTCCAATAATTATTAAGGCAATGATATGATATAAGACTTGTGCAGAAAGAGATGTACAAAGCGCCTTAAGGCTTAAAAGGTTCAAACCTACAAATGCATGTAACGCATGTCGCCCTTTGTGAAGCTGTCGTATTGATCGCTCATACATTGGTTAAGCGCAAATTTCGACAGGAATCACACACAAATCTAAAATATCCGCAACTTTCGTCTTATGTATACTTACCAAATCTCTATTAATATGTCCTAGATTTCTAATGTCTTCACATGCAAGACATGAATTGTTCTGAGGGCATGATTCGACAAAATTATAAATCAAAGGGAACATCCACGAAGCTATGTTGATAAGCTGCCTGATTCGTTGTGTGATAAGTCAGTGGTTCTTAAAGTGGTGGTGGTCCGCGAAGCTCTGGTCAGTGGTCCGCGAAAATGTTTGGTAAAAAGCAAAAAACAAATTATCTTTACACTTCTTTAACAATAATTTGACTTTGATTTAATTTTATCCTAAATTCTACAAATTAAACTAAATCTAAATTAAAAACATGGGAGAACGATATAAACTCATAAAGGCATAAGCATCGTCTGGCACTGTGGCCACTGTGAACAGATAAATGTATAGGTAATGTTTCAACTTTGTTTACTTTTAATTCTAATAGTTTTTGGAAAATGAGCGATAAATCAAGTTAGTAGATGACGAGTAGTAGCAGAAGATTCAAAATTGTTAATTATTAATGCAAATTCTGTAGGACAACAAGATTATTAATTGTTGAATTTTAAAATTTAAAGAAATAGATGAAATAATAAGAAATAACTATGAGTAAAAAGAAGCGATCGCTTATGGACAGTTTTAAGAACACAAATCAAAAATCTGTGGGAAAAAAGCGAGACCCTTCAGACAGTGAAATCGAAGTAGAAAACGATAATAATGGCCCTGCAAATACTGTGAGCAGTACATGCAAGTCAAAGAAAATATATATGATCCAGCATATTTAAAGTGCCACTGCTTATTTATGATAAACTTATTGGTTTCCTGTGCAATTTGTGAAATAAATAAACGAGTTATCAATATAATTTTTGTACCTGAACAATTTAAAACTTTCGTTAATTTTGCAATACTTGGTTGTTGCTATATATTTGAAGCCTATTAAATGTATGCTAGCAATAATGTTCATGCAAATACCTTTTTTATTTTTTTGTATTATAATTACAACATCGAAAATGATATTAGCAATTTAGTCTTATTACATTTCAATAGCAACAATTTTGAAGTCAAACTGTGAAGCTTACAACGCTCCCCATACTCCCTCATCGTAGGAGGAGTCGTGCCTTCTGCGCTCGTTTGTCCACTTAGACTTTACTACATAGTCATACACCAACACATGCTTTAGCAAAATGTAATGTACCTGTTTCAAGTCTTGCCGAGGTATATATTTGCAGCTGAATTTATCATCCAACTGCTCTCGCTTGTCGCCCAAACAACAACGCGCTTGTTGTTTGTAGGCCTACTTTGTTATTCTAAAGATGAAACGATGAGGGAGCAGACGACGACGATTCTTTGTCTCGTATGCCGAGACACAGAAAATGATGTCGCAACCACATTCATTCATCCAGTGCGAAAATTTATATATCGCCCTTTGAGGCAACTACTCAGGAGCACTCCTGATCTAACCCCAACCAAAAAGAACGGTCTTAGGGTACTATAAAATTCATCTGAATAAACCCTAAGCATAATAAGGCGTAATGACGAAGCCGTGATGAGTCGATGTTTACACGCCGGTGCGCCTATTCTCATGTGCATGATTGAGGCTCCAACTAGTTTATTGAATTTTCTTCTTGCCTTGATAATTTTTAGATTGTGATAACGACCATTGCTAAGCATCGTCAGTAGTAAGTTATTTAGGTATATTATCCCCCTATAGACCTCTGTGATGCTCTAAGCAAAGTTTCAAAAGAAATGGGACAGCTGCCACTGCCCCACGCATAGATCGCAGTTATCCGAAGCTCCACAATTTTAAACAGAATCATGATTTTTAGTTGCACATACATCGGGTGACTTGCCCTTTCTACCTGAGTGGGCCTACAGTGACCGTACGGTGCACACTGTCTGTACTAAAACGAGCTTTGTGTCTCAGATCTAGACATTAAAAAAGACAGTTTTATAGTTGCCTTTTGTACTCTATTAGTTAGTTTGTAAGTTTTGGAATTTGTTGGACAAGTTCTTGAGGTGTTCCAAGGATTTGAAGGCTGCCACTCATTACATTTCAACATTGGGTGATTGTCATCATTGCCATGTCATGTCACATAGCCAATAATTATTGGGCATCCTCGGTTCAAGACGCTTCGCTACGTGAGTGCTTAACTAACTTGATACAAAACTAAATAAGTACGGTGAACTCTGAAATTAGAACAGGTTTGATAACTCACCAGTTACTGAACAAAATGATTATTGCAAAATCTGAACTCGTTACATCTTTGCTTACAAATAAATTATCACAGGTTTCCACGAAAATTGTTCCTACTCGTACGAACTAAACACACTTACTTATAGGCCTACTTAATAACCATTAATCAGTAGATAGAGTCTCTAATATACATAGTATTCAATTTATATTTTTATAATAGTTTTATTGCACGCCTGGTCAATTCGTGATTGACATTTCTGTTGACTTGAAACCAAGAATGGTATTTCTTATTTTCTTTCAACTAAAGGATATATTTATGTTGAACACGTCGTCTCTTACAGACAGTAAGGGCCCTACTCACCGGACATACCTTTCCCTCGGGTGGACCATCTTGGTCGCTGACTGAGCCGGCAGCCGAAGGAGGTTGGCAGAGGGAGCACTGCTAGATATAGACCTATTATAGTGTATACATGTATGTGGCACAGTGGCCGATCGGTAAGAGCGGTCAGCCTGTAGCGTTCCGTGTGTGCTGAGCGCGCGGGTTCGACCCTCGTCCGTGAGTCACTCTGTAGGGACCTTGAGCTAGTCCTTCGCGCACCATTGCTGTGCAGTACAACTGCAATTGCGCCGTCGTGGCGTGTGTATGCACTTCTGAGCAAAACATTTAGGAAGAAGAGCGTTATCAAATTCCGGTAATAAATACATGCACCAAGAGTAGGCTATATACAAGTCAACATACCAACTACCGCGACATTATAATTGAAGTGTTTAAGCTTTCTATGCACTAACCTGTAGCATTTCTGAACGTCATATGAATTAGCTACTGCATATAGTATTTATTCTCAGAACCGATTAAATCAACTTTTAAAAAAATAACAGTGCGGCTTTTTATTTTTCGAAATCTTGTTGCTAAGGCGTCTTGACCCACGCTCTGTTTAAGCATGTGACTGGTTCGGCTATTATAATCGTAGACCCTGGGGGTATTTTCCAGCATCAGACTTTAATTCGGAAATTGTTAGTGAAGGCAGGCCAATAATCAAAGAACGCTATGATTACAATGGCCGTAGAAAGTACAAACTTAGATCGTTATCATAAAGCGCTTCTCTGAAGGCCACCAGTTCATATGCCTACGTGAGCGCTATGACGTGCTAGCATTAGTAAAAGCATATTTTCAGTGAAGATGTCTAGTGAAGATCCGAGTTGAGCACTGGTAGGCCTATCATGTTTTCAGCAACTGGAAATTTATCTTAATTAATAACCTGCTAACTTTTAAAATAAATAACTTATTACATCAACGACGTGAGCTATACAAAGTTCATCCATGAATGTTTATTAAGAGTAGTGATACATTTCAACAGTTTAATGTCAACTACCTCTAATATTCAACGCATCAACTGAATTTGGCCAACATGTACTATATTGCTCAAGAAGTCTTAAGAAATGAACAAATAGTCTCACACTTTAAGATCAGATATTAGTTGCAGCTAAACAACAGATAACATTTGCAACTTCAACGGATTTGTCTAGGTTCTTAGTTGTTGTTATTATCATAATAATACTGTTATAATATGATCTTAAAACGTGTACATTGCAATCTTGATAACCATAAATTACCAATATTAGTTGCCATTCATTCGTTCAGCAAAAGCGAAGCTAATCTTAGTATTTATTATTGGCTCAAAGTAATGAGTTTGAGCGTGGAGTAATTCTGTGAAAATATAATTTCATTCGGCAAAAGTGGGAATGCCTATGATCTAGTTCACCTACAAAATCCTGACAAACTTTAAAACGCTTAATTATGAATATCTTTCTCTACTGATAATCAAAAGTGCGAAATGATACATTAATCTTAATGCGGGTGATAATTTAAAATTAGATTTTCCTGAAATATTTACACTCGAACTACGACAGTAGTGTATAGGGTCTATCTGACTAACATCATCTACTCAGAGTTCAATCCGTAGGTATTTATGGATGTAATCAACACAGATAATCTAAAGCAGTGGTTCTATTCTATTCTATTTACGGATTTATAAAGCGTCTCTCACAGTACAACCTAATCAGAGGCGCTCCCAGTGCGATAAACCCCTAGAGAAACGAAAAGTCTTAAGAAAACGAGCAGAAACAGTTGTGCTACTAGATAAAAATTGCAGCACGAGTCAAAGCAGGAAGGCTGTTCCATAGCAAAGGGCCAACAGAGGCATAAGCACGATGCTGAGCTGTGGCAGTTCTAGACTGCGGTATTAGAAGATCGGACTAAAGAACGGAGAGAACGTTCGGTGGTAGCTGAGATAGGTTTCCTGATAAGTTCACATAAATAGAGTGGAGCTTGACCCAACAACGCTTTGGATGTAAGAAAGAGAACTTTGAAATGAATCCTATCAGTCAAGGGAAGCCAACGAAGATGTTGAGTCATACATCGAAAGTAGAAATATGTGAGAAACGTGGAAGACCGGCGATCAAACGAGCAGCTGCATTGAGTACAGACTGGAGCGGAGTGAGGCGGAGTTTTGGTAGGCCAATGAGTAATGAGTTACAATAGTCAATGCGGGAGCAGATGAAGGCGTGAACCATGGTCGAAAAAATGGCCGAAGACACAGATCGTCGGATGGCGCGTGGTCGCCTCAAATGATAGAAGCTGACCGAGAGAGATTAGAGATATGTGCAAAGAAGGATAGAGAACTGTCACGAGTGACGCCCAGATTGCGGACATTTGCAGAGAAACTAAACTGAGGGAACCGCTTGGCAAGTAAAGCGTAATCAAGTGTAAACAGCTGATGGCGAGTGCCCAACCCGATCAATTTTGAGTCTTGGAAGAATTGAGTGAGAGACGGTTTGAGGACATCCATCCAGCAGTTGAGATCATCAGAGAGTGATTCAAAAGATTGGCAAAGAGCAAGTTGGTTGGAAGTAGAGCCATGCACGAAGGCCTGAACATCATCAGCGTAAAGGTGACCTGACGTCGAGTGCTTTTCAAAAAGGCAAGGAATATCAGCTGCAAACATGATATATAGAAGTGGATACATAGAAGTGGTGTTTGAAAAGACCAGAGATTCGTCAATAGACATCACAATCAAGAAACGAAGCTTTTGAACAGGTGGAACAAGTCACCTATCTATAAACAAATATGGCAGCATCGAAAAAGTATCTTATGAAGTTAAAGCTTAGCAGTTGGCCGCGGATGGTGGCGGTGCATAGGTCCAATCAGAATCCTGATGTGATAAAGATTTGCATAGATTTGGTTCATCATTGTAATAATATGTATATATATATATATATATATATATATTCAACAGTCTAAAAAGTATGCATATCATGAGTGGTTAATGTAATTCCACTAACGCATCATGTAATTGAACCCTAGCATTTATCTTAGTTATGATATAGAGTTTGGAGCAAATCTGGGACAAAATAATTTAAGATTGGAATTTTAAGTGGAGACACATTTGTTTCAAGCTCGTTTATAAGTTCTTAAGAAAATCTACATAGGTAAATAATAAGCTTGATTGATGCAAATAACGAGATAAACAGTTACACATGGCGATTATTATATTTCACTTTATTATTTTAAATCAAGCGTGTACATTCGTGTGACTTCATCATTTTCCTCTCTGAGTTCCATATGCAGTAAGCTACACACCTGTTAAGTAACTTTCACTATAGCATCCTATTTGCTTCAACTGAAAAATCAAAATCCGTCCATCGCTTCCTTTGTTGTCAGCCACAAACAGTCGACTGTTTGACTCATCCAGAAGAATCCTATCCGGACCTCGTAATCCGTGTTCCTCCTTCGAGATAATTACTCTCCTCGGCTTCAAATCTGAATCCAGTAACAAAACACGCCTGTTGATTCGATCGATGACCATCACGTATCCATCTTTATAGACGGACAAATAGGTTGGACAATTCAATTGTCCGATGGTTGACCCACTTTTACCACCAAATGACTTCTTCCGTTTTCCATCTGCATCAACTATACATACTCTATGCAAATCGTCACCATATGAACCATGGCTAACCACAAAATTCCCGTTGGTCAATTGTACAACATGCGAAGGGTGACAAATGCTTGCTGTTGATGATATATTTATTTCCCGGCTCAATTGTCCATCTGGCGAATATATATAAAACTGTTTTTTCTCAAATACAGTTATGATAATACTAGACTCATCTATAACAGACAAACACCCACTATCTCTTCCTGTAAACCATTCCTTTATTAAGTTTCCATTTGGATCAACTCTCAAGATTTCACTCGCCCGACCGAAGCCCTTAGAATTGAAGATGAAGAGACATTTATTTCTGTTGCAGGATCCTATGTCCATTGGACGAATTAATCCCTTCAGCTTCCATCGACGACTGAAATTGAAACCAATCGCATTGAAAACTTCAACTTCTGAACTCTCCCAACTCACAACAAATAATTCGTTGTCTAAAATCGTCAATCCAGTGATTGGTCTCTTCACTTCGGTGTCTTCGGTTTTGATCGTAAGGACTAACGCTGCAACGGATCTGTACTTCTCTGGAAGTTCACCTGTAAGTAGCAAAATACTCGATTCAATTCATCATAATCAGTAGATTTACTTTGTAATATTCTTTAAAGTGCTCCTAGCAAAGTATTATTGCACAATTTCTCGAAGGCTGATAGATTTACACAAAAAAGCAATAAGTATCATTTAGGTAAAAGAGTTACTTGAAGCTTTAACAACAGGCGATTATGTTCCCAGTGATGATAACTTAGAAAAAACCACAGAAGATGGGTATTAGGACCTATGCAAGCAGAGAAGTCAACAGAGGCGAGCAAGAAAAGGAACAGACATTAAAGGACAGAAAAACCATTATACATAGGATGATTTCGATCCCAGTGCGGGTCCGCCAACCGACGTGGCTTTTTTAATTAGGAGGTGTAAATTTCGGTCCAACTCGAACATTGCACGGAGGAACTGAGAAGACGTGGACTAATCATTAACACCGCAGCGGTGGTGAGGGATTACACCACTAAAATATGTTGAAGCCAAAAACAGAAAAACTATTGTGACCTACACTACAGTCATACAGAAAAACGTAGACGTTTTACATTCGACAAAGAGCATACGTTGACGCAAATCGAACGCTCGGCTTTCAAAAGTCTTGAGATATCCATTATCAACAATTATTCGCCGAGCTATGGCCATATTATCGTCAATATATCTTCGTGAAATCGCGACCGGAAAATTTAGATTTGCAGTATCCAATGAAACAACGATCGCGAGCATGTGTCAAACATTCTCCCTTCAGTCATGGATCCTAGGCCTATTGGCGCAGAAAGAAGTCGGATTTGTTGGCTCAATTCGTAGCTTTTCCTTATCGCCTATTTGTTTCTAATTAGTTTATGAATCATCTCCAGTTGTAGTAGTCGCCTAGTGACAATTAAAAAATTGTTATCAATGGCATTAAAGGTACATGAAGACCCTATAAAAACCCCATTATCAAGCGAATTCTAGGGCATTTGCCACTTCCTGCAAAATGTCATCCTTTAACAGAACTCTGCAAGCATGATCAGCAAGCAATCATTTAAACAGTCAAATGTATGCATTGGATCAAGTAATTTAAGTAAATAGATTTCATTTTGTAGTTTTGCAACAAATACGTAGGCCCCCTTACGTAACTGATAACTGTTTGCATTTTTATGTAATTTTAGAACGCCATCTTGTCAAAAGATTCGCGGGTAGACCTAGTTGCGGTCACAGGCAAACATGCCCGGATCTAGTCGTAGGCGAAGTAGGCGACGGCCTACAGCGGCAAATGTCGCCATTTTTTCAGAGGCGGCACTTTTATTGAATTCAATTAAATAAATATGCATAGCATAGGAAAATAATATTTTCTTAGACCACAATATTATAAATTATTTTCAAGTATACATTTTTTTCAATGAAATAAATTTCCTCTTTTCAATAAATTATTATAATTCATCTGTTTCTTCTCCTCAACATGCTCAACAAGAATCCTTATAATCGATTTAGATTTTCAATTCACTTTTCATCAATTAAGTTCAACTTCCGGTTATGAGAGCCTTGTCTGAGATTATCAATATCAGTTAAAACTTAAATTTTTTAATTGAATAGAAAGAGTATAACTGATTAAAATTAATTCCATTAATTGCTAAAAATATCTTGCAAAAATGACGGATGGCAGAGGAAGAAAGAGACAGCTATTGTCTGGGACAGATTATTTATTAAAAAAATAACGCCCGGACGTGAATCATCTGCGTTGAAAACCAGAAAAAAGAATTTTAAATAAATAATGTGTATGTTGATTGAATTTGAAAAAAAAACAATTCTGTAATTTCTGTTTCTAGTTCTTCTATGTCAGACTACGTGCTCAATAGAATAAGGTAGACCTGTAGCAGCGTATTTAATTATTTCCCAGTTCTTATCCTGTATTTTAGCGTAATTTCATGATATCATGCATTTGTAAGCAGAAACCGGATTGATAATAATGAATATGTCTAAATGGAAGCTTGATCGATGAAAACAATTTTTAAAAGAGTATTTTCGATTATATAATTAAAATGTTGATCATAAATTCCACTAGCGTCCATCGTGACGCCATTTTGCCATCAATCGAGCTTCCATTCATGCACATTTCTTTTCATCGATCCAGCTTTCATTTAGGTATATTCATATTCATCGATCGAGCTTCCATTTAGGTATATTTATTTTCCTCAGTCGAGCTTCCATTTCGGTATATCTATTTTCATCACTCGAGTTTTGCGTACACGACTTTGTTTACATCCGTCTTCATCGACATTCTCGCATCAAACTGGCTTCTACTGAAGTGTAATATTTTCATCAACTCAGCTTCCATTTAGGCATAATTTCTTTCATCAATCCACTTTCTACTTGTACTTTCTTCTTTTTCATCGACCCCGTCTCCATTTAGGCTACAGTTCGACATCTATTAACGTCAAATAATAAAATACGCTATTTATTCTGAAGAAAAGTTTTTTGAAAAAAATACGCTAAACTACAGCTTTACATAGAATATTTTCATATTTAGAATTTCAATGTACACTGCTTAGTATGTTTAGCAAATGAATAGTGCTCAGAACCTCGTTATATCTTGTTCATATTATATTTTTTGGTGGGGGGGCGGAAACATTACATCCCGCCTACTTACCGAAAAATTCATAGAACCGGGCCTGCAGGCAGACAACCCATAGGCTTTTAAAGCAACTTCCAAAACACCTGGTGCTGAACGAATTATCAGTGACGTCGACCCAGTTCGACAAGTAGAGCCGAAATTAGGTGGTTAAGGAGACGGAAGTCCCAATTGGGGTCAAGCTTCACACCCAGGGCCGGATTAAGGCATGAGCCAACTAAGCCATGGTAAATTACATAGGCCCCGAGCATTTGCTACTTCCTTCAAAAAGTGCCCCCTTTAACAGCACTCTGCCAGCATGGTCAGCAAGCAATCATTTAAACAGTCAAATGTACGCATTGGGTTAAGTAATTTAAGTAAATAGATTTCATTTTGTAGTTTTGCAAAAAATACGCACACTTACGAAGCTGATAAATGTTTAGATTCTTATGTAATTTTTAACGCCATTTTGTCAAAAGATTCGCGAATAGGCGTACTTGCAGTGACATGCAGACAACCCAAAGGCTTTTAAAACAACTTCCGAAACAACAGTGTTGAAAAATGCTATCAGCTGCATAACAAAACTCAAAATGAAAATCCAGGCATTATCGAGATCACATTCATTAATATGCAAAATGACACTCAGGAATGTGATTCTGTAGTTATTTTTCAAATGTAATATCTATCATTTTAAAAGCTTCAGCTAGGCTCATAGGCTCATACTACCACTCCAAGAAGAAAGAGACAGTTAACGTGAATTTCTGAAATCAAATTAATTTAATGATATGGAGAGAATTCCCCGGCGGCATCGTAAAACTCCAATAAAAATCAACTAAGCTGAACATGTAGCACCTTCTGACCTTGTTCTGAATTTACATTTTTGACGCTTACCATAATTATCTGAGACCATACCCTTATGATGGTGCTCTGTCTGTGTCTCGGCGCTGCAAAGAATGCGAGACTCGGGTGCCGCTCCTTCCAACGCAATTGACATCCAGTCTGTAACAGTAGTATTTATTTTATCGGAAACATTATGTTTAAACAACTTTTCGTCCGATAGCCATATATCCTAACTTTTTTTAAATGTGAAAATTTTATAGATAGAACATAGGCTGTCCTTAAAACTTTAATTTTGATGAAAAGACGTCTTTATAATATCATATTGTATAAAAGGAACAATCGTGGATGAAACGGTTTTAGAATTTAAAAAATCGACGACTATTTGCTATTTATTTTTATGTTATCATTTGGAGTCGTTTTTGTCCAGGTAACAGTGTAGCCTAAATATTTAAGTAGGCTACATTTATATAACCTACATATATATCATCATCATCATGGTTCATGGGTGGAAGCATCCCCGTTTCCAAAATTTTCCGTTGCGTCTGTTTTTGCATTGGATTTACTTCGTCTATTCTTCTGTAAACGGAGTATCTGTACCAATACGTTCGCAATTCTCCCATGGGGAAGTTCCAGGCTCTGATACTGTCCAAAGATTTCAATAATGTCAACCGTTGCTGTCGACATCGGACAAGAATCCGTCGGTTTTGCTCTTCGTTTGGGCGTTGGAATTCGTCGTTAGTGATTCGTCTGTTTCGGTGTTTGCCTGTAAATTACATTGTCTGTCGTTGTGGTTTTGGCATCATGGATCAGAGTTTATATGGAATGGGTTGCGCTGTTTGTTGCCCGTTTTCACGGCTTGATTGTTTTTGTGTAAGTTTACAAGTAGCCTCAATTAAAACCGATGGCAGTAACAAAAAGACACACAAAGGTCATTTGGACGCAGTTCACGAGCATTTGGAATAATTAGTCAATTGCAGAATGGCTTACCTTTTCTACCAGACAATGATTCTTCGTCCGTCTGTGTGGTGGCATCGCAGTTATCTGTTTTGCCTAATGGTATAAACAATAAAGACCTTATCTCACCCAAATAAATGAACAAATGTAAACCTTCAATCAACAATATCACTAATGTATCTACAAACGCTCCCTTCGATAACGTCATTTTACAGACAGAATAATTTTGAAAGTTATTTTGGAATGTCCATTCCGATGGAAAGGCATGATTTTGTTTCCCAATTTGATATCCTGCGTGCAGATTTAGCAACTATTTACATGTATTTACTAAAGTGGACAACGTCACAAACCGCTAACGTGGCAAATAACACGCTTGTATTTTCATCCACACGGCTGTTCCATGATACCATCTCCACCGTATTTGCGCCTTTATTAACGCCGTTACCGCTGATTTCAAGACGGTTACTACCGCTTCCCCACTGAAAGCATGATGACTCCGGATAACTGACCACTATGCACCTTATTATGTATGGCAGGTAGAATCACATGTGGTAAGAAGAGCCATATTAGACTTTTTGTAAGCCCGTTTCAAAAATAAAGTGGAGGCTCCTTAGATGCTTGCCCAAAGAAACAAGAAACAATGTAGGTATAATTCTAATCGTCAAAATAGCAGTTTTTTTGCATGAAGTCGATACATATTTACGATAGGCAAAGCTTACAAAGTCAACAATTATTACTGTACTATAACGAGTGTTACATGTATCTCAAGCTGGTATTGGTATAGATAATCTAATTATTAACCCAATTAACTTTTAATTAAAATTTAATTGAAAGGTGGTTCAGCGCATACACTACATTATACTCACTCTGTGCTGTATATAAATCTTAAAAATCTCGACTACGGGACTTTGATGCTGAGAAAGAATCAATAATATCTTGAAACTCAAGGCTTTGAACGCTTTCCATAATATTATAAGTGTTAGGGTGCTTAAGCTTTCTTGACCCCTGGTTGACCTGACAGCATTTTTAGTGCGTTTGAGATGACTGAAGGGTCGTTCACCCTGCAGTTAGAAACTGGCTAAGTTAAGTAGGCCTAAATGCACCGAGCGACATACACGTTTGAAATTCCGATCTGTAGGTTCAATTCATT
The DNA here is from genome assembly GCA_959347315.1 of Bimastos eiseni. Taxonomy (NCBI): domain Eukaryota; kingdom Metazoa; phylum Annelida; class Clitellata; order Crassiclitellata; family Lumbricidae; genus Bimastos; species Bimastos eiseni. Next base: position 4,218,694 of record OY365810.1, on the reverse strand, counting down.
CATCAATTTTTGTATTTGCATTGGTGTTTCTTTGTCAGTAATGATCGAAGTTCTTTCATAAATAGTTTATCAATATCACCTTTGTTTCCCATTGAACCACTAGACCTACAAGGTCCGAATCTTATAGCAAATTGATCGATTGCGCCACGCTGGCATTCTAGTAGATATATTTGATGCTATCTGACGCATTTGGCCATAATATTGGTTAAATCACCCACCTAATAGGTTATTAAAACGTACTATTAACCTATAACTAGGTTAATACTAACCAAAATTGAAAATGAGCCACAGTTCATGCACAAACTTAAAACCTAAGTCAAACATCCTCCAATGGGTTAAAAGTCACGGGAATTTCCAATAGTTTTGATGATGAGTCATTGTTCAACTAACCAAAAAAATCACTGTTGCACTGTAAATATTTCTACACAACTTAAAAAAATGCCTACACAATATAAAATGGAATACACGAAGAAGACTGTTATTGAACTAAGAAAAATTGCGAAACAGAAAGGTATGGTTGGTTATTCGAGACTGCGTAAGGCAGATTTGATTAGTAAAATTGAATCTCACGGGGCTCAAACACTCATCCCCTCACATTTTGCTCCAATCTCATTCAATGATAGTTTGATGGACACGCCTGTTCCCAATATTGGAATCCCAACACTCGTTCTCACACCAGCAACGACAGCAAGAAAAATATTCGTTAAGACTAAATCAGCGATTCGCAAAGTGGATTGAAGGATATATACCTGAAGAACCAAAGAGAAAGGTGAACGAGAAGACAGTAGCACTGAAAGCCAAAGTTAATTCTATATTCGGTAAAATTCTTATGAAAACACGTGAAATAGAGTAGAGGGCCTAAGCATTCAAGGGCTTAACGAAACAATACACGATCGAAGGAGCGAACGGAATTGACGCCACATCTTTTCTCAAAGCAGCTCAACCACAAGTGCAAGAAGACCTTCTGTCTAGAAATCGACAGACAAAGGTTAATTTTGTCCTCACCTGCACAATGGAGCGTGTTGACATGAAATCCGGGCAAGTAGATACCGAGTTTTCTCCGTTTGTCTCGAAGACCGAGGTGATTTTAGACTCCGCCGATACGAGCGAAATTTGTAGCAACGCGAAAGATAAAATGTTAGAATCAATGACTGCCTTCCAGATGCGTGGTAGTAGCTGGAGACTAAGAGCGGTTCAAAAATTAGACATCAACACGGTTATTTATAAACCGTTGAAGGGCAGTTCTTACACACCACTGCCGAAATGTCTAGCGAGTAAAAAGGCTATTGCTATTATGAAGAACGAAGACGAAAAATGTTTCAAGTGGTGTGTAACGAGAGCCTTAAATCCTGTTGAGTGAGATTCAGAAAGAATCACGAAAAAATTAAAAATACAGTCTGAGAAGCTTATTTGGTCTAGCATCCAATTCCCACTCGCTGCGGATGATAACGTGAAAAGTAAGTTTGAGAGAAATAATAATATTAGTATTAATGTTTTTGGTTATGAGAAAGATATTTACCTATTCCCACTATATTTATCGAAGCACGAGAGCGATATCAGTGTAGACCTATTACTCATTTCTGAAGAACAAAGGAGCATTATTATTGGATAAAAAATTTAAACATAAACAAAACTCATACACTTCGATATATTATTGCAAACGATGTTTAATAGGATTCAGTAGAATAGAGTCGTTAAATAAGCACACCGAGTACTGTTCCCAACACGACGCTCAAAAGATAGTACTTCCAAAACCAGGAACTAAGTTGAGTTTTAAAAATTATCATAGAAAAATTAGAGTGCCCTTTGTCGCGTACGCCGATTTTGAATCTTTCATAAAACCTATAGACACTTGTCAACCAGATCCCAGCATGTCTTACACCAACAGATATCAAAAACACGTCCCAAGTTCCTTCTGCTATTATATAAAATGTTTTGATGATGATCTATATTCGCAAGATCCCATGACTTTCACAGCGGAGAGCGAAAATGATGATGTAGCTCAGATATTCACAGACACTCTATAGATAACATAAAAGATATTTATAATCGATTTAAATTTCCTAAGAAATGATATACGAAAAGAAAGAGCAATCGTTATACGACTCGGCTACTGCTTGCATATATGCGAAGGCGAACTGCGTGATGATCGAGTTAGAGACCACTGTCACCTTTCCGGTAAAGTTAGAAGCGCCGCTCATGAAATTTGCAATCTAAAATATAAAGTCCCCAAGTTTTCCCTGGTATTGTTCCATAATCTATCCGGTTACGACAGTCATTTATTCGTAAAGAAATTACGAAGTGATGATAACGAAAAGATTAACTGCATTCCTTGCAATCCTTGCAACGAAGAAAAGTATATCTCATTTAGCAGAGATCGTGGTCGATAAATTTACGAATGAAAAAAATAAGGAAATATTAGTCAAACGAGAATTACGTTTTATCGATAGTTTTAGATTCATGGCATCGAGCCTCGATGCTTTATCGAAGAACCTGAGCAAAGATCAGTGTAAGAATATAAGCAAACACTATTCTGGTAATCAGCTCGATCTCTTGCTTAGAAAAGAATTATATCCTTATGATTATGTTGACTCCATCGAGCGACTGAACGAAACAGAACTACCACCGAAATCAGCGATCTATTCTAGGCTTAACGACTCAGGTATTAGTGACGATGACTACAACCATGCACAGGCGATATGGAATGAATTCGGATTCAAGACGTTGAGAGAATACCACGATTTATATAATGTGTCTGATGTTCTCCTGCTTGTTGATATATTTGAGAATTATAGATGTGTATGCAGTGTGAACTATGGTCTAGATCCCGCTTGCTGCTTTACATCTCCAGGTCTTGCTTGGGACGCCGCATTGAAGTTGACTGGAGTAGAATTGGAGTTGTTGAGTGATTACGATATGATGCTAATGGTTAAGCATGGGATAAGAGGTGGTGTTAGCACCATTTCACATCGTTATGGACAGGCAAAAAATAAGTATATAGGAAAAGCATTTAACGATGGCAAGCCTTCAACATTTATAACTTATTTAGACGCAAACAATGTGTATAGATGCAGTATGTGTAAAAATCTACAAATTCTTGGGTTCCATTGGATGAACAACGATGAGCTAAATGATTGGATAGGAACACCGTGTATATTAGAAGTCGACTTAGAATATCCGAGGAACTTGCACGATCTGCATAATGACTATCCTCTTGCTCCAAAGAGTGTTAAAGTTGAAAGATCGGTTGAGCCAAAACTTATTCCAAACTTGAACGATAAAGTAAAGTACATAGTCCATTACAAAAATTTGAAGCAGTACGAAAGCTTAGGTTTGAAGAAAACCAAAATTCATCGTGAAATTAAATTTGAAGAAAGTGCTTGGTGTAAAAAGTATATCGATCTAAATACTAACCTGAGAACCAGAGCCACCAACGATTTCGAGAAAGACTTTTTCAAACTAATGAACAATAGCTTGTTTGGTAAGACGTGTGAAAATATAGAGGCCCGTGTAGACATAAAACTGGTTTACAGTGAGAAGGAAGCCATTAAGCTAGCAGCGAGAACGAGTTACGACACTCGAACTATTTTTGACGAAAACCTAATTGCCATTCACATGAAACGGACGAGGCTATATTACGATAAGCCAATATATCTTGGCATGTGTATTTTAGACTTAAGTAAAACTATAATGTACGATTTTCATTATAATTACATCAAGAAAAAGTTTGAAGATAGAGCAAAGTTACTTTTTACAGATACGGATTCCTTAGCCTATGAACTTAAAACAGATGGCTTCTACGCTGATATACCTCCTGACATTAGAAGTAGGTTCGACACTAGCGACTATCCTAAAGACCATCCCTCTGGTATAGAAACAGGCATCAATAAAAAGGTCATTGGTATGTTTAAAGATGAAGCAGCTGGTAAACATATCGAAGACTTTGTAGGTTGAAGATCGAAGCTGTATTCGTACAAGATGGTTGGAGTGGACCACAAGAAATGTAAAGGAGTGAAGAAGAATGCCGTTGAGAAATCTATCACTCACGAAGATCACTAAGACAGAACACTCGAGAAAGATGAATGTCATTCGATCGCATCTTCACAATGTCTACACCGAAGAATTGAACAAGGTAGCTCTCTCAGCAGATGATGGCAAACGAGTAATTTTAAAAGACGGAATTCATACTTTAGCATATGGACATTATTCCCTAAATATAAAATGAACATTAAACAAATCGATGTCGAAGGCATAACGCTACCTAATATTGCTTTGTCGAACGTGAATCTAATCGCGCCATTGATAAAATTTATTTCGACAGCTACGGACTACCTCCTACTGAATTGATAAACTATCTACGAAGACCGTTGTTCTACAACAGCGAACAAATACAACCAGACGGCGGTCATTTATGTCTATATATATATTGAAGAAGACGATCAACGATGGTTGTAAATTTCAAGAAGTCGTGAACGAATTGTATTAAATAATACTTTTGTATATAAAATGCCTGCTGATAAATTTGGACGAACTGATACTCAAAGAATAGTTTCTGGAGGTGTTACTCTATCTCAAGTGAGTAATACATTTCTAAAAAGAGATGGAACGATGGAGGGTGATTTAAATATGAATGGTCACTCGATAAAAGGTCTACCAACTAACATTCATCCACGGGTCATAGCAAACGGGGCTGTGAGCTTTGGTCAAGTCGAAACTCAGGTCAGCCAAATGATGACGACCAGAGATTATTCAGGACTATACGTGACTAATAGCTCCATCCATGACTTCGAATGCAATGACAAATAAACGGTTTTACTTACGAAGCTAGTACTAACGAATATCGCATAGCGGCTGGGTATAACTTTGAACCGTGGAAAGCGTTTCAAAATGCTTGTCATTCTCCCGAATATTCGATAACTGATACAGTAACTGATGTTTGGTTACAGATTAAATATCCCGTTCCGTTGTCTATGTTGGGTTTCTACATCATTGCTAGCACACCATTAAACGAATGTATTACTAGATGGAAAGTTCAAGCGAGTAACGACGGAATAGTATTTACAGATATCCTAAGTCCTAAAACGGATGTCCTCGATGCAGGAATTTTGAACAAATTTACATTTCCAGCATCGTCTAATTACGTTTACTGGCGATTTCATATTATATCCACGAGCGCTGGAGCGCAATGGACGGGTATTGGAATGTTACAGTGAATTCCTACTCTTACTGATATCACACTCGGGAGAAAATGTCATGTCAGTTACGTTCCTAGATTAACTTCGAACATTAGTAATTATGGTTTTCAAGCGAACGCCAGTTCAACATTTCAAAATAACAAAGCCTTTCATGCGTTCAAAGAGGAAGGAGAATGGGTGTCTGAGGCTGGCGATAGTGTTGAATCGTGGTTATCCATCAAGTGTCTAGCCGCAGTGAGAATCTGGAAGATCGGCTTAAGGGGAGGAACAGAAACACCGAAAGGATATTCCAATGGACCATAACAGCGTACAATCATGAAGGACAAGAGGTTATTATTTACGTGTCGCCTTATCTCACTCTTTTAGGAAATACTTGCCAATATTTAATCGATTCTGTTGGAAAATATCAGACTTATGAGTTTCATCGCAGCAGTACTGAACCGGGGAAGCATGGATTAAGCGTGAAGCAGTTATTCGTGTACGATGATTAAATTCGCCACGATTTTCAATGAGAAACATCATCGAAAATTTAAACCACGAGTTCAACAACTTCGCTATCTCCGGATACCACGATATACGACGAGATGTATTCCGGTTCCGTTTCTATCTTCGTTCTTGTAAAGTAAATGTCTTGTTCTCTTTATTCGTTTGCAACTTGTCGAGCAATGGCCCCTCGAATACGCTCGTATAATATTCCGTCTCATCCGGCGCTCTACCGTAATCTGGTAGAAATAGCCTACTATACCGTACAGATATTGCTTTGTTTTAACCGTGTAAACTACGTCTTATTCCATTGTCGTGAAATCTATAAATTTGCGAGTACCCATTTTAAATATCATGAACAAAACTTTATAAAAAAATACTGAAATTTTTTTTATATTTCAAGTTAAAGAAAACTTTTTCTATATAAAAACGAAAAAAATGATTGCCACACATGAAACGTGTCATCCTGATAAAATTATATTTAAATTCGTGAATAAAACGAGCAAATTTGGTCAACGTTTTAAGATAAAATATGAATACCCGAACGGTGACGAAGGTGATTTTCAGATCGCAACTCCAGCTTTAAAAAGCGGGGGAATATCACCAGATCATGGTTTTGGCGAGACTGATGGCTTCATTGTAGGTTATAGTATACCGGTAATGATGTATGATAGGTATTTGGAACCGACTGAGGAAAAATTAGGGACTATCCGTATGTTTCAAAGTATTTTAGAACGCATTAAAAATCTTCTGCACGATCCTGATACAAAAGCGGCCTCGGATAAGAAATATGAAGATTCGCAGGTTGAACAAATGTCTATTTTTATAAAAAACAGGAAGACGAAGCGTTAAAGATGTTTCCGAAATTGTTAACTGCGTATGGATCAACGGATATAACAACCGGATTTTATGATTTAGGTGATTATCCAATCGACCCTCTATCACTAATATCTACTCCGTGCAGTGTCGTGCTAGATTGCAGTATACATGTAGTATATTTATCGTAAATAAGCCGTCCATACAATTAAGAGTAGAGGATTTTAATGTTGTATTAGCAGAAAGAACTGAAATACGAAAGCGGGAAAGGCGTTTATTTTGCAAAGAATCTCATCCTTAAGAAATAGGATTAATGTTAGTAATTTTAAATGACTATATCATTAAAAATCGTGCCTTACGATCGGATCTTTATCACATTTTTTTCTCTCCGCACTCTTCCATAAAATTTTTTTAAATATTTTACCGTGTGTCTTATGCGCTCTTGCCGCTTTGAACAATGACGGATACTATACAAGGTCACCCGTTTCCAAGTCAAAGATATCAACAGCTATCGGATTCTTTCTTATTTCTCTGAGATACAAGTATCTTGAGTCGATCTCCTTTTGTTCCTTCTCTGGTTTCTTCATCTCCGGAATTATTCCATTCTCAACCAGTACACTTATAATTTCGGATGTTTTCATAACTGACAAGCCTGTTAGCCTGTGTTCTTTCATTAGTGATTTAAGTTCAGGCAGCTTCATGTTTTTATAATAGAAAATATTTTTCTTTAATATACTACGCTCAACTTCTGACCGTCTGATGGACATTGCTTTACTTCTAACATCTTCCTTCATCTCATTAAATTTCTCGAATTCACTTAGAATAACAGAATATTCCAAGTCTGAGATATTATTATCATCCAAAGCTGTCGAAACAAGGTCGCTGATCGAATTGAGTTATTTCTTCAGCTATGGTCTTCGTTTTTGCATGTTTTTTCTTGCCGCAGCGATAATATTCGGCGGATTTGTTTTCCTAACAGACACAAAGCTCCAGCTCCAGCGGATAGAGACACCACGATTGTTGCAGCTGGTGAGGCTACGACGGTACTTAGAAAAGTTACGCCTAATGCACCGAGTCCAAAAGATGTAAGGGCAAACAAACCTCCCAACGCATCGACTACTTTAACACTTTTCTGATATTTTTCACAAATTATTTCTCTCTTTTCCCGTTCACGTAATGTTTCCTGCTGAATTTCAGATATTTTCTGAAGGCGATTAGGGTCGGCTTTATTCAATTCCACTATATAATATCGAAGAATATTATTTAAATGGAATTCAAGTTTATTCGTTGACGAGGTAAACAACATAACATAACTAATCTCCTTCGTTTATGGTGACAGTTTCAAGATCTATAAAATTCTTAATATCGAGTGAAATTTCTTCCGTGAATCCTGTTACGGTATCGCATAGCAGGCGGCACCCCGCTTCTATAAACTCCAGATGGAGCGAAACTTTACACGATCCTCTTGTAATTCGGACACCTAAGCCTAACCGTAAAACATCCATCTCATGAGGATGAATAGTTACCGCTTCTTGGCAAAAAACTCCCATCTTAAACCACCCATTTGTCTTTACGGCCTATACTTTGCATTCCACGCAGCTTTATTCATCTTCCACGAGACGGATCTCGGTTTTTCAATTTTGGGTTTCGTCCACCCCATTTTATGAATCGGATAATGAAACATTTTATATAATATTTTATTTTTAAAAAAATAACAATCCGAGAAGTGGAATGTTTTTAAACGATGAATCTGGTCCAAGGATAAGTCCTTCACCATTTGCGAATCCAGAACCTGTTTTCAGATACAGACCTTCTTCTACATCATCAAGTCCAGAACCTTGGTATGGCTTCAAGTATAGACCCTGCCCTTGTTGCACTATCTTGTAGTTTTTACCACGGCTCTTGACATATATCGCGCCATCCGTTCCGGTAACTTCATCTATGACTTTGAACCAGCTGCCGCACCTATTCCTGTTAATGCATTCGGTAACACACTCGATAGCAGAAATTAACCCGCAGTTGCTAGAAACGGTAATATAGCGCCGATAAATCCACCTTCGACTATGGCGATATGCATTAATTGCGTTTTACTCGTTTTGATAGTCGCGTCTTTTCCACACTGATACACCTTCGCTAACTTGTTGAGTTGTGCTTGGGTAAGAGCTAACACGTGGTTTCCATTTAAATCGTTGTGCTTTAATCCTATGCTAACACCGGTTCCTGCTTGTAGCAGTTTGTTTGATTTTGTCTTTTTGTCCTTCTGAATAATTAACTTTGACATTTATGTATCGACTCATTTTATATAAAACTATAAAAACTTTTAAGCCTCTCTTATATGAAACCCTATCGATAATTCCTCGCCTCGTAGATTAATTTGTTGACCATTTTGGTCTGTGAGAGACGAGACGTTCCATCGTCGATATCGTGGATAGAGTGATTGGAAGATATATCAAATTCCTCGGTGTTTCGATAATCTTGTACCCAGACCCTACAGAAGGAAAAAAATTATGTTACCAGTAGTTCCGTTGCTATAGGATGCTCCGATGATATCGCTCGTTACCCTTATATTACTGATACTCACTATGTCCACTATATTCTCTGATTTCTGGTACCCTGCTATATAGCGTTGCCTGTCGAAACCGAGGACCTTCCCGATAGAGTTCAACGCCCAAAAATTGACCCTGTAATTATCCGCTATATGAACAACAGTCTTCAACGTATTGCTGTTTGGTTCTATCTTAATATTGTATTCTTCGTTAACCATATCATAATGCTCGATTTCTTTCATGATTCTTTTTTTATGACGGAATGTAGAATTCATCGAAACCGCATCTGTACTTGCCGTTATACTTGTTACTAGTTTGGTCAATCACTACAAATCCGTGAGGCTGCTGCTTCCAGGCTGTTTTGCTAAGTTTCTTAGACTCATCCTTAAACATGTCTGTACTGGCGTGATCGTTGTAAATATGATTAATGTTTTTCTGGTCTTGAGGAAACAAACAGAAAAAGTTTGCATTCTCTCTAATCGTCTGTCTAGGTAAATTAAAATAATTTTGTGCGAGGTAGAAGCAGTCGACGTTACCATGCCTCACTCGGATGTAGTAGGTCTCGCATTTATTCTGTTTTTCTAACTGCAAATCATCGGTTCACGTCTCTCGGATCTGGCACGTCTTCCGATGATTCAAAGAACTTGGAAGAAATATCAGATTTTTTATCCGAGTGTTTAGCCAGTGTCTCAACTACTAAGGCCGGTGGAAGATTTAGTCTCATGACCTCGTCTTGGCAATAGAATAATCCGATGATGGATTCTTTAGGTATTTTTTTCTTCAAATGCATTCTTGAGTATTTTATACTCTAGTTGAAAGAGAGATCTTCCGAGTACTTGCAGATTGTCGTAGTCTAACCATCCGGGTCTTAGAAGTATGTTCAACAATAGAGTCGTCTTGCCACAACCCGACATACCTACAATTAACCCTCTTATACTTCTGGGTAAAAGAGGATTATTGAACCTCTTCGATAATATATCGTTCCACGATAAATCTCTGACTTCCATTTTAAATATAAATATATTGTACTTAAAATAGAGTGTATTGCGTAAAGTGTAAAACTCATACTGAAACTATAAATATTAAAAATGTCACAATGAGGAATGGAAGGTCAGTGCTTAGAGGAACAATTGATGTGTGTGGAAAAATAATGACGCAATTCGTGAAAGCAGCACAAGGCGGCGATCTGGTCGCGTCTCCAAATTCAGTTACAAGTGGTATTAAGTTACCACGGGCTAAATTTCCAGTTGAGATGCATTTTCCAGGTCATCAGTTTACAGGACCTGGAACTAGACTTGATTTAAGATTTAATCCTGATGGTTCTCCTAAAGAATGGTCGAAACCTGTTGATTGAGTCGACAACGCTGCATTTCATCACTATTTAGCTTACAACCAGCACTCCGATACAGCTTCTAGGAATGTCGCCGACAGTGATGATCAATGATTTGAATACTGTTCCTAATCCTAGTTTAAGACGTTTTAGCAAGAGGAAGGTGTACGTTGGTGTAATAGATGAAATATGGCTGCTGATTTAGTCGATATGCAGTCTTTCGCTAGAGATGACGATGGCGTGATATACTTACTAACCGTAATAGATGTATTTTCCGAGTACGCTTGGATCGTGCCATTAAATGATAAAAGTGGGAAATCAACGGCTAGTGGCTTCGTGAAAATATTCAAGAGTAGTGAAAGACGGCCACGCAAAGTGGGGGTGGATAAAGGTAAAGAATTTTAGAATAAAGACGTATAGAATTTGGTCGAGTTGTATTCTACCGAGAACGAAGAAAAGTCGTGAGTTGTTGAGCGTTGGAATAGGACGATGAGAGAGAAAATGCTTAAGTACTTTACAGCTAATTCAACAAGAAGGAATATCGATGTATTAGAAAACATGATCGGTAATTACAACGAGACTAGACATAGTTCTATTAAAATGACGCCTTCTGAAGCTAGTTTGAAAGTGAATGAAAGGCTGTATGGATGAACTTAAATGGGAGTGAAATTTCAGAACCCATTGTGCCTAGATTCTCGATTGGAGATAAGGTTAGAATAACGAAGAAGAATTACATATTTGAAAAAGGTAACACACCAAAATGGTCAGAAGAAGTGTTTACAATTTCAGGGATTCAATACACAGATACGCCAACTTATAAGATTACTGATTAAAATGGTGAGGAAATACAGGGCTCATTTAACGAACAGGAGCTACAGAAGACTACTCAAGAAATATTTAGAATTGGAAAGGTTATCAAGAAACTAGGGAAGAAATCGCTAGTGAAGTGGCTCGGTTACCTTTAATCATTTAATTCTTGGGTAGATAATGAAGACTTGGTGACTATGTGATCATCGAAATTATAGTTCCTACGACTTTACAACACAATAAAATGTTATATTATGGGCGATGGGTGTTGTATAATATGAATAGACTGATCAATTAAGTTCCACTCGTGATAATCTTCGGCTCTGTTCGTATGTTAACAGCGTGCATTGAACGCTGATGGTCAGTGGAGTAGTGAGGGGGGCGAGTGGGGCGAACCGCTCCAGGCGGCACTTGTCCTAGGGGCGGCATTTTCGGTAAAAAATAAATAAAAAATTATTGTTGTTTTTTGCCCTTGTTTAAATCTAGTACAATGCTTCTCAGCTTTTTTTCGACATAAAACTAAGATAATACGAAATACCGAAGTACCATCTAAATGATCGAATGGCGCCTAATGTCTATACGCATCAGAGCAGTTCTCATGTAATTTGGTGCCATACGCAGTGATCAGTATAAGAGCGCCCCATCCCCGTTGCATAAGAAGTAAGACGTCAGAAAATATGGGGTCAGACACACACTGCAATGCTTTTGTCAAAATATATAGACAGTTCTGGCAAAGGAAAATTAATAGGGAAAGAGCAGGAGATTCAAATGAGGTGTTAAAAGATTGAATATCGTTCTAGGAATTGGAATCAGTAAAAAATCAGTTTTTAATAACTAATTTATAAATTTCTTTTTGTATGATCATGAAATTTTATTAATGAAAACATCACCGTAGTATCCCTAAAATTCGGCGCCCCTAAAATTTGGGGCTCCTAAAATTTGGCGCCCTCGGCGCCTTCGGATGTTGCATTTGCCAGGAACCGGCCCTGAGAGACATTGCTCAAAAGAGAATTTAAACATTATTATTACTACTAAATTTATGTCATTCGATAGATGCGAAAGTAGTGACGAAATGAAATTAACTAGCGTCCTTTTGCGATTAATACCGGCTAAATATGTTTGCACTAACTTCAGTTAAAAATCAAAAAAATATTCATTTATTTTGTGATTTGTTTACTTTTGAACGTTTGTTAGATTAAATTGGCTGCATTTAGTAGCGGAAGTATTCAGGAAGTAGGACTGTCCAGCAGTGTTACCTCTAAGCTGTGCGCATGTGCGCGCGCACACGGGTCGCGAATGCAGCGCACACAAGAATTTAGCGGTCTTTTTACATATTGTATAGAGAAGTTAATTTTAACCTCACGGCTTACCATACTTTTTTCCAACGCTGTCATTTTGACGTGGGCTAGAAATTTATAACTGAACACATCACGTGGTTTCATCTCATCGGGTTGGTTTATCGATACTGGGGCGGAACTTTGTTGAGGCGTTTTTAGATGCCGCAGCAAAAGAAGAAGGTTCGTCAAAAAAATCTACAAGGCTTGACTTGGCACGGGCGAAGAATCGTAGGAATTCAGCACACCAAAACATGCTTAAAACCAAAGAAAGACTAGCAGTACTTCCCGAAAAATTACGAGAACAAGAAGCGGCCTATGACGCAGCGGTAGAAGATGTTCGTAAATTGGAGAAGCGTCTGAAAGGGGATGACTAATTGACATCTATTCAGTTATTATTTTCTGACTTCAGCAGTGATCCATATTTTGTGTTAGCTGTATTTAGTTACATACTGAACCAGCTAGAGCATAATCATTCGATAGAACAGTCAGACATTATCAGTCTAATTAGGCGGATGTTGTATCAGTCGAACATAATTCTTCAGAGGAAAAACAGACAGGCATTTGTCTAATTGTCTGCATCCGGCAAGCAAGAATTGAATGTTCTCATCATATGACATTTTATCAGCTAGTTACAACACAGTAAGTAGCTAAAATTTAAAGGAGTGTTTATGGCTTATAGCATGCAGAGCAATAGCTATGTAGCGCCGTTCATGTGTTTTGGTTATTGTGTGACGAATAACCACTGTTAATACTTCTAATATAATTTTGTATCCGTCGGTTTCCTATACTTTTGTGTACACGGTTTTCGATTATGCTGTGGTTATCACTAGGCCCTATTATTGCTTTGATCTTTTTATGATTTTACACTGCACTATTTCGCTCACAACATGAAACGAGCCATTGCATCGTCGGGCTAATTTCCGCATTTTCACATCATCTATGTATTTGATCATTCTGCATCTTAGACTCCTCGGTTGCAACTTAAACATTGCATAATTATACTGCAGAGCCTTTAACTTAATTTGCATTGATTTTTGTGGCATCCGTTATAGTGTTTACTAACTTTGTTCAAAGACATTAAGATGTAGTTACTTAAGCAAGTTTTAATCGGAACAATGAATAATTATTACGCAAGCTTCAAGAAACCTTAGCAAATCAAAACATTGCTCAGCTTTTATGTTGCTCAAGAGCGAATAGTCCTTACCCGCGAGCGAACATGGCCAACGTTCTCGACCATTCTCAAGTCATCTTTAATCATCTGATCTTCGGATGTCAAGAATTTCAAATTTCTTAGGACCATTCTGATGCTTTGTGCATGATGATGATGATGATGATGATGATGATGATGATGATGATAATGATAATAATAATAATAATACAATAATAATAGTGCAATAATAACACTGACAATAATAATAATAATGATAAAAATAATAATATTAATAATAATAAAATAATAATAATAACAATACAATAATAACAATGACAATAATAATAATAACACTAATTATAATAATAATGATAATAATAATAGTCCGCTGCCTCAAATAATAATTTGAGGCAGCGGACGTGGTGGGCGGAAAATTTTTAATGTCCGACTATTTAGCAAAAATACCGCGTAACGAGTAATCGTCAGAGTTGGATTTTAGCATCGTCTAATGGATTAACAACTCGTGACCCAATTGATTATATTCACCACATCTTATTCGCCAAGACCACAACACGATTGGTTTGTCAAACTTTCGTTTCAACTTATATGTAGCCGTGCATTTGAATTGATGGCCGCTCGCCATGCTTTAAGGCCAGCGACGTCAACGTTGCCAATGGCAACGATTACTGTTTAAATGGCGGCGCATTTGAAAACAAACCGAATTGAAACTCAGATGAGTCAAAAACCTTGTAAGGGCCAGGGGGTTTGCGGGGTGTGTTGGTTGTCTTTAAAAACCCATGCCTCAGATGGCACGATGCACCGGCACGGCCCTCGAACCGCCCCTTGTCCAGGTTCCGACCAGCCACCGGCAGACGGCCCTTTAAAGCATAATACCACAAGACAGTCGTCTTCTACCACTAGCGTGCAGATCTCTTACTCACGGGAGCCGTCAACGGACGTTGGACCGATCGCTTCTCAGCTCTCACATCCTGCTTCACCCGGTCTTCTGATTAAGAGAATCCCAAAAGCAGCAAGGCCATCTTGTGCTGCTCTCCTGGCCGATATAATCCAAACAATTGTAAGAGAACCAAATTGCGTTGCCAAATGGTTCGATTTGCTGGCCTTCGGTGGAACTGTACTAGTGAAGCCAAGAAGAGGTGGACGAAAGCACAACATGACCAAGATGATTTTGTCCCGCATTACTGAATGGGGACTGCAGGGGCCAGACCAGTTGACTAACGATGAATTTCCATCGACGTCAAGTCGTAAGCTCAAGTCCGCTAAATGCGACCACGCCAGGTATTTAGCCTCAACAGTTGCAAGCAAGCTGGAGGAAGGCAATTTCAAAGCAGCCATCCGTCTCATCTGCAGCGAGGATAAACCGGCGCTGGACACACCGGAAACTCTGGCCGCGCTTAAGAAAAAGCACCCGCCTGCGCCAGTGGACAGGAGAACACCGTGTGATCCAGACAGTTCGGATCGCTTCATCCCGCTTCAAGTTTCTAAAGAAGATGTCGCTAGGGCAGTCTCCTCTTTCCCTGCGGGTTCGGCTGGTGGTCCAGATGGCATAACTCCACAACACTTAAAGGATCTGATGGCCTATGGAGTGGGTGACAACATCGGGCAACATCTATCTGACCTTGTCAATCTGCTCCTAAAGGGAGGTCTATCCGAAGAGGTGAATGAGGTCGTCTATGGGGCAAACCTTTTAGCCCTGAGCAAGAAGGATGGAGGCATAAGACCGATTGCCGTGGGCTACACATGGCGTCGTCTGGCGGCAAAGTGCGCTAATTCGCATGCAGTAACAAGGCTGTCTCAACTGCTCGCCCCCATTCAGCTTGGGGTAGGCATTTCAGGAGGCGCTGAGGCAGCTGTCCATGCGACACGTCGTTGGATAACCACAATGCCTGAGGACAGCGTCCTAGTGAAGCTCGACTTCGCCAATGCCTTTAACACTCTGCGCAGAGATTGTCTTCTAGAAGCAGTTGCTAGAGAGATCCCAGAGCTCTACCACTTTGCTCACGCTGCCTATTCAAACCGTCCACTGTTGCGCTATGGTTCAAACACAATTCGATCCGAAGAAGGAACGCAGCAAGGCGATCCTTTGGGACCTCTGGAATTCTGTCTTGTGCTGCAACCGATTCTGATGAAGCTTCGTTCGGATCTGCGTATCGGATATCTGGATGACCTGACATTGGGAGGTAACAAGGAAACAGTGGCCGACGACGTTCAATTAATCGAACAGGAATCAAAGAATCTGGGATTGCTATTGAACCGCAGCAAATGCGAAATCGCGTGTCACAACACCCAGATGCCGAACAATGACCCTGCGTTCCAAGAGTTCACGAGCATAGCCCTCGAGGACATGACCTTGTTGGGTGCACCTCTGATTCCAGGTCCAGCTGTGAACATGGTCGTTAATTCAAAGGCTAATGACCTCGAGAGGGCAATCGGGAGATTGTCCTTGCTTTATACACATGACGCTCTGGTTCTGCTGAGAAACAGTCTAAGTGTACCGAAGCTCTTGTACAGTCTGCGCACAGCCGTCTGCGCTGATTGCCCGGGCTTGGCTCGGTTTGATCAACTGCTGAGAGAAGGACTGTCAACCATTTTAAATGTGGACCTTGACAATGGCTCCAGGCTTCTTTGCCGGTGAGAGAAGGTGGTCTGGGAGTTCGTTGTGCATCTACGCTGGCACTTTCTGCCTTTCTGGCTTCTGCTGCTAGTACAAGCGAACTCCAGGCATACATCCTACCAACAGAGTCTGCTGAGGAACCATATGAACTTGCGAGTTCAGCACTCAACGCTTGGAAGACCCTGACAGATTCAGAACCACCAACAGGAGCAGCGAGTCATCGCCAGAAAGAATGGGACCTCCGATTCACAGACAAGGCATGGAAAGGTCTGCTGGATTCCAATAACAATCCATGGGACCGTGCTCGCCTGCTGGCCTCACGAGCACCTCATTCTAGAGACTGGATGCTAGCGCCCCCTGTGACTGCCCTAGGCCTGCGCCTCTCAAATGAGGATGTACGACTTGCAGCCGGGTTGAGGCTAGGAACGACGCTCTGCGAGCCACATTTGTGTCACCAATGTCAAGAGAGCGTCGACGCAAAAGAGCTCCATGGACTAATTTGTAGAAGAGGCAGCGGAAAACATCAACGACGTAGCATGTTGAACGATGTCATCTGGAGAGCTCTTGGCAGGGCTAAGATTCCAGCGCAAAAGGAACCTCTCGGCTTGCTAAGAGAAGATGGAATGCGACCGGACGGCGTCACGCTCATTCCTTGGACACGTGGTCGATGTCTGGCATGGGATGTGACAGTGCCCGACACCTACGCCAAGTCACATCTTGTCGACACATCTATCAGAGCTGGCGAAGCAGCCGAACGCGCAGCTAAGACGAAGAGGGCCAAGTATTCCACCATAACCAACACCCACGACTTCGTAGCCCTCTCCTTGGAATCCGGCGGCGCTTGGAGCAGTGAAGGACTGCAGTTCATCTCAGAGTTGGGTAGTCGAACGAGTGCTGCAACCCACGATCCAATGGAGACGTCATTTCTGTTCCAACGTATCTCAGTTGTTCTTCAGCGTGGGAACGCAGCCTGCCTCTTCGGGACATTGCCAACACTCACTTAGCTCATCATGGGCGATAACAGCATAATGTGAAACATATATATATATATAATAATAGTAATAGTAGTATTAATAATAATAATAATAATAATAATAATAATAATAATAATAAGACCCAGAACAGATGCAGAACCACCAACAGTAGCAGCGAGTCATCGCCAGAAAGAATGGGACCTCCGATTCACAGACAATGCATGGAAAGGTCTGCTGGAGTCCAATAACAATCCATGTGACCGTGCTCGCCTGCTGGCCTCATTCTAGAGACTGGATGCTAGCGCCCCCTGTGACTGCCCTAGGCCTGCGCCTCTCAAATGAGGATGTACGACTTGCAGCCGGGTTGAGGCTAGGAACGACGCTCTGCGAGCCACATTTGTGTCACCAATGTCAAGAGAGCGTCGACGCAAAAGGGCTCCATGGACTAATTTGTAGAAGAGGCAGCGGAAAACATCAACGACATAGCATGTTGAACGATGTCATCTGGAGAGCTCTTGGCAGGGCGAAGATTCCAGCGCAAAAGGAACCTCTCGGCTTGCTAAGAGAAGATGGAAAGCGACCGGACGGCGTCACGCTCATTCCTTGGACACGTGGTCGATGTCTGGCATGGGATGTGACAGTGCCCGACACCTACGCCAAGTCACATCTTGTCGACACATCTATCAGAGCTGGCGAAGCAGCCGAACGCGCAGCTAAGACGAAGAGGGCCAAGTATTCCACCATAACCAACACCCACGACTTCGTAGCCCTCTCCTTGGAATCCGGCGGCGCTTGGAGCAGTGAAGAACTGCAGTTCATCTCAGAGTTGGGTAGTCGAACGAGTGCTGCAACCCACGATCCAATGGAGACGTCATTTCTGTTCCAACGTATCTCGGTTGTTTTTCAGCGTGGGAGCGCCGCCTGCCTCTTCGGGACAATGCCACCACTCACTTAGCTCGCCCACATGGGCGATAACCGCATAGGCGTGGGAGGTCTACTGATGAAATGTCTACCTAAAACCTGAGAAAGGAGACCTCAATGGGTTTCGCCTGAAGCAGACGGCCTCAATGCAGACGGCGAGGATTATGCAAAGATCAACGGGGTTTCAAGCAACGAAATCCGACACCTCGAGGCAGATGTCAGAAACGACAGCCCCTTCCATCTCTACGACCCACAGACAAGAAATTCATGAATCAGTTGGAGATTTGGTCTGGACCGGCTGGTTGACCGGATCATGAATAGGGGACAATTCCGATACGAATGGCGCAATCTGTTAGGCGGTATAACTGTAGTAATGGAATTCAACGACACTAAACAGGCCCAGCCATTACAGCCGCTAGTCAAACAGTAACTGGACGCCCCTAGGAGTCTGACGTCACGCTAGGGACGCCAAGACCCGACCAACCAGGGTTTAGTAATAGTTTCAGCAGGCGATTTGTTGTCCAATAGAGATACGAGTTTTGCGGTTGGGATGGCGAAGGAAAATCGCCTCTAGGAGGGTTCTTATAGTGTAGCAAGGGAAGGAACAGGGACTTGTTTCGGAACTGGGGGAGACGCTAGGTCGTTCTGACGATAAGGGTAATCAACGTGGTTTGGGAACCCCGTCTCCAACATAAACCAGGGAAACAGTTCTAAAAAGGACACTAATAACTCCAGTAAGTGTAGATAGGATGAGTGATATATATATATAATTAAATATACATATTAAAACCATCAAGTGTGTCGTGTTGCTGAGCTTGGTGATAGGGGAAAGAACGAGCGGGTACTCTTGTCATCAAGAAGAAGGAGTGGCGAGAGTGAAACCCGCGATACTTCGATTTCCTGATAATTTTTTCCAGAATTCCGGCAGCCTTGTCCGATGCGTTTTTCGCTTTAAATCTGTTTCGAATCTATTCTATAATAATAGCATATTGTGTACGAAATTCTTAAGGCAAATTATTGATACGACACACACACAGCTACACACATGCATGTAGAAACACAGCAGCTAAATACAAAATCTGCGACTTTCAAACTTAATATAATTATATTGAAGGGCCTACTACCTAGTTAAAAATCTAATGCAAAAGTTAGTTAGGTCATAGACAAAAGGGGAGTCTTCTTGTAATAAATTAACCCCTATGGGAACATCCTAGGTTATCTTGTAACTTATTTTGACGTATTTGGTGACAAATGGGGTTTATTTTGAGAGTTCTAGGGCAATTCGTCGCAGGACAATTCGTCACGGACAATGAAAGGCATAGTTATGGTATTTTGCACCCGGGAACAAACTACGAAATCGACGCCCGTTTTACTTCACTTTTTCAAATATATTTAAGGGCTATTTATGCATGACTGTAAATAGACAAAACAATTAATTTTATATGCCCTACTTTGTTAAATAACGCTACACTGCAGACTAAGTATTTTAAATCATTTGCATCTAAAAGAAATTATAGTAGCAAAGGTTTTTAATGCTAATAATGAGTAATAATACTGTTTCAGAAAGTTTTTGTTTTGAGACAATGTCATATTCATTATCTAATCGAAAAAGATCGGCATAAGGCAAAGTTGTTCGCGTACCACTTAGCAGTATCTGGAGTACCAACATTTATTCGGGTACCACCATTTTGCAACCATTGCCTTAAAAGACAGCGGACATCTTCGAAGCATAATAAAGCAAAAGCCAGAGTATAATTATGACATTTGCTTCGCACCAGTATTGATTGTCGTGAGATATGATGGAGGTTAATGCGAATTATGCCGTGATAAGATGGTATGGGATGGCGGTAGAAAGAGGAGACAGCCGACTGTATCCTGGTTGGAAAATAAGGAAAGATAACCCAAGAAAGACCATCTTGGACATTCTGAAATGTTTGATAATAGTTATAAAACTTTCGTACTTCCCAGACTTGGAAGTTTTAGTGAATGCTTTTCCTTTCCTTCTTTAGGATGTGATGTGTTGTCGTTTGCTAAAGTAGACAAAACTCCCATCTCTACAATACAATACAAAATAATTAAGTCAACATCATTGCCTTCATGACAGCTGAGCGTCAGAAATTACAATTCCGTAGTAGTTTGTTTAATACCGAAAACGGCGATCCCACGATTATATCATATGCCTGCCATGATATAATTACAGGCTTATAGTCCGCAGTAAATTATAATGAGCCATTTATTAACTTATTACTAAAAATTGATTACATTTATATCACCACCGCCATCGTACACACTCACAATTAGCCAACTCTCTGATTAGACATGAGGAATAAACTAGAGGTTACTAGCCGACATGAAGAAACTAGAACGTTTTCATAATAATGTCTCATAAAAGTTAAGCATGAGACATACCAGTAAGTAAATCAACCATTAGAAACACACCGCCAGTAATTATTACAATATTAATAAACATAATAAAGTATAGAATATTTCTCAGAATCAAAATTTTAAAAATATTGTCAGCCATTAACATACTAATTCTAAACTACATATAGGCCTGTATATAGTTTACAAACTAATAAACTACACCACACCCACTATACTTCCTGAGCTGAACCATCAACAGCTGCTCTAACTCTATGAATCTGTCAAAGCACGCATTGCTCAGGTGCGGCAACAACCCTTTCTAAACAGGTATGCCCACGTAAGCACCTGAACAACTACAAGTATGATACCAGGAAATATTCAAATTACTGTGATTGGCAACGAACGGGTCACATGACAGTTAATCGCGCGACATATAATCGAGCGATATTTGATATCGCGTGTGCATCGCTTTGTCAGGAACGTTAAAAACGCTATTTTAAGTATCTTCATACATTCATACAAAAGTGTATACATGCATATACCTGCACATATACACGCACGTACATACATGAACACATACAAGGTGCTGCCTACGGAATTGCTCTCGGAATCCTGATTATCCCTCTATTTCTAATACTCACGGAAGTACTCAGCGGCTCCTTTTAAGTCCTCTAGTGACCAGGTAAGCGTAACCCGTATAGCGCTTCCTATCGAGAGCACCTCAGTGAAGACTCTACCAATGATTCCCTTCAATTTATCCGTATTCAGTAGATCGATCAGCTGCAGTAGCTCTTCGTGCGTTGCACAGTGTATGTAAATAACGACGCTCTTTCCCTTCCTGGCCGCAATTAATCTCAACTGGGCCATCCCCAGAAACCGAGTAGCTTCTTCTGAAGAACGATTTTCGAGAACAGTAGTTATCCGATTGATGATATCCTCCTCGACTTCGTCTAGGTCTCCAATGGAGCCTTCAAGATTCGCGTGAACTCGAACAACGACTGTACATATTTAGAACAGAGGCTTATTTAAAATAATTTATTTACGAGTTATGTGAAAAATGCACAATGCAGTGGTATCGCAGTCGAAAATGAATAGCACATGCAACGTGCGTATTCCAAAAGACAAGGAGGAGGATCATTGAGCAACGCAATGTAAGATGAACACCTGGCAATATGCGTTTCGTCTGTTATTAACAAATGTAGCCAATACACGGGCAGGAAAACTACATGTACGTCTGGGTTCGAACAGCCAGATATGTTCCATTAAAGTTCGCATGATTTACGACATTTTCAGGCTGTTGAACTTGAAATCTTGCCGTATTCGTAAAACTTTATTTTTTCTATTCGACCAACATTCTCCAATTCGACAGTATTTCTATTATCATAATTGATTATAGCTTTTGGCAATTAAAAATATCTTTTAATTATTCACTCACGGTTAGTTTGACTACCATATAACCACTTGCTGATTATTCGTTCTAAATCTTAGCTTTAATCGCAAGGTAAAAATTGCACGCATTCATTCACACATGGGATCATTTACTCACTCAATCAATCAATCAGAAAGTTTAGAAGATGACTCACCTCCTCCTTCTGAAAGAGTTTTTGCAATGTGACTTTGATTGGAATCGTTTAAACACGCAATTGTCATCTTGTATTGTCGAAGACTGGATTTTGACATGATGTCCAGTAATGCCTCGTTTTTCTCAGCATCAGTTGACTTCGAGAGGATGAACTGTTTCTGCCGATTATTGATGATTTTCGTAGAATATAGTCGGATGCATAGTTCGCTCGTGTCAATAAGGTCTACCAAACTTTCACGATTGACGTCCAATAGTCTGATATCAGATTCACTGAGTGGCCAATCGTCTCCAAATTCAGATCCTTTCTCTACACGAACAATAAATATTCACCTTCGATTATTAAAATATGACAGAGTTGCAGTGGTTTGGACTCAATTTTAACACATTATATATAAGATCTACCCTTTAATTGAACGGTTACAGAATACAGTTATACAGAGTTGCTCGTTACTCTCGTAACTTTCAAGGCGTCGCTGTAAGTATCTCAAACTCCTTTCAATAGCTACAACTGCACGTGGAACGACGCTGTTTCAGGAAAGTAGGAGAACAACGATTTTAAGAGAAACTTGACCATGCATCACCACCCTTTCGAAATATAATTGTGCAAAATCAATGTGCGGGTTACACTCAGTGAATGAGGCATTTGCTTCTTACCTCCATCAACGTTTAAATAGTTGACTAAATGAGTCTGTCCACTGTCCCTGAGAGCTGAGATCAATTCCGTCGCCTTTTTGTTTTTCAGTATGAAGTCAAGAAGAATTTTGTTTCTGTCCGCTGTTGTGTTGTCTTTCAATTTAATCCTGTGCACGTCGTCTCTCGTCAGAATACTACTGGCCAGTAATTTATCTAACAGACCAAAATCCGGATCAATCCGGTCCACCAGAAAGTCTCTGTGCTTTTCGAATTTCTCCTCCATTAGTATTAGACGCCTTCGATAATTTGTCTCACGGTGGACATTCGACAAAAATAGCAAAAACGTGGTTGAATAGGTTCACGGTGATATTAAATGCCAGATGAAGAACGCTCTTTTCGTAAAGACCTTTCAAGTGAAACCATTGTTAAAACTCGACATCATTGAGATAAGTACAATTAAATTTCGTTAGGGTTAGCCTAACCTGATCAATTAGCGGATGCCATGGGCTTATGCCAAATAATATTATCATCACCCAAAATGACGAATGGACGACGAAGAATGCCTTGTCTCGAGTGCTATTTGTGAATATAATAAGCTCGTACCTTATACTCTACCCGTTATTAACCATACGTTGTTCGATCAACATGTATAGTCAGTTTGACGGTAATCGACAGAAAAAGTCCAGTGAGTCGCGATTTGACAGCTAATAATAATGATTCAATAAACAACACTATTATTTAGATATGAGTGTTATCTAGGCCAGAATAGGATGTCAGTTACGAGTTGTCTCAGGTTGTACCTCCTTACGTGACAATAATTATTGGTTTCTTATAAACGATGTATGTCAGACAATGATGGATGAACTGAACACAAAATCAACAAAATAATGAATGATAATAAACCCAAAAAATGCAAAGAAATTGAAGATAAGTAAAAGGAAAGAAACTGTAGTCTGAAAACACATTGGAAGACAAGATATAGAACAGGCAGCGAAAGAACTTTGCTACTTGGGACTTTGGGAGTATGATCACGACGGATTACAAATCTTTGTAAAGAGACCCAACTGCAAAAGCACTTTAACCTGAGTAAGCGACAGAGATCATGAAGACGTACAGATCCTTAAAGCACGATATCCTACAATAGACATGAACCGACGTTCTGGTCACAAATAGTTTCAATACAACGCTCCAACTCGAGAAAGCAATGAGTTGAGAATTTTAGGCCTACAAATGGACGAAAAATGAATATCTGATTGAAATCAGGAACCTAAGGATTTAAGATAAGGTTTTCTATCTTTCACCTCACCTTAGAGATTAATGTCGAGACGCGGATCATGGTGATGCTTCGTTAGAAGCTAGGAACCAACCTAAGAGGTAAATATACCAACTCATAGCACCGAACAGATTCTAATATAGGCAATCATTAAGTTTATTTATTTAATTTATAAGTGTGAATTCTGATGGTTCCAATCACATGTGACTGGATCTCATACAGGAGACGGTTTTAGTAATCACACGAAAGACAGTCTATGGAGTGGATGAACCATTTCGGATGGAAGGAGTTGAGTTGATGGGTGTCGCGACTGTCGTCAGCATATCGGTGATGACCAATTCAAATCGTTGATGGCCAATTCAATATGTTTGAATGAGTAGACAGCAAGTAATGAAGGATGAAAAACATTGGCATAAAACCAGAGCCTTTAGGAGCGCCACAAGGTAGATGGCTTGATTGTTATGAGGTTCGAACGGATAAAGAGCGGGTAAAGAGATATTGTTGGATCGATAAAAGAGCAGTGTCAGTAAAATCGAGTTATATCAAAGTCTATTGGGTACTCCCAACCAAATATATATTTGCAAACACTTCACCATCCAGTCAATCAGCTCGCTCTTTCTCGACCCCCGTCGCAACTCATTTCAAGTTTTTCAACCGAGCCATATCCATCACCGCACAACGCCTATTGAATTTCGCACATTTTCGTCCACCACCATCTGCCTGAGGCTCTTCTAACCATCACCCCGATGACTTCTCGCAAGAAACTATAATCTTGCTCCCTCAATAGCTCTTACCCCATTCTTCTGACCATCCATTTTCCAATTCACGGCATAGAAGACACCCACCACAATAGCAAGCAAGTCTGCCTCTTGCGACAATTGAAAACCGGACTTGGCCTCCTTCGGATTACCCACATGACTTGACGTAGCGCTCGTGAAAAGACTTTGCTCTATGTTTGACTTTCAGCGGCGCTTTATGAGTTTGGGCATTCCGAGTACGAAATCTGAAATATCAGTGAGTCTGATTCAGGTCGATGACAAAAGGCAGAAACAAATTTATTGTAGCAGGAAATAAGAATTGCTATGAAAACTAGGTCATAACTATCATATCTAAAAGCTTTCAGTATATTTACCTGTAGAATGTCGAAACGTAATAGGCATTTATTGGCAACTTATTGCAGCGAAATGTATTGACCCTTAGAGCTGATATAAATGATCTCAAAGGAGATTGGAGGCATCCTTTCGAAAAAATCCTAACTGTCTCAACGATATTTGGCTTATACACATCACTGACACATCATAATATATAAACCCGGATGATCTTTTAGGCCCTCATTAGATGCTGAGGTCAAATTTCTGCATTAGGTCTAATGACGGCCAAATTACCCAATTACCCAAAGTCATATAGAATACTGCCTATCGTACACAAGCCTAAACATAGTGTCGCTGAACAAGTGGCGGAAAGAAGTTGATAGACTCGATTCTGAAGACTATACGTGAACATCGGTTCCCTGTCCGGAAGTGCATTGGGTTCAGAATCGCTGCCTTGGTATAACGATGTCAGCTGGTCTTGCTTCAGACTACATGTACCTGCCAGAGCTGTGCCGCCCTTAAGGTATTCAATGCAGCGAAAGGGTGATTTTAATCCCAGTAGCAATAATTGAAAAATTTCAACTATACCTTTATCGTGTTGAGCTTATAAGTTGCGTGGATGGAACGTGCTCTTCCAGAAGTGACACTTCCCAAAGCATTTGAAGTAACATGGCGCAAAAAACAGAGCTTGGCTGTGCTGGAGTCGGAAGTGATTCGAAGATGTTCCTTGGAAGAAGGAAACAATATTTAATTTATGAATTAATGAATGTATGAATAGATTGATAAGTATGGTGACTGCTAAATCGTATGTCTTCTACTCGTGTTTTATGTTCCATATGACCATATGAGATCACGCGTCGGTCATATGAAGAAAAAAATTATGAGTAGAAGACCTACAATCCTGTAATGTTATTGCAGTATATAATATTTATACAATATAACAGGAGTATCATCATTTGGAGGCATGGATTATGATCCAACATCAACATCATGATGTTGATGTTGGATCCAACATCAACATCATGATGTTGATGTTGGATTCTATAATTATTATTAAGTTGACGTCATAGGGGCTTCCGCAAACTTTACATCTCAGAACCAAATCCATGAATTTCATAGCACAAAAGATATATACTCAGGTTCACCGTTATTCAAATAGACCAAACAATCATTCTGAACAGCACATATTTACTTCCTGAAAAAGTTTTGGTGTCCAACATAGACTAAAATAGAACGAAAAATGGAGAAAGTAGGCCTATAATATTTTACAAATGTGATGCACTACTTAAGATGAAAGGATCTGGCAGAACCATTGCATTCATTTATAGGCTGTTTAATATTAATAAGTTGAAACGTTCCAAACTTTATGCCTCACCCACGGTGAAGAAAAATTTTCCTTCATGGAATAAAGAACTTGGAATTTCCTTGTTGTCAATACCATCATAAACATCGTAATCTGTTAGTTGCAATCGATTAAATAATTCAAGTGCAACTATATACGAATTAAGAAGTTTATACGTGTTAAGGAAATGACGACAATATAATGACTAATAAACGTGTCTCGTTCGTGATTAGGCGGTCGCCCTCCTCAACAGGCAGCATACCACTACGATAGAATTGTGGCGATACAAAAGCTAAGTAATAGTATTCACATCACTGAAATTCTGAGTAGTCTTCCAGGGAAAACTATTTTAAAGTTGACCTGGATAGGGTGCTGCAGAAGCAGAATCCTCTATGCACGAATGCAAGGAATCACCTTCATCAACACGGGAAGGGAATGTTGGAAAGCCTGAAATAAGAGAACAATCACACCCACCCATATTTAACATAATGTTTTTATGTGCAACATTAAGATAGAGTTAGCTAATCAAGATTTATTTGGAACAACAAATTAACACTAGGTGAGCTAAAAGGAAACCAAATTGAATCAAAACAATGCTCAATTTATATGTTGCTCAGGAGCAAAATGCTCCTACACGTGAGCGAGCATAGCCCACGGTCTCGTCCATTTTCAAGTCACTCAGTCATAATGGCTTTGGATATTTTGAGTTGCAAAACTTTATGACCTTTGTGAGGCTCTGTTTATAATAATGACGCACCACAGAAGTTATAAGAATATAATTACAATATACTTGTATATTGTTTGATATTATTGAAATCAAAGGTCCTTTAATTAATTATGTACCCACCTCCATGTCGACTTTCTTCGACCAATGTACTTGACATCTTTCAGATGACTTCTCGGTGACAGTTGGCGTTGACTGTAGATCTCCGCCCAATGACAAGTCGCTAGAACCTGTATTAGGCATTGGAGATCCGATTTAATTTGACATGATTAGTTAATTCAATATGCTTATTAGAACTCACTTCAACATGGGCATACTAAATATACAGTATTTCACTGCAGAAAACTGGACTGTATAGAATTTAATTAACTTGAATGGAATGAAAGAGAATAGGCTATTATAGAATGAACTAAAACGGGTTTCAATGTAATTAATACAGGAAGTGGAATGCAGTCAAAGTCACGTGTCGATAATACAGATGTCTTTTCAAACTATAAAAATAGCCTGCCTTCCATTTCCTGAGAATTTCTTTCCGTAACTCCGGCGCCCTCGTCCGATGTGCGTTTCATTTTAAACCTTTTCTGTTCTGTATCCATTCTGTAATAATGGTATATAGTACACAAACCTCTAAAGGCAGAATGTTGTCGCGGCACAAACATAGCCTACAGATACACACATACAGGTACGTGTTGACACGCGCACCGACAGAGCAGCTGGCTACAAATCAGCGACATTCACTCTCTACAATTATTATGGTACTACCAAGTAAACAAGTCGAATATTGACCAGTGTGAAGTCAGAGTAGGCCTATAAACCACAGGCGAGTGTAAATCAAATCCTCCTGCAATTTATTAATGGGGACATCGGTGGTTCTCTTGAATCGTATTTTGAAGCATTTGGCCACAAATGGTTGTTGTTTTGAGACATTGCTTTATTCATTCATTTATTCATTCATTCATTCATTCATTTATTCATTCATTCATTCATTCATTCATTCTGAACTTAGACCTATATATTGATATCAAAACATTTATCATGTTAATTATGAGAAAAGCATTAACTAAGTAAGTCAGTAATTAAGGCAACGTTTGAAAATAGTATGAATTTCTATTATGGTATTGGAATTATTTTCTTTATAATAATAGCAATAGCAACGCCTACATGTTCTTTACCCAAGAACAAAATTAATTGACGCAGAGAACACTGGGGTTGTAGTGTCATAGATCAACGTTTTCTAAACTGTGTTCCGCGGAACCCTAGGGTCTCGTGAGGTGAAAGCAAGGGATACCCGGTAAACTTTCAGTGTGACAACATTTTATGTTAGAATTTCTTACATCGGTCACATCATAAAATGTTTACAGTGTCCTATTATAATCTAACTTGCAAACAAGGATTCAAAGTGCGTAGCGCATTGTCATGCTGTTGAAGGTGCTCTAGTGAAAAATATTGGAGTACATAATCATGTTCCAGATTCAGCAAAAATGGAAGCACCAAATCAGGTATTTATCGATATTAAATAGGTACATGCAGAGTTCGCGGTACAACTCTACATGTACCTATTTAATAGCGTATGATGTATACAAAGTGTATATTACACCTGCAATTGGGTATTTAAGCAAACATAGACTATTTACACATACCATATAAAATTAAATCCAACATCATGATACTACCTACCAAAATAATTATTTCAAGTGAATTAATTTTGATTTAAACCAGGATCATAACAAAGCACACAGAATTGAATTTTAGAGCGTTTAAGGCTATGCACAGAAAATTGTCAAAAATGGATTTACAAATAATAAGTAAGAACGTTAAATCAATTCGTCAGGTGGCAGCCTATGGTGCTAGTTTTGGTTCACAACGTATTGGGAATTTCGATTACACAATGAAGGTCCGTGGTAAATGGAGTTTCCAATTGGCAGGCAAACAGGTAAAAAGCATAAGCTGAAAAAGTTTGTTATATAATGAAACCTTCAACTTACCCTCCCCCCTATCCTACACAATATAACGCTAACAAAACAGGAACCCACCCACCTACACCTTGAGCGTTATATAATATGTGAACGGCCCCTTAGTTTGCCACATTGAGTAGGCCTAACTGTGCGATGGTGGTGGAAGATGATGTGTAGAGTTGGGTGTCGTTTGGTGGTCAACGGAGGAGAATTCTGTGAGATGGTTTAATGGCTTGGTATTAATAATAATGATGAGTGGACCTTGAGGTACGCCACAAAAGAAGCGGGAGAGGTTGTTCCTTTATCCTCGCATCTCTTTCTGTCTGGTGACTCTGATCAATACGCTTCCTTTACCTGGTAAAATCCATCTATCTCACGCCTCTTTGTTTGCCTTGTCACGTTCACTCAGCGTAGTAAATATTTCATTGCCAGTCAAGTTTTTCTCTCCCGGCTTCTCTCTTTGCCTAAGGAAGTACATTATTCTCGCGGCCTTCTTAGTTAGAATATAAGGGTACTTAGAGAAGTACATGTGGTTGATGTATGAGAAGCTGTTGTTGTCTGTCTGTGTTCTTTGTCAATGACTGTTGATTGTATATTGATTACCGTATTTTCGAGTTTCGACAGTAAGGAATAAACGTTGAAACCGAGCAATTGTTGTTCCTAGTCAATTCCTATAATTCCTGGTTATCAGTGTTGCCGCAAAATACCCTTGCCAGTCCGAAGGGTCCGAATAAAGATAAAGGAGGTAAAGTCTGCGCTTTTTGATCCTTTGGGCACCACAAGAGGCAGAGATTGTGAGAATCTACCAATCCGGATGTTCCCTACAAGCTGGTATCCGCTACAAGAAAATAAGTTCCTAACCGATTGCATTTAAAAATATCTTTGAGTTACAAAGATTCCTCAATAACATAGCACCTAGCTATCCAGCCACCCAGATCAAATCAAGAACAGTCCTGACCCTTCTCTTGCTTCTATTTTCACCAGACATCAACTGGAGGAGGGCATGCTGCGTTCTATCCAATGTTCATATTATTAAAACTTATATCATATGCATCATGAATATTGCGCCCGAGTGCGCGAGTACATGTGCGCCTTCTGAGCAGGAATAATGTTGATGCATTCAGGTCCATTTTATTTTGGACTCTCGAATGTTATGGTTTTGTGTTTGTAATTCCACAGGTTTTGTCAGGCGATCGGAATATTTGTTTCCGAAAACCAGATGCCTTTTGCTGTCGGAATGCATTCTAAAGACATCGATGAATATAATAAGGCCTATTTTTATTATTATTATCAACAACATTTTGTTTCACTTAATTGTTTAATGAAATGCCTGTACGCGTGTTTCGCTTGCTAAAACCTTTTCTCAGCGTCATTCTCGCTATCAACTACAAGATGCAAGTTATTTATTCTACGTTAATTGTTTGAATTGAAAAATAAAAATCCCTCCCGCGTTTCCTTCGTTGTCAGCCACAAACAGTTGACCATTTGATTCATCCAGTAGAATTCGTAATCCATGTTTTTCGTTTGAGAGAATTTCTCTCCTAAATTTAAAATCTGAATCCAATAGCAAAACTCGACCTTTGACGTAATCGGCGACCATCACGAACTCATTTCCATCTACCGTCAAATGGATAGGAAGACTCATTTGTCCAATAGTCGACTCAAGTTCTCCACCAAATGATTTCCAAACTTTTCCACATGCATCCACTGTACAGACTCTGTGCATATCACCATCATATAGACCGTGACTGACCAGGAGCTGACCATTGGTCAGTTTTAGAGAGTGCCATGGTGCCGGATGCCTGAGTCTGATAGGTCTATTTTACGGATCAAATGCCCATCTGGCGAATATTCATTTAATTTATTTTTCATATTAACAGTTAAAATGATATTCGATTCATCAGTAACAGACAACGCCCATTCATTATCACCTCTTGTTGACCATTTATTTATTACTTGTCCGCTTGGGTCAACTTTACAGATGTCATTGAACTTCTGTGGGCCTTTGTGATCAAAGATGTAGGCCCTAGAGACCTTTATTTCTGATGCAGGATGCTATATCTCTTGGGTCTGTCAATTTCTTTATAATATAAAGAAATTCTATATTATAGAATCTATGATTGAGACTTAGTTTCATTGAATCGTGAACTTCAACATCCGAACTCTCATCATGCACAACAAACAATTCCTTGAACATGTCTAACAATGTGAATCCACGAACCGATTTCGCTTTCACTTCTACAACTTTCGTTCTGATCGCCTGAATTAAGACAGGATCTGTTGCACATCTATCTGAAAGTTGACCTGAAAAAATATTAATTTATTTACTGCATTTTATAGCAGGGCCTATGGATGATTGGTTAAGAAATGTACTAACATGTCATAAAAAGGACACAGATGAAGACGTATTGAGTGTGTTTCAAGCAGGGCTCTTAATTTCATGATGAAGTATCAAGATACTTGGCATCGCCGATACTTTTGTCAATACGTAGTGAGTATCGCGATAGTGTTATTTTGCTGGCATCGCTTGATTATGGCGATACCTTTCTTTAGTCTGTTACCTTTTCCAACTGAAATTTGAATGGTTTCTCAATAAATATGAAAAGTTAATCGTTAGACCTACGCTTAAAAAGATATGTATGGCTTCTTTCGGCCACATAAACCTTTGTGCGAACAGATGGAATAATTTCTTAATAGGGAAATGTTCGAAGTAGGCCCTTTGCATTTACGATCACTGGTAGAAGTGGCTTGCCTAAGTAATTTTAGAGTGCTTTCGAGGCACTCATGTTAGTCGATATTGAAACTCAATAGGACTGATGGTTCTATTATTGGCCGTACGATATCAAAGCATAGTGTTCGAACAGTTTTCCTAAATGGTCCTTCAAATGCATTGTGATTGGCCCAAGGGATTCAGCGGGAGATTCCCCATAATTATCGATGCGGAATCTGCGAGCATATTGAAAAGAATTTATAAAAGTGGGGTCTATTTGTATTGGTATTGCAAATACGTTACAGTACAATACATATGCCAATGTCATTCTACATCACAATGACAATCTTCATAAATGGTTTTAGAAATCAGACTAATAATTCCATATAATTATTCTACTGAAGAAGCTTCACCTGTCTGCGTCGTTGCATCGCGAGTATCTTTTTTCTTGAAGAGTTTCAGCATGTGAAAACTTTCGGTCATCCAATTTTTAATCACAGGCATGCATTGAATGAAAAAATGATCAAACATCCGTATAACGCGTATCGTATAATAATCATTGTCCTTTTGCCGAAAGTTAGGATAGCAATAGTAGTGCAAAAAGAGTAGCAAAAATGTGTATAGTACCGGAATGAGGAAAATAGAGTCCTCTCAGCCAATCAGAAGCCAGGGATTTCTATGTGAATGGATGATGTCACTAGGTAGGCGGAGCCTAACACGACGAGGGATGTAAAAGAGGTTGCTAACATTACGCTGGTACCTCACTTTGCATACGCATTCTGCAGTAGACTGTTTCCCTGTTCTACGCACAGCGGATGACCATACGGGCTCAGCCTCGATATATATCAACATACTTACTATCATACCTAACCCGCACTATACCATCGCAATTATAATGAACTCGGCCATAAGGCAAACCACAAATAGCAACCGTAAGGTCCATAAGTCACCGCGGCCTCGTAGTAACCCATATTCGAAAGTTTAAAAGCCTAACAACTGTCACTATTATATCTAATAAAGTTGCAAAACGTTTCAGGGTTAACAATAATAGCAATTTACTACAAACAATAGCGCACACATAACTTTGGATATTAACAGAAAAATAACTACTACACACATAATCCTTTCAAATTAAGGAAACCGCCTGTTGAAGTTAATTGTCTTTCTCCCAGTAGAGTGCAATTTATCATCGTCAACAAGAACCATAAAAAATAAATTCAATAATTGTTTGTCCATTATTTTAGTTCAAAAATCAAAATCCGTTCATTCATCCAATCATTGTCAGCTACAAACAGTTGACCGTTTGACGAATGCAAAAGAATCTTACATGGATCTTGTATTCCATGTTCTTGTTTTGAGAGGATTTCTCTATTAAATTCCAGATCTGAATTCATTAACACAACTCGGCTATTCATTTGATCAGCAATTATCACAGATTCGTTGTTGTCAATGGCCAAATAGACAGGACGAGTAATTTGTTCGGTCCACATAGATCCAACGGTTGACAACAGTAAGTTTCCTTCTGCGTCCACTATACAGACTCCATTCAAATCATCGTAGCCACCATAACTTACCACGAAATTACCATTGGCCAGTTTAGCAGCATGGAATGGATAATAAATATATGAGTCTGATGACAAATTTATTTCACGGATCAACTGTCCATCTGAAGAATACTCATTTAATTTATTATTATTAGTAACAGCTAAAATTATGTTTGATTTTTCTGTAACAGACAGACTGTATCCCCAATCGTCTCCTGTTGACCATTTCTTTATTAATTTTCCACTTGAATCGACTCTTAAGATATCACTTGACTGACGGTAGCCTCTGTGATTGTTGATGTAAAGACATGTATTTTTGTCGCAGGATACTATATCCAAAGGATCAACTAATTCCTTAAAATTCCAGCGACGACTGAAACTGAATTTCACTGTATCATGAACTTCAATGTCTGAACTTTTGTCGCTCACAATAAACAATTCTTTGCCTAAAATCGCAAATCCACGAATCAATTTCTCTATCTCCTTGGCGGAATGTCTCTTGATCGTCTGAACTGGAACCGATTTGCTTTCGCGTCGAAGTTGAACAGAAACTAAACACGTATACTTAAAATAAATAACTTTGTTGATTTCCATAAATTATCTTTTAAAAGTAGAATTAATGAGAGGGATATTTAATATGAATCTGATTTTGAAGATACAAATAATAGAGTCTATTATCTGGATTGTGCTGCTATACTGATCGCATACATTGATCATAAAGAAGGAAGACATAAAAAGATTAGAGGCCTGCGAGATGTGAATAGAGAGAGTAAGCTGAGTGGATCGCATTACAAACTATTAAATAATACAAATGGTGGGCGAAAGATGATCTTTGATAGGAATAATTAGAAACCGACAGAGAACATGATTGGGACACATAATGAAGGTAAACTTCTTCCAAAGAACTTCTATTCCGGGAAGAATGGAGGTGGAAAACATGCGAAGATTAAGGTGGATTGTTGTTGGACTGGATTAGGGATGAACCGCAAAAAGGTTCGCAACTCGGCTCGGCCCGACTTTCGTAGTACTCAGACTCGGAAAACAATAGGTCCGAGTTTTAATGTTTCCGATTTTCTGTTCAAAATGAAAATCGATTTTTTTATTTCACAAAACGACAATCGACCTAACTGGTAAACACAAATGCTGCTACTATCAGTGCTCACTAGCTACTTCTTCTTAGTGTAAACTAAGATAAAACCTTTTTTAAATAATGAATGTTGAGCAAATTGCCAAACTAAAAGTCAAGATAATCAGACTAGGCAAACTGAATTCGTAAGACTCGGTACTCGGACTCAGCAAGAAATTCAAACTCGGTTCGTCCCCTTGACTGGTTGATGAAAGAGGGTTGCAGCAAGCTGAAGACAAGACCAGGAAAACGTGTCGAACGGCGACTTTCGAATCTGCCTAGGAAAGCAGAGAACCAAAAGAAAATGGGCAGACGATTAATTTAGTGTGAACCAGAAAGAATCATTCAACTTGTTTGTTCTGGGTTGATGAAACTAATAGCTACCTTGAACTTCATGTGACATTCTTTCGATATCAACGTACGTTGATGAACCCTGGTCATGTTCGTCAGACGATTCTAGAAAGATTAACATAAGCAAACAATTCTTCAATGGAACTAGTTACAGGAAGATGAAGCATAAAATAGAACTTTGTGGTATGGCAACAACACGCTTTTACCGTACAACTTCTGCTTATGGTCAAAGCTAGAAAATAATTGAAAGTTCTTTGCTTCGCATTAAGCATTACGCTTACCATTTTCACATTATATTGTGCTTCCTAATAACCTAAAATATGCATCTCAGCTAAAAAGGTCTGAGAGCAGTTTGTTAATAAACGTCAGCGTAGTCCATGGTCCAAGTTAGCTGCTGAACTCTAGTTAGTTTAGCACTGCTCGTCACTACAATATTGGAAATGCACAAAGTTAGCGATATATTTTTCAAATCCCTACATTTGGTCATTGGAGAGGCAATCATATTTCAAAGTTAATGTTGTTTGACATGATATCTGATTGCTTATTTTGTGCTATTAAGAAGCTTAGTAAGTTTAAGTTTATTTTCTAACTTATTTAGATCGTATTGATTTGTTATATAAATTGAAATTTTAACTATACTCTAACTTCAAAGGAATAAATTATAATGTGTAGAATTTATGGCAAAATGTATTATCTAAATGCAAATAAAACACATCAAAAGGTGTCAATATTCTAAATAAAAGCGAATTACCACAAGAATCTGCGGTGATTAGGATGATTTTGATGACTAAAGTCATTTCGATTTGTAGACCGGATAGAAAAGTAGCACTCTTGTCAAAGTTTTGGATTAAAAAAAGTTATATGTCAGCTATACACCGACATTTATCGGCCTTAAAAATACGTCTATCATCAGATGCAAATATTTTTATCTATTTCATGCAATTAAACTGCGCTAATGTTGACAGTCTACGTTTTGCTATAGAACTTCATTTGAATACCTTTGTCAGACATTTCCTTTGTTCCCTCCAGTTTACGTGTTAAGCGCCGAACTGTTCTCAGTAGAACGTCTTGGAAACATGCACAAACAACATTTACTGTTGAAGGAAGTTAACGTTGTCATCATCATCATCATCATCATCATCATCATCGTCGTCGTCGTAGTCGTCTATATCGTCATCATTATCTTCAGGGAAATTAAAATGTAAGCACACTATGCACACGCCATTTATGAATCGTTTGAGAAACAGGTGTACAAAAAATATCAAAATTGTTAGTGAAAATATTATGAGTGTGTAACAACCATAAACCTATACCTGGCGACTGACTATTCGCAACTCAGATGATGTGTACTGAGCGAATTAGTCGAAAAATGAATATAAAAATGAACGTAAAAATGAACTAGCGCATTACTTTTCTTATAAGTTTTCTTTGAAGTGGTGCTAAAACATTTATAGCTAAAATTGCAAACAAAATTCTGCACAGTTCGAAGTCACAGTCACAACATACACCATTACTTGTAGCAGTTTAATGAAGCATGATGCTATAATCTCTCGAATATTTGCCTTCGTGGAAAGTTTCTCTTGCTGCAAACTATCATTACGTAGGGCATCATTCTCATTATGTCGAAATTTTCTGACCTCATGTTTTGTAGAGTTTCATTGGATAATCCAATGCTATCGACTCAAGAATATGTAGGTAGGCCAACATGTACTAGTATTTAAACTGCTCAAAGGCAAATTAAACACAATGTAGCATTTTATTTCAATCATGTGTGGTGCAAACATTTAGAAAATGGCAGGCATATGTCGCTCATTTTAAGACTTTATGAATCAACAAATAACAGATAATTAAAGATATCTTCAACTTTTACCTATTTGTCTTTTGTTTGCTTCTTGTAGTTCAATAAGCCTTTCGTTCTTTTTTAGCTCTTGCTCCAATTTTTCTTTCAGATCCAGACATTCTTCATTGCTGTCTATAAACAGTGTAAAGTAGAATCAACTCAATTTGGTAATTTTTACTCAATTATATCAGAAGCGGTTTAATAAGTGAAGTCGGTCATGAAACCGACTGATCACAGCTCACAGAACCTACGATATCTCGAAGTCATCGCCAAAACTGACATGAAAAAGGCTGATCATTTGTATTAAAAAAATACAGAACGAGTGCGTTGTGGCATCATTTTAAGCCAATTAATATGTAACTTACTAACTGTGAATAAATTGTTAATCATTTACATGCAGTTCTGCTTCAAGAAAAATGTCTAGTTCCTAATAAGCTTAGGACAACAACGCTCGAGCCGTCTCAGCCACATTATATGCAATTAATAAGTTAGATAATATATACTGATATAACCGATTTTTAAAAAGGTATTAACTTCTGTACGAAACCTGTAATTTTCCTTTCGAATAAATCTTCATCTGTTTGTGTGGAGGCATCACACTTACAATTTTCGCCTAACATTCCCAGGTCCGAATGACTAAGGAAATTCAAACCTATCAGCAAACACGAGCATCGTTAATTAAACCGCAATTTACTCTTATGGTAGGTAGAATCGTCATTTTTCACATAGATAAGAGAGAGTAGCATCGGGTCCTAGTAAAGCAGGCATTAAAAAGTCAGTCCAAAATAAACAAACGTCCTTCCTGACGCACTTATTAAAAACCATGGCAGTGCAAATATTAATTGTAAAATACAATGTGGGCCAGCGTAAATGAACCGACTTTGCAATGCATGCATATAACTACGCCAATAATTATTTGTAAATTATCTATGCTTAATGTATACAATTATAGATATTTCACTATAGTATAACTTTAGAAAAAGTTGAACTGGTACTGACTTTAATTTTAAGCAAATGTTTGGAACAGTGCTAACTGCCATATTTTGTCGTCGTTACTGACGCACAATGATGATCGACAGATGATGATCGAGTTTTTATCCGAAATTTGCGAACTCATAAGATATTTAATTTATTTAAAATCATAAAAGAGTTTCCGAACAGAGGATGGAATAAAAATGCTTTGAATCGTCTGATATGATCAATTGGTGAAACAGAAACTTCGAGTTGTTAACCCAGGGCAGTACCGAGGGGGCAGCGGGCCCAGGGCGCAAATGTGGAAAGGGCGCAAATTTCATGATCGAATAACTTATTATTCCATAAAATGCTCTATTTTCAAAATGTGGGGCGCCAGATTGATGCTAGGCACAGGGCGCAATTATAGCCCGGTACGACACTGCGTTAACCACACGAATCGGCGCTCACATCCGCTACAGTATCATTGCTCGTGTGTCCGAGTTCATTTGCGGTCAAGGCGATGACCCGGGGACAAGCAAATCTTCCCTGGAAATTCATCATGAATCAGTCATTAGAGGAGGACCGTAAAACGTATTGCAAAAGATGGCTTTTAGGCTACTTCGTCGACGTGAAGTCCAACAGCTTTCCAAGTCTGACGCAAAGAAACGATTGGAAGCATGCAAGCGTCTGAAGCAGCGCACTATACTGTTGATAAAAATGACAGGACATGGTTTAGCGATGAGAAGATATTCGCGATACAAACACCTACACACAACTGGACGGTGCCATTTTGCGTCACAAATGACAACTTTTACTTAAAATTACAATTAGTGTCAGTTCAACTTTTTCAAAGCAAATTTTCTTTTGTAGCACCGGTGTACTTAACAGAAACTGGATCTTCGTTTCATCTTCTCTTACACCTCTGATTTCTGTAATCTACTGATCGTGCATGTCAACCATATCTCGCTGGGTTTTTTTGGGATGGTATTTTATTTTGAAAGACAGTTATTCTGGGTGAATGGTCCAGTTCCCATACGCCCATAGTGATATTTACCGCTAGCAAGAGCGCAGTGTATGTCCAATATCATGTTATCTTATCTCTGTGCTACGATAAAGTCTGTACTCTGTAGCGCTAAATTGAAATGTAGACCTATTATGCTGTCTACAGTGCCCGAACAGGGAAGTGCCGGCAGCAAGCAGAGCGGACGCCGGGCTCAGCGGGTGCGGATGAGCTTTTGGCCCACGGCCTCGGTTAAGCTGTATTCAATGGTTAAATCAAAGTTTCATTAAGCCTCTACGAGTTCTTCTTCAGCCATATTCTTACCCGAATCTGACATGCGTGTACAAAACATTGACTGACTTAGACGTATCTAGCTGCAGCGCCGAACGCGCCATGAGTAGTGTGCGTGTAGGCCTATTGTGAAGAAGAATTGCGTTCCACAATCATGGTGGACGACTTCTCATCGTTGCTGGTGCTAACGTATGAAAAAGATCTCTTGGATGTACTGTCTATTGATGACATTACCAACCGATTCGCTTCACTTTCTATGCAATTGTGCAAGCTACAAACGCTTGAAGTTGGTCACGTTGAAAAGGACAGACACATCAAATGCTAATGTTCCCATGACATTTGTGACCGTTCGTGGCTGGACGATTGCCCTTTTCATCAGACAGTATGCCGCTATGATTATAACCGTGGCGATACAAAAGCTAAAAAATAGTTATCATACAATACAACTGAAATAGCAAGCATTGTTGCAGAAAAACTCTAGCAAAGAAACCTTAATAGATCGATCCAGGAACAGAATATCACATGCATGAAAAATTGAATAAAAATCATCACGTCTACAAACATATGAAGGAGATGCTGGGATGACTGAATAAGGGAACATGAACATTTTTGCAACATTTAATAATTTATATTTTGTCAGTTTCTTACCTCCATATCTAGATTTCTCGATAAATGCAGTTGAAAGAGATTCCTTCTTGGTTATTGTTAGATGTGACGGCAGATCTTCGCTCAAAGACAAGTGTTCAGCATCTAGAATAGCCGATAAAAGCTGATGTTTTTTAAAATGCTAGTTAACTCTACAATGCTACTATGAACTAGACACGGTGCACTATATATGTTATCGTATCGTATCTGGTTATTTATATAGCGCTTCTTACAGTACTAGCTATGCAGAAGCGCTCACAGCGTGACAACCTATATAGAGGAAATAAAAAAGTCTTCAGGCAACGAAAGGATGAGGGTGAGAACCCGATTAAAAGCTTGCTACAGATAATGGGGGCAGGTCATTCCATATAAAAGAGCCCACAATGGCCCGTGGAACAAGAAGATCAAGTCGATCCGCAGATCAGAGACGGGGGAGGAGACAGCAGACAGAGGTCTTCGCATTAAGTCGCAGAGATGTTTAGGAGCTTTCCCCTGTTGAATTCTAAGGACAAAGAGGAGTGCGTTGTATTGGCTGCGAGAGGGAATTGAAAGCCAGTGTAGGACGTCGGTCGTGTAGGTAGAAATGTGGGAGTAGCGAGGGAAACGAGCAATGAGTCTGGCTGCAGAGTTCATAACTGATTGCAGGGAAGATAAGCGTGCCTTGGGAAGACCAGCAAATAGTGAATTGAAGTAGTCAATGCGTCACCAAATGAAGGCATGGTTATGAATAACCAATACAGACGTGTGTGAATTTGATTTCCTAGTATGTTGTTTTATGCCATGATATGCCATACTATAATATAGTGTGGCACACTACATCATACTACATCATGCTATACAATTCTATATTTGACTTTACCAGTGGCGTAGCTGTCTCTGTGGCGCCCTCCTACTGAGCAAGGTCCATTCTCTGTGCTTCATGCGTGTTTTGAGTTTTTGGTGA
Source organism: Bimastos eiseni (assembly GCA_959347315.1). NCBI lineage: Eukaryota > Metazoa > Annelida > Clitellata > Crassiclitellata > Lumbricidae > Bimastos > Bimastos eiseni. The sequence continues at coordinate 4,178,132 of OY365810.1, read as the reverse complement.
ATTTCGCTCACATTTGAATTGGATGCTGCAATCGAGTATCCTTTCGAACGTGTTTTAAAATAATTTTGTTCAACGAGAGAAACCCGTGTTGCAATTAAATAAACAGTTCTGTTATTATTAACTGTCTAGTAAAAATCTGTACTTTTCTTAAAAATCGAACCACAAACAATCACAGCATAAGGAATAAACAGTCGCTAGCATTGAAACCACCACTGATGTTTACTAGTCTGCACACATTTTGCATCTACTCGAAAGTCAACGCAAAATGAGTCAAACTCTTCTGCCCTAGTTTTCACAACGAACAGAAGCAGTACAGAAACGTCCAAAAAATTCTCTTCAGTGAACAAAGCAGTGCTAAAAATGTGTTCATTTCGACCAACGCAGCTACATGTACATGTGATAACTGCGTTTATATGCAGCCGAACAACTGATCTGAATATGAGTAACGTCAACCAGTTTTATTTGGCTCTCACCTAAAGGCTTACTTTTAATAACGTGATAGCATGTGTGCATGTTGATATCGAAGATGGTTTGTTCATACACAGGCCTACGGGCTGAACGCGGGCTGTTATTAACTGATGCGTAATAGGCTAAATACCGCGAATCTATCAAGGCGTCCGTCAGATGCGTACGGGCTACGACGCTAAGTCTTGTTAATTTGTGAAGCTAACCATCGGCAGAAATTATAAGAAAAAAATAATTTTACATCGGCCGATGAGGCGACCCTCAGCCCTTGGCGTCCTGGAGCAATTGCTCCACTTCGCTCCATGGCGCTACGCCACTGGACCTTACTACGCTATAGTATGCTATGCCACACTATTTCTAACTATTCTAAATGTGACTCTCATTTTTTACAATATTCTACGCTATTCTACAGTAAACTATGCCATACAATGCAAGTCAACATTATACTATATTATTCTATAATATTCTATACTACACTAATCGCATTTTCTGCAAACGCCCATTAAATAAAGTCGCGGAAATCATTCCAAAGTGCTAAGTCAAATCAAAAGCCAACGGCAGAGAGCGCCAAACAGTTTTAGGTCAAGATCCAAAACTTCAGGAGGCAGACAGACAGCCACAGTCAATGACCAGACTATGGTGTACTATTGCTACACCATAGAAGGTCAGAATAGAAGCAATATGTATAGGCGCGTATGCAAGATGTAGCATTTAAGGTGATTGATGAGAAACGAAATAGACTCATTTAATTGCCTGCCTTCAATTCCTTGAGAAGGAATTGCTTCCACGACTTCGTTCTCGTCTAGTGCACTTTTAGCTTTGCAAAGTCTCTTCTGTACCAAATCTGCATACCATATAATTGATAGATGTGAGTTCAAAAAAACAACAACAATCTGCATTAAAGTGAAAATATCAATCTGATAAAGTCAATTAACAGTTATGTGATAATTATGGGATAAACTATAATTGGGATCAAGTGGACACACAAGAATAATAGATGAATGAATCTGAATTGTCAGGCCAAGGTACCAGACGGCACTTGAATCTGGGGCAATACATAAGACAACTATCAATACAAAGAACTGACATCAGGTCCTGCGTCTGTCAGATACGGCTCTAACAACGCAGTCAATTAGTCCGTGTTGTATTGACGCTAAAGCACTCTGTCAAATTAACGCACATGGATTATTGCAATTCCGTCCTTGCGGGCCTCCCCGAATTCCATTGTGCAGCAACTATTCTCAAAATGTAGAAAACTTGCTTTAATAGATCAGGTCATGTGTGCAGAGCATTTGTGAGGTACTTAAAAAGCGCAAAGTTCAATGTCTTAAAGCATACATATAACTGGCGGAGATAATAACTGCACCACCTGTGATCAAAGCTAGAGGTGGTTCAACGAAATATTAGGACGTAATGAGTAGGAAAAGTGATTTCTTTTCATTTTCTTCCTTTTATCGACCACCAGACATTTATATAGATATGTAAATGGCTGATTGTATACCTGTTTAGAAATTAATTTTAGTGACGTTCATAATAAAACTGAGTTTGAAAGTACTAAACCAATTGTTAGCTTTTTCCTGGGTGCAATAAATACATGTATTTTCACCACCGTACTGTTGCTCTGTGTAAGTTTTCTCGGCATCAATCTTTCATACTAACCAAAGTACTCAGTAGCTCTTCTGAACTCTTCCAGTGACCAGGTAAGCGTGACCCTTAGAGCATCTACAATCGAAAGCATTTCAGTGAAGACCCTCTCAATGATTTCCTTCAATCTGTCCATCTTCAGTAGATCAATGAGTTGCAGCAGCTCATCGTGCGTCTTGCAGATGATGTAGATGATGATGCTGTGTCCTTTCTTGGCGGCAATTATTCTCAACTGGGTCAGCTCCAGATACCGAGTAGCTTCTTCCAAAGGACAATTTTCCAGAACCATCGTTAACCGGTTGACGATATCATCTTCCAGTTCGTCTGTATTTCCAACAGCGCCTTCAAGGTTCGCGTGAATTCGAACAGCAACTGTATACATTTAGAACAAAGACTCGTTTTAATTTCTTTACAATTTGTCTGTAAGATATACAATACAAAAATATCGCAGTAAGATAAACCCAGCACATGCAACTTGAATATTCCAAAGGACGCAAAGGATGAACATTAGACGACGCACTAGACAATGAAAACTGTACAATATGCATGCCACCCTTTAGACCTATGTATACTATGTATATAATTTCATCTATTGAAATTTGTATGCGTACTGGATAGGAAAATCTGAATTTGAGGAAAACATACTTGTCTTTAAATTTCTCATGGTCCCGGTCATCTATTGTAGTCTTCTTAGTTATAGTCATAGTTATTATCTGTAAATAAATTGGTTGGTGACTGAGGTTCTAGCAATTGACCCTGCCGCAATCACAAAACCCCTTGCTCTGTTCGACCGATGTTATCATATCTGAGTGTTTCCCCTGTGCTAATCAATTATAATTACTTATTGTTAATTAGCACTGTGTCACATGCTTTGTTTATAGATGTGGTCATTAGTCACTCGCGGTCAGTTAACTAAATGTAACTAAGTGGTGAATGACCTATAATATGTTTAGAATCGTTTCTTTAATTGCTCGTTGACACACTTCCAATTCATTCACTCATTTATCTGGTCACTCATTGTTTTAATGACACAATCATCCAATCAGCCAGAATATGAGCAAATAACTAGCATTATATTACTGGAAAGATACCTTACCTCCTCCTTCTAAAAGTAGATCGGCAATATGACTTTGATTGGAATCGTTTAAACAGGCTATTGCCAATTTGTATTGTCCAAGACTGAATTTTGTGAAGATGTCAAACAGTGCCTCGTTTTTCTCGGTATCAGTCGTCTTCGAAAAGATGAACTGTTTTTGCCTATAATTGACGATTTTCATAGAATATAATCTGACGCATAGCTCGCTAGTCTCGAGAAGGTCTAGCAAACTCTCACGATTGGTTTCCAAAAGGCTGATGTCAGATTCACTAAGCGGCCAATCATCTCCATGTGTAGTCCCATGTTCTGCATGAACAACAAATGGTTGCCTTCGATTATGCTGACATAATAGGTTTAATATGACAGTGGCCTATATTAAATATTGCAACAAAAATAAATAGGATAAACCGATGAATTTAATGGTTACAGAATTATGGCGAGTTGTTCGTTGCCGCGTTACTTCATCGCGATACTCTGAATGGTGACCGGACAAAATGGTAGCGGACAAAATTGTAGCGGACAAAATGGGACGGACAAAAATGGTATGGAGAAAATGGTATGGGGACAAAATTTTAGCGGACAAAATGGTACGGACAAAATGGTATGGACAAAATGGTATTCAATTTCCACGTAAGCACGCATCCATTCTAGCGGCTTTCTAACAATCTAGCTTCTTTTAAAATAGGAATCTTTTATTCGATCCAGTTTCCATTGCAGCATAATTCTTTTCGTAAATCAAGTATCATCTTCAGCCCGTCTCTTTTCAAGGAATGCAGATAACAGCTTCCAGATAAGCGTAATTCTTTGGACCAATCCAGCTTCTAATTAGGCATAATTTTTAATATCCATCTCGTTAAAGCAGAATTCTCTTATCGAACCCTCTACCATTCAAGTACAACTTTTCGTTGATCCAGCTTCGCCTTATAAGCATGATTCTTCTAAACTATCCAACTTCTAATTGAACATCGTTTTCTCATCGATCCCGCTTCTGATCTGAAGAGCGATCAGTTTCATCAATCCCCTTATAAATAAACATGATTCTTTTCATCAATCCAGCTGCTGATAAAACAAGATTCTTTCAATTAGTCAAGCATCGATGTTAGCAAGGAGTACTATCATTAGTCCTACTTCAAATTATGCATAATTCTTCTCATCAGTCCAGCTTCTGATTAAATAAGACTCTATTAATTAATCCAGCCTAAATTTATGCAAGGATTCTGTTCATCAGTTCAGTTTCTATTTCAAATTTAGACAGCATGATATTTGCAAGAAAAATGACTTTGCCAACATAAACTATGGTGTACCAAAGTGTGTTATACGCATATCAAACATAGTCTGATATATATATATATACATTCCCTGGCATTCCACTCCCGGACATTGATCATATATATGTAATATATAACATTAATCATACATACTTAATTAATATGACTAATATGATACACAACTTATGTGCGTGCTATGTTAGTGATCAATCGGGGGAAATGTCCTAGGGGAAATGTCTGGGGAGTGGAAATATGTCCTAGACCCCTTAAATCTCTACCATTTTATCCGTAAGCCTACTATTTTGTACAATACCATTTTGTCCGTACCATTTTGTCCAATACCATTTTGTCCATACCATTTTGTCCTAGAGCCACTCTGAATCACCCTAACTAGGCCTACATTAGTAGCCACGACAGAAAAGTAGCGGAATAGCAGGGCTAAATAGATTTTATATTAGACCATACCTATTGACGAACATCTTACTAGCATACAGCATTCAATTTTTTTTGCTTACGCCTTTCAGTACGGTAACCATTTGTTTTCTAAATCATATTTGTGGCTTACATTTTTATTTTCATTTGTATTTTATCATAAAAGTGGACGAATGTTCAAATCAAGTATTAAAGACCTAAGTCAACCTCATTACTTGGTGCACCGTGCATGAAAAACGTGTTTCTGTTTAATGAAACATTGCCAACTCGGTCCAACTGTAAAGTTTTCAAATGCGATTTTAAAATTTTTTAAGCGCACTTAAATTGATATGCGTCTGACACTGCTTAACTCTTTACGCTATTACATTACACTTGCAAGATGGAATAATATTGTACAGAAAACAATAATCATCACACCCACACAACATATTGCAGCTTTCACATTGTTGAGATGAATATGTTGACTTGGAACTTAGAATTTGTTCGATTCCACATTACTCTACATACTTGTGCATGTAAAATCATTTATGCAAGTGTGTGTATGTGTTTGGCTAACTTACTTACTTCCATCGGCGTTCAAATAGTTGACCAAATGAATTTGTCCACTGTCCCTGAGAGCTGAGACCAATCCCTTTGCTCTCTTGTTTTTCAGTATGAAGTCAAGAAGAATTCTGTTCTTGTCCTCTGTTGTGTTGTCTTTCAGCTTTATCTTATGCAAATATTCCCTCGTCAGAATCTTATTGGCCAGTAATTTTTCCAGCAGACCGAAATCTGGATCAATTCGGTCCACCAGAAAATCTCTGTGTTTCTCTACTCTCTCCTCCATTGGTATTCGAACTTTAAAAAAACTTTGGCTTCAGATGACGCTTGATGGCTGCAATAGCCTGATAGCATGGATTCAAATAAGGAGCTGCAACCTGCAACTCAGAGAATTATGAGTGAGTTTATGAATTATGAGCCGACGTCATGAATTGACGTAATTGACGTCAGGAGCTGACGTTATGAATTATGAGCTGACGTAATCGGCAAAGACATCAATTGAATCAGCAGATGAAACTCGTTATCAGCTAGAATAATAAACTCGAAGTCTATTACATGTAGGATAAACCTGGTTCATTGATTTATTTTATCAGCACACACTATATCGAATGTTATCTAAGTGAAATATGTAGAGGTTGATTTGGCAAATGTCAGTTTCCAGTGGGCAGAAGAAACCTCGTTTCGTGTAAGCTGACTTCGAATAAGCCTAAAGTTTATCAGCGGCATAAAACACTAAACACGAGATCTTTTGATCAACCATGAACTAACATTCCAAGATCAACTGGTCTCAGAACAACGCTGCAACATTAACGTTTTCAGAACGATATCAGTTACAAGGTATGAAAGTATTGTATATGCTGGAAGTCTTGGGTTTTGTATTTTGACATCATGCATTCCATTTTTAATTTCACACCTGGTGGAGATAATGTTTAGAATCACTTCAAGCCAATGTCCCGATAGAAGAGCATTACAAAGTTTAGCACGGATTTGGGTATACAGATATAAGTTTAAATTTAGTCACTGGATGTGAAGGTATGGAAAATTAGTTAGTAGTAGAGATTTATAGATAGTATAATCATCATAGAATGTTGTCCATGTCATCGATCATATTGCTGGCAGACAAGTTCAGAACAAAATATTCGACAGTGACATCTGACGTATGACAAGTTTCTCCTTGGAGTTCAAGGGTGTAACGATAGCGCTAATTATTTTGGCTATGACATAGGCTAACTCTTTGTATCCATGATCTCAAGAAATTCTTCGAAATTCCACACGCTCGGCTATGGATAATTTCCATCGTATTCATAGCTACAAGTTATAAATAGGGCGATCATTATTAGAACGCAGGCCTGTGGCTTGTAGGCTTACCTACTTTAGATTCGTATGACCTACATAATAATGGTCTCAAGTGGCAGAATTATACCCGTATCCGTACAATAAGGAGTAGGCCCATTTTCATATTAGTGGGCTTCGTAAGTCATATGTACATAGCGCCTCTTCAAGAGGTCTGCTAACAAGGCAGGATGTATTAAGCAAATACAAGAATATCGTTATATGATCGGCGCATTCAATGCAAAATATATTATAAAACAACAATTTACAGAGACTTACATTAATTATGGTACCATGTAGCAGGATATATTAGTATTGTTACAAGAGCTGTGTGTTTCCTATAGCTGTTACATGTATCATGACTCTAATCCAGAGCACTGTACATCATAAGTGAATAGGCCTACATGATTGAAAAGCACAAAATTAATTATTACTTGCAGCTCAGTGTTGGCAATTGTTCAATTTTTACAGATAATAATCGAAATATCAATTGTAGGTCTTGCAGCTTAGTGTTGGCAATTGTTCAATTTGATCCAGATAATAATCGAAATATCAATTGTAGGTCTTGCAGCTTAGTGTTGGCAATTGTTCAATTTGACACAGATAATAATCGAAATATCAATTGCAGATCTTGCAGCTTACTGTTGGCAATTGTTCAATTTGACCCTGATAATAATCGAAATATCAATTGCAGATCTTGCAGCTTACTGTTGGCAATTGTTCAATTTGACACAGATAATAATCGAAATATCAATTGCAGATCTTGCAGCTTACTGTTGGCAATTGTTCAATTTGACCCTGATAATAATCGAAATATCAATTGCTGGTTACCGTCCAGAATATTCCTATAATAATTAAATTTCGGTTGAATGGAATTGCTTCGAAAACGTCTATTTGATTTTTAATAATGACTGATCTGTCCACCGATGCATCAACACCACAATCAACCTTATGTAAAAATGGCTGCTTGATTGGTTTGTTCGCACACCAATAATGCGTTGAAGACGAGCTCGTAATATTTAAATGTTGAAGGCTGTTAGACATTTACCTGTATTTACTGAACATCAGACGCTCATATTTTTTTATTCGCAAAGCAATTATTCTCAGAACCGAAGAATCATAGCAGTACCGCATCGTTTTATTCGAAGTAGACCTATTCTTACCTAAACGACAACACCTACTATTTGCAGTCTAATTATATAGGCCTAACTGGCTTGGTAATAATTCCGTGTATTGGCCCGGCCGGTATTTCCATTTTCCAAATATCATACTGTAATTAGTACGTCGTAGTCCAATGACGTTATGACCACAGAAGGTACATTTTTCCGGAGCAGGACGTTTTGGCGCAGAAAGTTTTGGCGCAGATCTCTGATATAATGAATCATATAATGTAATATGAAGCATGATCGATGAAAATAATTATGCTAAACTGGGAACTGGAATGATGAAAAGAATCATGCTTAAATAGAAGCGGGATGGATATGAGAATTCTACTAGTAGTGGGACCCTTTTAGTCACAATCCTTTCATTAATCCCGCCCCCAATTAAACGGCATTATTTTTCATCAGTCCAGCTTTCATATAGGCATAATTTTTAATTAACTCAGCGTCCATTTAAACATGATCATTTTCATCAATCCAGCTTCCATTTGAACAGGATTATTTTCATCTATCCAGCTTCCATTTAAACACGATTCTTTTCATCGGTCCAGCTTCCATTTAAGTATCAAACATGATTCTTTTCACCACTCTCTTTTCTACTACCGACGCTCCCGTGGCCTAACCCGATTTACCATGAGGAATAATTGACGACATTAAATTGGTATATTGCCATAGAAGATATTTATGACATATATTATAGGCCTACACAATATTGTTGTATCAGAGATCTGCGCCAAAACTGCTGCGCCAAAACGTCACGTACCGCATTTTCCATTTTAATACTAACCGCGAACTTCAAATATTTTGTAAAGTGCCTCGTATTAGTCTAGTACTATACAATCATAATGAATCTACGGTCAATCGCATGGTTTGGACGGTAGGCACAGCATCTATCGTCCGGCAGTGGACATTGGCTTGAGTCACATCGGCACACAGACGACCTCTGGGTTAGCCCATTACGTACCGAAGCCCATCGGGACCTACTCGAGCCAGTGACAACACGGGAGGTGCTGCCATTCAGGAAAGAGTGAAGCCAGTCATGGACCTACCAATGTAGCCAAAAGCACCACGATGAGACTCCAAATAATAGAATGTCATTATCAAACAAGTCAAGGGCAGCGCTTACGTCAAGTAGGACCAGAAAGCCCTACTTGCCTTGTGACCGGTCAATGGCGTTAGGCCTATTGACTGCGGGAGAGGAAAGAATAGGCTAGGACAATGGCCCTTCATTCAGGCTACGCTCCACATCGGCCCAATGCGCAAAAACAACAAGACCTCATTTGTAATGTAATGTTGTGTTCTACTGTTCTGATCAATTACCAAATTTTAATAAAATAAAATAATTGTTGTAATTGACTCATTATTCACCCGCGGTCAGTTTGGTTACCAAATAACGAGTGGTTGATTATTCGTTCGGAATCACACATCTGATCACTCAGCGGATCATTTGCTCAATCAACCAGAAAGCCAGTGATTCTCCAGTTTTTAGAAGGTAACTCGTATGGCACAGTGGCCGATTGGTTAGCCCGTAACGCTCAGTGTGCGCTGAGCGAGCGGATTCGACCCTCGTCAGGGGAGTCACTGTGTATGGACCTTAAGCAAGTCCTTCGCGCATAAATCTTCTGCAGTACAACTACAATTGCGCCATCAGAGGCGTGTCTGTGCATTTCTGAGCTAAAGGTGTTGGAAGAAGGGCAATATCAAATATCGGTAATAAACAAACTCACCTCCTTCTTCTGAAAGAGTTTTTGCAATGTGACTTTGGTTGGAACCATTTAAGCATGCTATTGTCATCTTGTATTGTCGAAGACTGAATTTTGTCATAATATCTAACAGTGCCTCGTTTTTCTCGGCATCAGTTTGTTTCGAGAGGATGAATTGTTTTTGCCGATTATTGATGACTTTCTCAGAAAATAATCTGATGCATAGATCGCTCGAATTGAGAAGATCCACCAAACTCTCGCGATTGATCTCCAAGCGTCTGATATCACATTCACTAAGTGGCCAATCGTCTCCAAATTCAGAAGCATTCTCTACACGATCAATAAATAGTTACCTTCAACAATTCCAATAAAACACATTTCAAGGAGCTTGAACTTGATATTGCAACACCTTATAAATAATATTTGATTATTTATTGAACGGTTGCAGAATATAATTGTTTTATAGTTGTTATTTACCCGCGCAACTTTCGAGACTTTGCTCTAAGTAACTCATACAACTTCTAATAAACACGACTGTACATGTTACTATAACCTCTTCCGGGAAATATCAAAATAACAATAATGAAAGCCCCGACCCAGAAACCAGCAACTTTCGACGCATATATAGATATGTAAATCATTTTAATATTGCGGATTAGATTCAGTGACTGAGGTATTTATTCTTACCTCCATCTGCGTTTAAATAGTTGACCAAATGAGTTTGTCCACTTTCCATGAGAGCTGAAATCAATTCCGCCGAATTCTTATTCTTCAGTATAAAATCAAGCAGTATTCTGTTTCTTTCTTCAGTCTTTCAGTTTAATCTTGTGCAAAAACTCTCTCGTTAAAATACCACTGGCCAATAATTTATCTAACAGACAGAATTCCGGATCAATTCTGTCCACCAGGAACTCCCTGTGCTTCTCAATTCTCTCCTCCATTGTTATCAGACCAGTGCGACAAGTTTGGTTTCGGTTTACTCTAGGTAGCAGCAACAACGTGTTGGCATTGGTTTACGGCGATATTGGATGTCACATGAATAACACCTTATCGTAGTGGTCCCCTCAAATGAAACTACAGTTAACACTCGTCATGATTTCGGTCACTCCAGTCAATCAATCAATCAATGTTTCCATTTGTTCAAAGATCAAACTCGGCTGAGGTTAAGCTGATCAATAAAAGAATAGTATGGGCTCAATACAATTAATATTTACATACGAGAATGATTAGACTACGACAACTATGTCATCTCTCACGCACTATTTACAAAGAAGGACCCTTATAAAGAGATAGTACTTAATCCAGTATAAACCGCGGGTCAATCGATCTATAAGCAGGGTTCTACGGTGATTGACAATAAAAGTTTATGAAAAAGCTTGAGAGTAAAAGTTTGGATTTCAAGAACGGTGATCGAGGAAAAACGAAGAGGAGGCGGACAAGAGATAAAGCAAGATAGTTGATTAGACGACGACAGAGGAGGATATGGAAAGCTTAGAGATGAAACCCTGCAAGAGAAGTGGTGACGTCGGACATTTGAACCTGCTTGAAACGCGGAGACACACAAGACGTGCAGTACCTTAAAGCTCTTTTCAAAATGCGTTCAGAAACGCAAACACGCCTCGACTGTGCAATTGTAGATTAGTGCAGAGCAATTCTGTGCATGAAGGACTTGCTCAAGGTCCCTGCACAGTAACTCCTCGGATGAGGATCGAATCCGTACTCTTCGCGTTACAGGCCAACCACTCTAACCATCGGCAACCGTGCCACTCGGTATCATGCAATAGACATAAACCAACATTTTTACCGCAAACAATTTTAGCACAACACTACAAGATGACAGAGGGAGAGAGAGAGACAGACAGAGTGAGAGGGAAGAGAGACAGACAGTAGACAGACAGACACAGACAGACAGAGACAGAGGCAGATAGAGAGAAGATATTATATATGAATGTATGAAGGATTGAATTAATGTTTGACGTCAGGTATTTGGAGGTTCAAGCTCAAGCATTCTAATTTGAATCTTAGACCTGTCAGAGGCAATTGTTGAAAGCCGGATCATGGTGATGTAATGTGAAGAGTAAGCAACCATCATCGTGCGTGAATGCGTGAGCTGAGTGGAGTAAATGGTGAGAAAATTTGTTTCTAGACCAGAACCTTGAGAGCGTGATTGGGAATGAGTGTTGAACGGAGGAATAGCGGGTTAAGATATAGGCCTTTTATTAAATTCGGGAAGTGTCAACAAAACCGAGCACATCTCAACGTCTCTGGAGTAGCCTACTCCTAACCCAAAAATCTTCGCAAACTCTTTGCCATCCAGTCAACCCGCTCTTCTCAATCATCTGTCTTAGTCTTGCTCAACCCAAGGTCACACCTCATCTCAAGTTCTCCACGGCTCTTTAACGATATGAGCCTGAATTCCGCACATTTTCACCAGCCATCATCTGCCTCATACTTTTCTATCCATCACCCCAAGGACTTTCCAGCGTCCAATCGAAACTAAAGTTTCACCTCTCCCAAAGCTATTTTCCCGATTTGCCTGATCATTCGCTTTAAAATTCTTGACCTGAACGACATCCGCCTTCAGTGGCGTCGCTAGGATTACAAGCCAGGAGAGGCAGATTGGATATGATAGGGGTAGGAGAGGAGCTACTGAATATCCTTCCCCACCCCATCGTAATTTTGTAAATGAGAGTGTAGCAATGCTCATTTGCTATTGGCGATACCACCATATTCATGTAAAAGAGGTGAGCCTTACTATTCAAAGCGGGAAGTCATCCGCTAGAAGCGCTAGATCATGCATAGCCTACAGTATGCTTATAATGACTGTAGCAAGCTGTCGGCAGAGTCCGTGGTAGCGCTGTCAATGCCGGTCAACTCAGCCTATTTTTCGATGGAAAAATTATTATTTAAATAAAAACTGCGTCCCAATGGATGGTAGCGACGCCACTGTCCCCTTAACAGTTACTCTACCTATACTGACCCTTTGGAAACCGGACTCCGGCCTTCTTCGGGCTACCCTTCGGACAGCGCCAATGACTCGACGCAGCACGTGAATAAGTTTTTGCCTTTAGCTTGACGTTTGTGTGACGCGGTTTGGAGGTTACGTTTAGGAGTGCGACATCTAAAATATCGATGAGTCTGATACAAGGTCCTGGTTGATGACAAACGACAAAATTAAATTTATTGTAGCCGGAAGTGAGAATTGCTATGAATTTTTTTTTTGATAATCATTTATGCGTGTGAAGGGTTCCTGTTTATTTACCTTTAGAATCGCGATGCATAATAGGCGTTCATAAGCTACTTATTGCTGCAATGTATTCATCCTTTGGTAGAATCAGTTTAGCAGAAAAGTGGACTCAACCTTTCGAAACAAATCGTAACTATTACAACGATAACCTGCTTAGACACATCCCCGGCTTTAAAATTATCATGTAACAAACCCGGATGGTTGTCTAAGGGCTGTTCCGCTGATTAGAAGCCGATATAAACAAACATCCTGCGCTTGGTCCAATGTCAACTTTTCTTCCCGCATCAGATAGTATTCTGTCCATCGTACGTACAAGTAGGCCGAAACGGTAAGTATAAATGTATAATTGTATAAAATTGTAATCTTAAGTCTTCGAGGTCATGGAGATATTGTGGGTACTTGATGATGATGATGATGATGATGTAATGATGACGGGCACGGCGGCGGCGACGGCGACGACGACGACGATGTAATTAGTCGTCCTTTATTATCATCACAGCATGATGACTCAACGTATCACAGCTAACATCTCACGAAGGCCACTCTAAAGAAGAAATATAATGACTATTGAAATGATTCATTTAGATTTGTAATACTCTTGCATAATATTCTGGGTATATATTATTCTTGGCGTCTTTTTAAAAAGTACACAGTCCTGTGCATAGAGATGAAGGGCTTAACCTCGCCGAACGATTGGCGGAAAGCTGTTGATGGACTGGAGTAGGTCGTCCTCAACTAAGATACTCGCTCCTCTATGATATCAGTTCCACGCGGGGTGTAAATTATGCGCAAAGCCCGTGTAGGAAACCGCTTAATTAATCTTTGCGGACGGTTGCTGACGTAAGGCTCTAGAACGACGGCGCCGCGTATAATAACCTTGAGACCAGTGTGACCTTGGCGACCATTTGGAACGATTTTCTGTTGGGATGAGGCTTCCGGTGATTTAGCACAGGAAAAACGGCTAGAGCGATAGGTTCTTGAAAAGAGCAATGAAAGGCCCCTACATACACGTAGGACCGTAGGTTGCTGGTGTCTCTTCTGGCACTGTTGGATTCCAGTGCGTTAGTGAAAGTGTGGACCACGATATTACCCATAAGCGCATATCTGTCTCATTTTTCCTTTCTGGTCACATCTTTTCTTGGTTTAGCTTCTTTTGCAAGATCGATTCTGGAGACTACACATCGGTCTCCTGTCCAGAAGCGCATTGGTAGCCGAATCGCTGCCTTGGTACTGCGAAGTCAAGTGGTCTTGCCCATGACTATTTGCCAGAGCGTTGCCGTTCTTCAGGTATTCACTGCAGGGAAAGGGGTCTCTACTCCTAGTTGCAATAATTATTGCAACTATACATTGTTCGTCGTGGGCTCAGTTGTCAGGAAGTGACATTTCTCCTGAAGCATTTGAAATAAAATTAAGCTCAACACCGAGCGTTTTTGCCCGCTTTCCTCGTCACACGTCACAAGTGTCGTGAGCCCCTCAAATATGACAGAGTGCATATTATAATGTATATTATACACCCTGTGTATGCACAGGGTGTATAATATTATACATGCATATAGGCCTACGTGTGCAGTGTCCAACTGTAGGTCTACATTGTATTCGATATTTACGCAAAGCTCTTCTTTCGGACTTGTTCACCGCAAATTGGTGGATCAATGCGTCATAGTCCAGAGTGTGGCAAACCTTGTTTACGAATGAGAAAACTCCAAGCGCAGAAAGTCTGTGGTTCATTTTCTCTGTGATACTGCTTCAGGCTATCAGCGTTGCACAGAAATCCAAACACTTATAGTATCCTAACCACTGCTAAGGCTGTCATATTATGTTGAAATCACAACCCGGATATCCGGCAGAGCGGGTACCCGACCGCGCAGACATTTTTTTAGGAAATTTAGAGAATTTCAAATTTTTAGGAAATATCGGGCACCCTAGAACCGATTTCATTACCAGGGCAGTGAGCCAATATGACCAACGGAACATTTCTGGTATTTGTTCAGGTAAGATTTCCTATGTTTATGGAATGTCAGGTACCCGATGACCGATTTTATTGCCCGGACAGTCAGCCTCGTGCGGTTACCCTGGTATCCGTTGACAGCCTTAACCACTACACGAAACAGAAGATGGCCTTATCAGTGCGAACAAGAAAGAAATGCAATTTGAATTTTTCGTCGACAACACGGGCGAGAGCATTCGGATTGGCTTGGAGGCGTTTTAATTGGGTGGTGTCTGTGTTGAGGAAAAGGGAATTTCAGCAATCCAATTTAGCGTGAACTATTGATGTGGCTATTGTGGATGCCGTTTCACTCAAGCATAGGGCGGATTCTACGAAGATCACGAATATTCATGAAGCAAGAACGAGAAAGATGGGCTATGTGATCAGCGATGCTAAGGTTTTTGAATGATTGAAGTGAAGGCGCTACCTCTACAGTGCCCCTCCGGTCGAAGATTGCGAATTGCGGTCTGCGTCGCAGGGTAGAGTAACGACTGCCCGGTACGGGTATCAGATGAAGATATCGCAAGAAAAATGTCGTTAACAAAAATGTCGCGAACAAAATATCGCAATTGAGAATATCGCACGTTAATAGTGTCGTACGATAATAATATTGCAAGTCAAAATGTCGCAATTAAAAATATCGCACGTTCATAATGCCGCACGACAATAATATCGTCAATCAAAATGTCGCATATGTATAATTTCTGCCTAGGTGGAATGTATAAATTCTGCTTAAGTGGAAGCTTAAGTGGAAGCTGGATCGACTCAAAGAATTATGTTCAACTGGATTGATTAATAACATTCTTATTTGAATAGAAGTTGGATCAAATAAAGTGTTGTTACATCACTTAAAGCTGGATTGATTAAGTACATTCTTATTTCAATATGATATATATTACATAATATATTATGTTGGATCGATGAAAGTATTCTTGCATGAATAGATGCTGGACATATTAAAATGGTTCTTTTTAAATAGAAGTTGGATCGATGAAAGTGTTATTGCAGCACTAGAAGATGGACAGTTTCAAAATTTTCTTCTTTAAATAGAGGTTGGATCGATGACAGAGATATTGCTGAAATAGAAGTTGAAATAAAATGACGACAGTAGGCTGTTTACATGGAAGTGGGAATGATGTAAAGCTTTCTGCTGAACCAGAAGCTGGATTGACGAAAATATGCATGTCTAATTTGAAGCTAGATTGATAAAATAATGTCGCTGAAGCGGAAGCGGGAATGATGAAAAAGCTTTCTGCTTGATTACAAACTGGATCTTTAAGAGTAATAACAGTATCACTAGATTCCGGATCGATCAAAAGAATACCGTCAAAGTAGAAGCGGGAATATGGAATTTTCCCTCTGTATATTTGCTCTGTATAAGTAAAAGGCGGATTATTGAAATAATATTAATGTCTATGCTAAACTGATGAAAGTATGTCGGTGAGGTGGATTCATTTGACTAATGCATGGCAGTAAATCATGAAATTTACAGCCCGTCTTTTCTTTTGGAGAGAATTTCTCACTTAAAATCCAACTCTGAATTCAATAGCATAACTCGACCGTTATTTGGATCAGCGAGATATTACATGTATGTTCGGCATTGGAACTGTCGACTTGAGCTGGATGAATATCGGAAAATAAAGCATTCATTTCACGGTGAGAAGCTGCAAAAATGCGGCTTCGAGTTTTTGAGACGCCATCCAAAGTAAAATCCATTCGCAGCTCCGAATCGACAACTGGAGTCACTGGAGCTGCTGGGTTCAAAAAATTAGAGCTAAATCTCAACCAGTGTGATACTCCATAACTTCGCATAGATTTCAGTGGCTCAGAGTTAGATTGGAGCACTTTCTATAACATATCACTCAAAGATTCATTTCCTGCATCGATGTCCCTTTCGGATCCGGCATTGGACTCAGAAAAGACTCGTTTCCTATATCGATGTCTCCTTCGACTGACAATGATTCGGTTCCTACATTCATGTATCCTTCGACTAGCAAAGATTCGATTCCTACATTGATGTCTTCTTCGACTGCAAAGACTCGGTTTCTACATCGATGTCTCCTTCGATTTGCAAAAACTCGGTTCCCGCATCAATGTCTTTTGCGATTTGCCCTAATTCGGTACCTGCATTGATGTCTCCCTCAACTTGTAAAGAATCGCTTACTACATTGATGTCTCCTTCGATTAGCAAAGAGTCAGTTCCTACATTGATGTTTCTATCGACTGACTGAGATTCGGATCCTACATTTATGTCTCCTTCAATTTGCAAAGATTCGGATCCTGCCTCGATGTCTCCTTCGACTGGCAAAGATTCACTTCCTACAGTGATGTGTCTGTCAACTAGCAAATGTTCGGTTAAAACATTGATGTCTTCTTCGACTGGCAAGAATTCGGTTCCAACATATATGACTCTCTCGATTTGCAAAGATTCGGTTAGTGCATTCATATTTCTTTCGATCTGCAAAGATTAGGTTTCTACATTGATGTCTTCTTCAATCTGCAAAGATTCGGTTCCTACAGTTTTGTCGACTTCGACCTGCAAAGATTTGGTTCTTGCATTAACGTCTACTTCGAGTTGCAAAAATTCGGTTCCTGCAGTCATGTCTACTTCGACCTGCAAAGATTCGGTTCCTGCATTGATGTCACCTTCGATTTGCAAAGATTCGGTTCCTACATTGATATCTCCTTCGATTTGTAAAGATTCGGTTCCTGCATTGATGTCGCCTTCGATTTGCAAAGATTCGGTACCTACAGTCATGTCTACTTTGAATTGCAAATATTCAGTTCCTATATTGATATCTCCTTCGAATATTTGCAAAGATTCGGATCCTGCATTCGTGTCTCTATCGATTTGCAAAGATTCGGTTCCTGCCTCAATGCCTGCTTCGATTTGCAAAGATTCGGCTCCTGTATTGATGTATCCTTCGATTTGCAAAGACCCAGTTCCTACTTTAATGTCTCCCTTGATTTGCAAAGATTCGGTTCCTGAAATGATGTCACCTTCGATTTGCAAAGATTCGGTTCCTACATTGATATCTCCTTCGATTTGCAAAGACTCGGTTCCTGCATTGACGTCGTATTCGATCTGCAAAGATTCGGTTCTTGCATTAATGTCTCCTTCGACTTGCAGAGATTCGGTTTCTGCATTAATGTCTCCTTCGATTTGCAAAGATTCGCTTCCTGCATCAATGTCTCCTTGGATTTGCAAAGATTTGGTTCCTGCATTAATGTCTCCTTCGATTTGCAAAGATTCGCTTCCTGTAGCAATGTCTCCTTCGATTTGTAAAGATTCGTTTTCTGTATTTATTTCTCCTTCGATTTGCAAAGATTCGGTTCCTGTCTTAATGTATCTTTCGATTTGCAGAGATTCGGTTCCTGCATCAATGTCTCCTTGGATTTGCAAAGATTTGGTTCCTGCATTAATGTCTCCTTCAATTTGCAAAGATTCGCTTCCTGTAGCAATGTCTCCTTCGATTTGTAAAGATTCGTTTCCTGCATTTATTTCTCCTTCGATTTGCAAAGATTCGGTTCCTGCCTTAATGTATCTTTCGATTTGCAGAGATTCGGTTCCTGCATCAATGTCTCCTTGGATTTGCAAAGATTTGGTTTCTGCATTAATGTCTCCTTCGATTTGCAAAGATTCGCTTCCTGTCGCAATGTCTCTTTCGATTTGTAAAGATTCGTCTCCTGCATTTATTTCTCCTTCGATTTGCAAAGATTCCGTTCCTGCCTTAATGTATCTTTCGATTTGCAGAGATACGGTTCCTTTCTTGATGTATCCTTTGGTTGGCACAGATTTGGTTCCTGTTTTGACGTCTCCTTCGAATATCCGAGATTCGGTTCCTTGATTGATGTTTGCTTTGACAAACAAAGAATAAACGACTGCAAATTTATCATTGGTTAACATCGAATCCATTTTACCATTACGAAAAGCCAAGATATTGAGCATAAGATAAAGGAACTTTCTTTATATGATGAACTGGTAGACAGCGTGGCCGTCTCGGCCATCATATAAAAGAAAGTTATAGAAAGTAGGAACAAAATTGATGAAAAGAACACCAAAACCGACACAATCTGTATCAAACCGTAAGGACACACTGCATATTCAGAGACATCTGCAGCAAAAGACACAATGAAGGGAAATTAGAAAGAAAACTTGTAGCAACTTGCGTACACTATAAACTTACATGCCAAAATGTCAAAGCAAGGGGAGAAAAGCAAAAAGTGAGGCTCTGATGCATCAACCAGGGATAACAACTAAAACAATCCCAAGTTTGACCGCGTGATCTATTTCTATATAAATCTTCGTGATGAATGAATGTAAAACGTCTAATGTGTAGTGAACGCTTTTTTGAAAGTGCTGCTGGAGAAAATGGATAGAATGCAGGAATGGTAAGAGTTGATGATATAAAGAATATATTGAATGTGTGCGAGGTTTACTTTAGGCCTAGATGCGGTTGAAAGCGAAAGTAATAATAAGCCTAGCTTTGAAATGGTATATCTTTACAATTAAGTTTTGCTTCTCATGCTTCAATATGCTCAATAACATCAGGGCTTTTTACCATAATTTTGTTGTAATATTTGCTTATCTTTATGTAGGCCTGACAGTTTACTGCTTTAATCTAAAAATTTAAGATCGTCATAATATTTGTTTTAGTAGCTTTTCGTTGTATTAACGTGTCCATTACAGGGGCGTCTTGCAGTTTATTATGGTTCCTAGTTTGAACTTTGAAGACATGTACTTCTTCATTTACAAAAATGATGATTAATTAATTATCTTCTGGACTTATGCCTTGTGCACTACAAATACGGCGCCGAAGAAGTTTAAGGATCAAATCACTATTAAAATAAAACTTCTTGAAAATCACGATTAATAAACTGAAACATAAATCTTACAAAATTTCATTTTTCTAATGATGTAGCATTGATGGGTTTCAATCAACGCAAACCGGAACACTGTGAAGTCCTCCAACGTATTCTGAGCCAAAATAGACAACAATTCCCCATTCTTCTTCAGCCGACCACTGGATGATTGAATTTTATCGTACTCTTGGCAACTGAGTGCCTCTCTCTGGAATAGGAACGTCAGCAGACCAGTGCTAAGATCCAACGATTCTCTTAACCAGTGGAAGTTTAGAAGGATAATGTACGAATGCTCGGGAATGAGTCGATCATCTGTGCAGAAGAAGAAAAATCGGTCTCGTTCATTTCAAGTTGTTATATATAACACGTTATTCATACAAATCCAGTTCAATGTGATGACCAATATCGCGCCGTCATAATGATGCTCGAGGTTCTATGTATATAAAGTCTTAAAGTTCAGAGGCTCCAACAATTACGCGCCTATATATTATTGGGGCGTGATTGTTGGAGCCCTTCTGAAGTTTTAGACTCAGAGTATGAGACTCTGTTGGTGTTCAGCCTATCATGAGCAAAAATACCATCAAAGTTTATATAAACTGAACCCTATATAAAACGGTCAATGGTCTATAAACGCTCACCTATTGACAGACAGAGACAGCCTACGTTTTGCGTGCGCTTGAAGTCAGCGACGAGGGGTGAGCATCTATAGTTCCACGGGTTCGCCTTGCTATTAGGCAGCGCCGTGCTTTCTTGGTTGTGGGCCCTTCAACATGGAACGAGCTCCCACTTGGGCTTCGCTCTTTGCTTGTGACCTAATCGTTAGATTTTTACGAGTCCTTTGAGTCCTTTTTCTTCAGCCGCGGCTGGTCTGGGAGCGCTCCCAGGTAGGTTCTTGAAGGGCTCTATATAAATGGTAGCAATGAATAAATAAATTTATAGGCCTACCTTTGTCGGACTTACCCGTTATTCCCTCCAGTTCACGTGCTAAGCGCCGAGCTTCTCGCAAATGAAAGTCTTGCAAACGTAAAAAAAAATTTTAACCATTAAAAAAATTTTCATTTTCGTCATCATAGCAGTCATCATCGGTGACTATGATTGATTCGTGGGTTGAAGACCCCAAGGTGTCTATTGCACGCTCTATCTCTGTCTCCAATTACTAAGCCTGATTCACTCTCCCTGGGCCTAAAACCCGTATGCGGTACCTGTCTGTACGGTAACCCCACTCCCTGAGCCCTACACAGTAGCTAAATTGATTTAAGAAACGTGTAGGCTATGGAAACAATATGAAGAGTGCTAGTTAATAGATTAACGACCCATACCATTGTTCAGTGAATCAATGCGATGATTTGAGTATCATATTACTTAGTGATCTCTTCACGCAATTCGGAGCAGATTCATGTGCCTGTAATATAGTGTAACTTGAATGCTGGATTGCTCTTGTTGCATAATTATATGCCTCTGGCTGATAACTTGCTCACCACCATGAGCTTTCAACTTGGGCTAAGTCAACGATCACATGACTGGCTCATGTTTTATCATTACGAACAGGCTCACGGTAGCATGAAAATCGCGAAGTTCTAGCAAGATGTGCACAGGGCTGTTAATATCGCGATAAAGTATCGGTGATCTTTTGCAGTATCGCAGCGTGTATCGCGATAGTTTCATTTGGTCGGTATCGCGTGTGTATGGCGAAACAGTTTTTTAGCCAGTCATCGATACGCGATACCAATACTTTTTTCTCACCGTAATAATAAATTATAATATTTCTCCTCCACTTGAAATATTTTCGATTAAGAAATGGTGAGCAATAAATCATCACGCTCAGGAAATTGTCTCTTGTTGCAATCTACAATCTATGGTGTGAATGGAATCTATAAACAGAGAAACGATCGGATATAATTATAGTGTTTTCCCCTTTTCGCACATCCTTGAGTATTAGTCAGCCTATAATCCAGACGGAACGTTGAAGAGGTGCTCATCTTCTTTTCCTAGGCTCTTGAGCCGGCCAAGGACGAATGCCAAAGTCCTGGACACGGGGCCAGTGATATCGCAGGACTTTCCGTTAACTTCCCAGCTTACTGCTTGGTGACAAAGGCACGTGTGCGCAAACTTGCCCAGGGTCGTTACACGGAGTCAACCGCATGCTACGCGAGCAAGCGCATTACCGATAGGCCATCGTGTAGCATGCTTGAGTAGTACACATTTTGAAAATAATAATTTTTATAATAATTGTAGCTATTCTGATTTTTTATGTAAAAATTATACTGATCTTTGATATGTGAAAATAATAATTACAATTTTACTGCTTTATTGTAAAATTAACATTGCAAAACTCCTTTTTCTTTAGCACATATTTTGTGTGAATATAGAGGAAATTTGCTCGTTGAAAAGTATTGGTGAAAGTATTGGTATTGGTATCACAATAAGAAAAAGTATTGGTATTGGTATGGCAATACTTTTTTGATGAAATATTGGTATTGGTATCTCACGCATATTTCCAGTATTGTTAGCAGCCCTGGATGTATAATGTATATGCGATGACAACAGTCAAATAACGAGCATAAGAAAGTGTGCAAAGGACGCGCGATTACTGGCTAATACTCATTAAATCACAATTATCACAGTAATCTAGGATTTGTTTAAAGCTCATCTGTAAGCATACTTGTATTCCTCCATTCAGTCAGCGAAATTTATGATGAAACCGACATAGAATCTTTCTCCGATGTCTGAATTCTCTCATGCTTTCAAGAATTGCTTCACAACAAATATTTTCCCAATGGGCGTAAATAATATATCCATATTCAACTGCTCTTCGTCTGGCAATTGATAATTTGCGATTCCGATTTTCAATTTACTGTGTGACAGCGCGCGAGTTCGTTTCATAGAAAAATATCATAAATAAATGTAATAATGGACCAGCGCAAGAGTGCCACTGATTTGTTTTGTTTTTAGTGGCGCTATAACATTTACGACTGCAACAAATCATCAGGGCCAGTATAGTTGCTGCATGCATCGTTACTTTATCAGTTAAATGAACAGAATGCTGTGATCTCTCAATTATGTGCCTTTAGTAGAAAGTTCTGCCTAATGCGAACAAAACAATTATTGAGACGGGCAACATTCTTATTATTTATAAGTTTTATGGTAACCTCGTGTTTCACAGTTTTTCTAGGTTTGTTATAACCTCATTCACGCGTGGGTGCTTAAGTTCGGCATTTGCAATCTGAGCAAATACTTCTAAGAAAATAAAATATTGCATTGTATTATTTTAGTCCACCCGCGCACGCAACTTCTAGAAAATGTCATGAATTTTCGCATATATTTCAAATCGTCATAAGTGACCATTATAATTGAATTATTAATAACTTCAACTTCTACCTATTCGCAGTTGGTGATCTTTGGTTATAAGTTCTGTCATTTTCAGCTCTAGTTCCAATTTCTTTCTCAGATAATGACCTTGAGTGCGGGCTATAAACAGTTACAAAATGCAGAATCAAATTTATTTGATAATTTGGTTAAATACTATCAAGAGCGGTGCTACAATTGGCGATATATCGGTCGTGAATTCTCATTTCTCACATTTATTAACTTACAAAACCAGAATTAGTCAGACTTTTGCCAGTGAAACAGTTACTCGTTGGTAGGACCTATCAAGAAACAAGTGTCAATAGAGTAATGAAAATGAGGTAATGCAAATTCGTTCCGTGCCCAAAGTCTCAGAGGTGAGCCATGCCCGATGCGTGGTGCTGGAAGCCCTGATCGTAACAGCAGCGTGGCAATGCAGTGTGGTCGCCCACGATCAACTGCTTTGAAAGATAATTGAATGACAAAAGCGGACCGATGTCAGAGGTGTGTAATATGACATGTATTTTAGGGGCGTCAATACGGGACATTGCTGTAGGCTAAATTGAGAAGAAGTCACGGGCGAGATTTGTATTCCGCCCTTCCCAAAAATGAAATTGCTGAGTGAAATCCTCAAATTTTAGCAGACGATATAGTAGGAAGAGAAACCAACCCTACCTATAAGCTTCCATTAAAAATGAAATAAATAACAATTATTAACAATTGAGAAGGGACACTCATTTAGTGAGTGTAAACCCTACTGGTTTAAATTTTATTAACAGTTTAATACAATGATTACACATTTCTTTCTTAGTCCTTAGGCTACGAGTACAAGCTACAACTACAAGTCTACAACATGCGTAATGTGCATATAATTGAACTTGACGGCTAGAAAGGTACGCAGGTATGCAGCCTAAAACATCAGCAAGAATTGAACAGACTAACCTACCAACGGTTAAGAAATAATACCAATGCCTCTGCAGTGCTTGCACCTGTGTGCTGTGCACACTCCACTTAATTGTTCTTATAAAACCTTACGACTTTATTCTAAAGCAGCAAACTTATCAAATACATAATTGGCTTCAAGCCACTTGCTCACTATCCTTTACTTTTTATATATTTTTTAATTCAACTTATGCCACCCCTTAAAATGTGTGGCTCCTTCCTTGGCCGAGGACCTTTTTGTCTAGTGGGAAACAGGTCGCTTGATCTGACCGCTACATAGAATAATAATATTGATATATTAAGTTCATACATGTCTTTATTAAAAGTATCAAGAAATATACCGTTCGCTTCTTTAATTCAGCCTAAACTTGATTTCTCCATAATTTCATTCAACAAATTTCAATAGACACTTAAGAGTCCAGCTCTTATGCCTCCACTCTTTTAATGATAAATGCTCACAGTAGGCCAAGGTGGCATAACGGTAGTTCTGTGTTTTGCAACCGAAGGGTCGCAGGTTGGAACCCACCTGACGGCATCACGTTTCGACCTGGGACAAGTTGCTCACCCATCATTTTCTGTGAGGAAGGCAACAAGATAACTCATCCATCTCACATCCGGGTGGCGCATTAAGTCAATGGACCTGCGTTCGGGCAGAGATCTCGTAATCATCAAACACAATAAGAAATGTCAGTCAGTCAGTCAACTATACTTTTCCATTCCTCTCTCGCTCTCTCGCTCTCTCTCTCTGTGTCTATCTCTCATTCTCTCTCTCTTTCTTTCTCTGTCTCTGTCTCTGTCTCTGTCTGTCTCTCTCTCTCTCTCTATCTATCTATCTATCTATCTATCTATCTATCTCTGTGTGTGTCTCTCTCAGTCACCTGTCTCTGTACCCCACCAATTCCCATGTCTCGGCCCCACTTTTCTGCCAACTAGCCACAACAGGTCTTTCCGCTGGCCACTTGCTGTTTTCCTTAGCAGGCCGAGCTCATTCCTTCATCCTGGATCCTACACTTAATATTACTGGCAAACTGTTTTATTCTGGTTCTAATGCAAACAAACTCCAGGTATGTAGTCAAACCAAACAGCAGGGGTGTAACAAGCGGGGGCAGGGGCACCGTCCCTCCCCCAGTTTCAAAATTGTTTTAGTGCTCAGTGCCCCCATGTGCCCCCAAATCGGTTCTCATTTATGTTTATCCAATGGCTTTTTAAGATTACCTTTGTTAAAATAATTTGTGTCCCCCCATTTTTCAAATTTCTGGGGGGGGGGAAAAATTCAAAAAGTGCGGGGCAAACAAAATTTTTTGCGCTTCAGCACAATATTTTTGAAATCATGACCCCCACTTTTCAAAACCTTGCTACACCTCTGCCAAACAGGTATAAGGCGTCTCTCTATAATTCTCTGAGGAACTTACATCCTGTACGAATCATTATGATAGGCGCAGGGCTGATTAGATTCTGCGTAAAAATAGTGTGTTGAAAACACACCAGGCTGTAAACCCGTCCCGATCCGACCCACCAGAATCTTGACCCTACCCGACGAGACACTCCGAAAGTATAAAATAATATTCGCGACCAGATCCAATCCGACCCCACCCGAGGAGTGGGCAACTCTGAATGTGACAGCGCAGAAATTATATATTCATATTCTGTTAGTAAATTTACACTTACAATGAATTGATCCCTGTTGCTTTTCTTTGCTCCTCTTATACTGATGTTGTTCTAGAAATCCCTCTTCTTCAAGACCGCTTGGTAATTTTAAATTCTGCTTTTGTTGTCTTTGTGCGCATACCGTGCACAATTTGTCTAGATAACTGATGTATCGTGGCTCTTCTTTCTTATTTGATCCTTCTGGTACTTTATACTTAACCTTTAGGTTTTCCAATGCTTCCAAGATTAATTCTCCTGAAATGCAAAGCTATGTAGATTAGACATTTCATTCTATAGACACGTCATTGACTCGGACTAAATAGAAACGAATTCTCGCTTTAAAGTCGTGGAACTTGCACAAAGTGAACAAAATGTACTTCAGTCTCTACACCTGTTCTTTGCGGAAACATAAATATTAATAGCTGAGGTGCTCGTCATTACTGCTTCACATGAATAATGATCTACATTGTGGGGTAGCCGAAGTAAAAGGTTTACTTCATTAAAGGTTTCTGACAAAACCATAATTATTCATGTCATATTTAATTTAGCAGAGTGGTGAATTATTTTGATATAACTCAAGCATTAAGAGGTTAACTGAAAGTACAAGCTTTAAGAGGTTAACTGATAGTGTGACGGAACTACCGCCACAAGAGTTTTATGCATGGCGAAATTATTTATGCATATTAACAGCGGCTAGAGAGGCGCCACTGGTATATAGACCTTAAGGTTCGATAATCCGGAGAAAATTGACCAGTCCGAAGATTTTCGGACTATCGAACCTTTGGACGATCGAACCTTCGGACTATCGAACCCTAGGCGCTCTCGAGCTTACACTAATCTTCGGATTATTATCGAACCTTCGGACTATCGAACCCTAGGCGCTCTCGAGCTTACACTAATCTTCGGATTATTATCGAACCTTCGAACTATCGAACCTTCGGACTATCTAACAGTCTCCGGAATGAGAGCCAACTGCCAATTTCTTGATACTGGAATGGCATGCAGGCCGAGGGTTAATAAAGACTGTTGAGGAGGCGCCAAAGACTGCTGATCTGTCACTGCGGACGGTTGTCCCAAGCCCAGGGACCGTGAGCATGAAATCGGGTATCTTGGTAGATAGAGTTGTAATGTTGTGTGATGACAGAAGGGACGATCCCTCCGAGTCGAGACAGGCGACTGTAGCAGAAGAGACTAAAGATCTCATCGCACTTCGACGTAGTGCTCGGATTGGTGGTGGGGCCCAAGTGTCATTTGGATTCGAAAACGTACGCCTTCTCAGAGCGAGCAATGTTGCGCAGTCACGATGTGCCTCCCAACAGTCAGCGAACCCTGAGATAACCGGTAACCTAAGTAGGTTGATGGTTATGACTAAAATGAAAGGAGCCTTATTGTGTCTGCCCTAATCTAATCCAAGGACTTACATATGCCTTTAATATCAAGAAACTATCTTTCTACGAGTAAGCTGATGTACGGACCATATTTCATGCATCTTTAAACATCTCATATTGTTGTATGTAATATTAAATAACATGCATTTCTAGCCTTCAACGAGGAACAATTAAATACATTATAAAAATGGAACTCGAACTAATATTGTGCAAACAGGCTCTTAGCTTTGACTCTGCGCTGTCTGAGCAAATCTAATCCAAAGAAGTCCATAAAGTTACCTCCAATATTTTCAGTAATGTTCTCGATTATTTCATTCGCTTGGGCTGACGGAAGCAGGTCATATGTGTACTCTGGAAAGGTATATATTATCAAACAACAATTATTCTTAACATTTAGACAAAATTAAATATATACAACATCAAAATAGAGTCGGAACTAATACGTGTATTGTACAGGTTCTTAAGTATGACTTCATGTTATCTCTACTATCGCATTACTTTGCAGTGTCATCGATAAACTGGCGCTCTCAGACCTTAAGTAGCGATAAAGAATTCTCGATACTAGGATAAAGATGAGACAAAATTATACCTATAATGTCGCATAACTTTCTTTTCCTATTTTCGACCTCGTTCGATGGTAAACACCGGTTCTGTTTGTCAGGTCTCCTTTCAGTAGGTTGAATCTGTGGCCATTCTAGAAAATTTGATCTTCGCAAATTGCAATAATATTCTTCACATATAATGAGATTATAAGTATAATACCATATTATGGTCTACTTAGGCTACATATAAAAATTAACTTGTAGTTCTAGTCACGTTAATGATTCAGAAAAATGATGGTGACAGGAAAGGTTGTCGAAAACCGTTCTTCGTTTGTGCTTTCAAGTGATGATGGGACGCAAATTGGCTTATATTACACCATTTCCATAAATCACAATAGAATTCAGCGAAAGGTCTAATTTTTAATGCAAATATACATGTATTGTCTTTATGTTTCTCAGGGCAATGCTTGTCTACTGCCTTTCTACACTTACAAATACAAGTCGTCCGATAAAACCTTTATATAAGAATACCTAAAAATAATTTTACACAAGTGCGGAGAGAAATAAGAATGTTTTCCGCGGTAAAGGGGTTGAATTATGAATTGAAATGGAACTCGAGCGAATATTGTGAATTGATGTATATAGGTTTGATTCTATGTCATTGTCTGCCAAATCCAATTCCAAGAATTTCATGGAGAAGTGGCTTTTAACTAGTGGTACGCGTACCAATAGGGGTTCGCCAACTGTTGTGAAGGGTACACAAGAAAAAATTTTAATAAATGTTTCGTGCGGAAACAGATAATAGTCGCAGGTTTTGAAATGCCATATTTGTTCATGTTATCGTTGTACTATACATGTAACTGTTGATAACTGTAATCCTGCAAAGTGCACATTTTACAATAATAATAATAATTTTATTATAATGAATTCAGTAAAATTCATTAATAATATTATATCCAATATTCTAATTCTAATCATCTGCTCTAATTAAATAAATCACCGAGGAACGCTTTTGACAGGTTTTTATGTTCGGGTTACGCACACAAATATTTGTTTAGATTGGGGTACAGCTAAAAAGAAGACTGGGTACCGCTGCCATTGAGCAGCGTTTCCCAATCTGTTTTTGTCGTGGACAAGGCCGTACTGAGCTACAATTGCGCCCTGTGCCTAGCTAATTGCGCCCTGTGCGTAGCATCAATTTGACGCCCAACATTTTGCAAGTTATTGCATCCTGAAATTTGCGCCCTTTTAACATTTTTGCGCCCTGGGCCTAGGCCCCTGCTGCACCCCTAGGTACGGCCCTGGTCGTGGAACCCTTTTTTGAATTAAAATTTTTTGGAATAACCCCATCCAAAACTAAGCATATTCTGTTGTAGGTACAAACGCTTAAGGGGTTTACCATAAATTATGTAACGTGCTTAGGGGAGAGGGTCAAACATTTGTGACGATGTGTGACGAGCGGGAGTGTGATCGACGGAATGTGACGTCACATCATCAAATCAATCATCACAATGCGTAAATTTATTGAAAATGTAACTCAAATAAACAATATTCACATAACTAACAGTAACTGTTACCGAAATTTAGCAACACGAATTATGACTATTGCGCTCATAATTATTTCATTGTTTGCTTTACACTCGGTGTCAATTTTGGGGTTTTGAAAGTAAGGCAGCCATTCTGTAACACATAAGCAGGAATCAATTTATCCCGCTGAAACACAGGCCACAGAGATTCGCTACACGTTCGTCGTAATAGCAGGCGAAGTAATACAGCGTGTGTGTGTGTGTGTGCGCGCGCGCGCGCGTGTGTGTGTGTGTGTTGGATATCATTTATTTCATGAAGGAACATTTTGCTTCACCGTGGGAGAATGAAGAAGTATACAGTTTTGACTGTTTCGAGTTATTTGCATTAAACATTTTGTCAATTATTGCAATGATTTTGCCAGAACCTTTCATCTTTATGAATACATACAATTGTAATGATAGCAATTATACTTTCTCCATTTTTATCGATCTGCTATATAGTTTCAAGCATTTTTATAGTCATAACAACTTTTTTGATTATTATATGAAAACTTGCATAGCATGCTGGACATATGGGTTTTTCGGGAGTCAGAACTTTGTGACGTCATATTTAAGGGGTCATGATATGTGTGACGACGTGTGACGAAGGAGGAAGGGGGTCAACAATCGTTCAAAATTCCGTGACGTCATGTAAGGACGCCCCCTAAGAATGTAAAACATTATAGGTTTAGGCCTATAAATAATTATAACGAATTCATAATTATGTCATTGAGATTTGTGTTACTGGTCTATTAATCTAATATTATTAGATTAGTAGGCTAGTAACACAAATCTCAATGACATATGAATTCGCTTTCGTATAAAGTTTTGCACATATGAAGCAAAACGCCTCCATTCGTCCACACTGAAAGTTTTCCGCGGAACCCTTATCTTCACCTCTCTGAACCCGCGGTAGACAGTTTTGGAAGCGCTGCCTTAGAGTTACCTTCAACATCTTCATAAATGTTGGTCTTGATTACTTCATCCACTTGCGCTGACGGAAGCTGGTCACGTGTGATCTCTGGAAAAATTAATATTACCAAATAACAGTTACTTTTCAGATCCATCCATAAATTAGAAATTGTATTATTCCACCAAAATAAATTGTGGTGTCATCGCTTATGTTTATCTTGTCTATAGGTTTGGTCTCAACCGACTTTATTTCACCCAGCAAATAAAAGAATATAACCAATAAACGCCTTTCAAAATCCTATTTTGCAGAAATGCAGGAGAGTAGCCTACAGAACGGGAACCTGGTTTAGAGTGTTTTCAGATCCATCGGCCTGGAGAATGGTCCGATTCTGTTGGAATATTTTGAAATAGGAGGCATAATTACAGGTTGTATCAATCCTGGTGCTTCAAAATTATAGAAGAGAGAACATGCATAAATGTGTTGGTTTATCTAGAAAATGTCAATGACCGTCTAGGTTATCGTCTCTTAATTATAATTGGCATTTCAGAGCTTGTTTTGTAGGGTACACAACTTGAAGATACAAACAGACATATACTACTCAACCCTAAATCGTTCCATAGACTGCCCATGAAATAATAATTTAAAGGCATTTAGGTTAACGTCACTGTTTTTCGTCTACGCTGAACCTGAAAATTTGTCATTCAGAGGCGGCGATCAGGTGGGGACACACAACGAGAGGGGTAGGAAACGTTGGGGACACACGTATAACGTGTTCCCTA
This sequence comes from Bimastos eiseni, assembly GCA_959347315.1. Lineage (NCBI taxonomy): Eukaryota > Metazoa > Annelida > Clitellata > Crassiclitellata > Lumbricidae > Bimastos > Bimastos eiseni. The sequence goes on along the minus strand of OY365810.1, from coordinate 4,147,274 downwards.
TCTGTAAAAGATGGGGGACTTGTCCCCTAGACCCCCACCCGGATGCGTATTAACATTCTATATACGAATTCAGATATGCATATTCATGAACTATGAGTCCTCTTGTTCATTGGATGCTGGAGAGGCGCTAATAATAATGTCCTTTAAAATATATATGGTCGTTGCTTGCCCCCAACACAACAGCCAAGATGGTGGATAGTGGCTTATTTTGTGAGCTTCCTTTTCAAAATGAGTGCATAACTAATAGCGAAGAGAAAGTTGAAATTAGAGCGAAGATAAGATGTGCAGAGGATGTTCACACGTGGCTGCGTTGTTACGAAGAAATATCAGTCGCCACATTAATTAGACCTACAATATCGGAGTCGCGTGAGAAAGCTTATTTAACGGTGCGTAAGCCATGGAGGTCAAGTGTTGAAAGAGCAGCCCTTTATTCTGCATACATGTAAATGGTGATAAATTTAAACTAAGTTTTATCAAGGGCGTTAAAGATATATAAGCAAGAAAAGCAATTATAAAACGCATAACTAAATAATCAGCCACGTGTTTGCTCGTTAGTATTACGTCACTGGTAATGAATATTTATTAACCTACCCTGTCATCCAATGAACAGCAGGACTTATGAATATGCATATCTGAATTCGTATATAGAATGTTAATACGCCACCCGGATCGCCGCCGCTGTTCTCATTGTTGGATCAGATCCACCATCCTCTTCAGATTTACCGACGATAAAGGACAGAAAGCGTCAAGTTATCCTTTTAAGTTCAATGGCTTTCTTCAGGCAGCGAATTGTATAGCATAGTTGCCTTAGTCTGGCGATGCCTCCTAGGCCTCACACCTGCCTACCTGGTTAAACTCTGCATTCCCATCAGTAGTGCTCAAGGCTTGCGCTACCTCCGCTCGGTTGAGCAAAGCCTGCTCTATGTACCACATGCACGCACCGTCACCAGGCAGAGCCGTGTCTTCTCGGTGGTGGGCTCTCGATCTGGAATGGTCTCACTCTGACTCTCCGCTGTTCTCATAGAACCCCATCTCATGCATTCCTCTCTCATCTTAAGACTAGGCCTACTTTATTTGGTCGCGCTAGGGTTAGGAGCGCCTCTGAGGAGTCACCTTGAAGATGCGCTATACATAAATTCTCTTAACGATAAATAATCGTATGCTTTAACACGGGAAGAGAACGTTTGAAAACCTCAAATAAAAGGACAGTCACAGTCACCCACAATTAACATAATTATTTTATGTGAAACATTAAGACATAGTTTGCGAAGCAAGTTTATAGAAACCAGAGCAAGTCAAAACAATGCTCAATTTACATGTTGCTCAGGAGTGAATTGTTTCTCCCGCGATCGAGTACAGCCATCGTTCTCGACCAGTTCAAGTCAATGAGTCACCTGAATTTTGACAATGTGAAGTTTCGACATTTCTACTCACCGTGTTGATGCTTTGTGTATAATAATGACGAACCATAAAAGTCATGACATTTTATTATAAATGGAGTTGTATAAAATGTGTATTATATGTGAGTAAAGGTCCTTAAATTATGTTCTGATCTCTGTGTGCCCAATTTTATCGACCAATGGAATTGAATGACTTTCAGATGGTCTCTCGGTGACTGTTAGCTTTGATTGTAGATCTCCGCTCAAAGACAACTCACCAGAATCTGTATTGGCATTTAAGATTTGATTTAGTTTAACATGCTTAGTTAATTCGATATGCTTCTATAAATGATTAGAATTAACTTCAACATGGGCCATGCTAAAATATACAGTACTTCACTACAGCACACTCGGCTGTAATAGAATTTAATGGGATGGAATGAATTGAGAGTGAATAGAAAATAATATAACGCAATAAAAAGACATACAATGAAATTGATACACGAAATAGAATGCAGTCTCAGTCACATGTGTGTATTTTATATGTCTTTTCAAACAACACATAATAATTATTATAGCCTGCCTTCAAGTTCCTGAGGGTTTGTTTCCGTAACTTCGGCAGCCTCGTCCGTTGCGTTTTTCATCTTTAATCTTTTCCGTATCCATTCTATCATAATATCATACAGTAATATATAAGGCAATATACAGTAAAATAATATAATTATAATCAATTATTCAATTATTCAATTATTTATCATAATTATAAAATATAATATATTTTAGATTTTACTCTTAAGGCAATATATTGACGCGATACGCACTTAGCCTAAAACACACACACAGGTCTTCACACGCGCATGCTCGCAACAGCTAACTACAAACCAGCAATTTTCAAACTTAATACTTATTGTACTACCAAGTGAAAAAATCGAATTTTGGTCATCAAAGGTCAGATCATAAACAACAGGCGAATGCAGAGTCCTATTGCAACAAATTAACCTCTAATGGGAACATCGTCAGTATTGTTGCACCGTATTTTGAAGCGTTTATCCACAAATGGGGCTTATCCTGAGACAATGTTACAGGCTTATTCATTAACTAATAAAATTATAGAGGCAGATCTATAATATAGATCTATAATAAAATATACTCTGTTTCTGTTTCGAAGTTCTCCGCTGTCGTTTAAGCAACGGTTTTCAATCGGTTCAATCGGTGAAACTGGTACTCGTACCGCTACTAGTACGCCAGATTAATATATTATATTAATTTATAAAATATATTATATTAATTTATAAAATATATTATATTAATTTATAAAATATATTATATTAATTTATAAAATATATTATATTAATTTATAAAATATATTATATTAATTTATAAAATATATTATATTAATTTATAAAATATATTATATTAATTTATAAAATATATTATATTAATTTATAAAATATATTATATTAATTTATAAAATATATTATATTAATTTATAAAGTTATTCGCGTTCCACTGCGAGACACCTGGCGTATCACTAGCGGTACGAGTACCAGCTTCAGAGTAGAAGCAAGAATATTTGACTTAGCCCTGTACTCTTGAGTGTCGCGAGATAAGACGGAAGTTAATGCAAATTGCGCTGAGATAAGCTTTCATGGGATCGAGGTAGAAATAAGAGACAACCAACTGATGATTTTTAATCTTGGTTCGAAAAAAATAGAAATTAGATAGCCCAAGATAGACCATCCGAGATAATATGAAATATGTGTAGATGCAGCTGTACAAGACGGGCGATGAACAGAGATAATGGTAGAAAACTTTCGTACTTCCCAGACTTGAAAGTTTCAGCGAACTCTTCTTTCCATCTTTCTGATGCGATGTGTCGTCGCTTGCAAAATTATATGGGGGACACCCCAGCTCTTCAATGCAATACAATAATTATAATTCATTCGACGTCATTATCACCACGACAGCCGAGCTATAGAAATTACATTCACTTAGTCGTTTGATTATAAACACCGATATTGGTTAGATTTGACTCACACGAAGAATTAAAAATCTTGATAGTTTTCTTTATTGTTTCATTAGAGTTAAGCATGAAACATACCAATAAGTAAGTGAATCAATAATGAGCAACATCGCCAGTAATGATTGTAACTTTAATAAACATAATAAAGTTTAAAATATTTCCCATAATCAAAGACTAAATATCACCAATGATCAGCTTAAAGATTATTTTACACTGTACATAGCATACACGAACACGCTAATAAGTTCCACCAAGCCCACACAATAATTGTGTGAGCAACTATTAGAGGAAGCATAACCCCTTGATTCCAATCCATTCACTAGGTGGCAGAAGAGTAATTGGCTCAATTTTTTTATTGAGTATTAAAATAATTAAAATTAGCGCCATATTAAATTGAGGAGTGACTGGGTCCAATCTCAAATATGCAATCACAAAGTGATTGATACTAACTGCCAGTGATGGGCAGTAATTTAATTGAGTAATTGAAATTATGTGATTTGAATTACATTTGGTGTTATTAATTTAAAATTTGTTGCCTAAAATCAGTTTAATTTGTAATTCGAAATTCAGTTACATTTTGCTTAAAAACAAATTGCTTTACTTGATTTATCAATATAAAATCGATGATGTCGATATTCCTTGGATCAATAATCGTCTTACTTTGATATTTTTTACAATAGCCTACTATTACTTAGGCCCTATTTATGAAATTTGATGCCGCTCCGCCTTCTTCTGCGCCACTAGAGAGAGTGAGAGATTCTTCAGTTTTGCAGACGTGATTGTAAGGCCTAACAAACGTTGTCTCTCGGGTACACAGCTGAAAATAATTATCGCATCGCCCTGCAAGTGGCTAAAAATCTGTTTAATACATTTGAAGTCAGTTTTCTTTATAATGTCACTCAAATTATTATGTAAACAAGCATACAATCAGTTATTTACATTTTTAGGAATAGGAATGTCAGTTCAACTCTATTGGTCGATACAATGAAAGTAAGAAAAATTCATTGGTTCCACTCATTAGGCCTACTTATAATTATTTCTTTGTACCACCGCTAGCTTTGAGCACAGGGTGATGCAATAATTATTTCCGCCACTATAAATTGTCTGAACAGCTGTTGCTTCTGAAAGAAAACTAAGTTAGCGGTTTCTTACAATTTTATGCAAAATACAAGGAATATGGAAAGCATAGGCCTACGCTTCTTGCAGAATCTTGTTTGCATTTATTGACCCTGATAATGCTTGCAATTTGTAATTTGGTGTAATTGAAATTACGTCTTGTCTGTTGTCTAAAATTGAATGATTTCTCCTTGGTCGTTGTTGTGCTACTGTGACACTTTCATCATTCAACTTTTAGCTTTGGATGATCATTAATCAATAGCCAATAGCAATAATCTAGCTTCGATTTAAGAAAAAACCCTCATCAAGTATGCTGCTACTGGACAACAATTCTTCCTTCAATTCAACTTCTATTTTAAAAGCATTCTTTGATCAATTAAACGTTTGTTCTTCTGTATGCATTGCTCGAGTAATAACTTTTTGATGGTGAACCTTTTTTGTGAACCATTTGTCGCGGATCTATTATTCTATCAATTATTCTGTGACTTTTTATTGCGACATTTTGACTGACGATATTATTATAATGCGACTGTATTAACTCGCAACAATATAAACTTAGACACGAATAGATGTTCACATACACAAATAAAGACATAATATATAGATGAGCACACACACACACACTGCTTACTAAATTATGCCATCAATCGCTCATACTAACCAAAGTAATCGACAGCTCCTTTGAACTCCTCCAGTGACCAGGTAAGCGTAACCCGTACAGCGTTTCCTATCGAGACCAACTCAGTGAAGACTCTACCAATGATTTCCTTCAATTTATCCGTATTCAGTAGATCGATCAGTTGCAGCAGTTCATTGTGCGTCGTGCAGTGGATGTAAATAACGACGCTTTGTCCTTTCCTCGCAGCAATTATTCTCAAACGCGTCTGTTCCAGCAACCGAGTGGCTTCTCCCAATGGACGATTTTTTAGAACCTTTGTTAACTGGGAGATTATATCCTCTTCCAGTTCGTCTACGTTTCCGATGACGCCTTCAAGGTTCGCGTGAACTCGAACAACGACTTTACACATAAACAACAGAGTTTTATTTTAATATCTTCATTTATTAATTATGCGCAATACAGTAATGTCGCAGTGAAATGGACAGCACATGCAGCATTCGTATCCCAAAAGACGACGAGAAAGAGGATCACTGGACAATGCAATTGATTATGAACACCTGGCAATACGTATAAAAATACATAGCAATTTGGTTAACACTCGCAGGAACGCATGTAGTACGTCAAATAAGATCTGCGTGTCCTTAGAGTTCGCAAGGTCTACGACATCTTAAGGCAGTTGAACTTGAAATCTTGCCGTATTCGTAGAACCTCATTTTCTTTTCGACCAACATTCTCCCATGTGACATTGTTTCTACTGTCCTGACCAATTACTGACTTTTAATTAATTGCTTTATTTATTCACCTACCAAAATAACCATATTAACCATATTAACCACTTATTGATTATTCGTTTGGAATCGCAACTGTAATCGTCAGGTCAAACATTCATGCATTCACTTACACAATCAACCAGAAAGCGAATGATTCTCCAGTATTTGGAAGTTAACTTACCTCCTCCCAGTAACAGTGTTTTAGCAATGTGACCTTGATTGGACTCATTTAAACAGGCAATTGTTATTTTGTATTGTCGAAGACTGAATTTTGTCATGATATCCAACAGTGCCTCATTTTTCTCAATATCAGTCGGCTTCGAAAGGATAGATTGCTTTTGCCGATTATTTATGACGCTCTCAGAATATAATCTGATGCAAAGATCGCTCGTATCGAGAAGATCCACCAAACTCTCGCGATTGATTTCCAATAGTCTGATGTCAGATTCGCTAAGTGGCCAATCGTCTCCAATTTCAGACCCATGCTCTACACGAACAATAGATAGTTACCGTCGTTTATTACAATATGATACAGTAATAGTCTCACAGAGGCATGTATTCAATATTGCAACATAATTTAAGTAAGATTTAGCTCTAAGTTCACGGTTACAGAATAGGCCTATAATTACTATACAGAGTTATTCGTTACCGGCATAACTGTTAAAACGTCACTCCAACGTCTCATCCTAACAAATTTCTTTAATATCTAACCATAACAAAGATATTTATTGAGTACTGAAACTCATCAATTGAAAGATACAAGTTTGAAATACCAGAGGAATTGACATACAGCAGTAAGGAAGAACCATAAAGAGACCGAGGTCCCGCTAGCAGGGATTACCTTACATTCAAGATAAATTGTTATAGCATGTCGGTTATTTCACGCATTGTGTATAAGAAGAGTATGCAATGCTTAACTAGTTAACTGCGATGTACAAGGTTAAGTGAACAGAAAGACACGTCAAGTGGAGCTTAGAAACAAGTTTAAGTTTGAATATGTTGATTTGAGTTAAAACACGTATGTCGTGTGGAAGGCGGTTCCAGGCTACAGCTGTCCCACTACATCTGATTGGCAATTCGCTCTTTTTGTGTGTGAATAGATATAAGGGTTGGTTGATTGGACAGGTATGAAATACATGTAGTTAGCATAGGTCGCAAGGACGCAGGTTATTATATAAACTCACTAGTTTGCATTTGAGTTATTTGATTGGTATGGAGACGTTTGATCACTGGACCGCTGATCACCGGACGATTGATCACAGGACGATTGATCACAGGACGATTGATCATTGCGGCTGATTGATCATCGGACGATTGATCACCGATTTATATAATTTGAGAGACTGCAATGGGTCTCATTTCTCTTTCTACCCTATTAATTAAAGTAGTATATGTGTACACATAAATCTTTTTGTAAGAATTGAAGGCATCAGTGATCAATCCGTCCGATGAACAAACAATATGATGATCAACAATAAGCAGTGATCAACCGTCCAGTGATCAAACGTCCTAGAACCATTGATTAGCTTTCGACATGCGAGATTGAGAATAGTGAAAGTTAGATGTAGGCCTACATATTTGTGATACAGAGCCTAAAAGCTCAGTTTTGAAGGAATATTAACCAACTTAACTCGAGTGATAGTTGGACGCCCAAATTAAATTGCAGTGTGTTAAATAAGGGTTTACTGAAGAATAGTAAAGGTTGATGCATATTGTGTCAAGTAAAAAGTAGGCAATGCGATATATAATTATTATGTTCTTGGCTATTTCGGATGTTATCTTTTCAATGTGAATTTTCCAAGTAAGGGATTGGTCAATATAATCGCCTTGAAATTTTGTGGAGATTACCTTAGGTAATGGGACATCGTTTGTCACTAGGACCACTTCAGTCGGAGGATTTTTTCGGTTGGAAGCAGATACAATATAATTAGTCTTATTGGCATTAAGTGTGAGTTTATTCGCCACGAACCAATTGTTCACCAGAACGAGTTCACGAAGTAATTCAACGTAAGAGGAACCGGAAGTAAGAATGCTCGTGTCATCGGCGAAAAGAAAAAAAATGTAGAAGCGACGAAACGTTAGGCAAATCATTAGTAAAAAACATGTATAAAAAAGGTTTTATGTGGAGTCTTGAGAAACACCATATTTTATTAATTAATTTTGATTATGAAGATTGAACCATCACAAGAGACATATTACAATCTATTGCACAGATAGCTCTGGAACCAGTCGAACCAGTCCCGAGCCAAACCCCGAATGCCTAAGTTGCTTAATTTTGCTAATAATAGCAGCGGAAACGTGATCATTTAAGTCAAGTAAGGACGTGGCTGTAGAGTGGTCCGGTTGAAAGCCATGCTGATAAGGATGTAACAAATTATTTCTACCAATAAAATCACACAGACGGGTATACACGACTTACTCAGAAAAGAAGGATGGATTTAAGTAGGCAGATAATTATTAAACTGGTCTTTATGGCCCTGATTATAATTAGGTATTACGTTAGCTAATGTCGTAGCGTCATAGGCATTGCCAGTAAGAGTTGTCAAAGAGGAATTGATAATATTAGAGAGGGGCTTACCAATACAAGGAACTATTGAGTTGAGTACTCATGGGTCAAAATCATCGGGACCAGTGGTGTGGGTAGTTTTTAAGGAACCACTGAGAGTAATATAATCCTCTGAACTAGTAGACCATACGGCAAAAGAATTTGGGTTAGGGGGTCCAAAATAGGTCTCAAAGGAATTATGGGTTGGAGGCATCTTTTCAACCAGTTCCTGTGCAATGCCCGTAAAATAGTAAATGTTGTTTGATTTTTCAGTAATTTGCTTGGTGTCACGAATATTATTACCATTGGAACTTGAAGAGAAAATGGTCGTATCAAGTACTTTGCCTTAAGAATCGACTTAATGATCGTCTAGGTACATTAATGTCGTTCGCATGTTTACTAAATGCAGAAATTTTAAAAAATTTTCAGTTTTTTAACGAAGAGTTTTAATTATGTTTCTATAGCTTATGAATTGTGTGTTATTTGCCATTGTTTGATTCATAATAAAGCTACGACTGTGCTTAATACTACAGCCTCTTCGGAAAGTATCACTATAAAAACACTAAGAAATACCTGACACAAGCACCAGCAGCCATTGAACATATTATATACAAGCATTTAAAAAATGTAGGTACACTGAGTTATTTGCTTCTTACCTCCATCGGCGTTTAAATAGTTGACCAAATGAATTTGTCCACTGTCCCTGAGAGCTGAGATGAATTCCGTTGCTTTCTTGTTCTTCAGTATGAAGTCAAGAAGAATTCTGTTTTTATCTTCGGTTATGTTGTCTTTCGATTTAATCCTGTGCACGTCTTCTCTCGTCAGAATACCACTGGCCAGAAATTTATCTAACAGACCAAAATCCGGATCAATTCGATCCACCAGGAACTCCCTGTACTTCTCTAATTTCTCCTCCATTAGTATTAGACCACTGCGACTACGTAGGATTTGGTTGACCCTTGATTGCAGCAAACATGTGGTGGCATGGATTCACGTAAATATTCGGTGCCAGAATTGCTATGAAAATTAGGTCATGATATTCGCATGTAAAATGTTTCTGTATGTTTACCAGTTGAACTTCAATGCATAATAGGGGACGATTGGCTACTTATTGCTGCATATGTAGTCATCCTTAGATAAAATCAGTTTCACATGAAATGTTGCTTTGCCTTTCAAAATAAATCGTAACTATTACAACGATTACAGGCTTAGGCATATCCCTGACTTTGCAATTATCATCTAACAAACCCGGATGGTCGTTTTAGGTCCGCCTGCTGATAAGATGTCGTGATAAATATCCTGTCTAGGTCTAATGATGGCATCTCCCAGCATCAGATAATATGAAAGTGTATACATATTATATATATATGGAAAACTATGCGATGACGACGACGACGACGACGATGATGATGATGATGATGATGATGATGATGGCGATGACGATGACGATGACGATGATGATGACGATGCACCGATCGCTGACACAAACCTCAGTCCTGCACAACTCAAGATAAGTCGAGTGCTGAGAGCGAAGTTGCCTGTCTCCTCTGAGATCCTGCGTCCAATGGTCGTGGAAGGTAAACAGCAGCCCCAAGCCCTATAAGACCGGCAGAAGCGGTAGGCTGCTATGACAGGCCCACCAAGAGCCTGCCAACCAGGGAAACGGTGTGCGAGTGCGACATTACAACGAGTGGGTAAGAAAGGGGTGTAGTGAACTCAAAACATCATACACTCAGAGCACGGGTCTACACTCATCAACCGCCTCACATCCACAGGCAGACGAATGGTTTGTGCCCATTGCTAGACCTCTATCAAACCAGCCAGCCTTACCATCACACAGCAGCAGTCCGGTCGGGAGTCCAACAGCGTCCTTTTCGAGCGAACAGCCATCTGATTCTCCACCGTTTGAACCACAGAGCAACCAGACGCCAAGTCCAAGACACGATGGATATCACACACGTAGTGGCATAATGATTAGAGCTTATGTGCGATTCCAGGACTGACAATAGACGATGCTTAAATAGGGAGGTGTCACATATAACTGTGATGTCACATGTGTGACTCTTGTGAGATAGGTCGTGCGGAGTCTGACGACGCCGGAGAAAGAATAGCACAGAAACCAGGACTTAGATGAGATTGCTTTAGGTAGCGATTATCAATAAACAAATATACTTGTAAATCTAGCAGCAGATCATACACAAGCGTATAAGATTATCATTTCTTGCATTTTGTCTCAGATTCTAAAAACTAATTTCTTAGTTGCATAAAAGTTGCTTTGTTCTCAATCAATTGGGCATGTATACTCATTTCGAAGTGACTTGGGTTGTCTCGAAAAAGTAAATGAATAATATTGAGCGACCGATTAATGCTCCTCCCTCTCGTATGACGATGACAATAGTGCTAAGAAAAGGCATAAAATGAGAAGCATCATTAAAAAGAGACAATAATATTATGGAATTTAATAAAAAAAACCATAAGGCGGTTCCAATAAAACCTCACCATTACTCATTCACAACTAGCTTTGAATTGTATTAGGTCTAGCCTATTATAATGTAAAAGAATCTGTTAACATCATGAATCTGCGCTAACTGACACGACCAGACATTCCACCCTAGCGAATAAGATTTTCTATACTCAGATTATCCGATTATAATATTTATGTCCGTAATTGTCTGGTCAATCCAAGTACTCCATCACATTACGCTACACCAAACTACACTACATTACATATATCGTTATTGTTATATTGATTCGTCATTTGTTGATGATGATATACATGTACTATTGTGAAGCATTTAGAATTTTCGTCTGCAGTTTGTGTGGAATCGTTACTATTTTTACACTTAAATATCTTCTGTGTTACGACTGTCAAATCGACACATACAGTCAAAGTCGTGTTCAACCAATGTACGTACATTTAGGCTATACACCACATGCGAAACAAAATGTATGTTTGCTATAGTTAAACTTATAATCAACGAGAGCAAATTACTGAGGTCAATTGATGTCGTATAGTGACAGAAGCATTGAGGCCAAAACACAGTTTGAAATGATGTAGTACTCCGGGAGTACCACTTAAATTTTGTTCCTTCTCACAGTTCTAGACCAACAGAGAATCTCGCTTTCCAACAATTGGTAGGCCTATGCAATGTCATCGTTACGTTTGCTTGAGTTCAACTGTAGGCTACACATTCGAGGGATCGGGTTACCATTATTTTTGCGAAAACTAAAACTCATTTTCACAGCTCAAGACCAAGACCGAGAAGCCCAGGACCGAGACCAAGTGGTCCAAGACCAAGACCAAGACCGATGCTATTTTTTCATAGACAATTAAATTTATTAAGACGCTAAAAAGGAATATCACGCTTAAAACATTCATTTTATTGCTGATGAATACTAACACTTAATAATGGTCAAGAAAACAGTTTTACCGGCCATTCTGAACTTTTGCGGGTTCAGCCCTTGGCATCGACCGGGGAATATCACACTAAAATTTACTTACAGCATACGATAAGTAAATATTTTAAAACATCTGAACAACTAGATTAACGTTCCGTTTGAATGGTGTAGACTACTTGCATCACGGACCTCGGACATGCAGGTTAGCAATCTCTACATGTGGCCAACAACATGAATATTAGACTTTTCAAACCAGGGCCGTACCGATCTATAATTGAGCCCTGTGCCTAGCTAATTGCTTCATATGCGTAGCATCAATTTGGCGACCCCACATTTTGAAAAGAATATATTTTATGGAATAATAAGTTATTCCATCCTGAAATTTGCGCCCTTTCAACATTTGCGCCCAAGGCTTAGGCCCCGCTGGCCCCTCCCTCAGTACGGCCCTGCTGTTCAAAACCTTGACATCTGTGAAAGCAAATTTTGAAATGGTTGGCTCCGTTGCAAATGCATTTTTTCTGCCTATAGTAACATGCATAAAAGATCTATTAATTTGGTCACCGCGCCATAAATCTATAAGAATCGCGTAAAGCCTAAACATCCGGTGTCTCTAATAATGGACAAATAGCCGAAAATATCGAAAAAATTACTCTGATACGGCAAATGACCAAGAACTTCTAAATGAAGACAAACCAATCCCAAGACCGTTCCTTTAAGACCAAGGCCGACGCATTCGAGATAAAGACCGATGGTTTATAGAAAACGGGTCCTAGGCACAAACATTTTGCTGCCTTTCTGATTTGGTATACTGAGTCTGAGGGGCCGTCCGTTAATGACGTCACGCACCTAGGGTAGAGTTACACATCTGTGAGCATTACTTTACAGTAATTATTACTATGATTTGACAACACTAATTATGATTATTGCATTATTTTCGAATTGTGTATTGTTACGCTCGGTGTAAATTTTGCCGTTTTTGGTAGTGAGGCAGCCATTCTACAACTCTGACACACACAAGCAAGAATCAATCACACTGTCCAAACGCGCCAAGCCACCGAGAGTCGGCAACGTGAACTAACGTTTGTAGGTCTAATCTAAAGTAAATGGAGAGAGTGAATTGGATAGACGAAGAAAAGAAGACGAGATGGATCTGAATGGACTACCCATTGAACAGTATGATGAGATCCAAGCTCTCCCCATTTATTCCATGAAGGAGCATTTTGCTTCTCCATGGGAGAATGGAGTAGCATAAAGTTTGCATTGTTTCGAGTTAACACTTAAAAATATGATTCTACCAAAGCTTTTCATTTTGTGGAATGCATAGCCTAATGATAGTAATAATAATAATAATAATAATAATAATAATAATAATAATAATAATAATAGTAATAGTAGTAATAATAAGAAAGAAATGACACCCAGGAAATGGATGGACGGACCAAATGTCAGACTTGCCTGAGTCGTCACAAACGTGTTCTTTCCAGGTCACTGTGAGAGAAGTGGAAGATACGATTAGATCGTTCCCGGCGGGTTCAGCGGGGGGTTCGGATGGGTTCCGACCCCAGCATCTTCTCGACCTAATAAACACCAGGGAATTGGCTGGTACATTACTCCAGTCTACGACGGACTTCATGAATGTACTGCTGCGTGGTGATTGTCCACTCGCGTTACGTGAACTGATATTTGGAGGCTCTCTTATCGCTCTTTCCAAGAAATCAGAGGGCCTCAGACCGATTGTCATCGGATATGTATGGCGCAGGCTGGCAGCAAAATGTGCCAATAATTATGCCCTGCCTGAAAATACTGGGAGAGTTCTTCAGCCCGTTCCAAGTAGGCATTGCAACCCCTGGAGGGGAGAGGCAGCGGTTCACGCCGCAAGAAATTTTGTGACGAACATGCAACGAGACCAAATCTTTGTAAAATTGGACTTCGCAAATGCTATCAACACACTACGGAGAGATGTAATGCTTCGAGCCGTCCATTACACCATCCCACAACTCTATGCGTTCGCCCACCAGGCATATTCAATTGAGGCCAATCTACAATTCGGTCGATTTGTAGTGAGGTCTAGGATGGGACCACAGCAGGGAGACCCGCAAGGGCCTCTGCTGTATTGCCTGCCCCTGCAGCCGACGTTAAGGGAGTTGCGATCTCCGTTCAAGCTTTGGTACCTCTATGATCTTTCCCTACGTGGAAACGCGTATGACGTTCGGCAAGATTTGACAAAGATAAAAGAGCTTGAGACAACGCTCGGAATTTCCCTGAACAGACTTAAGTATGAGTACTACTCGGAGGCAGAGTCGATTGGAGAGGGTTTTGAGGACTTCAGAAGACGAGAACCAGACGAACTGACCCTTTTGGGTTCTCCACTTTTCAGAGGGAAGGCCCTTGATGAAGCATTGCAAGAACACAGCGAACAATTTGATCTTGGTCTTGGTCTCTGACCATCGCCAGTGGCACATTTACCCATAGGCGAGACCAAGACCGCGGTCTCGAGACCACATCCCTGCATTTTCACATCCAAGTAGTCCTTTGGCGAGCTAACTCAGGCTGCGCAATCTGTTCCCATGGCGTGGAGCCCAAATAGTGGCTAACTGGCTCTGACCACGACCACACAGTAGGCATTGAGCTCGTTTAAACCGTGGAATTATGTCAGAAAACCATAGATATCTTGCAGAGTTAGTCACGGTAGGCAAGCCTGCCTGCCTAATTACCATATGCATAGGAATTTCATTCATGTATTTTGGCTGAGATTCTAAATGCTAAATTCTTTAATGCAGAAATAAGCCTCTGATTATAATCAAATATGCATGTTTAATTGTTTCGAAGCAACATGGTGTTTCTCGAAAGAGACCATTTATTGAGCAATCGCTTAAATCGCCTCCTTCTCAATGCAACGTAAAATGCCGACAAAAAGGCAGTTACTGCGATTCGTCATAGAAAGAGACAATAATTCAATTTAATGGAAGAAACCATAAATCGATTCTAAAGCGGTCCATTACGTTCGGAGGCATTTCTCAGTAATGTAAGAAGACGCAATTAATCTGATGTAGTAAAGTCAATTCTAATACGCTGCAGTATCGTTCAGTTTCGTCCAATCGAATCTTATTTCATCTGCTATAATTTACCCTAGTCTAATGTAACCTCACCGATAGAATCGCCTAACTTTCACCATGTCTAACCTAGTACGTATTCAACATAACTTAACCGAGCATTATTAAATTTTCAATATGCGTTAACTGGCACGACCAAACAGTGACGCAGGCGAATAAGATTTTCCATACTTAAATTGTCCGATCACTATTCTCTGGGCGAAATCCTTAAGAAGCGAATGAATGTGACGTGGTTTGGATCTTTGAGAGTCGGTTGTTAGCGGTGTTCGCAATTAGTGTTAGCGTGGTCTCGACATCCCTAAGATCGACGTGAGCTAGTCCCCCTCTTCGCCGTCTTATATTCCCACCGACAGCGTCAGTGTGCTCGTCTTAACCGAGTTTGCTTAGTGTGTAAACTAAAGTGCAACTCAGAGTAATTGAAGATGACGTCAGTTCCATAGTACAACTGAGCGAGTCACAAAAGTTCAAATTGCTAAGAGCAGTGGAACATAGCAACTTAGCAAGAGGCGGTTCTGAGCGGCTCTGTATAACAGTACTCGAATTTAACTGTCGGCAGCCATGCAAGGCTCATTGCATGGCTGCCGACAGATAAATTAGACTCCTGTAATAACTTGTCATCAGTCGTTCATGCTGTGCTTGTAGGCCTAATCATTCTGCGATGAGTGTGAAATTAAACGAAAATAATCATTATTATTACTCTTGTCTTCGTAAATCTCTCGATGCAAATTTGTCATGGCCTATTCATTATTCATTTATTCATTCACTGCAAGAATTTATATAGCGCCGCTTCACTGTAACTATACAGGAGCGCTCCCGACTCAATACCGGCTGAAAAGAACGGTCTGCAGATGTGAGTTCCTGGTCGAGATTGACGACTAGACCGCGAACAGTGGTAGCGGATGTGAACTGCGGGAAACTCAGAGGCAAGAGCTGCTAGATTGATTTCAGCCAGCTGTTGAATTATGACCGCGTGCCCAGCGAGATTAATTGGGCCTTGAGTGGTCTAAGTCGCAAGCGGTTCGGCGACATTCAAGCCCCAAGGACATGCCTGGTTCATGGCCCGGACTGTGGGAACAGCATTGGACGCCAGGCAGAGCAATGTTTATGCCTGGACATCATTAGCATAAAACTGACTTAAGAAGTCGTTTCTTGCCAGAAGGAGACATAGGTCGGCCGTGTAAATGATACAGAGAAGGTGACCCAATACCGATTCCTGGGGCAACCTAAAATGGAAGGTACCCATGGAGATCTAGTAAGGTCGTAAACAAGTGAGAACCAACGATCATGCAAGAAAGAGCTAAGCCAATTATCAAGGAAGATACCAGAAAGGCCAATTGAGACCAAGACCAAGACCGCGGTTTCGAGACCACATCCCTGCATCTAGCAGTGCTAGAAGAGTCACCTATCGATAGCACATATATATCCAATTAACAGGGGAACCAGTAAGGGCTCAGTAGAGTGGCTCCTGCGAAAACTCGATTGATAGACCGATGGCAGATTGTTGATGACAATTTGAGACAGGAATGAAGTGTATGCGTTCTGTCTAACGTTTGCTGATTCAGATACGTCCAACTACTATGGGAACTGGAACCAAAATAGACTTTTTCCGTGAGTGCGGAAGAATGCCTTCCAGAAGAGAACGACTGCAAAGGATAGTGAGAATAGAAGCTAAAGGTCCACATTTTCTTGAAGGAAGCTGTTATTGAGCAATGAAAATATTCTGCGGCCTAATGTTCGGCGGTTATATTTGACCTAGACTTCTCATGCACATGCGCAATGCATTCAATTTCAAAGCGCACCTAAAATGGCTAAATTTTAGATAGGACAAAGAATTTTGCGCAAATGGAAGCTGGATTTATGAAAAGAGTTGTCGCGTGAATAGATGCTCGATTGCCGCCAGTATAAAGCATTCAACGACCAATTGGGTGAATTAAAAAGTGGTTTGATTTCCTTCGTTCCAGGGTCTCTTTCGACGCGTAAATAGTTGTCATCATTAGTAGGCCTAAACGATTACTCATCTTGTAATTAGTCAAAGTCTATTGCAATGCGTTCTTCTCAGTTCTTCTGTATTCATTTCTATTATATGTTGGGAACTTCCTATTCTGTTCTGTTCTGTATCCTTATATGCACTTCCAGTCTATTCTGCATTCTATATTACTCTTGGCTTATTAAATAGAATAAATTTTAACATGAACACTCAGACAATGCAGCAGATGATCATATAATTCACATTTAATCATAATGTGTATTGCACTGTTAATCTTTGAAAATCCCTCAGCGCCCACAGCACCCACGGCTAAGTAAAGTAATAATATTGAATTAAATAATTTAGCATCGCGCAAATAAGCGTCGGTTAAATGCATGGATAGGCCTACCATGGAATGAACAAATCTTCTTAGATGCAACAACTGGTCGGACAATTAAGAGAAAAGAAACGACACTTTAAACCTGGGCAGCAAGCAGCAGCATCGGTACACCGTTTTTCAAAGCCTGTGCAGTTATGTTCTTGGAAAATGCTGTAAACAACTCCGCTACGATCCTGGTGATAAAAGCATCCCATGCGTGGACAGCACTTTTTTGAATCAATGGACGAATAATCACAATATTCATTATAATTCGCACAGGTCTCTGACCTGCAACGAAGGAAATTTAATTACAAAGGAACTGTAATAATGCTGTTAAAGATATAATTAATCACTTGAACAAAGTTGGGATAGGTTCTTTGAGGTAGAATCACTCAGTTCTACCGAAATAAATTAATCACAAAACAGTCATGAAGACTTGAATAGAGACATCGAGAGTTTACAATAGGAGCGCAAGACGTTATTCAGTGTAGTGCAGACCTATGGAATAATCGCATGGATACCTATTTAAACACACGCATAGACGTTGACAAGTAAAATGTTGAACCTATAATGAAGAATGTCTATCACTGTTATTATCATCGTCGTAGGCAAAAATCACAACACCGGATTGATCAAAATGATCATGATTAAATAGAAGCTGGATTGACGAAGATAATCATGCTTAAGTGGAAACTGGATTGATGAAATATAATGCCGTCTAATTGGAAGCGATATTGATAAAAAAGGTTATGACTAAAATGGTTCCATGACGAGTAGAATTCTCGTATCCATCCCGCTGCTATTTAAGCATGATTCTCTAGGGCATTATAGTGCAGGAAGATGATATTGCATAATTAGGAAGCTAGATGTGACAGTGTTTTATTGAATGGGGTGCGAATGTGTCGTATACTTACGACGGTTGCATAAAATATCTCTTCACTCTGTCGCTGATGGATTCCTCGCCACTTTGCTTATCATCTGCATTACAAGTATAAAAGAATGTTATGTCTGAATCAGAATAACACAAGTGAAAACGTTATGAAACATGTTTTGTTAATTAATATTGTTGGGAGATCGTGCCTGCGTTCTTCATACCTGGTAGTGTCTTGTATCTAGAATGGACTAATCTGCTATTTATAGCACGCGTACTGTTAGAGATATGTCTGACTGATATAAGTTTATTTAACGACGCATCCATGACAACGATGATATGCGTCAGAGATATGTCTTAGTGGACGCTCTTATATACTAGAGTCTATAGTGACAGCCTGTGGGACTTTGGGTCTGAGATATAGAAAGAGCATGGGTAACGTGGAGAGGGCGAGCGTCTTCGATTGTCTATAAGTAGACGGTTCTACGAACGTCGCAGAGCCTTCACAGACTTCTAGTGTAAGGTGAACGACTGCGTTGAAGGCCGTCGCTGTGTCGTCTTAGTTAGTTAAGTAAGGACTGTCAAAGTCTCAAGTTGTATAATTAAAACGTTCTGACTGTACGCCGTGCTTAAAGTCAACATTAGCTCTTTGTCCTGTTTTATATAAATTTATTCCGTGTTGACTCAAGTACCTGATCCTAGGTTACCTTTTGGGCGCGCTTACCTAATGGATGTGATTGCTTGCAGTTAGATTTGGCACGCCTTCGGTTGAAGCTTTGTGCATTATACACTAGCGCCAGAGTATTTGCTAATTACTAGCACATAACATTGCGAGAATTGCAATATCCTAATCGCTTCACCTTTAGTCAAATCAGTGGCAGAGAGAATAGTTGCCGTGCTGAGAATGAAGACCAGAAACCAGGGTCGAAACATCTTCAGGTCTGGGCTGAAAGGGATTAACTACAACATCAAGTTCAAATTCCTTCAATTTCTTGTGTTTTACCTAAATTGACGATAATCAGAATCTACTATTGGCACACGTGAAAATCAATGTTCTATCATTATGCAGTTGCTATAAGCAAGACGATTTGATATAAATGGAAAGAGGCTAAAACGCGTGAATAAAGACTTAAGACTTAATATTATAGAAATTAGAAATGCTATCTACAAAGAACTCAGTATAAGCTTATAACAACCGTTTTGCAATATCCAGCAGAGACGTGACACAGTTCGTTCGATTTGTATTTGCTACTATAAAAACGCCAACTCTTCACTATGGAAACAGAACAACTAATCGAATACTCAGGCTTGTTTCTCACCGCAACCTCACAGGCGAATGATGCAGCACTGTCGTTCCTCCAGGACTTCAAGCAGCTTCATACTGAATAGTAAGAGCCAGAGGTCTAAAGTTGCAACGGATTGTAAAATTTATGCTTTTTGTTTTGAAAGGTAGCATTAAACTGTTCTAATCTCGTTTCCTCAGTAATGCTTTTGAACATAAGACATTTAAAATGTGTTATTCTTCTTGGCTTGCTATTAATTGATGGTGGTAGGATCGACTCGCCTAATCTGTTATTTTCTTCTCCTGAGTTAAATTCGATGTAGGCCTATATATGATATATATTATTATAGATATATATATAAATTTATGTATATATTTTCATGTTTTCCTTTTATCCAGAGAAGCGTTTAACTGTTATCTGTAAATCTTCACAAAATTAATGGATCTGTTTTGAAAATTATATTCGGCAGTTGCCCGTCTAAGTGGTTAGGGCAATAATGAAGCTGAGTTGCAATGAAGCGACGCAGCTGAACTTTGACATCTCTGGAAATTAAAATAAATAGTCGAGGAGTTAGAGCTTGCTGCCGATGTCATAACAAACATCCGTCCAAAACATTACGATTGTCTGGTGCTCTGCTGATACGAATCTTTAAGAAAGCCTTGTTTGGGAACTACGAAATAAATCATTTAGATAGAAATGAGCTTTTAGGCCTACATAGAAAACATCACTTCGAATGTTTTGTTTCTCTTATTCGGCAAATTTATTACAGTATTTGTCTTAAAAATAGAATCGTCTTTGCCTTCTCAAATAAGCATGATTGTGAACTCATTTTAAAATGAAGCTTTAGTCCATCCTTTCCTCCGTTGGCGAAGTCACATGTGAACACATTTAGTTTTATCCGCAGCCTAAGGCAAAATATTCCAAGTGCACTGCAAGACTGCATTTCTTTTATACATTGGTAACCGAAAGTAGTAAAATGGCAATAACGATTCATTTATGAACTGTTTCGAGTGAAAATAAACAGTTCCTGATTAATTAAACTGAACTTTCTTTTCAATCAGCATCCTCAGTTCTTATTTTCCGCTTTAATAGTGGTCGACTGCTTAAATTTAAAATAAATATGTTAACTTGTTTTCAGTAATACGAAAAAATTTCTATGTGAATGTTTCGGCTCACATGGCATGAGAAATGATGAGAAAATCAAGCTACATCAGTTTATAAAACCGTTAGATATCAGAATAGAAGGTTCGCGAGTGAAAGGTCCAATGATGCAAGTGTAGTCAGAAAGATAACATGGTACACCGTGAGAGGCAAATCATCAGAAACAGGCCTATACATTCTCTTGATAACCGGTCGTGAATAAATGAAAGTACGCCATGACAATAACAAAATCCAAACTTTTAAAAACACAATGCGCGTTTTTACAGCATGGACTTGGCCATAAGATACAGAAAGTAAGAACCTATTAAGAGCTCGCTTTATCCTTATTTTAAACATCATCCCAATGAAATTGCATCACTGTAGTGGTGTGGAGGATTGTAGATTCATAAGTAGTGTAACCTCATTATTTCTCTATTGTTTTCTCGTGCATCATCCGCGTCCGTCCATCTTATGTGATACTGAACTGCTTATACGAGTTGATGTATCGGGCTCTGATCGAATCTAATATTTAAGAAATGCATCGACTGTATGGAACCCAGATGTTAGCAATATATATCATTACAAGCTCTCTTCTCCCTTATGTCTCAAATAAAGTGTAAGACAATTGCCCCCCCGGACATTTGCCTCCCCTCGATTTTGCGTGGAACATTGGCTCGCCCCCATGCAGGGCAATTGCAGCCACTATATGCAGAGGTTAAATATGTGTGCAACCGAGGGTTTGCAACAAATATTTTTTATCACTAGTAATAAACAAAATAATTTCTAGTATAATATCATATTGTCACAATATTAAGGGATAATGACTAGTTATTTATTTGACTTTTATTAGTCGTATCACATTTGCCGTCAAGCCAACTTCTATTGAGGCACAAATCAGTTTTCAGCCATTCAACTTTCGTTTAAACAAGAATATAAGCAACTAATTATCGCGTCATACAAGATACAAACCGAGGCAATAATCTATTTTATTGCGTTGCTTCATTGGTGTCAATTTATTAACCAATCCCACACTTAACGTCTTCCTACTGGGATCAGGTTTCCGGTGATTAGGCGGAGGAAGAGCGGGTAGAGCGATTCGATTCAGAAAAGTGCACAATGAATCGCTGTACATAGACCCCCATGGCATATATACTTATATATATATATAATTTATATAGGCCTTTATTTTTTTATTTCATTTCTTGGCTAGACTTCTTCTTACATGGTTGATCTTGGAGACTACACAATGAGTAAACATATACACCAGTTCCCTTGCAGTTAGTCTGGGGCAAGACTAGCTGACTACCAAGGCAGAGACCCGGTTATCAAGACGCTTCTGTACAGGGAGCCGATGTACTGCAGGGTAAGGAGCCTTTAGTCCCAGTTGCAATATCTGCAATTGTGCCCATTCCATTGTGGGATCAGTTGTCTGGAACGTGCTCTCCCAGAAGTGACACTCGTGGAAGATTTTAAATTGAAATCAAGATCAACATAGAGCTGTTTGGCTGTGCTTCAGTCAAAAGTGCTTCACAGTTGTTCCTTTTAAGTAGAAAGCAAAACCTTGCAACCCGTTATATTTAGTTTATGAATTATTAATGAATGTATGAATAGATAAACAAGTGACTGTTAAATTGTATGTTTTCTACTCATATTTTGGTTCCATATGGCCTGCGCTTGATCTCGTATGGCAGGATACATTAAGACAATAAAAAAATTGGAGTACCATCATTTGGATGTGTGGTTGATTGGGTCATACTTTATGGGTGGGTCATACATTATGATGTTGATGTTGAGTTCTTTAATATAAGTTACCACAAAACTCTAAATCTAAGAACCGAATCCATGAATTTCGCAGCAAAATTTATAGCCTCAGGTTCACCATCGTTTAATTAGACCCAGTCAATAACACTGAATAGATAAGGTTTGTTTTCTGAAAGCATTTTCGTGTTCCACATGGAATGGGGACCATTCATAAATGATGTCACTCAATTTTGGATGAATTTTGTCCCCTCCGCTTCGTCACACGTCGTCGCAGATTCATGATTCCTCAAATATGACGTCACAAAGCTCAGACCCCCTCCGAAAACCAGATGTCCAGAATGTTACGCCAATTTTCATTAAATTATCAAAACGTTAATTTTTCGATAAAAAATACTTGAAGCTGCATAGGCTGCTAGCGGAATGAAAAAAATGGATAAGGTATAATAATCACAATTTTATGCATTCTTCAAGATGAAAGGCCCTGGCTCAATCATTATAAATAAAGAAAACTCTTACATAACAATAACCCGAAACAATCCAAACTCTATGCCTCTCCATTCTTCCACAGTGAAGCAAAATGCGCCTTCATTGAATAAATAAGGAGAGCTTGGATCTCATCATCCTGTTTAGTGGATATTCCATTCAAATCCAGCTCTTCTTCGCCTATCCAATCCATATTCTCTACATCCCTTCGTTTGCGATTACAACTATTAGTTCACGTTGCCAACGTTCTACGACTCTGATTGGCCTGTGCGTATGGGCTACATAATTGATTCCTGCTTGTGTGTTATGGAATGTCTGCCTCACTTCCAAAACCACAAAACTGACACCGAGAGTAAACCGAAACAATCCACAAATTAAGGATACTAAAATCATAACTAGTGCGGCTAAACTGTGGTAACAATTACTGTCAGTTATATGAAACTAGTTTAATAGAGTGAAATGTTTAATAAAAATTGCTCACTTTGATTTGATGTGATGGTGTGGTGTCACGTTTCGTCGACCCTCCCCTCATCACAAAGGTGCTACCCTCTCCCAAGATGCGTGACGTCACTTATGGACGACCTCATGCTGCTGATCCCGAAATGGACTTTTTAATTTTACTAAAAACTACACGGTCTATTGGAATCACCTATTTTTGGAATTTTTTACGCATTTTCAGTTTATTCAAAAATTATGTTCCCACAGAGAAAACTGTTTTGTGTATGCCAGGAATGTCTGGACTTGTATTTAGGGCATTGTGTACTATAATATATTTGGTAAGGTTCAAGGCATTCTTAATCACGATGGATGTTGACAGAGTATGCTATGATAGAAGCTTGTATACAAAGACACTTTGATATAATTATGAATAGTAATTTTTTTATGTTCAACCGGCATAAATGACACGTTAGTATACTTAACAGCAACATTAACAATGTTTTGATGCTGATATCCAGCCATTGCAATGCTGTCATCCTCCTTGGGTGACTCAATCTGAGCTTTATGACCTTAAGCGGAATTGCAGGACTTCTGACTTCAATATGAGGAATCTGATTACACAAAAAACAATGGTTTTTGTATTTCGCAAGTGCCATGCGGTTTCCTATAATGGAATATACCCCTACTCATTTTATGATTATGTTTCAGTGTATATGCGAGAAGGCCAGTTTGGTCTAGTTTACCTAGTCTGAATTACAACAATGCCAGTGGTCAGCTGTCAAGCAAACTTGAACTAGATGTTCATTCGCTAGTCAACAGTTATTACTCACGCCCACATAAATAGGTTTCTCTGTTAAACTTTGGAGACAAACCTCAGGTTTAAAGATAAGTAGAAACCATCGTTTGAATCTTTTAATTGTAAGCAAACTCGTCGCTACTTCTGATGCAATCAACTGGCATAATTATGTTACTGAAATAAAACAAGGATTATTATTACATTTTTTTTAATTATTTTTATCAAAAGTCAATTTCCCAGCAGAGGTCTTCAGTCGGCTGCACACGACTAAATTAAGCTTCATTGATGAATTTAAATTATCTCAAATTAAAAATCAAAATCCGACCATCGCTTCCATTGTTGTCAGCCACAAACAGTCGACCATTTGGTTCATCCAGGAGAATCCATCCTGGATCTCGCAATCCGTGTTTCTCCTCTGATAGAATTTCTCTCTGAAATTCCAATTCTGAATCCAGTAACAAAACTCGATGATTATCTCGATCAGCGACAAAGACGAATCCATTTACATCGACGGACAAATAGATAGGGAGATTCATTTGTTTGGTGGAGGATCCAGATTTTCCACCAAATGACTTCCTGATGTTTCCATTTGAATCCACTATACACACTCTATGCAGATCACTTTGTTCATAGCCATGACTGACCACGAAAAAACCATTGGTCAGTTTAATAGCATGCCATGGAGAACGAATACCGGCGTCAGATGATAGACCTATTTCCCGTATCAACTGTCCGTCTGGTGAATATTCGATTAGCTTATTTTTACGATAAACAGTAAAAATGACATTTGATTCATCTGTTACAGACAGACGACCATAATTGTGTTCTGTTGACCATTTCTTTATTAGTTTTCCATTTGGATCCACTTTCAGGATTTCATTTGACTGACCTAAAATACCCTTTGGATCAAAGATGTAGAGGCATTTATTCTTGTTGCAGGATTGCATATCTCTTGGATCAATCAATTCCTTCAAATTCAATCGACGACTGAAAATGAATTTCATCGAATCGTAAACTTCAACTTCAGAACTCTCCCAACTCGCAACAAACAATTCTTTGTCTAAGATTGTCATTCCAGTGAGTGATTTGTTCCTCCTATCGACGGCATCAAAATTGATCTTGTAAATTAAGTTTGGATCCGTTTTGTATTTCGCTGGAAGTTTACCTGAAAGTGAGAATAAAATCAATTGAATCCACAATAGAATTTGTTTTCCAACATTCTTGAATATTCATAGATCAGTACGTAGGCAAAAATGACGATTTCGATACAACACAGAGCCAGATAACGACGCAAACAAAGACATCAACGGAAACAGTGCAAGACACAGGAATGAGAAGCAGCCATGCAGAGGGTGGTTTTAAGTACAAGATCAATGTTACCCATCGTATCGTATCTGAACATTTATGTAGCACGTGTCACCGTAATAACTATGTGCTTTCAGAGCGACAATCCCGGGAAATAAAAAGTCTTCAGGCATCAATGGCATAATGGTGGTGTAATTTGAGCCAATTCTTCTTATACTATAAAACGCTGCATTGTATTTAAATCACTAGTGCTACTTAAACATCTAGAAAAGGTCAAGCATCTTTCGCCTCTTTCATACCAGAAGAATAGATCATTGACATAAAGCTATCGATAATTTCAACCTGTACCTATTTGTTGTTGAAGTCCATTGATAATGCTTTCCTTAAATTTTAGCTCTAGCTCCAGAGTCTGTCTCATATCCAAACATTCTTCATTACAGCCTATAAACAGTAAAATGCATAATGAAATCTATTTGATTATTTTTGACAAAATTATATCCAGAGTGGTATGATGATCGGTGAAATTGGTCATGCGTCTCAATTTTTTTATCAATTTACAAGACCCTGATTATCTAGATAACTTTCCAGTGAAACCAGTGTTCAGTGGTATCTGGAAATCAGTGACCTACTCATAAATTAATGAAAATGATGTCATACATTTCATGCCAATTCGCCCCGCGCAGAAAGTTTCCGAGGCGGGCAGGTCGCTCTGTGCTCTCTCTCAATTAATTCTACAACAGTGCATTGGCGCCCCTTAAACTACTTATCACACATCTCTGACATCGGTCCGCTTTTATCACTCAACAGTGTGCTAAGCCAACTGAATGTTAGTGACACCCAGGCCTGTTTGGGTTGGTCCTGCTGCGATCAGGGCTGACCGCACCATGCAATGGTTGCTCTTGCAGACTTGATGGGTTCTCAAACCACCTTCACACTCACTGCCAAATAACTAAATTTGCACCAGAGAGCAATAGACAGAAATCTTGACAGAAATATCGGTGAGTGTGCCAATATGTCAAATGTCCCATTATGTGTACTATGCCTTGTACTGGTTTCCATTCCCACAGTACATTTTGCTCATAATTACGTCCTTCGTTTGGCGATGTCTCTCGGGCTCCTCGCCCTCTTACGTACTTGCATGAATGCAACTGCAGTCATGTTTCCTATGGCAAAGGGCACCGGTCGTTGGTTCGCTCCTTGGTCAGTGGTCACTGGACGATTCTACTCGCCCGTTCTGCCACAATACAGCCCCGTGTTGCCTTATCAACAATGCAATATAGACTTGGCTCCCCTTCGCTATGTACTTTCTTGACTGCCTATCTGATATCCCGAAGTATATGTTTGTATATACGCGACATTGCTGTTAGGATAACATTGGATAAAGCATCAAATGGACACTGAATCAGCGTCACATTCTTTCAGCTCCTAGCGTCACTTGTGGTCACCGCATCGATACTGATCTGCTAACTCTGCGGTCCAATATCAAGTGAAACAGGTCGGCCTCTCACTCTCTTGTCAGCAAAAACATACAGGTTTCACATTTTATGCATATCAGCTGCAGCTTATAGCACATTCTTCTATGATTATATACGATCTACTTTTTTCTTTGAACAGTTTTTTATTTTGCATTTTTGTAGGCAGTATTTGCTTAGAATGTATGCGTGTTTGATATTATTTTAAAGTCGTGTGGGGAGTGACTCTGAGGGCTACCTGAAAGCCAAATACTGCAACTTGATATACAGATATATATATATATATATATATGGATATAATTACATACAAATGTGACAGAGCAGAAGCTAAATGATTCATGTTCTCTTAGTAAATTGACACACTTACAATCAATTGATACTATTTTCTTTTTTTTCCTCTTTTTATACTGATGTTTTTCTAGAAATCACTCCTCCCCAACATCACTTGGCAATTTAAACCGTAGCTTCGGTTGTCTTTGTGTGTACATCGCGTACAACTTTTCTACTGAATCGACGTATCTTCGCTCTTCTTTCTCAGTTGATCCTTCTAGAACGTTCCTGTTAAAATTTAGGTTTTCCAATGCTTCTAAGAATAAGTCTCCTGAAATTCAGAGTGATAAAAATTATGCATTTAATTTTGGACGCACCATTGACTCGGACGACATAATTATAAATTCTCGGTTAAAGATTCAATCAATAAATCAAAGTATTTTGTTTGGTAATCAGATGACCCTATTTACTAAATGCAAAGTTTGACACGAAATCGCAGTTGATCAAACGGGAGACCCATCTATGGACTAAAGTCTCCGCGATTTAGGGCAACCTAGTGATAGAAGTGAAAAATTACAAACGTCGGCGTAAAAGAGATAAACACAATAAGCTTGTAGAACATAATATGAGCTAAGTCAGCATAATTATATTTAGATGTTACAGGCTTGGAAATGCATGTGTGTGTGTCCAGTGGATAGTTAGACTTGCGAATGCACGAAATGAAAACGTAGTGAAGTTTATGCATTATCCCTTTATTTCAATATTAATAGGCCTACTTATTCCTTGGGGAAACAGAAATGTTTATAGCCACGGCGCTCATCTTTGCTGTTTCACATAAATTATGATCTAAAAAGCATTACTTCATTTAAGGTTTTTGACTAATGCAGGTCTTATTAATTAAACATAATCTTGCAGTAATGTACATGTAACCTGGCCGTTGCAGTTTGACACAAGCTGCAACGGGTTAACTGAAACGCACAGAGCCACTTGATTAAATTTTGTCTATCCCAATCTAATCAAAAGACTTCTTTAGATACATCGAATATCAATAAATTTTCTTTCCACGAGTACGCTACTGAACAGGCTATATTTCATACATCTTTAAACAACATCTCATATTGATGCATGAAATATCAAATAATATTTATTTCTCGGCTATAGCAAGCAATAATTAAATACTGAATTAAAATGCACCTCAAACTAATATTGTGCATAGACTGCATACAGGCTCATAGCTTTGAATCTATGTTCTCTGCTCAAATCTAATTAGAATTATTCCAAAGAGTTACCTCCAATATTTTCATAAATGTTTTCTATGACTTCATCCGCTTGCGCTGACGGAAGCAGGTCACATGTGATTTCTGGAAAGATAACTAATTATTACAAAATAACATTTATTCTTTAGATGTATAAAAGTAGTAGAAATAATATTATTTAATAAAAATAGAGCTCCAAATAATATTGTACAGGATCCTAAGTTTGTCCTCATGTTGCTTGTCCGATCGAATCAGTTGCATTGCCCTTGAATAAACTGGTGCTCTTAGCTTTCAAGTAGTGACACCGAACTCTCAAGGCGAAGATTACCATCACAGACGTATACCTATAATGTGACGTAACTTTCTTTTCCTGTGTTCAGCCGCGGGCGTAGATAATCGCTGGACCTGTTTGTCAGGTTGCCTTTCGGTAGGGTTGATCTGCTGCCATTCTGGAAAAATGTATATTCACATACCGAAATTATTTGTCAACCATGGTGAGATTACAATTAAATAATCTAATTATTTGTAAGATAACGAGACTAAAATGGAAGTCATGCCTGTCTATGTAATAAAATAGAGGACTGCTTGTCAAAATAATTACACCATTCTTGCCAGAAAAACCACTAATGCATGGCTTTTTATAGTATATGTCTAGTACTATTTGCTTTGTGTTCCGTATACAATTGTTCGGTTTCAGGAACAGTATTTAAGTAACTTTCAATAACCGAAAAAGGTAATTAATTAAAGAAATTGAGTAACTTTCTTAACCGATCATGTAATTTTCTTCAGGAATGGTTCTACATGTACATCAGGGGTGTAACAAGCGGGGGCAGAGGGGCATCTGCCCCAGTTTAAAATCTGGGGGAAAATCCCACTAAGTTTTAGTGTTCAGTGCCCCCCCCATGTGCCCCCAAATCGGTTCTTTTTTATGTTTCTCCAATGGCTTTTTAAGATGACTTTTGTTAACATAATTTGTGCCCCATTTTTCAAATTTCTGGAGAGAAAAAATTCAAAAAGTGGGGGGCCAAACAAAATTTTGGCGCTTAGCGCAATATTTTTTGATTATGCCCCCACCCACTTTTCAAAACCTTGTTACATCTCTGATGTACATCGGTTTGTGTGGTGGCATCACATATAGGCGTATATGTTTTGATTAAAGGCTTTGGTCTGAAAAGGCTTTCTCTCACCCAACCTATGAACAAATACAGACATTAGAGGGAAAATATAACACATATACTATCAACGCCTTTAAAATGCTGGTCCATCAATTAGAGAAAGGTAATCTGGTTAACAGTGTTTCCGGTGCATCTGCCCAAGAGAATGGCCAGATTCTGTTTGCCTGTTTTGAAATAATTGGCATCATATATGTTGCGGCAATCCTATCAAAATAATAAAAGGGAGAACACGCCTCCCTCTATGTAGGCCTTCTAGCTAGGCGTATTCTTGTTACCTGGACGGTCTGGACCGGGTCCTGCGTTCTGCCGCACGTCTTGTCTGGTGCATTTCAAAATTTGGTCATTTCTCCGGCTGTATGCTGGTTGTGCTCCACCGCCACCCCTCCGGCACCATAGCTCGTATCTTATTATCGCTTTTGCCTGGCGGTCCTTGCTTGGCCCTGTCGCTGTCTATCTTTGCGATCTTTGCTGTTCTAACTTTAGTGCATGTTGGGCACGAGACCAGAAATTCAAGACCAAGACCGAGAGGTCCAAGACCAAGAACAAGCCGCGTGATCTGAGACCAAGACCAAGACAAATACTCATTTTTATAAACAATTACTGCCTGGAATCCTGGGCCATGACGATATTCCGTCAATGTTAGTGACTACCAAATCGATAACAGCAGTATTTAATTTATATTTAGAATAAATTTCAATACTTAGACAATTAACTATACTTTTATTGGTGAGTCTACATTAAATTCCAGAAAATTTCAGTAACTTTGAAATACCGTCTCTCAAACATATTTTGTACATCATAAGTTTTTGTCATTTGCTGTTAAGTTGTGAAAAATAGCAGCAACGTTGATAGATATAACTTAGGTGAGAATTCAACGCAGGCAATGTGCAATCAGTAAAAATAAACTGAACACAATCCAAGACCTCCTCTTTAATTTTTCTATTGAGGCTTTGAAAATTTTCTCACCATTGTCGCAAGAATCGTTATCTTGAAGTTGGTGTTCTGTGTGTGTCTCCGCATTGTAGAGGATGCGAGATATAGATGTTGCTTCTTCCAACTCAACTGGCATCCAGTCTGTGGTAGTGATAATTTATTCATAGCAGTATATTTATTTTATTTGCAAGTATGTGATTAATTGTAAACAATAATGACTAATGACAAGCGATGTGTTGCTAAAATCTATAGACCTACCTATAACGATGAAAAGTATGTAGGCCTATGCAACTAACTATGAATGTTCAACAAAAACTTATGATCCTCTGGACCACTAGCTTCCAAATTTTCCACGAATAGTTCTTAGCACCTGATAAAAGCATGGGGGGTTCTCGATCCCATGATCTTACCCCATCAAAATGTTATTCAGTGAAACTTCACGCAATCGCACCCAAACCCTTTTTGACACACACATTCATTCTAATTTTAGCAATTGGTCTCTATTAAAACTCAGCCAATAGCCTCGCTCAAACAAAAGGTACCACGCCCGAATAAAACTAAACCAGGTCGCCATCACGTGTTGAGATCAAGATTGGGAGTTATTGGATTGGTCTGCAATTTAGGTTGACATCAACGCGATGAATGTTGCGTCAAACTAGCTTAATAATTTCGTCTAGCCCCGTTTTTTATATGTTAACAAGAAACACGATCGTGGTCGTTGCCGAAAATAAATAATAGTTATTTTCAATCAAATAATGATCTAGATTGTGGCCGACATTATCGCGAATCTTCTGAATTCAAGGAAGTCAGATGCGGAAAAGTTAAACGCAGTCTTTAAAGATTATCTATGGCAACCGATGACTATACACAATATGTCATAATTGCAACGGGCCAACTCTAGACACATTTTTTCTCCGGTAAATAGTTTAGGCCTACACATTTCAGAATTGTAAGGACTATCAGGGTAAAGCCGAGTACAAGGGTATTTCAGCTAGTAGTCGACAACAAACGCTAATTATTTGAAAAAGCATACTGTAAGTAAAGGTTAACTAAAACTTATCCCACAAAAACAAATAGGCCTAATATCATAATAGTTTTACTAGTAGAATAAAGTTTATAGCATATCGATAGTAAACGTTAAGTTATATGAAGAAATAAATCTACAGTACATTGTGTATTCAAAATAATTATACTGTTAGAACTTAGTATTATAAACGTTGACAATAGAAAGGGCAGATGCTGACCTGCAATTCCAGAACATTTCTCAACAGCCAGAATTTCTGCATCGTCCAAACTAAGTCTTGCTTTAAGTTTTTTCGGGTTTTCAGGATCAATCTTTAACAAAAGACGATTGATAATGACTTCAATCATGTCTTGTAAATCTCCAGAAATGAAGAGTTTCGTAAATGTGATTACAGCATCGACTTTTCTACAGTAGAAGAAGAAAACAATGCTTTGTCCTGGTTTTGTAGCAACTGGATGGATGTTGAATCCATTAATCGGTGCAAGAATCTTCTCTTCAGATGACAGATCATCTTTTGATTCCTCTGATATTGTTTTATTTAATAACTCAGACAAGTCTTCATCTTTTTCAGATTTATTGGTATTGACGTGAACAGCAATCACTTGCCCTGTGAAACAATACCACATTCTTCTCAACAACACAAAACATGATAACCTCCTTCAGTCAAGAGTTATTTATAAGAACTCTTAAAAGAGCTATTCAAGCTAAGAAGAAATTAGCGCATTACACCTTACTATACCGTAGCAATCAGTATTTGACTGTGCACAATGCACATCCAACTAACTGACTGCGAACCTTTTATATCAACATGCTTGAACTACATCACCCAGTAGATTCCAGCGCAATAGAAGTGAAATTCTCCAGGATTTATTAGCTTTTCTGAATATAGATTATATTTATGATAGATAAATAGTCTATATAGGGGATATTATGCGTGCCTTTGTAGCTTTATGCGCGGGTTCGTGTGGGCTTGAGAGTGTATATGTGTAGGTGCCTGTAGTTTATGTTGGTGTGTGTGTTTTTGAGGGTGTATTTCTAGTACACAATCAATTTACCTTTGTGAAGGTAGTTCGCGACATTGTCCTGTAAGGTTTCCCTTAAGGCTTGCTCTAAATATTTTAGTGGAAGGCGTAATCGCTTCTTCTGAGAATGGCTTCGATTAAGTTCCAATTCCTTTTATAATCCTTGTTCTCTTGTGTTATATCCTGACGATCGATCTCACTGATGGCGGCTTTTGCCCTCAGTTTAGCGATTAATTCTTCGTCACATCTAATTATTTCCATAAGCTTTGGTGTGATGATTTCCAGTCGTGTGTATCTCGATTCCGAAAGTGGAATATGAGGTCCTGTAATTTCAATGATAACTTAAAGTATATTGGCTTAGGCAATGAATTTAACTAAATCCTAATTTTTGATGCCGTGGGGTATTTAAATAAATTTTCGTGTAATGCCTATACAGCTGTGGTGCAAACAGCACAGCATTGTATCTAGTATTTAGGCTATGTGTAGGTTCTGCATGATCATAGACCTGCACATGAAATTAACCTAATGTGTTTAATGCCTCATAGCTCATGACTAAATTGACAGAACTTTAATTAGGCCTAGGCCTATAACTTGTATGAATACAGTCGGAAAGCAAAAAGGTTTTGGAGTAAGCCAATTAAAGGCTGAAAGAGATCAGTGGTAATTATGTGACGTTGCCGATTGAAATATTAAAAATTTATTTCTTAGCATTTTTCCGGCATTACTCCTTAGATTTTAAAAATTCCTACCACATGGACTGTTATTTCAATCTAAAGTGCAGGTGAAATTAAGTTTGAAGCTTCGTCATCATTGACATTTTCATTAGATTGTCTGCTCACAAATGACGTTGAAATGACGTCACGTGTAAGTCTTAAAAGGTTCTATAAAGTACACTAAACTACAACCAATATTTAAAATAATGAGCATATTAACCCTTATCCTTCCAGTTATTTAATCAAACACATTAAATTTGGCCGCTCACATCGGCCTCAATAGTGGCAAGGGCTAAGGTAAGATAAAAAGCCATTGAATTTATGAATATCGGCAATTTGCTAGATCTCAATTACATGTTTCTCCGTATTTCGTCTAATATCGTAGGCCCTATCTGACATTGGACTGGAGAATGAAAGCTGGTTTGGTAACTTGTTATTGATCAGAGGGTACAACGACACGTAATATGTATGTCTAATGCTATAATTTGGCATTTTAAATATAGAATACTCTACAGTTTTACCATTTCTGATCCCTTTCAGTAGATTGGATGCATGCTCTTGTTCATTGTCATTCATTACCTGTCGAACAGTATCACGGAGTGTTTGATTACTTTCCATCCATTCAAACACCATTTGACTTCTTTTAATAAGAGAAGTTTCGCTAGAAAGCTGGCTCACTTGGAACTTGTATAATGCTCTTTTGGCTCGTAAGCAAGCAATGATGTGATAATTGATGTGAGTGCATCTTAGGAAGATGTCTTGCATATCCTCCGCAGCATACTCGTCAGTCATGATTCCATCAAATGATTTACGACTGAAAATAGAAAGAAATTTGTCAGTGTGAGTAATTAATTCATAATCGTTCATGCAGAAAATAATTCCCACAGGCAGAAAAAACGGACCAACCAAACAATGAATAAGTGTCATGTAGTGAAACATTAGTACCATTCAATCGCGCCCCTCAAAATTGCTCCTTGTATTTCGACACTCTAAAATCTTGCCTCTACGTGATATAGATATGTATACGAGTAAAGCACAATACAATTACGGAATTAGAAAAGTCTTTTTTGAAGAATTTCGGTAGACATAGAGTTATAGACTTGTAGTGCAAGAGATACATACTAGTGGGATGACTTGGATGACAAAAAAGTATTGTTTGTTAAGTGGTTGACACCGTCTCAGTTTTAAAAAGTCAGAGGAAATGGGCCTTTTAACAGCAGCCAGAGGAAGGATGGAGATCTTATGGAACAAGAGAACTGCAAGAAGGATCTCGAAGACATGGTTTTTGGAAAAATGAGGCACGTTAGTAACCAATCAAAGGAAGGACAAGGTGTTGTTGGTATGATATTTGCTAGTGAGACAAGTTACTCTGAATTCAGGCAACAAGGAAGTATCGCTTATTAACGTTTATCCCCGCCTTTTTGACTGAACTTTAGAGCGAATTTTAGTCACTGCTTGACATTTGATTTCCTATCTTTCTGAATAATAGATGTGGCTACTCTTTCGTATAAAAAGTTTTTCTTCAAATTAAAATTTCCAGTATTGGTTAACATCTTGCCCTCTGCATAGCATCCTCTGCATGATTCCTCAGAAATCAGGTCATGTGCTATCTGCATCACTTAATTCAGCGATGAAAACAGCACTCCGGTCACAATAATGACTACATCAAATCTTGGTGCAGGATGTCTCATTGATTGTTACCACATTACGACGCTAGACAGAATGGTGTCAGCCACAACGTGAATATCCTTGATCCGGTTTTACGTTGCCGTTACTGTTACGGCTGCCTTCGACTACTATTTCTGTTTGCACCAATTTGCAATGGTGATGTTTCGATTTTGGTGTATGTTTGAACGGAATAAAACAGTGCATTATGTTATCTAAGAGTTATCTAATCTGGTAATTAAGAACAATATTCGTCTCTACCTGTAACTTTCGTTGTAGCATCATCAAATGATCAGACAAAATCTGTATGCGACGATCTGAATATTATTCGCTGCTGATGCTCTCTAAATTGGGTCACACACTGTATCCTGTACCTAGGGCCTGCACCAACTCTGCAATTAGACGCATGACTATTCAATTAACCTTTGTCTAACCTACCTGGGCTGCGCGCAGTGGATGACCATTGACATGAGTCTAAATTTGTAATTATTACGGATTAGTCTCAGTTAAAATACCCAGAATCATTTCCATTTAGAAGTTTTTTGTAGGCCCCATTTCTTTTCACTTTTGACTATGCGTCTACAATGTATAGGCGTCTCATTTTTTGCAGAATTAAACCTGCCGACTGGTGTATCGAAATCGTAATCTTCCAACTTTCAAAGCGCTACTCGAAAGCCAGGCGCAGAACTCCACGTTATTCACGAGTGCCGCGTCGAATCAAAGGGGTTGTCCTGGTGTCCAAAGGGATCAGCGATTGGTGAAACAGAAGCGGTAAAATCTTATTTTAGCGTATTTTAGTCTTGTGAAATTTTGCAAACAACAAACATCGTATTTTGTTATCATAACGGCATTCTCTCAACAATCCAGCTTCCATTTAGGTGCATTATTTTCACCAAGCCAGCTTTCAGTTAGATTTCTTTTATCATTCGAGTTTTTACGTATACGACCTTGTTTACATCGATTCCACTACCTTGGCCCAATATTTTCAACAATCCAGCATCCATTTAAGCATAATTCCTTTCGT
Organism: Bimastos eiseni; assembly: GCA_959347315.1. Lineage (NCBI taxonomy): Eukaryota > Metazoa > Annelida > Clitellata > Crassiclitellata > Lumbricidae > Bimastos > Bimastos eiseni. Next base: position 4,111,334 of record OY365810.1, on the reverse strand, counting down.
CAATCCAGTTTCTACTTACACGGTCTTCTTTTCATCGATTCCGGCTCCATTTAAGGTAAAGTTGGACATTTATTTGTGTCAAATATTAAAATACGCTAAAATAAAACTTTATCATAGAAGCTATTAAGGGATTGACGTTTGGGGCGAGGGTTGAGAGGCGGAGAATTGGTATCGTCAAGGTACGAGTTCGTTAAGAGATGGCACTTCCTCTTTGAGAGGAAAGCCAGTGGAGTGATATACAGGGGAGCCTGAAATAGATGATGATGGGTGAATGGTGCTGATGGTGGAGGAATCAAAAATTACAGAGTTGCGGAGGCAGATATTTCCGAAGACGTCGTACAGCAATAGATATGGCTCGGTTGGAGAACTTGAAGGGATAAATGACCATGTTCGGGAAAGATTGAAACAGAAGGATGATCGGGTGGAGCGGGTTGGCTGGATGGTGGAGAGCTCGCGAGATATGTGGACTTAGAGTTGTAGGTTCGCGATAGGACTTTGAGATGTATTGGCACTGGGATGTTTACCAAAAAGAGTGATTAAGAATAGGAGTGATGTGATGCTGTCTTGCATTCTGGTTATAGCTTTGGCTAGTTAGTGTTGGATAAGCTGCAACAGCCTGAGTATAGTGCAGTCGAGGTTGAGGATTAGAGAATTCGAGGCTTGAATGGGCAATAGAGGTAGCAATGTGCATGTAGTAGGAACGGGAGAAGTTGGAGATGTGGTTAGAGAAGGAGGGAGGAAGATCAAGAACAGTAGGTTACCAAGACAGGAACATCAGACTTATAGGAAAGGGATGCAGTGAAAGAAGGTTCAGGGATTTTGTTAAGCTGGTGAGAAAGGCATAATAAGGTGACGAATTTTGCTTTAGTAAGGTTTAAGCAGAGCAGGTTGGACGGCATCCATTGAAACATTAGGTTGATCACATTGAGCAACAATGTTATGGAGTGCGAATAACAAACAGCTCATGGAGAAAGTTATGTAGAGTTGGGTGTAATCTTCGTACAGTGGGTAGTCAACGTATGAGGGATCTGTGAATTGCCTTAATGGGGTGGAATTCCGGATGAAGGGGCATTGACCCAGAACGAAGCCTTGGGAGACACTGCATGTGAGTGGGAGGGATCATGAGCTGTGGTTAGAGGCTTTAACGGAGAAGTATCTGGAAGAGAAGTAGAACTAGAACCATTGTCGAACAATGCAAGAGACACCAAACCAAGAAGATGCGTGTATTCGGTAAAGAAGTAGGAGGCGGCAGACTTTACTGGTGGCTGATGGCAGAGACCAGTCTATTATACAAGGGTGCAATGTGGTTGGTAAGGCCCAAGCATGCCTGGTCATGCCCGGGCGTCCTTTATCTATCGCGATGGATGTTGGTAGGGTATGCCATAAAAGAAGCTTTGATAAAAGTTTGTATAATATTTGACGTTCAACTGGCCTAAATAGCACGCTGCATACTTATCAATAACAGTAACTGTGTAGAAAACACAGCATTGATGCTGAGTCCAAACCATTGCTGGCATCCTCCTCAGATAATTCAATTTGAACTATGTGACCAAGACATGGACATAATTTATTTAATGTCAGGCAATATTTCTGGACTCTCTGCTTCAGGATGTGTAATCTGCTGACACTATAGGAACTATGGTTTCGCAAGAGCCATGGCGATTTAGAAGCCCCTGCTCTCTCCATGGTTATGTTTCATTGTAAACACGTGTTGGGCAGTGTGGTCTATGTAGTGTATCTAGCTAATTATACCAGTGGTCATAGCTATCAAGCAAACTTTAGGTAGATGTTCATTCGCAATGTAATAATTATAATTATGGTAACGGCCTCAAACCTTGGGTTCTTCCTTGAACCTTGAAGACAAACATTGTGCTTTAGGATAAGCAGAAACGATCAGCACCTTGACAGAGGAAGGCATATATTATGTTGATGAATTATGTTTTGAAAGGGTTGGGGTTGACGCAGGACTTAGCTGTAAGATACACCGCATATGAGTGTGAGGGTTTGCGAAACAGAGGTTGGAGGCTTTTAGAGAGAAGACAATGGGAGACAGGCAGAACTGTAGCCATAGTAAATCAGTGCCAGAGACGGCAAACCTAGAAGATTTTCGACGACGAAGAAGGTGTCTAATGTCAACGAATAAGAGACAATGAACTTGCTGGTGGATGACGGCAGAAACCAATTTATTGTAGAGAGAGTGAGAAGAGTTGCTTTGGAGTTCTGTGAAGTGGTGTTTCGTGAGGCTAGATCGGGAACAAAGTTGGGATAGGTTCTTTGAGGTAGAATCACTCAGTTCTACCGAAATAAATTAATCACAAAACAGTCATGAAGACTTGAGTAGAGACATCGAGAGTTTACAATAGGAGCGCAAGACGTTATTCAGTGTAGTGCAGACCTATGGAATAATCGCATGGATACCTATTTAAACACACGCATAGACGTTGACAAGTAAAATGTTGAACCTATAATAAAGAATGTCTATCACTGTTATTATCATCGTTATAGGCAAAAATCACAACACCATATATACTTATGATTAATTACTGATTGCCATAAAATGTTGCTAAATATAATTCGATGGCAAAATAACGAGTGGAAGACTTGTTATTTGGTTGGTCTACATGTACCAACGAAGTATTAGTCTCCGTGAAAACAGACCGCTATAATAACGTTACAAGTGGAACATTCGAACCTAACGACCCTTGCGTTTTGTAGAAGCCCACATTCATGGGCATTATAGTGCAGGAAGATGATATTGCATAATTAGGAAGCTCGATGTGATAGTGTTTTATTGAATGGGGTACGTATGTGTCGTATACTTACGACGGTTGCATAAAATATCTCTTCACTCTGTCGCTGATAGATTCCTCGCCACTTTGCTTATCATCTGCATTACAAGTATAAAAGAATGTTATGTCTGAATCAGAATAACACAAGTGAAAACATTATAGCACTTATTTTGTTTATTAGTATTAACACTGCTGTTCTTTTTTTATCACTGTTAATGCTTTCACATCGATAGATAATATTACATCTATATTGCCAAAAACATTAATCATTATTATCCTACGTATCATTATTTATTCAAGGTTGACACACTCGGTTTATTTGAATTTTCCAAAGTTTATTGGCCAAGATTTGGTTGAGACATGTGCCACAAGAGGCGTCGGCATTGTTACTTTATCTTGTAATTGTTAAAATTTTAAATATTACTGCATTGATAAATTATTATGATAATAATTGTTTTCTTGACAAATTGCATCAATAATAATAATAATAATAATAATAATAATAATAATAATAATAATCCGCATTAGAATTCTGGGAGAGATACCCAAAAAGGTCCATGCTTAAGACGCCCCTCAGGCCAAATGGAGGGACACCAGCGGAGTACCGGAACCGAAAGAAGCTTGGGCTCGCAAAATATCAAGATAGGACGGCCCTTTGATCGAACTCAGAGTGAAAGACCTTGACACCAGAATGTCTGATTCCTATAACCAGGCGCGTTTCAAAGCATTGGCAGCATCATACTCAGGCGACTGGCTCTTAGCCCTACCAATTATCAACTGCGGACTGAGACTTGACGATGAGTCTCTCAGGGTGGCGATGGGTTACAGACTTGGGATACCCGTCTGCTGGCTTAATGGCTGCCCATACGGTGCCTTGGCCGAGGGAAAATGATATCACAGCCTTTCGTGCGGCCTGGGCCCGGGTCCGGGACTCTGGCCCATGCACGCGGTCCTGAACAACCTTATAATGTGTAAAAGTCCTGTCCATACAGGGATCCCACTGTTAAAGAGCCGGTGGGCTTGACCCGATGAGACGAAAAAAGACCAGACACACTCATATACCATGGCGGGCGGGCGGGCGGGCGGGGGGGCGATGTCTGAAATGGGATGCGACTGTGTCAGATACAATGGAGTCTTACCTGCCAGAAACATCACAAAGACCTTTGGCCCATCAATTCCAAAGGTCAAAGCTTCCTTTCAGAACTGGGACACAAACTGACTCCCCAGTGACGGCGCTCAGTTTGTGCGTATTCGCTCGTGCTCCAAAACATACTCACATAATTATACTCATAGGCCCTTAGAGTACTATTCCAACACAGTGACATTTTCGTCATCTCCACTGTTTTATATAAATCAATTCCGTGGGCTTAAACCAGTGTCAGAGAATTTTTACTAATTACAAAACTTAACATTGCGAGAGTCACAATTTCCTATTCGCCTCACCTTTATTCAAATCAGTGGCAGAGAGAATAGTTGCCATGCTGAGAATGAAGACCAGAAACCAGGATCGAAACATATTCTGATTTTGGTTGAAAAGGATCAACTATAATATCAAGTTCAATCAACGTCATATTGGTTGACGTCATCACTTTACTTTCCTTTTCATTAACTTCGATGTCAGACAAAAGCTTGATTTGTCGGATAAATCGCAAAAAGTTTCTGGCCTTAAAATTTTGTATAGAGTTGTTTGATTGCAAAACGCTGCAAAACCAGATATGTTCTTCATCTCTTATTTGCTAAGTTATAATTTTGGTCCGATGTGCGACATAGAAGAAGCTCATAGGTACACGTATTTGACAAGTGTAAATATTTAGCATAAAGCTCATGCTATTTGCATAATTTACTGTAATAAATTGAGCTGTCGAATTTTCGATACAATGAGTCATGTTCGTCTTACAAACAATAGTCCACTAGGGTACTGATGACGTCAAGTCGTCAACGTTGAGTTACTCATGAATTATTATGACCATGGACCAGGTGCATCGGCCAAGTCATATATATATATACATATATATATATATATACATATATATACATATATATATATATGCACACGTACACACACATATAAACACACACACACACATGTACCTATGCACTCCCATATACGTGTATATAATTATGTACACACTCACACACACTCACACACCTATACACACCTTCACGCACCCATATGTGTACACAACCCTACCCACAACTACACACACACCTACACACATGCATACATACACACAGCTACACACGTCTACACCTACACACCTACACACATACACCTACTCACAAATCTATACACATATATATGTGTATGAGTGTTTGTGTAGGTGTGTATAGGTGTGTGTATGTGGGTGTGTATAGGTGTTTTGTATAGGCGTGTGAGTGTGTGTAGGTGCGTGTGTAGGTGTGTGTATTGGTATGTGTTTGCTTAGGTATGTGTGCATAGGTATATGAGTGTATATGAAGGTGCGTGTGTGTAGACGTGTGTAGATGTGCATGGGTGTGTGTATAGGTGTGTGTGTGTGTTGTGTGTGTTGATGTGGGTGTGTGTGTTTGTGTGTAGCTGAAAACATTCGACTACATTCAAGAATATTTTGAACCTGAATTATCCATCTATATCTCGGTTTTGTGCTACAATGTAATTTCTGTATTTCAGATGTTGTCAGTAGCCTATTGGCCGAATGTTCGTAAAACAAACGCAGGCTAATTTGCATAATCTATTTGACACAGCCTAATTAAAAAATATTAATACTTATTGTCAACAATTGCCGCCAAGGCAAAAATGATTAGCACAGTTTATAAAAAATGTGCTTGATAAAGTTTTGGTCCTTAACAGGCAAATTGACTAATATCAAAAGCTGAAACAGGTGAATGAAGTATTTCCACAAAATCGGCACAGGTTAAAATCAATGTTCTATAGTCTATACTTATGAAAATAACAATTGCTATAAGAAACACAATCTGATGGAAATGAAAAGAGGCTATAATCCGTGAATGAAGACTTAGACATGATATTATATAAATTAGAAATTCTATCTATAATTAAATCAGTACATGACAGCCGTGTTGCAATATCCAACAGAGACGTGAAACAGTTCGTTCGATTTTTATTAACTTAGGCCCTTTATAAAACGCCATCCTTTCATTATGTGAAATAGAACAACTAATCCAATAGACTACTCAGGCTTGTTTCTCACCGTGACTTCAAAAGCGAGCGATGCGGCAATGTCGTTCCTCCAGGACTTCAAGCAGCATCATACTGAATAGTAAGAGCCAGAGGTCTTAAGTTGCAACGGATTGTGAAATTTATGTTTCTTGCTTTGAAGGGTGGGCATTAAACTGATCTAATATAATTTGATGTGTATATAATATATAAATTATATTTATACTTTAGCACGTATTCACGTTTTCCTTTTATCCCGGGACAGCGTTCAAATGTTATTTGGAAATCTTCACAAAGTGAATGAGGCTGTTTTGAAAGTCGTATTTGTAATGCGTCGTTTACCCACCTGTGGTGGCTAGGGCAACAATTTATATTCTGAGTTGCAATGAAACTATGCACCGGAGCTTTGACACCTCTTGAATTTTAAATTAATTGGCTAATGAGATAAAGTTGCTACCTATGTCATAAGAAGTATCCGTTCAAAACATTACGATTGTTTGGGGCTCCACCGATACGAATCGTTAAGAATGCCTTGTTTGGGAAAAACGAAATAAGCCTATATCATGTAATAGGAATGAGCTTGTACATAGAACACATCACTTCGAATGTTTTTCTTGGTCGCCATTCTTTTTTGCATCAGTTCTTGACTAAAAATAGATTCGTCTTTGCCTTCTCAAATATGCAGAATTGTGAACTTATTATTGAAGTGAAGCCTTAGTCGGCCTATATCCTTTCCTCCTTTGGAAAGTCACCTGCCTGTAAGTATAATTAACAAGAATCGTGTGAACCTATGTGGTCTTATCCGCAGCCTAAGGCAAAATGTTCCGAGTGCATTGCAAGACTGAATTTCCATTTTACATTGGCAACTAAACAACAACGATTTTAATAATAAAATAGCAATGACGATTCATTTCTGAACAGTTCCTCGGTAATTGATATTAATGTTTCTATTCATTCAGAGAACTCCGTCGTAATTTTCAGCTCTGGTTGTGAAAGCTGGAAAATAAAGAAAAAAGCACGAATCGACGCGCTCAAAATGAAATGCTTGTGGAAGAGTCTTAGAATACCGTGCACCAATAGCTAAGAAAACGAATGAATGGGTTCTGAAGACTGCTAATGTAAAAAGAAATTTATTAAATTCTATCAAGAAGAAGTAACTTTCGTACTTTCTACACATAAAAAAAGACTGGAGTTTGTTTAGAGAAGGAGATCATCCAAGGCACAGTACCGGGAGCTCGGCACCAAGGAAGACCCAGGATGATAGCCTATATACGACAATATAAAGCTATGAACTGGACTAACATTCAGCCAGTTACATGTATTACAAGAGACCAGGAACAGGAAGTGATGCAGAGTTGTTCATGGTGCAGCCAGTCGTCGGACCGAGGAAGGTTGAAGACAAGCTCTTCGGAGCATAGACATGGACCAGGAGAGATGCGAACATAAGAAGACAGTAGGCCATCAAAATGTGGCCATGGAGAAGAATGGAGAAAATCAGCTAGATGGAACATTGAACAAATCTAGAAGACTTTGTTGGAAATGATTGGAGACGAAAACGCCTAAGACAAAATGAATGGATTGGGCACAATCTGCCTCCTGAATTTCGCACGTTTTCACCTGCCATCTATTGTCTACTGCCTATTGTTTTCAGGGTCTTCGAACTTTAGACTCGAAACTAAGGTATTACCTTTTCAAAAACTCTTGCGTCGATTCATCTGATCATCCACCATTCAAATCTCGATGTAAACGACATACGCTTTATTATCTGCTCTGCCACCTCTGACCTTCAGATCACCCTTCGGACAATCTCTATGACTTGACGCAGTGCTTGTGGGTAAGTTTTTACCTTACGCTTGACTTTTTGGTGGTGCTCTATAAATTTGGAGATTACGTTTATGAGTACGGCAGATAATACATGATACAGGATTCCGGCTGTTGACACACGGCAGAAATAAAACAATTTTTTCTGTAACATGAAGTGTGAATTGCTGTGAAAATTTGGTCATCATAATTATTCATACCCGTGTATAAAATGTTTCTGTATATTTACCTGTAGGAATTCAATGTGCAATAGGCTTATATTGGCTATTTATTGCTGCAAAAGTATTCATCCTTAGATTTGACCAGTTTAACAGGCAATTGAACCTTTCGAAGCAACTCGTAGCGATTACTGCTTAGACACTTCTCTAATTTTGCAATTATCATAAAACAAACCCGGTTCCCTGAATAGATGCCAAGGTCAATATCCCGTGCTAGGTCAAATAATAATATTATTACGGCATGTGCAGCATGAGATAGTAACCTGCCTATCGTACGTAGGCCTAAACGTTAAGTGTAAATGTATAGCTTCCTAATTGGCAATTGTAAGAAATTTGGGAACATTTTTCTTTGATGCGACCTTCACTCATATTCAAGTTATGCAAGATTTATTTCTGTTAACAGTCGGGAATCGTAGAGAACTGGATGTGAAATTACTCCATATAGTACTTTTTTAAGGTGAACACCAATCATTTAGGCCTAAAGTCTTATAATAAACATCTGTTGCTGACAATTTGTGAGCCTTTGGATATGCAAGACCCACTCTCAAGAGACAATAAGAATACAACCCGCAAAAAATAATTTCGTGTAAAATTGTGTATGAGTCAAGGTCATGACGGGTTTGAGCTTAAATAGTTTTATTCTGGCCATATGTATGCCGCGGATGATGACAGGTAAAGTATTCTTGTTAATTATTTAAACTGGGATCAATATATTTGAAGAATACCTTAATAATGAAATTCTTTATCTTTCACCAGAACGACGCTCAGTGTTTGGAATTAGGCTATAGGCCAACATACTTCACGCTTGACTACTAAGTTGATGTCGGGTTAAGTAGGCCTACATGTATACTAATGCATTGTTAAATGAGAACGCAAATGAGAACGCATTTATTTCTGTTTTATTCTAATCATTATAATATATCATAGGATGTTTTAGCAAACAGTCATTCCAAAAAATATTTATAATATCCGATAATTGTAGCAAACGATTGCCACCACTAAATGCTTGCATAGAATAGGCTACGCGTTATCAAATATTTGAATGGCATTTAATCGTCAATTTAATAGAGATACACGTAGTTGCTCTACAATATGGTTCACACTAATATCAGTGTTATGCATAGCCTACTTTATTAATGCGTTGACACTGAATACTAAAATTCGACCATTCACACGAGTTTTTTTTCTGGCGTCGTAATCGTTTTCTGTTACGAATAATCGACCATTCGATCTGTCAAGATGAATTCTTCGTGGATCCCCTAAAGAATAAGACTTTCTCGAAACAAGCACCCTTTTGAACTTCAAATCGGAATCCAGCAACACTATTCGGTTGTTAAACCAATCCGACACGATTACAGATTCGTTTTCATCTATCGCCATGTACCGTGGACCATACAGATGTCCTATGGCCGATCCACCCTTTCCACCGTAAGAACTTTTTATATGTCCCTTTGCATCCACCTTGCACACTCTGTGCACGGAATCTTCACGCAAGTCATGGCTTACATAAAAATCGCCGCTCTTTAGTTTTACAGCGTGCCATGGATGAAAAATTTCAGAATCAGGTGAAAACGAAATTTCGCGGATCAAGATTCCATCTGGTGAATATTCGTATAATTTATTTTTCTGTTGAACTGTCAGAAGCAAATGACAATCACCTGTCACACACATACCATATTTCCAATCGCTCTCAATTGACCACGTCTTCTTCAATATTCCATTTGCATCGACTTTCAAGATTTCACTTGATACGCTCTCGGTAGACTTGTGATCAATGACATAGAGGCATGAATTCGTATTGCAGGATGCAATATCCAAAGGTTGAATTAATTCTTTCAATGTCCACTGTCGACTGAATTTTAGGCTCAATGAATTGTATACTTCAACGTTTGAACACTTTCCACTTACGACAAACAGTTCCGTGTTCAAGATTGTCAAACCAGTGACGAATTTGTTTTCTCGTTTTGCAGCATTTGTCCTGATCGTCTTCATCAAGGCTCCGAACACCGGACTAACTTTCAAAAGATTTTGAAATACATTATGTCAGTCTCAAAGTAATTTTCATGTAAAATAAGATAACTATTATTGAAGTGTTTGTAAAACAAAATTGCAGAATACGAAAATCAAAAGGCTTTTCCTTGCAAGTTACACATTCATAAGCAGGAGTGTAATAAGCGGGGGGCAGAAGGGCACTGGCCCCCAGCTTTAAAAATGGGGCAAAGGTATTGTGGGTCAATAAATTTCCAAGAGTTCAAAGTTTGTTTTTACGATTTGTCTTACTTATTGCAGGTTTAAAAACTGTCATTTACAAAGGAAAATATTTGGATATTCGTTCAACTATAATGAATCACTTTTTACCTACCCAAACTACAGAAAATTTCTCACAATAAAATATTCTAGTAGTTTATCTACAATCATGAATTCATGTTTCAGATCCCTGCCAAGGCACAAATTTGATCGGAAATGTCTGTTGGAACATGCACCTCCTAGCAGACTACGCCATAATAAGAAGTTCCTAGCATGGAAGATTTGCATGGAGCTGCTTTCTTGGTGATGGAGGCTGGTGAAAGAGAGGCGATCTATAGTTCTACGCAAGTCATGTGCGCGATCGGTCTTTCTTCCAGCCATCATCCGGTCCGACAGAGGCGTCCAGATAGGGATCCGGAGGCAAATGCCTCCAATTTCAACTAGGGGATATTTTGTTTAGTCCAATAGGAGGAATGTTTTGCCTTCCATACCCTTGGGACCAGAGATTTGACTCCATCACTCAGAGGGGAATTACGCCCCTGCAGCTCGAGTCTACAATCGTAACCCATGACTTCCATTGTTTGGGGTCTGAGTATGACAAAAATCAAAAAAAATTCTCCGTTTCGCGCAATTTCTGTGGAAATTATGCCCCCCACTTTTCAAACCCTTGATTCACCTCTGTTCATAATGTAATAATGTAGTAATAATCGTGCCTTCTCAGTGGTTGGCCCCTCGCTCTGGAACATGCTTCCGTTGACGTTGCGGTTTTCACCAAGGCTCCACTCAGACTCATTTTATACTTAACCTTAAAACTGTTCTTTTTAAACGTGCTGGAGTCGGGAGCGCTCCTGAGTAGCAGCCTTGAAGGGGCGCTATATAAATCCCTGTAATGAATGAATGAATACTACTAACAAAGGCAGTAACAGCAATAACAATAATGATATAGCAAGCGCTTCTGCGAGTCTCGCTGCTAGCGGCATCCAGGCTAAATCACCATCGTCCAACAATTACCACCGTACCATCATAGTGACCATGCCATCTACTCGAATTTGACCTTCCCAGATTATAACCTGGCACCGGAACAGACAAAGCAACCTGGCTATAGCGGGCTTGATTTCAAACAACGCCGCTCTTGAGCTGGTTTCCTATATTGTTTCTGGTGAGGCGCAAAGACTTTCAAATAATTATTTACATCATGCACTATATTTCTGATTTATTTTAAGATCATCATAATCACCGGGTGCAAGAAGAAATTTGTATAAAAAGTTCTCACCAACAGTTAATAATGATCTATTTGTTTCGATATTCTCAAGCATCTCAGTGTAATATAAAAGGTGTAAATAAATATTGCGCACAATGAACACTATAAGTAGCTTAGAATATATCCTACCTTTAACCCCTTGCCACATATACATGTTCCACGCATGTGAACTTTTACCCAATTCTAAGAAATACATATAGTTAGACCAACGTATAAATAGCAGTAGATGCTTTTAGTTTCACGTCTGCCTTTATTATCAAGCACAGATCCAAAGCAACCTGTTATACACTGTGTCCGAATGAAAAGTAGTACCCAACAAAAAGTGTCACAACTCGTTCAAAACTGTAAGTATTTGCCTGAAATTTTAAACTCAACAACAGTGACCATATTTACACGAGATCCCAAAGCCGTTTGGAAATATTCGTGAAATTGTCAAATTTATGAGCGATTGCGATGGAACACTGAAAAATTAAAGTTTCCAACATAGGCCCTTACATAAGAAGTGAAGTTTGGCTACAGCTGGTGTTCAAATGTCCTCCTCGTTCATGGACACACGACCGTAGACGTGGACGCCACTGTTTTATGGCCCGGTCGATGATAACGTGGTCAAGGAGCTGCCACTCATCGATGTAACGAATACGGGAACGACAAACGCGCTCCTCCAGTACACTCCAGATTTGATATTCAACTGGATTGAGGTCTGGACTGTTGGGTGGCCACAGCTGCGGTGATATGAAGTCGGGTGTCTCCCGGGACAGTAGAGCAATGGTCTCACGTGCTCGGTGCGCAGAGGCACTGTCTTGTTGGAATGTGAAGTGGCCGCCAGACACGTGCTTGATGGCAGGAAGCATATGCTGAGCGAGCAACACATCGCGATAGTACGCACCATTCACCTTCACACCCGGCTCAACGAAGATCAAATCAGTTCACCCTAGGGTGGACACGCCGACTGAGACCATTAGTGACTTTGAAAAGTGTGAACGTGTTTGGAGGAGACGTTCAGCTGGTATATTTTTCTTCCGCGTTCCATCCGCCGCATAAACGCTATCGTTCTGGCGGTTGACAGGAGGAGCGACGGTAAAAACATTTTCGACCGTAAACCATATGAATGGAACTGTGTGTTCGGGATAATTCTTTAGCAGCTGCTTCGCGCGTACAAGACGTGTCAGTTTCTTTGCTCTTGTTAGCTCTTGTGCTCGCCTCTTCCTAAAACAAACCAGTTTCAAGTCCTTGGAAATGATTTCGTGAACCGCGGTCTTCGGAATCCCATTATCCCTCGAAATCTGACGCACTGTTCTATGGGTTCCTGGTGCATTTTCTTGGCTTAATGCCCGCCTTTCAACCAACTCAACGTTTTCAACAGTGCGTGTCGTGCGTTTTTGGCCGCTGCCAGGTTTTCGCTCCACTGTGCCCGTTTCATCGATCTTCTTCAATAACTTAATCACAGACGAAAGACACCAGCCTTTATTCGAAAATTCCTTCAGAAACCTTTTCGCTCCATAACCATGTTCTTGCCTGAGTACCTTAATTAAAATTTTATCTTCTTCTGTAAACGCCATTTGTTTTATTGCTCACACCAAACCAAGTGACGTATATCATCGATGACGACGTCACAGCGTCGGCGTAAGTAAGGGCCTATGTTGGAAACTTTAATTTTTCAGTGTTCCATCGCAATCGCTCATCAATTTGACAATTTCACGAATATTTCCAAACGGCTTTGGGATCTCGTGTAAATATGGTCACTGTTGTTGAGTTTAAAATTTCAGGCAAATACTTACAGCTATGAACGATTTGTGACACTTTGTGTTGGGTACTACTTTTCATCCGGACACAGTGTATATTAAATAAATCTTTCACATCACGGCGCATGCAGTTCACAGTTGATTCAAATATATTATCGAATTTTTTTAATGCATGTATTACTATCAGGCAGTTAATTTATTTTGTAAGCCTATAGATTTAAAATAGCAATACGCTCTCTGAGACGGGATTGAATCATACAATTGTGCATAGTGACGTCGGATGTTCAGTAACAAAATCTATCACCAATCAATCAAAGTTCTATCATAATTGCATTGCATCTAATAACAACGCCAACTTATAAGGCGGCGTAAAAGCGGCCCTAACCACTATTAGGGGAACTATTTCCATGAATGTAGTAGCTGACTTGATGTGTTGTTAATCGTCTGTTACGTGTTACAGCTAACGGCAGTTTAAGCAACAGAAAGTAAGATAAAAAAAGTCGAACAAATGTCTTGGTTCCAGTGAGCCTCATGAGCTTTCATATCGTCATGAATAAAACAGATACACGAATTAGGCCTAAGTATTTCTGTGCTATGCGGTTCGATTGTTAGGCTTAGAAGTGGTCGATTCTAGGTGACTCATAAAATATAGGCCTACTGTAGGCGTAGGTCCTATAGGGTTCAAAAGTTGCCCAAATTCATCAGGATTATCAACTGTCTGGTTGTATATTAAGATAACTATATTTCTTTCATGGGTTAACTTTCACTGGAAATAATTCTAATGTGTTCAATTCAGCCATAATTCGCTCGCACCACGTGGTGTCCAGTTACTTATGAAATCGTCATCAGCCAAAGAGAATTCATCCAAAAGCTGGCCTTTAGAATGCACCGTTCGTATTTCGCCTACAACACACGAATCGCAATATCGTAATTGTATATTCAAAATTTTAAAATCGCCGCTTTATAATTTACAAGCGTCGCATCGCGTCAGATGGGTTATTCGGAGATTTTATCCAAGTGAAGATTCACGATCGTATGTCCAAGGAGGGAGGACTTCGCCTATAATGAATGAAACGTAAAAATCTGATTGGTTGCAATGTCGACGAATACAGGGGACATGAAATGAATCGCCTACTCTAGAAGTTTCAGTATGTGTCTGAGTCATCTGAATCTTGGATCATAAGTTCCTGGTCGATAACACGTAGGCCACAACATTAGCGCGTTTCTTTTACAGCGTCTCAACTGATCTCTGTGATTAGCCTACATCAATCCAATAGGCTAGAATGCATTTGCCAAAGCATATAATGATGCTTACCTTCACTAATGAAATCAGCCGCCGCCGTTTGCATAGTATTTCTTAGAACCTCTTGAAAACTGTTGTAGGAGTGGTTGCTTCGTCTCATAATTGCACCAATCAATTTGGAAACCTGTGCATAGTGAATCTTCTCTGCTCGAATGTCATCAACATCTGTCATGCTTATTGCCTTCAAACTACGTAGCCTTGCAATAACTTCGTTGTCAACGTGAACAATGTTGATCAATTTATACCGGATGTTCGCTAAACGTGTGTATCTTGCATTAGATAATGGTAAGTGGTCAACTGCAGAGATAGAAAACATTTTATCATAAAAATATTGGTTCAAAATTGATCGAAATAATTCTTTAATCACATTGTTACACTTGAAACCTCTCCACTGTTGCAGGTCCGTTGATGTTTTAAAAACGTTACAAAGCAGATACCTTTATGTGACAACAAGCCAAGAATCAACGCGAGACATCTTTAAATCTTCTAACTCAGAGGAATTTGGATAATAAATGCCAACGAATCATTCACTACCCTCTAACTCATTCAGCAATGCTATAAATCCCAGTATTCACATCTACCAATTATACTCATATGATCACAAGGTCTACTATGCATCTCATTTGATAATGATATTATATAGGCCTAATTTGTTTTTTATGCAATGACTCTTTAAAACTCATAGCATCTGTTCCAGTTCTGACAATTAAATAGAAGACGATGATCGAACAGAAATAGAGCCGAGGACAAAGAAAGGAAACTCGTATTGCAGATGACATGGGGTATCCCTCAATTACCGCGCGCGCAATACCGCGCGACTTATAACCTCGTGCACAAAACCGTGCGGCCAATCACCGCGCGTGGCTCATTACCGCGCCGATCACAACCGCGCAACTACAACTACCGGTACAACTTTAGAAACGACACAATAAAAATGTGATAAATATAAAAACCCGTATGTATAATCGAAATGAAGAAGTCGGTGGATAATTAACAAGACCTCTGTAAGTTACGCAACGCGCAGCTATGACCGGCGCGGAAATGAGCCACGCGCGGTTATTGGCAGCGCAGTTTTGTGCACGCGGTTATTAGTCGCGCTGTATTGCGCGTGCAGTAAACAATGTAAACCATGACATGGAGAGGTGTTGTTTTGTGACAGAACCTATGAGAACTGCAGCCAATGACACATAAGAGCCATTGCAGTCAATTTATTTCAATATGTATTTATTGATCCCAACAGAAGAACATCTAAGTAAAATGAATACATTGACACTTAATTAGCGGTAGGTAAAATATGGGTGATTCATTGTATTATATACATGTAAGATAATGAGAATGACGGTACTTAATGAGTAAGAAATTCTAGATATAATTTCCAGATTTTTTGAGATGTTTAATGTTTCATTATTATTAGGCCTATGTTTTTTCCATGTGAGGATTTGGTCGACTTTGATACCAAGAAATTTAGTGGTTATTACTTTGAGCACTGGGTTGTGATTAAGAAAGAGCTCTCGGGTATTTATAGGCAAGCACCTGCAATGAAAACAGAGTACTATGTAATTCTTTTTTGTAGATGTATAGTTTCTGAAATTTGACCAGCTGACTTTTGATGACATCTGTGGTCGTGCAAATGCCTCCCTTTTCTCCTTCGTGCTATTCAACCTAGTCCTAGGTTGTCTTTTGCCTGCTTCAAACAAGGTTACCTCCTCACTCCGTCCTCGTCGCATATATAATCGAGAGTTCCCATGGGTGACGAACTGACCCGGATTAGCATTATCAACTGAATGCTATACATCGAATCTATTCTGGTGGTGATCGTAATTCCTATTGCTTGCTTTCTCGTTTTGCTCACACACGTACAGAGACTTATATTCTGTCATTGTTTATAATGACAATTTTGTATGCGTACATTCTTTGATTTTTCATATATGATGTTCCCGCAGTGCGTTGGCGGGCAATTCAATAAAGTACATACATAGTTAAATAAATAAATGGCTTTTAATGTTAGAATTGAGTTTTGTAGTGCTGATGATACCTTCAGTGCGGCCTTTCAATAGATTTGATACATGTTCCTGTTCAGTGTTCTTCATTGCTTTCAGAAAGGATTCGTATTTGTCACATGAAGCTTCCTTCAACCACTGGAACAAGAGAATGCGTTGCTTAAGAGGATTTCTTTCCGATTTCAGTTCATTTTCTTGTTCTTCGTCTAGGACGTCTTCGGAAATCAAGTAATCGATCACGTAAAAATTGATTGTCACACATCTTTGGAGGACGTCGATATTTTTCTGTATAGCATCATAGTGAGGCATTACTAAACTGGAATCTGAAAATAGATATATGTATGTTTAAACAGTTTAACTATAAAATCAAGGTAAGTGTGGCGATATTCTAGAAAAGGTTTTGAGAAGCCTACCGTCACATAATCGTAATGGGTGACCATATTGGATCAATTTTAACCATATGTTACAATCAAAGTCAATAACTCGAAATCTGAGGTTATCATGGTTGTATACCCCGCCTACTTGAACAGCCTCCCTGGAGACCAAGCTCTGTCTCCTCGTTAACCGGCCTCCTTGGTTGACTGGCTTTGCTTTAGCCTTGGCCACCCTACCAACAAGTTCAAGACACTTTAGCAACCAGCCTCGATCTCTTCAGCACCGGTCTTATGATTACCTATTAATGGCCTTGAACGAAACTCCTTGACACATGCTCAGAATAATACAACACAGGGCAGTTGTCTGTTCATCCTGGTGGAAGTAGTCAGAGACTAGTCTCGCCCAGGCTAATCGGAGCTATAACAAGATTCTTTATCACGGAAGTCCAATACAAATGAAACAGTACGTCCAAGTCGCTTTTCTACTGCTTTGATACCACATTTGGATTATTTACCTGAGTCAGCACAAAATGTCAGACGAGTAGAAAATTAAGTTATATCCTTCACCTACAACACGCTTCATTCACCCAGTTCTCCTATTTCCGTCAATTGCTCAATCTCTTCGCCCAACCAGCTCTGGTCCTCCTTAGCAATTAGCCGCCTGTTCTTCACTTCATCACTTAGATTTCCAATCACATCACAACCGTATATGTATCCATTTTTACTCTCTGCAAGAAACTCGTGCCAGTATTACGAAAAATATCTGATCCATCCTAAGAACTCATCAAGAAATCAAATCCTGCGATCATAGGTAGTTCACTCAAAACTATAAGCAAATGCTATGCCGATTCATTCTCAAACCCTCGCCGTTTCAACTCTAAACACCATCCACTTTATGCGTACCTGATAGCCACCCATGAAAAATACAACTCCATTATTCATTTATTACATAAAATTGCAACTTGCAAAATCAACATAGCAAAAACTGGGACGAGGACGCTGCAAAGATTATAATTTTGCGTTTGAAGGAATTCTTCGATTATATCCTACTTTCCTTCTTAAGTAAAACTAATTGTCTATAAGAAGCGTTACTTGTGGTTTTCCAACATAATTTATTTTATTTTAATCAAATGTAAGACGTCTTACTATATAGGAAAAGTTAAGTAAAACTAGGGCATGCTGTGCAGTGATGTCAACTAAGATGGATTTACCCATGGACCTACTCGGTAAATGGGAGACCGGACCTTTCAAGTCGCTGGCCCACGTGCCTGTTACTGTCTCCCTGCTGCCATTCAGGAAATCAAAACCCTTCCGCTTTCAAAAAACAGTATAATTTATACTTTCTACAAAATGTCGAACGTCTTAGAGCTGGCCACTCTACTTATATGCCCCTACTCAATATCCAGGACAGAATTTCAGCTGCAATATATGATAATCAGTACTCAATTGAAATATTTTTGGATTTGGCTAAAGCATTCGATACCATAGACCACACAATTCTCCTTAGGAAATTATCTGTATATGGCATTAGAGATACTCAATTAAATTGGCTTAAAAGTTATATCCACAATAGGCAGCAATTAGTCAGTTGTAATAATGTACTATCCAGTCTACTCCCCATTTTCTATGGGGTCCCCCCAAGGCTCGATCCTGGGTCCTTTGCTATTCATTCTCTATATCAACGACCTCCCTAATACAGCTCCTAATCTTTTTACAATCTCTTTGCCGAAGACACAAACCTCTTCAATTCACATTCAGACTTAAAGACCTTGATTAATCAAACCGATGGAGAATTTGAGAGGATAACAGAGTGGCTTGACGCCAACCGGCTAGCTTTAAACATAGATAAAACCAATTTCATTTTGTTTAGATCTCACAGGAAACCCCCTCCACTTTACATACCCACCCTAAGAATTCTAGACACCCCGATCGCTATGGTCACTTCTGCAAAAATTCTGTAAATATATGTAGACCAACACCTGTCTTGGACTGAGCACATATCGGCTATACCTTTAAAAATCGCCAAGACTCTAGGAATCATAACTAGGTTGTCCAAGGTATTGCCTGATACTGTACGCACTTCCTTATATCATAACCTTATTTACCCTTGCATTACTTAGGGTAACATAGTATGGGCATCGGCCTAAAAAACAAATTTGTGCAAGCTTATAATCCTTCAAAAAAGATCAGTATGGTTTGTTGCTAATATACCATATTGGATCAGAATTCACTACAAGAAAAATATTAAGAGTTGAGCAAATCCGAAAATTTCAGATTGGAACTTTCATGTACAAATATTCAAAAGATTCATTACCTCGTATATTCCATAAATATTTTCCATTTCACATGCTTGCATAACACATGCAATCAGATGCACTGTTTTGGGTATCCTGAAACTCTCTATGTCCCCTATGCACGGACTAGAATTAGGCTTGCCTCAAGCAAATGCAGAGGTCCGCGTATCTGGAACTCCAGTCCCTCATCAATTTGTCATAGCCTGAACAAATACCAATTTAAATCTAGATGGAGGACGTACATCTTGGAGGATATGATATAGGAGTAACACATATATGTAGGCAACTTTCTCTCTTCCTTTTACTTTCAGTCAGTTGGAACATTTTTGTTACAAGATTGGGTGAGGATAGACTGGTGGGGAGGGGCTGAGCATGGTGTGATCCAGAATCCTTACACTTTTCTTTTGACTCAATTATTGCTGATTTAGAAGGCTGTACAATTGCTACATATATTGTTGTATAGTATGTCTCTTAGTTAAGCATTGACATGAAATGGAAATGGTTGGGTTAATGGCAGAATATGCCTTTGCAAGTTGTTACTTTTCCATTTGATTTACCAAAGTGTTGGTAAAAATCTGTTTTTTTTATTGTTGCAATTTCCATGTGGCCCAAACTAGCGGGGACAATTGATCCCTAATTGGGCCTCCTGGCCAGTCTAACTTTGCTGCTTTTTCTCTATCGTGCACTTTGTTCATTGCTTATGTTTGATTGCCAAATAAACGAATAAACGTAGAACGTCTGTTTATAACTTGTATTTATATATTTGCGCCGACAGCGGTCTGTCATGTAAAGCACCCTAGAAGTAGCTTGCTGCCGACGGTGTTCTATAAGTGGTCGTAACTACAATTACCACTGTCTTCCGTAATCCCTGCGCCTGGAAATACTGATCCTCTCATCTTGCCAGTTTCGGAGACGCCTTTTAAAACTTTTCTGTTCCATTGCCCAAACACAGACGCCCGTACAGAGCGCTGCTGATTTGAGCGGCGCTATATATATATAAATTATATATATAATATATAAATTCTTGATTACATTACATAAAATTGCATTGCATTACATTACATTACATTAAGTGATTGTGTTTTTGGCGGTTGGGGTTGGGAGTGTTCAACCCCACATTCATGTTTCAACCCTCCCAATTCATTCGCAAAAATAACCCTGGCGGGACATACAAGACAACCAGAAAGTTGAAAAATGTTTTTCTAAACTAGGAGAACCGAACTTTGGCTTTAAAACAATACTCTTTATACTGTTATTATACTCATGGTGCCACTTTAGGATTACAGGCTAGCGCTAATGTCTAATGTAATGTAATCAAGCATTTAAATAGCGCCGCTCGAATCAGCAGCGCTCTCAACGGGCGTCACTGCATGGGCAAGGGAACAGAAAAGTCTTAAGGCGCCTCTGAAGCTAGCACTCATATTCCTGTACTAGATCTTGATTTTATGTAATTGAAAGCTGACTGCGAGAGGGGATTCAGTCAAATGAATCTCTATCACACCCGTGGAAGTAACAGGCTGATATTTGTTATTGACTCCTTTTAAAGATTGCCTCTCATGTATTGAAATAACGAGAAGCATGTCGTTAAGTTCGTTATATTCGGCAAACATGTAGCTCTGCACAAAGCTACAGATTTACTAAGGACAGCTGAAATTCCAAATTACAGTTCACAC
The DNA here is from genome assembly GCA_959347315.1 of Bimastos eiseni. NCBI lineage: Eukaryota > Metazoa > Annelida > Clitellata > Crassiclitellata > Lumbricidae > Bimastos > Bimastos eiseni. The sequence goes on along the minus strand of OY365810.1, from coordinate 4,090,455 downwards.
TTGTTTTTTTCTGTATGATTAACGAAAACTATTGCGCTGCATTTCTTCTGTCTTCTTTCATATCACTTCAACGTTGGTTAAGTCATAATTTGTTAGAGCCTGCCAAAGCTATTCATCTTCTGACTCTAGATTGCTCTAGGTCAAACTCGTCAGCATTGATGATTCTTGTGCATAATTGGCAATAAATAAAACTCAGACTTACATATGAAAAACTGAAAACTATCTGAGCAGTTTAACTGCACATGTCATTTGTAAAACTGCCAAAGTATGATTTTTATATTACTTAAGCGACTGATATTGCCATAAGATGTCATTAAACTGATGATTAAACAAAACACAAAATGATTACGATCAAATTCATGCACACGAACAGTTACCCTCTACATTTTCGCCCGCATTCCGGGTTTCAGGTTTGTAACAATTCCTTTCAGGACATCCGGATATGTAACAAATTTCACCCACTTAAATTGTGACAATTCAAACACTTGTTATTATTATTATTATTATAATTATTATTATTATTATTATTATTATTATTATTAATGGTAGCATTAAGTAAAATATTGAATTTCATAATGAAGGCTCACCAAGATTATATATTAAAAAAATTCTAAAATTTTCTTTTAACAGTTATTATTAGGCCTAAGGCAAACCAAAAGAGATCTTTATGACTCCTACCGAATACTGTGTAGCGCTCAGATTTGTGGCCTAATGGCATTCTCTTCGGGGAACTTCTCTGTAGAATTTCTTGCCACAATTTCGTCTTTTGTTCCAAGGATTCTTCGCTGGAATTTAAGTCTTGTTAGAACAAAAATGAGAATTAGTAAAAGACAGAATGATGCGCAACGGAATCAGCCGAAGAAATTTATATCTGCTGAACTTATAAAAACTTAATTAGGCCAACATTAGCAAACGAAATTGTCTATTCGTCTACCATTTTCTGGCGTAAAAAGTGAGCACTTGATAACATAACGAGAATTACATCGCTTTAATATAATTACTACTATTGGCGTTTTGATTTTTTGATTTTATACATTTATTTAGGTCAATTGCGTGCTGTTCTGACAAATATCCACTTTTGTCACTTACTTTTGCAAAGCATACTTTATGAAAAGTAAATTAATTTTCTTCCTATTTAATCCTGCCAGTGCGTAGTGCCCCGCGAGATGCAGGCTTTGAGAAAAGCAAAAGAGGAAGAGAGACTGCCAGTCAGAATTTTAGAACAAACGGATGGAGAAGGCGCATTCCAGAGACATTGACCAATTGAAGCAGTTGATTGAGTGATTGAGACAGCTTTAAAGCATTTCTAATACAAGTAGTGTTGCTTTAATAATGCTATAATTTTAGTTTTAGTTTTAGTCATGATTGTTAGTATTCAATTTTAGGTTCAATTTTATTAATCACGATTGTTTCTTAATTTAGTTTCAGTTTCCGTTGTAGCATCTACAACGGAAACTGACACTGAAACTGAGCTTTTATACCTCGATTTCAGTTTTAGTTTCGTTTTATTCTCACCCATATTAGTTTTAGTTGTCGTTTGCTAGCTTTAGTTAAAGTAAGCTAATTTTAGCTTAGCTTAATATTTAATTAGTCCAATTTCAGCTTTAGTGATTTAATATCAATACAAGCTATAGCAATAATTCTTTAATTCTAATTTAATTCTTACCCAATGTTAATTATAGACCATAATTAGTATGGCCTACCATTGACATTCGTCACACGTGAGGCCAAAGACGAGTGACGCGAGAATTTCAACGTTTCTGATCTAATTAAGTGAACTTTTCGCAGTATATGTACTAAACATTTTTGATTAGAAAAATGTGCGAATCTACGAATTCGCGGTAAACGGTAACCGGAAGTAGCAACATCCCATTCTCTTTGGGTGTCTTAACATAGATGAGCAATACCTAGAAGGTAGCGCCTACGGTATGACACAACGTCACATTATTTGCGAAATCATATACTATTCAATAAAATAATGAATAGGCACCTAAGTTAGGTAAAGTTTCAAGCATAAATATTTGTTTGATTCCGGCTAAATATCAATTTAGTTTTCGTTGCATCAATTTTAGTTTCGAGACGTTAGCCACTATACTGTCGCGTATAAAACAATAATTACTATCTACCTGAAAAAGCAGAGTCCTTGTCGTCTGATAATGACCGTATCCTTGACCCTCTTGTGGGATAGTTCTGTACTGTCTGCATGGAGCGCATCCACGACCATTCTGAAATTATGCAAAACAATGCATATTTTAAAGCATCATTGATGAAATCTACTCAGATAAACATTTACATATTTGTATGTGGTGCGTATCAACCCAATGACCGTATGCATAAATCAAAGCATCTGTATTCCGTCTTGAGAATCTGTCAAAGCATCTTAGGCACTCCATCTATAGGATTGAAATTAGAAATCAGAGGTAAAATGTTATTGAATATCAAATAAAAAATTTCATTGATTTAGGGCAATAATAACAAATTAACAATTAAAGAATATTATTGTAATTCAGATTACGTAATTTCATTTACTCAATTAAATTACTGTCCATCCCTTCTGTCTATCTTAGGGATCTGTTCACCTTAACTTCGGCTTCTTCTGGTCGCCGATCTCTTCGCTCGGCCTCTAAAGGCGACTTTGTGTACTTATATCGCCACCAGGCAAAAATGTGCTTAAGCAGTTGTGGGTTTCAGTGTTTGGTGCAACCTCCTGTCTGACATGTGCTCTCTCCCGCGCGACCTGTCTGCCTCTGTCTATAAACTTCTTAAAACCTTCTTTATTGACCGGGCCTGGGTAGGGAGCGCCTCTGGATAGTTATCTTGAAGAGGCGCTATATAAATTGCATTGATTGATTGATTGATTAAGTCCACTTTAGTACAGGCATTGTGATAATTGAAAAAACAATAACAAAGACAGATGGAACAGGAGCAAGAAACAGAGAAAGAAGACGAATCAGATGATGCTGAAGAAGAAGTAGAAGAAGAAGATGATGATGAAGAAGAAAAAGAAGAAGATGATGAAGAAGCAAACAGAAGAAGAAGAAGAGAGAAAAAGAAGAAGAAGCAGAAGAGGAAGAAGAAAGAAAAGAAGAAGGAGAACAACAACGACGACGACAACAACAACAATAACAGTAACAAAAACAAGAGATGTCCCTTTAGGTAGCCTATGATGATTATGCAATCGGTCTTAAATATTTCACATAGACTCATAGCCTGATTCCTTCGCTTCGCGCATATCATTACATACTTGGATTATCGAAAGTCCTGTACTGGCTACTGGCCACTGCCCCTATAAACTGCAAGATACTCGCTCTGGTTTTTAATGCCCAGCTAGTCAGTGACCAGAGATATTGTCTCTGACTATTTGTGAGGCCAGGGGTCAAAACCTATCGATTGTCGTTTTTCACTTTTTTTATTAAGTCATAATCTACAAGGTGCTTCTAAATACTATTTGCAGAATCAAACTGGCTTTTTCTGATTAAAGTTATACTCGTTTGACTCTTTCATTAGTAAAATCATGACAACTTAAAAAATCGAAATCAAAGTTTCAGAATATTCGTGTCATCAAAGTTCCTAGCAACTATAAATCGAATGCTCAAAAATAAAGGGCTATATTCTGTTTGAAATATAGCACACGGAATCAAAATATGATCACTGCTTTGCAAATTATGGCAGGTAGGCGGAAAAATCTAGGTCACTCACCTCTGAAAGCATGCATATTTAGCACTGCAAATCTAGCTTGACATTGCATGCATTGAAAGTCCTTTTTCTCCAACTAAATATTTAAATTTAACAATTTTAATTTCAGATATTGAAAGAAAACATATTTGTTTGTAGCAATATGTCATAAAACAAGTTTCTGCATTTTTTTTATGCCTCTGACCTATTTTAGCCTTATCCCAATAACTAGTAGCCGACAAACGGCTAAAAACGGCTTAAACTTCTGCACAACATGAATATAGCCTATAGGGAGTATACGCTGTCGCGGCGTTTCACTCTCGCCAGCTCCTTCTTGTAGATGACGAGAGTATCGCCGGTTCTTTCACCAAGCTCAGCAACACGACACACTTGGTGCTTTTAATATGTATATTTTAATGATATATATACACACCACTCATCCTATCTACACTTACTGAAGTTATCAGTGTCCTTTTAGAAATGTTTCCATGGTTTATGTTGGAGACGGGATTCCCAACTACGTTGATTACCCTTATCGTCAGAACGACCTAATGTCTCCCCCAGTTCCGAAACAAGTCCCTCTTCCTTTCCTTGCTATACTATATGAACCCTTCTAGAGGCGATTTCCTTCGCCCTCCCAAACGCAAAATTCGTATCTCTATTGGACGACAAATCACCTGCTGCAACTATTACTAAACCTGGTTGGTCGGGTCCTGGCGTCCATAGCGTCACAACATATCCCTAGAGGCGTCCAGATAATGTTTGACTAGCGGCTGTTATGGCTGGCCATAAAACCCATTGATACCTCTCTTCTTAGGTTTCAGGTGGACAACCTTATCCATAGTCCTCCTACACCTCTGCTGTCGGTCGATGACTTTTATATAGCGCCATTGTCCAGAGTGACATATGCCAACTGAAGGAATTTCTCATCAGCTGCCTAGCATATTTTATCTAATTACGGCCTACTGTTTATTTTTTCTCGTGTTAGACACACAAAAATCTGTTAATTCTTAATTCAGAACATACGCCTATTTCCGAGTTCTTCCTAAAATAATAGCTTAACAGTTCTATTTAAAATAATAACTGTCGTTGATATTACTACAACTGATAAACTTTACTACACCTGATAAACTTTCAGTTGACGCCGTTTCTTCGTTTTCTGTAAAATTGCGTGAATCAAATGGGAGTCCACTTTGGGTAGCTTTTGTTACCTCGTTATTGCCTGCAATCCAGTCTGCAAGTGAACATATATATATCGTATGCGAATGTAACTTACTTCACGCTCAAATGAAAGATATGTGAAAATATTATGTCATCCGTTCAACAGCTAGGCCTATATGTAATAATGAGAAAATGGCTAAATCGACGTGTCACACTAATTATGGGGAAAATACTTTCCCAGTCCTTTCATTTCATAATCTAATCAATTATAATCTAACTTAATGCATGTCCACCATTTCTACTGGTCTATGAAAGAGAAGTCGTTAGACACAGGCGTTTTCCCTACATCTTGCGGGTGTCCGGTCGATATTCCGAAGGTTCGTTAGCATCAAGGCTCGATAGCCCGGAGATTAGTGCCCGGTCGATATTACCAAGGCTCGATAGTACCAAGGTTCGATAGTCCGAAGATTCGATAGTACGAAGGTTCGATAGTCCGAAGATTCAATAGTCCGAAGGTTCGATAGTCCGAAGGTTTGATAGCTCGAAGTTTCGTCAGTCCGAAGATACTCCGACGAAAGGTTAACAACCAAAAGTTTATTTTTCGCCAATTGTATGCAATAAAATAGACGTTGAATTAATGAATGACGTTTTTTCCTTAAGTAGAAACCAGATTGATGAAAGAATACAAGTACTTGCTTAAATCGATGCTGAATTAATGAATGAAATCTTACTAGTGTATTAGTTTGATTGATGATAGAACAGTTGCCTAAGTATAAGTTAAGTTGATGAAAATAATAACGATGCTTTGGATGCCATTATAATTGAATACGAAGACTGAATGAATAACGACCTTCAATGCCAGTCATTTCTTCAAGAGCAAAAATATCTTCGTCGTCCAATCTTATACGGACTCCCAATCTTTCTTTGTTCCTTGGTTCAATTCGTTTAAATAGACGATTCAGGATGTCTTGGAGTTTGGTCTGCAGCTCCCCAGAATTGAAGAGTTGCGTGAAGGTCACCATGTTGGCTATCGTCTTACAATAGACTAAGATGACGATACTATGGCCAGGTGTGGCTCCAGCAATGCGGATACCATTCAACTTCAGTATCTGGATCTCTTTAGCGGCTGTTTCATCCTCTGACTCAATCATTACAGCAGCATTCATTGATACCGATAGTTCTTCATCTAAATCTGGTCGAGTTGTTTTCACGTGTAAAGGGAAGACTTCACCTACAACCACGCATTCGATGTAATATATAAATATTAAATTCATGTACATATACAAATAATATCAATGGTATAATGTATAGAACAAAATTAAATATTATTAATATTATCATAATAATATATTCTGATATAATATAATTCTATGATATATATCTATTACATAATTATATAATTCATAATATCAGTTAGTCAGTAAGCTATTAGTAGGTTTATGAAGTCGCTTGCATGTTAATTTGAATACTTGAAAGGCAAAAGTGTGCATTCAAAATTAGACTCAATTCAATCATTCATGACGGTTCATTGATTAGTTTTCTCTTCGTTGAGCATCAACCCATTCATGTGATGTAAGCCTATATAATGGTTCCAGAGGCTTTCACCTCCAGACGTTTCCCATCTTGGAGCTTTCACCTCCGGACGTTTCACATCTTGGAGCTTTCACCTCCTGGAGATTGCTTAATTTATAGACATGTAAAGTGAAATTTCGATGGGGATTGTCATTGAATTGTACATAAATAATATATAACATGCAAAGCAAATTTATTTAGCAATGAACTGTAAATAGACACAATAAGGAGATAATTAAATGTTATCCCTATTCCGTAATCGCAATAACCTCGATTTACTATCCATCAGAAGCCATTATAATTATTAAATGTCATATAGTAAAAGGTGATTATGCATGAGGAAGGTGAGGGCCAGAGCTTCACGCCGGCCGCGCCGCGCCGCCGACATTTTGTCGGCGCGCCGCCGAACCCACGCTATGTTCACACTCGCAAACACACACACGCACGCACGCACACACTCACATTATGCACGATATGCACATCCACCTTGATATACACACGTATATGTACATAATTATATATATATGTATATTATATATATATATAAATATATATATATATATATACATTCGTGTATTTATATATTTGGCCACATAAACCGTCTGTTCGTGGCCTTCGTGAACTTGGCATATGTTCAATCAATCCACAACCATGGACTCATCGCCCATAGACATGTGTCGGATACCTTTCTAACCACTTCTCTCCACACCGTCATTAAACTTGTGAAGACTTGTTCCACCCCATTCTTCAGAGTCATCCGCCATTCTCTATAATGTGGTCTTCCTCTTTCATACGTTCCATTTATTATTCCATTATAGATATCAACTCACAGTTCCACTAGTAGCGTTCAGTCACTGACCCCTGGATAATTTATGCCGTGGTCTTTGCACAGCCGCAGAGCGTTTTCACACAAGTCGATGTTCATGCTGTCCGGAAAGACTATGGTCACAGGTCACAGGTCACTTACGCTTAGGTCCACAAAGTCTGGTTTTCTTCACACGCAGTTTAAGCAGATACATTTCATAGGATTCTGCAGAGAACTGACTGTTAAGTATTCAATTAGCGGCTGCTGCTGCACCTGGACAAATAATGATCCACTCAGCCTTGGGTCGCAGTGGCAAATGGCAATTGCACTGCTGCCCATCCATAGACATCGACTCCTCAATAGTCCTACATAGGAAATCTGCATAGCCACCAGAGTTAGGGCAATCACTGAAAGTTTTACTGATTATCCTACGACAACTCTAATTTCAATTGCGTGCTACTATAACACCGTCTTAGCCGTGTAATCGACTTCTGGATTATTTCAAGTAGGCCTATTCACACATCATTTTGGCGGTTGACAAACAAGTTTATGAAAATGTGTAAGTACCAATATACTTACATTACGTTAGTTGGAGACATTTTCTCTTTCTCATGGTGCATTGCTAAGCCTAATGTAATATTAAGTCTAGATTCAAATAACATTTAATATGCACCATACGCTCGATAGTGTACGCCTAATAACTATACTGTCAATCGAGTGTTTTGAGATTCAAATCAGCGGGGACCATACCATCCACCACCGTATGCTGAGTCTAAGTAACACTTCATATATACTTCAATCTCGTTTGAGGGACTGCACCTTTTCTTCTCTTCTTCTCTTGCTAAGAGAAAAAGACATCGAGTGATATGCACTATAAAATGCGCTCCATTGAAACACAAGCTGACATTCCGCAACAAGCTAAGGCAGCATAATAAAAAGATGTTCCACCTTCATCATCACGATGAGACCCTGGGAGACCCAAGCCATTTGGTGGCGATGGATACGAATAAATGTTTTCCATTGTCCTGCTGTTGTTGCCGCTGCTCGTACCGCAAGATGTTGTAAGTTGATCCGAATAATACTACTTCTGCTACTACAACTACTGCTGACATTGCTGCTACTACTTCCATTGCTACAACGACTACTACTATTGTGAATGGGCTGCTTAGGTTGAACGACTAGTACATAATAATTAAGAATGATGGAAAAGGTTTCATGTGGAAGTCATTCGAGTTATTGACCAATAAATCTGGAAAGGTGGTGAATTCTGATCACATTTAACTGCTCGGTGTGCTTTGATAAGGGAAAATAAAATTATTACCGTTGCCTGTTATTCCTAACCGTCTATTCTGAGTCTCTGAGAATAATTGTTTCGCTTGAATACAAATTTGAGATCAGACAGCATTAAAAAATAATGTAGAATATGCATATCATTATAACGTAAGTTACCTTGCCGAACAACTTTTGAAGCAGGTTTGCTAAAACTTATAGAACACTGCGCCGATCATGCCGCCGCCGCCGAAATTTTTGGGTCGCCGCCGACCAAAAATGACCGATGCGCCGCCGCCGAAAGTTCTAGGTCGGCGCAGAGCTCTAGGTGAGGGACCGCCTTCAAAAATGTTAACCGTAACCGCCAACTTTATTCTGCCTACCTATTAGTGTCACGATAGTCGCATTGCATGCGCATAAGTGAGGTATGAATAAATCCTGTGCGTTAGCCTATTTGAATGTTTGCATACCTTGCTTCGAAATGCCGTATTGCAATAACTGTGACATTCTATAACATTTTGCTTATTAGTGTCATGGTAATCGCATTGTTTGCGCGTCAGTCTTTTAATTTGATAGTTGAGATGAAAGCCAATAGAGGTGAAAACCCCTAGAGGTGAATCCGGAGGTGAAACGTCCGGAGGTGAAAGTCCCTAGAGGTGAATCCGGAGGTGAAACGTCCGGAGGTGAAAGTCCCTAGAGGTGAATCCGGAGGTGAAACGTCCGGAGGTGAAAGTCCCTAGAGGTGAATCCGGAGGTGAAACGTCCGGAGGTGAAAGTCCCTAGAGTTGAAACGTCCGGAGGTGAAAGTCCCTAGAGGTGAAAACCCCTAGAGGTGAATCGTCCGGAGGTGAAAGCCCCTGATACCTATATAATTACGCAGTACTGTTATTAGAAAACTTTCAAGCATATCTTATGAATGCGCATGTTGTAACTAACAAGGAGAAATATTTCTTTCTAGTAGATAATTATATTTTTACTATCTAAGGTTTAGTGAATGTAAGGTAGGCCCTAAACAAGTTGCTAAAACTGCACCAAAGACATTTAAGCTCACCCTTCATGATAAAATCTGCCGCATCTGGATGGTGAGTGTTTCTCAAAGCGACATGCATACATTCGAATGAATAATCACTTCTTCTAAGGATAGCATTAATTAAAAGATAATTTTTTTTATAGTTCGGTCTTCTGTCAATTCTCAGTTCTTGAACATCTGTTTTACTAATTGCACTCGAATTTATGAGCTCATCAATCAAGCGGGCATTGTTGTGTATCATAAACATGAGATCTGGTCGAATTCTCTGTAATCTGGCATGCCGTGCTAGTGATAGCGGTACGTGGTTATCTGAATGAAAACATATGAAACATTAAGTCAAATAAATTAAAAACAACTCAATTCAAAAAAATATATAAATAAATTATGCTAGAAGTAGAAATAATCAGTGTGCCTATTGTCCAAGGAGAGAGAAAACATGTTTCATGGACGGATTCATGCATAATCTTCAAATGCGATTCTCTTGCAAAAATAGTGTGCTATCTTAAACGAAACACATCTAGAATCTCTCCCTGTTTTGCGTTATCTCTTATGTCTCGATGACTTATGACAATAATCGTCTTCGATAGAGAACGCTATATCGATTAAAAATGATTTGCATATCAGAAAGAGTGTCTTCTCTGTAAAATCGTCTGCTGCTCTCAATTTACCTTAACCCATCTTCTCCCCATCGTTTGCTGTACATTTTCTCTACTCTAACCTTACAAAACTTTAGCATTTTACCCTTCCTTCTGTTTGTTTTCTCCATTTTCTCGCCTCATGTCTATAATGGTTAATGTTTTCTTCACTCATTTACTCGCCTCTGAGTAGGTGTATTGTCACGTATCTATAAGTTTCGTAGGCGTCGGCCTATGTTAAATAATAATAAATATAATGAATAAAATGTTTAGGCCCTTGTGTAGCTTACTTTAATTTGCCAGGCAGCAATACCTTTTTACCGCATAACTGTTAACAATCTAAACGAAAAATTCAGTTGATATGAAATTAACAAACCTTCTTCATTTCCTCTGAGTAAATTAGCCACATGCTGTTGTTCATTTTCTTCCATTACTTTGAGAAACGATTCATAGATTATGTCTGGACCTTTCTTTATCCAGTCGATCAACATACACAGTTTATCATGGTGAGCCTTTTCGGCTTCTAATCGAGACTCTTTTGCATCGTCTATCACGGCTTCTGCTCGGAGGCGTGCAACTATAAGAACGTTTACGTTGATGCATCTCAATAAGGTGGCGTGGTTCTTCTCTATACACTCAGCATGCGCCATCATTCAGCTCTTTGTCTGTGTCTGCAATAAATACGCACACGTCACGTGTCAATAATTAAATGATAATAATAATAATTATTATTTTCAATTTTAGTTTCAAACTGACAAACCGCAGCATGATCACAGGTCTAGTATGAACTGACGATAAGATATTGCAGGAGTCTAATATAACTGTCGGCTGCCATGCAAGTTATCATCGCAGTTGGCAATGTTGAACCTGAAGCTGAATCAGATATTAAAACGCTACCGCCTTGAGATTGAAGGAGTAGAAGGGTTTCCTCGGCTCTGCGCGTTAGTGTGTTATCCGTAACTCTATAGTCCATGCAATTTTAAGTTCAGAATGAGAACAATATTATTATATTGAGTTAGTGAGCTTTTCGTGAATTATAGAAGTCTTGTATATTAACTAAGTCAGTTAACTTCCGCATTTTGCAAGTTTACCGTTATAATAATTAATTGTTGGATCAAGTTGACTAAAATTAATGGTTTGTCCTATTTTGGAATTTAAGAATGTCATCGATCTACTATAGTGACCTACTTGTTGATGAATACAGTAGGGTTGACTATAAATCAAAATCATAACGGCAATTCCAAATGGCCAAAACTCGAGTTTATGGCTGAGTGTAGGGTATCAGAATTGCCACAAGCGCTTTATTATGTCAGATAGGTCCTCCCGAATAACACATTAAATCCGTTCCCGAGAATATTAGGCAGCGCCGTTTTGTGTAAAATCTTTATCTGTGTTATCGCGCTGTAAGCAAAATATGGCCGCCATCAACGCCGCGACCAGCAACTAGGCCTTGATTATATCGTATCGACCAGGCCTATTACATCCTTCTATAGGTTACCCACAATAAAACAGAAGACTCTGTTACCCTTAGACAATATGCGTATAATATGACCTGATGTTCATACCTAATATCGTGATCGACCTCAGATGACGTACAATAACACGAAAGATAGTAAGTCTGTGAATTACAATCCAAAGTATTCGACATCACTGTATTCTACATTCTGACAATTTGCACTGTAATCTCGTAGACCTGCGCCTACAGAGCTCTTAGCCAAACGGTAGGCTATTTGCGCATCAGCCTACACAACATCATTATGCAGTTTGTAAGGAAATATCGTCTAAATATAGAACATAAATTACCGTAGAGTCGAGGAACGAGTTGGTAATACCCACAGTCATATCTCTCGAATGCATTTGTTATTCGTTTCGCTTTCGACTATTGTAGGCTGCCGTTACACCTTCCACAGATATAATACGTATATATTTATATTAATAGACAATATATTTTCATATCTATGACACCTTCATATGCTATGGAATATTACACCCAGTGGTAGCAGCTAGGCTTAAGTAGGTTGATTTGGAATTGGGTTTATCAAACTCATTCAATGCAAGACCTCTAAGCTCATTGACTTAGAATATCGGAAGGAATAATTATTGTGTTCGAGATCTCCGGCGATGAAACAAGATAGATCGACTAGAAAGTCTTTGATGTCCTTCTACATGAAGTTTGCCTACAGACCAAGTGCCTTAACCGAGTCTTGCGTAGGACTACCATGGTCCATGGCTACTTCAATACCGCTTGCTTTAAAATTGGCTCTGTGATTATTTAACTGTATTTGGAATGAAAATAAGGGCCTTCATTAGGCCTGTATCTGCCCTGTCGATTCTGTGTCTTTATTGATTCCAAGGGCATTTTTTGACTTTTTATGGGATTACACTATACAAAAAACGACAGTTACACTAATGTCAACTACAAGTAGGCAAATCAGGCATCGTCACGTGTCAGTTGACTTCGTATAAACGAGTGTGAAACCTGAAAGCGCAATAGACATGAACTAACATTCTTACAACAATTATACACAGATCAACGCTATAACAAGAGATAACGAACCGAGTATTTACATGTAGGAGCGGAATATAATCTGTTTATATATAAGCACAATCTCTGCCCGGAAGCGCCTTCATTAAGCCTACAGGATCGCTGTCTTGGTGTGGCGGTCAGCTGGTCTTGTCCCAGACTGCCTGCATTGGGCCCTTGCACAAATGAAACTCAACGCCGTTTTATTTTCTGTGCTAGAGTCAGGAGTGCCTAAGAGTTGTTCCCTTGAGGACGAAAGTAAGACCTTGCAGCCCATTATATTTCATTTATGAATTGATGAATTCATGAATATTTTTTCATTAATTTATTACCGACATTTTATATCGCCCTGCTTCAAACATCTTCCTGCTCAGAAGTGCATACACATGCCTCGACGGCGCAATTGCAGTTGTACTGCAGAGCAATTGTGCGCGAAGTCACATGCAGTGACTCCCCGGACGAGGGTCGAACCCGCTCGATCAGCACACACTGAACGTTACGGGCTGACCACTCTAATTGATCAGCCACAATAGATAAATAGTGTGGTCACTTCTAAATCGTTTGTCTTTTACTCATATTCTGGTTTTCATATGACCTACGCGTGATCTCAGTGGCAGGATACATTTAGACCATGCAATGAGAGTATCGTCAAATGAACATGTATAATGTATGCATGCAGATAATGTAAAAGCTGCTACTCCTAGTCTACACATCTCAGAACCGAATCCACGAATTGCATAACACGAATAACTTGTAGCCTCGGATTCAAAGTTATCCAAATGGGACCTTGTCAATAACAATGGACGGCAGAGGATTGTCTTCTGAAAATCAATTTTTTGGAGTTTATTTTTATACTTTGGTCTATCTATAAGTTGTCCGCAAAGTAGACTGGCTGGACATTTAATTGGTAAGGCCCTATGACCGGGGGGTGCTTAATCATAATGGATCTTGGCAGCGTGAGCTATAAAAGAAGCTTGCGTAGGCCTATACATAGACGCTTTGATATCAGTTAGCATATGCGTTGTAGTTCAAAGAGCATGTTGAGCATGTTGCACTTAACAACAACACTTAATGTCAGCAGAAGACTGTTTTGATGCTGATTTTCAACCATTGCAGTGCTGCTGTCATCTTCTTGGGATAACACAATCTCAAACGTAAGCGGAATCGCTGGACCCTCGACTTCAGGATGTGCAATCTGTTGGTACAAGGAACAATAGTCCTTGCATTTCACAAGCGAAATGGCGATTTCATACTCCCTCCATGGTTATGCTTCAATGTATGCACGAGCTAGATAGTTTGGTACACTTCATCCAGCGAATCGGAAGTCTAGCCAATTAAATCGTTTAACTGTAAGCTTTTTCAATGCAAGTTATTCAAATTCGAGGCAGTCCAGTGAAATTATATACAGGGTGGGCCATCAAAAAGTAACTCCCTCAGGTCTTTTGCTAATATTTCCGCCAAAAGTAGAGATTAGTAAATGAAACGTCACATGTGTTAAACTAATTCATATCTACATATAACTGCAAAATTTGACTAAAATATTTCACACAGAACAATAATTATATCACTTTTAGTGAGTGCAACCACTGATTTTTGGTAGTTCGAAAACATTTTACGCAGCAAAAGTAACAAAACCGATTTTTATGAAGTCACATCTCAAGTAATTGTTATAAAACAAACAACATATTGTTTCACAGCCTGTGACTACCACCAGTAGCCACACATATTCTGAGTTTATTTGGCAAGTTTTGTTGACTTGGTTTTGGGGCCATTGCATCGGAGATAAATTGCTCAGGGACACAATGAAAAGCAAAGTTCAGATCTTCTTTGCCAAATCTTCTAACAGACGTGCGGCTGAAATTCGCTGAGTACTGAGATGATTTCTGTTGTTGCTATTCTGTTAGCAAATAAGTTCGTCAGCACGCTCAATATTTGTTCGGGTGCCGATAGATTTCAGCTTTCCACTGCCCTTAAGACGTTCTACCGCCCACCCCTACCATCAATGCGTCCGCATTTTTTTATAAGTGCTCAGCTCCAGTGATTTCAGAGTGAGCTTTGATTACAGCTTTGGCTCCAAGATCATACTCATGATTCATGAAGTGTCTGTATACGCATTTTATCTGTAATGGACACCTTGCCCATGTTTATTTTGTTACAAAGGCTATCATAAAATGATTAATCACAAAACATTTGTATTCACCAATTACATCGCCTGCTTGCTTGATGACGTCAAAATGACTTCCATGTGCGATAATTTTCAATTTCGTTTCTCAATGATAATAATTATGAAATGTGATTTATTACAGCTACTTGAAATATGACTTCCTAAATTCACTTTCTATATTTTTTGCGGCGTTAAATGTTTTTTGACCATCAAAAATCAGTGGTTGCACTCATTAAAAGTGATATAACTTTTGGGCTGTTTGAAGTATTTTAGTGAATTTTGGCGGTTATATGCAAGTATAAATTGGTTTTCAGCTATAAAATTTCATTTAATATTTCCTACTCTTGGCCGAAATATTAGCACAAATCGGTATGGGGTTATTTTTTGCCCCACCCTGTAATGCAATTGATAAAATAAATTAAGAATTAGTATTATATTTCATTTAACTTCTTATAGCCAAAAGTTCGTTACAAGTATGCCCGCAAAATAAATTTCATTGTTTTATTTTAATTACTTTAAATTATAAATCAAAATTCGTCCCTCGCTCTCTTTGTTGTCGCCCACAAACAGTCGATCAGTTGGTTCATCCAGGAGAATCCATCCTGGATCTCGTAATCCGTGTTTTTCCACTGAGAGAATTTCTCTCTTAAATTCCAAATCGGAATCCAATAACAAAACTCGATGATTATGTCTATCAACGACCATCACGAATCCATTTCCATCGACGGACAAATGGAAAGGAAGACTCATTTGTCCGATGGTAGATCCAGATTTTCCACCAAATGACTTCTCAACGTTTCCATTTGAATCCACCAAACACACTCTATGCAGATCACCTTGTTCATAACCATGACTGACCATGAAATGACCGTTGGTCAGCTTTATTACGTGCCATGGAGAACGAATACCTGCGTATGATGATAGACTTATTACCCGTTTCAATTGTCCGTCTGGTGAATATTCAATTAGCTTATTTTTACGATAGACAGTAAAAATAATATTCGATTCATCTGTGACAGAGAGACGACCATATTCGTTTTCTGCTGACCATTTCTTGATTAGTTTCCCATTTGGCTCAACTCTCAGAATTTCACTCGATTGGCATAAGAAGCTCTTGGGATCAAAGATGTAGAGACATCCATTTATGCTGCAAGAAGTCATATCTCTTGGATCAGTTAATTCCATCAATTTCCATCGACGACTGAAACTGAATTTCATAGAATCGTAAACTTCAACTTCAGAATTCTCCCAACTTGCAACAAATAATTCTTTGTCTAAGATCGTCATTCCAGCGATTGATTTCGCTTTCTTATCTACGGCTTCGCCGATATTAATCGCGTGAATCAAGGTTGGATCCGATTTGTATTTCACTGGAAGTTCAGCTGAAATTTAAAAAAAATTGAAACCGTAACACAACAATTATTTTTTCACATTTGTGAATATTCAGAGAGCAGGGTGTTGGGAGTAATGATTAACAAACATTTAACAAACATTTATTTCAAAACAAACACAGTGGAAGGAAGTAACACAGACAAAGACATCAAAAGAAAAAGTCTAAGAAACAGGTGTGAGAAGCAGAGATGGTTATTTGTTTAACCGTTCTCCACTTCAATGTACCCGATGAAGCTGACAAAGAAGTCTTCAACTCTGATTGCCCAACGGTGGTGATGATGATGAAGATGATGATGACAAAGAAATCCGTATTTCAAGTGATCATATCCCGATATTAGTGCACGAACGCATACTTTCGAGTTTGTTGAGCCGCATTATTATACTTTTGATATTATTGCTATGATATTGTGCCTTGGACCATATACTTGAACATTTAGGAACGATAAATGAAGTCAAACTGAGTAAATGGCTCTTTGCTATGAAATTCCAAAGCAACATATTAAACATGAATGTAAATAGTGTAAAAGTACCACATGCAAGTTTCTTGGAAGTGGCGCTTTTAAATCTAAGACTGCAACTGCAACAAATCATGGGTACCAGTAGTCATTGTTGAAGCAGACCGTGACTCACATCAGTTTAATGAAATAAGATACTACGATCTCTCAATTATATGCCTTCTTCTTACTGCGAAATATCATTTTTTAAGTAGACCCCTATGACAACATTCTCATGATTTAAAAGTTTTCTGATAGCCGAGTGTTTCGTATTTTTTTCAAGAGGCATGCCATCACCCCAACCACGTGTTGGTATCTAAGTTAAAAATAAAACGTTTCATTGTATTTAATTCGCGTAAGCAGCGTAAGCAATTAAAAAAAAGTCAAGCATGCTTCGTCTATTTCAGAAAGTCATAATAGACAAATAACAGTGCAACGATCGATAATTTAAACCTGTACCTATTTGTCGTTTGTGCTCTTTTATTTTGCTTTCTTGTTTTTTCACCTCTTGGTCCAATAATTTCTCTCTCACATCGACACTTTCTTTTACGATGCCTATGAACAGTAAAACGCAAAATAAAATCTATTTGATCATTTTGAATAGATTTTTCATATCCAAAGCAGTGTGATGATTCTCGTCAAAATCGGTCACTAATCTTAACATTTATTAACTTACAAAACCCAAATTATGCATATCACACACCTCTGACACGTTCAACAGCGTGCTAAGCCAGCTGAGAAGTAGGCGACACCAGACCTGTTTGCATATCAGCGCTGCAGCAGCAATCAGGGCTACCCGCACCATGCAACGGCCAATGGGGGGAGGGAGGGCAGTGGGGACTCTTGCAGACTAGATCAGTTCTCAAATCACCTCGGCCTCAATCAGGCTCAATGGCAAAAACGATCATTTTCACCAGTGAGCAGTTGCCTGAATCCGAAAGGAGAAATATCGGCGGATTTACCTAAAACCGGCAGAATTTTTCCAAAAATCGATATGCACGATGTATTGCACTGTTTTCCATTCTAATAGCGCATTTCATTCAAGACTGCGTCCTTGGTGTGGCGATGTCTCTCAAGCTCCTCATCATCTTTACTGCTGGACTGCAGCTGCTGTCCTGTTTTCTCCGGCAATGGGCGTCGGGCGTTCGTCCGCTCCTCGGTCCGTGATCTACTCGCCCGTTCAGCCACAATGCAGCTCAAGAATTCAAATTGGAATTGGGGACATCGTTGTTAGGGAAAATGCATCAAATGACTACTCATCCAACGTCGCATTCTTATATAGCAAAGCCTTCAGCTTCGTGCGCTTCACGTGTGGTCACCGCATCGACATTGATATGATTACTCTGTGTTTCAGTCTCAAGTGAATCAATTTGGGGGTCTCTTGTCCCCAAAAACATCCATGTTTCACATTTCTGCATTAACAGCTGTACTGCTGTAGCTTATTGTACATTCTCTTATGGCTTTTGTTCAGGAGGCAGGACCTACTTTCGCATTTGATTAGTTTTCACTGTTCTAAAGTAGGCCTACTACTGCATTCGTACTTACACCAGCATTCGCTTAGAAAGTATGCCTATTTTGTTATTATTAGAAAGTTGCGTGAGCAGTGCATTTGAGTGGTAGGCTACAATCATGAAAGACAATGTCATATTGCATCTCGAAATATAGATGCATCTGTTACAGAAATATATACCATTGTGACAGCGCATAAGTTATAATTATGTTCATGTTCTGTTAGTATATTTGCACTTACAATCAATTGATTCCTGTTGCTTTTCTTTGCTCCTTTTAGACTGATGTTGTTCTAGAGATTACTCTTCTTTAGAATTACCTGGTATTTTAAGCGGTTCACGTAGCTTAGGTGGTCCAGGTGGTCTTCCTGTAGGTACCGCGAGCAACTTTGCGAATGGATCGATGTATCGAGGCTCTACATTCTGTTTTGAACCTTCTGGTACTTTATTCTTTACCTTTATTGTTTCCAATGCTTCTAAGAATAAGTCTCCTGAAATGCAGATCCGTTTAAATTATGCATCAGATGTATCATTCTATAGACGCGATATTGGCTCGGACTTAATAATAATGAATTCTCGCTTGATGATTGTTAAATTTGCACAAAATGAACTCATGTGCAGCAACAGCACTGGATTTCGATCCCTGCACTAGTCTTGCTCTTTGCGGAAACATAAGGTTTATACATAGCTTCACATAATTATGATCCACATGTAGGTTTAAACGCTGTATGCTAATTAAAAGGTATACATCATCCTGGGTTTTTGACAAAATATTTCAGGTCATATTCATTAAACAGAATGTGGAATTATTTTCATATGACCCAGGCTTTAATAGGAAACTACTCAACCTGAAATAAAAGCAGTAATTAATTGTGTCTATTTTATTCTGAAATTTGATAACGTTCAAATGCTGAATTCAAACGGAATTCGAGCTAATATTCTGCATAGATTGTATATAGGCCGGTAGCTTCGACTTTGTATGCTCAAATAAAATCCAAAGAATTCGTTGAGTTACCTCCAACATTTTCATAAATGTTTTCGATTACTTCATCCGCTTGCGCTGACGGAAGCAGTTCATATGTGTATTCTGGAAAGATTAATATTACGAAATAACATTTTATTTAACAGATGTATCAACAACTAGAATTAATTATGGCATAAAATAGAGCTCAAGGTAATAATTATTGCACAGGCTCTTAAGTTTGGCTTCCTGTTGTCTATCGCATAATTTCCAGTGTCCATGAATACACTGACTCTCTTAACTTTCAAGTAGTGATTTATAGTTTCGACGGTGACTGATCGGTTAGAGCGGTCGGCTCGTTAAACTCAGTGTGCGCTAAGTGAGCAGTTTCGACCCTCGTCCGAGGCGTCACTGTGTAGGGACCTTGAGCAAGTACTTTGCGCGATTCTTCTGCAGTAACACTGCAATTGCGCCGCCGAGGCGTGTCTGTGCACTTCTGAGCAAAAGATGTTGGAAGAAGGGCGATATCAAATTTCATAAAAAATAAATTTAAAAAGTCGTATACCTATAAAGTCACGTAATTTTCTTCTTCTATTTGCATCTTCGTCCGTAGATGAACGCAGATCCAGTTCATCAGGTCTTCGGTAGGGTTGATCTAAAGCCATTCCATAAAAAAAATTTATATCATTCGCAAGTCGCAATTTTTCTTCAAATATTAAATAAATGGCTAGCTTATTTATAAGAAAACAAGACAACATGGAAGTCTAGCTAATAAGATAGTGGACTGCTGGTCAAAATAATTACAGCATTCTTGCCAGAAGTTTCGCTGAAAATAATTCAGCAGTTTTTGATAAAACCTACGTTATTGTTTAGAAATGATGTGTGGCATGTTATATATCGTCTGTTTACTGCAAATTGCTTTATGTTCCGGACACAACAATTCGATTTGACCAAAAATATTTAAGTAATTTAACAACCGGCAGAGTAAATTATTTGCAGATTGAGAATCTGTCTGAAGCTAACTCGTACTTTTCGTTAGGAATGGTTCTTCATCGGTTTGTGTGGCAGCATCGCAAATGTATATTTTGTCTAAACGTTTTGAACTGAAAGGTCTTTCTCTCGTCCAACCTATGAGCAAATACAGACATTGAAAGAAAACTACAAATAAATAAACTATCACCGACGTTGAAAATGCAACTTTTGCAGATATGCAGGAGAGTACAGAACGGGAACCTGGTTAAAAGTGGTTACAGATGCACAGGCTCAAGAGAATAGCAAGAATTTGTAGACAAATTGTGAAAAATAGGCAAAATTACCGGTTGTAGTTATCCCAGCCCATCTAAAATAATAGAAGGGAGAAGACATAAAAATATGTCGGTCGCTATAGTAATGTTTAAGTGTTTATAGCGTCAAGGTTAATGTAACTTAATGTTTTTTTATATTTCAGAGATTAAATATAAAGAGCACAAAATGCGTAGCTCCAAGGTACAAACAGACATATTATACGAATTACGGAAGCATAGGCCAATGCAAATAGGCCTAAAAAGCGATAGTTAATGCTCAATAAACACTCGTGTTTCGTTTGCGGTTGGGTGGTTGCCCTCCTCAACAGGCAGCATACCACTACAATAATTATAACTATATCGCTACAAAAGCTAAAGAATGGAATTAACACAACTGCAGTTATGAGTGGCGTTGCTGCAAGGATTGCTTAAAGTAGACCTGGATACGGTGGTGCAGCAGAGACATCCTCTGTGCGTGAATACAAGGCATCATCATCACGTTCTTTAACACGGGAATGAATTTTTGGAAGGCCTGAAACAAGAGAACAATCACACCCATAATTAACACAATAATTTATTATTTGCAACATTAAGTTACAGTTAGCGTAAGCAAGATTTATTCGAAACAATGAATAATTAATAAGTGAGCTCAAAGGAACCAGAGCCAATCAAAATATGTTCAATTTCAATATTGCTCATAAGCTAAAAGTACCCACCCGCGAGCGATTACGGTCAAGCCATTGAGTCTTCTGGACTTCGGATGTTTTGAGCTGCAAAATTTCTTACGACCTTTATGATGCTTTGTGTATTATAATTACGCACCACATAGGTAACGAGGTTATATTTAAGACATACTTGTATATGATTTGTAGTATATATAAGTAAACGTCTCTTAATGATGTACTGACCTTCACATCGACTTTCCTCAACCAATGGTGTTGAAAGGCTTTCAGATGGCCTCTCGGTGATTGTTAGCTTTTACCGTAGATCTCCGCTCAATGCAACGTCACCAGGATTTTTATTGGGTATCGCAGATCTTATTTAATGTGGCGTTATTTTATACCGACTGCTGTGGTCAGGCAGTCTAGACTGGTCAGCCGATCCTGATCCTGGGGCAGGCTGATCCCAAAAACACTATACCACTGTGGATTCGGCGAGCTACTAGTCGTCACCTCTAGAGCCAACTGAATCGCTACGCTATTATAAAAATACACGTCCTCAAACCAACATCTACCATCATAAGTGCCCCAGCCATGAACACCTATGATTCCGCATAAAATCTAAGCGTAAGGCAACCGTGTGGAGGTGAATCTATTTATAACATGGCACTATGTTGACCCTATGATAATACTAAGCATATCAAACATAAGATGCAAAACTGGTAAAGATGGGCCCATGTAAATGCTAGGCCTATCGTTATTTCACTTTCAACCACAGTTAGGCCTGATAACTAAAGTCGCACACAAATCCTGTGTAAGTCTCTCCAGCTGTACACTCTTCGTGTCACCAACCTTTACCATTCTTGTATTCTTTCCATTTCTTCAAGCAGCACCTTCATCAAAGCGTTCATTACACATTAGACATTTTTTTCTCGCAATCGCGGTCAAAATTGTGCTTATTTTTGGTTGTCTTTTTCGGTTGTGGGTCCAGAACACCGCTTCTTGTTTTCACCACTTGGTTTATCTTGTCTGCATGTATAAGTTTCTTTGTCTGCACGACGCACGTAGGTCTAAGTTTCTTGTACTCTCTAGCTCTTTTATTTTGTGTTTTGCCACAGCATCTTGTAACCCTCTATGCTTCCTATACGTTTAAGACGCCCATGGGCTTCCTGTGATTTCCGCATTTTTCTTAATTGACTCCTATTTATTTAAATAGGACAATGTTTACGAGTTTGGTAAAACCATTAAAACAGCTAAAAGTGAACACAAACCAGACCTTCAAATGCGCGCCTGGACAGTCCATGGGGTTAAAAAGAAAATGAAGGCGATTACATATATGTGCACATATATGTAAAAGTAGTCAAAATCGAATAAAACTGGATAACCGCGTCAATATCTCGAATATCGAAACGATACTGCTATGGATAAATTGCAAGGTGTCGCCACATCTCAATACACAGCTAAAATATGATTCTAAGTCATTCTAGCGATTTCAAGGGATGGGCGACCTAATCGCCCTGGGCATTAAGATGCCCAGAGCACTCTCCCCTAACTAGTCAATAATAAATTTGGCATTGACGCATTGAAACTTTTATTTGCTTAATCTCTCGCGTACCATTTAGCGACACCTGGTGTACTAGCAGTGGTACTAGTGCCATACTTTGATAACCGTTGTTTCAAAAGACAGCTGATAACAGATATACAGTAAAAACCAAAATGTTCGACATTAGCTCAGCGGTATTATACTCTTGAGTGTCGTGAGAATTGACAGCTCTATGTTAATGTGGATTATACTGTGATAAGCTTTTGTGCATGGACTGGAGGAAGGTAAAATAGACACCCGACTGGTGGATTTATATCCCTGCGGGAAAAGAAAGACAATTACCCCAAGAAGGTTCATCTTCGATAATCTGAAAAGTCTTACAGATACAGTGGTACAAGACTGGAGATGGACAGAGACAATGGTTTGAAAACTTTCTTACTTCCCATACTTGGAAGCTTCAGTGGATGCTTTTCTTTTCTTTCCTTAGGATGTGTCGTACTGTCTTTTGTTAAATCAGACGGGTCTTCTAACTCTATAATACAATACAATGCAATACAATAAGATACATTTGACATCATAACTCCCATAGCTGAGCGCGTGAAAACCTACAATTGTTTGGTTAATACAGACAATGGCGATCCCAACAATATTCTTCCTATGATATAATCTAATTATCATGAGCCATATATTAAATATTAAATGATTAGTAAGCAATAATAATAAATAATCACCGCAGTCAGCGTACCCACTCAGCAATCAACCAACTTTCCGATTAGGTTTTTAAAAAAAACTGGTTCACTCGAAGAACTGAAAGTTTGCATAAACCATAGCTGTAATTAGATCATCTAAAATTTCACATCCTGAGAAACACATCGCCATAAATAATCATAACTTTAATAAGCACAATGAGGTTTAGAGTGTTTCTCATGATCAATAGTTCCAAACTATTATTAGTAATAATAATTAAGATAATAATCCTACACAATGATAAGTCACACCACACCCACCACACCTGAGCCATTAAACTACTCTAACCTTGCCAATCGGTAACACCGCTATTTCGCAAGTTATCCGAAAGACTTCGATACCAGGAGATACTCTAATTACTGTGCCTGGCAACGAATGAACTCGCTTTCTATACTCGGCAATGGACAGCATGCTAACCAAAAGATGCTGTAGTTTACGATGCTTTACAATACTATTCTATAATACTCAGTTACACTAAACAATGCGCTATTCTGCAATATGAGGATGAACTGACCGATACTACAATTTACTATACTATACCATCCCATACTATGCGATGCTGTGTTTTGGTAAATTCTATTTTAAAACGTTATACTAGGCTACTCTTCAGTACGATAAAATTAAGTCACGGGAACCAGTTTATTCATAAGGCTGAAGCAAAATTAATCGATCGGCAGGTAGGATCGAATCGGTTCTAGGCCAAGATCCAAAGGTTGAGGCATTACACAAAAGGTTTGAATAAAAGAAATATCACAGGCATGGGTAGCATTTGTGATGAATTATGCCTTCAATTCGTTCAAGAGGATTTGCTGCCATGACTTTGTTTTTTCATTCGGCAGAACTTCTTCTGTACCAAATCTCCGTAACATATCGTAATCGTAATCTTCAAACTTCTAAGGCGCTGCTTGAAAGCCAAGCGCAGGGCACTAGTTTATCTGCATCAGATCAGAAGTTTTCCAAAGGATTGTCCGTGGGAGGTCAGAGTTCTGGTTTTCAGGAGGTCAGCGGAGACAGAGTTGCTGTTTTGGTCAAGAGTTGACAGATGGAGTATAAAGTAAGGAATCTGGGGTGCAGTTCTTGAAAAGGTGAGACTTACTTGTAAGCTTAGAATGGATATCCAGTGGGGTGATAGATAGGGGAGCTTGAAACAGATGACTTTGGACGAGAGGCAGTGATGGCGAAGGATGGTGTATGAGACAATCGTCTTGCAAGCGCTTTCCATTGAATTTGCGCTGTGTTGTATTCAGTTATGTGCATTAAATATTCTCAAACTGTCAGTAGATACAATAATTGTTCAGAGAAGTCAAACTGTGTGTTGTGCCTTTGTGAAGTAAGGCGCTCTATTAATTGTCTTCATACGCACATACAATAATATATATATACGCATCTACTTACATAAGCGCATACATGATGCTGTTTACGGAATTGCTCTCGGCGTCCTAATGATATTATTTGGCACTCTTACTAACCAAAGTACTCTGCAGCTCTTTTGAACTCTTCCAGTGACCAGGTCAGCGTGACCCTCAGAGCGTCTACAATCGAAAGCATTTTATTGAAGACTCTCCCGATGATTCCCTTCAATCTGTCCGTCTTCAGTTGATCAACAAGTAGCATCAGACTAGCGTGCGTTGTGCACTGGATGTAGATAACGATGCTCTGTCCCTTCCTGGCGGCGATTAGTCCTAGCTTGGTCAGATCCAGCAACCGAGTGGCTTCTTCCAAAGAACGATTTTCCAGAACTTTCGTTAACTGGGAAATGATTTCGGTTTCCAGTTCGTCTACGTTTCCAACAGCGTCTTCAAGGTTAGCGTGAACTCGAACAACGACTACATAAGGAATACATAAGGAATGGAGGATTATTTCAATTGCCATTTATTTGCTATTTATATGCAAAATGGGAAATACATTTGTGCCTAAACAAACAAAGACAGCATTTGAAACTTGAGTACTCCACAGGACGCAAAGGATGAATATTAGACACCAAAATAGATATTAAGAACTTCACACAATGAGTTGCATCGTGTGCATGTTATCAACTGCAATTGCTAAACCCGCTGGGTCAGAAAATATGACATACGGTCTCGGTCAGCTGTAAACGTAGCCTAAGCCTATTCATTGGTGTTGAGGTTAAGACAATTGACCCTGCCACGATCATAAAACTCATTTCGATCGACATTAACACATCTGACAGCGTTTTTTCATCGTGTTAGTAAATTACTGAGTGTTCATTAACACAGCGTCGTATGACGTGTAGGTGTGATAATTATTTGCTCATTGTTATTTTACTTACAGAACGGTGAGTAATTTATTATACGTTCAGAATCGTTTTCTTAATTGCTCGCAAAAACTCTTCTTTATTCACTCATTCAGTTGGTCACTCAGTACATCAGTAAATCACAATAATTCAATCATCCAAAATGTGATTAAATCTCCGGCTTCATATTATCTTGAATATAACTTACCTCCTCCTTCTGAAAGTAGTTCGGCAATATGTTTTTGATTGGATTTGTTTAAACATGCCAATGTTATTTTGTATTGTCGAAGGCTGAATTTTGTCATCATATCCAACAGTGCCTCGTTTTTCTCAGTATCAGTCGGCTTCGAGAGGATGAATTGCTTTTGACGATTATTTATGACATTCTCAGAATATAATCTGATGCAAAGATCGCTCGTATCGAGAAGGTCCACTAAACTCTCGCGATTTATTTCCAATAGTCTGATGTCAGATTCGCTAAGTGGCCAATCGTCACCAAATAAAGATCCTTGCTCTACACGAACAATAAATAGTTACCTTCAATGATACCAATATAATACAGTCGCTAAGACTCAATATTGCAACACACCAAAAATAGGATTTAACCATTAATTGAACTATTACAGAATAATAATTGTATACAGAGTTAGTTGTTCGTCACCGCGTTGCTTTCAACAGGTAACTCTAAGTTGCCCTCACAAAATTTAGTAACGTCGACATGACGGTAGCGGAATATCAAGTCTAATAATAACTAACATTTTATATTAGACCTACATGTACCTGTTGACGCGCGTCTTATTTTCTAATAGCAGTTAGTTTCTTAATAAATGTAAACTTCGCAGTGACTGTGAGTGACATGACGGATTACTTTTATAAAACAGCGCTGATGGAAATACATTGCGTCGTTTGAAACTTATGTATATGTCAACTGATAGCGCTATGCTCATTAAAGGTATTACAAAGCAGATGTGATTAGGTTTCGTTGCATTGAGAGTGAGTCAATTTGCAAGAAACCAATTAACTAAAAACATGTTCCCATTTAGGGATAGTAGCAGTTGCTCATAGGAAGGGCTAGATGCAGCAATACAAGTTATCGTCAGCAAACAATGAATATTTGACAGTGGGTGAGACATTAAACAAGTCATTAATGAATAACAAAAAGAGGAATGGTAACATGGAATTTAGGAGTTCACTCGTTTCTACAGAACTCTACATTGTCTGCATTTCATAAGTGTGTGTTACACTCAATGAATGAAGTATTTACCGGTTCAGTGCCTATAGTCGAAGGTTCGATAGTCCGAAGATTGCGTGGTGTCTTGTCGTTAGGTGATAAGATTGCGGTTTTAAAGGTAGCTTAATTAATTGAAAGAATGTGTTTGGTTAGAAGCTGGATTGCACCATTCTTTACCTTCATTCAGCTTCCATTTTGGGCACGATTTCTTTTCATATCCTAGTTTTACACATTCTATTCATCAATTAATCCACTTTCTAGTTAAATTAATGTCGGAGTATATAGAAGCTTTGGACTATCGATTCATCGAATTTTCTAGCGGACACTTTATTTACCTCCATCGGTGTTTAAATAGTTGACCAAATGAGTCTGTCCACTGTCCATGAGATTTGAAATCAATTCAATTGTCTTTTTTTTCTTCAGTATAAAGTCAAGAAGAATTCTGTTCTTGTCTTCGGTAATGTTGTCTTTCAATTTAATCCTGTGCACGTCTTCTCTCGTCAGAATACTACTGCCCAGTAATTTATCTAACAGACCGAATTCCGGATCAATTCGATCCACCAGGAACTCTCTGTACTTCTCTAATCTCTCCTCCATTTGTCTTATATCTCTTCGACAACGAGGGTTTTGGTTGCAATAACGCAATGCATGTGTTCACGGTGATCCATTAGGAAGAGAGCCTGTAAACTCAGAGAATCATGACTTACGAGCTAACGTCCTAATCGTTGAGCATAAATAGCAAATGACTGTCTCTTCTAGTGTCGCAGCAGATAAAACCAATTATCAGTTTGGCAAGTTCAGGCAAAGTCCTTTAAATCTGGTTTTCAATCAAGTTCACGGATGATTGCTAGGATGAGTGTTATCTAGGCCAGATTAAAACAATTGATGTTGGCAAATGTCAATTATGAGTTACAGTAATTGACTTTGTATAAACGACGTATAGAACCTTAAAGTACAATAGACTGACGTTCTCACAACAACTGGAATAGGAACAACGCTACAACACTGATAACAAACCGAGTAACAATGCATGACTATTATGATGGATTGTTATAATGTCTGGTGACCTGGGCTTGAGATCAAGCATTCTATTTTGACTGCACCAGCAGTGTTAAAGATAATGTGGGGAACTTGCTATAAGGGATGCAGGGATTCAAGATAATAGGTATGAGCTAACTTGGTATTGCAGCGCTTAGCGTTGACTTGGACATACTGGTGTTACTGTTATTTTATTTATAGGAAGACAAAGTATGGGAAATGATTTAGCACGACAGAGGATAGTAAGTATCTCATAGATTTCTGATAAAAAGTGCATAGTCGTTCAGCTGTTGAGTTTTAAAAATTACATGTTGTCAATATCTACGTCATTTCAAAACCGTATGTGCCTTAGCACAAATCACTTGTAGCTTCAGATTTGCCATTTCCCAAATAGATCCAATCACTGACACTGGACAACAAGGGATTATTTCTTAAAATGTGTGGGTATCCCAATTGGATATGATTGGGTTGATCACGAAAAGGGTCTTAGATGTTTCCTAACAGTCTTTTGGAATCACCTATTTATGGAGTTTCTCCGTTGCAGTTTAATCTCACATTTCAGTATACAACTTTCAATTATATGGCACCTTACTAAAACACAGTCTTACTTAAAGGACGCGTAACACAAACACCTAGTCTATGTGTCATTTTTTATAATGCAGAGCCCTTTGTGACAGCGGCAGACTTTTGCCATACAACTAGTAGAGTCATCGATGGCAGGCTGGCGCACACACTAGTCCAAGAGCATTAGACAAAAATGTGAAGGAAAGTGGAAATGCCTGACAGCAAACTGAATTTTTAAGTATAGCTCCAAAGCTATAGCATGTCTGGTCAATGGTCATGCTCAGGCATGCTCAGTCAAGATGAGTGTTGGCAGGGTAAGCCATTAAAGAAGCACGTATACACAGATACTTTGGCACAAGTGTGTATTTCCAACGGGCATAGATGGAATGTTGTATACTTAACAACAACATTATTTTAAAATCTATTGAATACTGCATTGGTACTGATTTCAAATCATTGATGAACATTCCTAATTTGATAACTCAATGTCAGCTTAATGATCTGGTCATAAGCCTATTTTTTAAGTCAAGTGGAATTGCTGGACACCCAACTTCAGAATTATGGAATCTACTGGCACAAGAAAATTCCTCTGTCTTTTATTTCAGTGATTTCTTGAATGTGAAGCTACTTCACGAGAATATACGAGTACAGTAGTTTCGATGATTGAGAGTTTCAATTACATCAGCAACGACGAATGGTGATCTGCTTTAATCTGCTCAAACGAAAACCGTTACCGACTGTAGGCATTAGACATAGTCAAAGTCTTACATCGTCGCCTGATGTACTATAGCAGACCACTGGGCTGTGCTACAACTGTGACTCACTCTCTCTGTCTCAGTCTGACTGCTACTTGATTCTGACTGACTTCTAGATCTGCTAACTCCAGACTATCTTGCCTTACCTTAGAATAGCAGAAGTGGTCGCATTAATTAGCATTACATTAAAATACATATTAAACAATTGCATCATATTTAAAATGCTGTGATGGTTGACATCCCTATCTGCGCAATTGCGAGGGACCTGAGAATGCTTTTGCGACACTCTTTTCCTCCAATTCCAGAGTCCTACAATCTTCCCTCGATACCCAAATCCATTATTAACCAACTGGAATTCAGCTCTAACGTAATCATACACTATTATGTCTCATCATATCTGTGTTCTATACATGTATTTAATATACAGTTTTCTACTCTGTGATAGTATTACGTTGTTTTGCATTTCGCAAGCGTCATGGTGATATCATACAATGAAAGGCCCCTACAATGGAAAGGCCCCTACTCACTTTATGTATTCAAGAGAAGATCAGTTTGGTCAAGTTTATCTAACCGGTCGGCAGTCTAGGTAATCACAAAAAAATATTATTTAAATATTATTAAAATTAACACATGACAGTATATGAAAAGAGTAATAAAATTACCTCGTTAAAATTACCAGAATTGCCAAACAAACATGTACTAGTTGTTCATTCGCAAGGCAATAGTTATTGGCCAAGCTGACAACACTTGGTTGTTCCGTTGGACTTTGGAGACAAGCCTCGGATAAGTGGAATGCATCGATTGTATCATTTAATTGCAAACATATTCGATGCAAATTATGAGTTAATCAAATTGCGCAATTCAATTACTGGAATGGAACGAAAATGATATTTTTATATTTCGCTTGGTTATTTTAAATCAAAAGTAAATTTTCAACAGAAGTTTGTAGTTTGATGCATACGTGCAAAATAAGCTTCAATGGTCAATTTTAATTATTTCAAATGAAAAATTAAAATCTTTATCTCGTTTCCTTCGTTGTCAGCCACAAACAGTCGACTATTTGGTTCATCCAGGAGAATCCTTGCTGGATGTCGCAATCCGTGTTTTCCCTCTGAGAGAATTTCTCTCTGAAATTCCATTTCTGGATCCAATAACAAAACTCGATGGTTCATGAGATCAGCGACCATCACGAATCCTTTTACATCGACGGACAAATAGATAGGGAGATTCATTTGTCCGATGGTAGATCCAGATTTTCCACCAAATGACTTCATAACGTTTCCATTTGGATCGACCATACACACTCTATGCCGATCACCAGGTTCATAGCCATGACTGACCACGAAATAGCCATTGGTCAGTTTTATTGCATGCCATGGAGAGCGAATGCTTGTGTATAATGATAGATTTATTTCCCGTATCAATTGTCCGTCTGGCGAATATTCAATTATCTTATTTTTACAATAAGCAGTAAAAATGACATTCGATTCATCTGTGACAGACAGACGGCCACAATCGCCTCCTGTTGACCATTTCTTAATTAGTATCCCGTCTGGATCAACTCTCAGGATTTCACTCGACTGGCGTAAAAAGCTCTTAGGATCAAATATGTAGAGACATTTATTTCTGTTGCAGGATCCTATGTCTCTTGCATGAATTAATTCCATCAACTTCCATCGACGACTGAAACTGAATTTAATAGAATCGTAAACTTCAACTTCGAAACTCCTCCAAGTCACAACAAACAATTCTGTGTCTAGGATCGTCAATCCAGTGATCGCTTTATTCTTCATTTTTGCGGCTTCAAATCTGATCGCGTGAATTATGATTGGATCCGATTTGTATTTCGCTTGAAGTTCACCTGAAAGTCATTAGAAACTAGAGCTAGCGTTCTAATTCCCAATACCATATTAATTGTGTTACGTCCTTGAAAATTCCGAGAATAAACAGAGGGCAAGAAAGTGACACAAATAAAGTCGTAAACAGAAAGAGATTAAGACTGAAGACGGTGAAGCAGCCACACAGAGAGTGGCTATAAGTACAAAGAAGTTCAATTTGTCTCCTATCGTATTGTATCTGACAATTTATAATGTACTTCGTACAGTTGGCCTACTAACCACTGAGCGTGACAACACCGATGAAACAAGACAGTCTTCAGCTAAGCTGGCAGGACAACGACTTAAAGCAGAACCTGCTATTGATTGTGGGAGATAATAGCGGACACTTAACTCCATATAGAATCATCCACGATGGGAAATGCATGATGTTTGATCTGACGGACGACTAGGAGACCAAGACCAAGTTCAGAAGAACGGAGAGGGAGGATAACAGAGCGCAGACAGAGGTTTGCACTTTGAATCGCAAAGGTATCTTGGACAGATCTGGTTAAGTTCTTAGGACTTAGAGCAGTATCTTGTATTGGAAATGAAAGGCAGCAAGAGGCCAGTGAAAACATCAATCACGTAGGTAGAGACATGCAAGAAGCGATATAATAGAAATTTACTGTCCGCTAGACGTGCAGAAAAAAACTGCAGACGCCACACTTCCGAATATCAGTTGCAGCTTACTGCGTAGTTCCAATGCTGGACATTCCTTCTGGAACAGTTTTCCACTGTATGCAAGTACTACTGCATTTATAAATCATTTTGCAAGGATACCTGTTTCGTACTAGCCATGATTGCAGGGCTTAAATGCTATTATCAAATATACGTTAACAGTTCATGTTGCAGTTAACTACACTCTCGCACTTACAGTCAATTGATTTCAGTTGTTGCTTTTGTTTGCCACTTTCGATTTGATGTGTGTAGCGTGGTTGTTGATATTCTTCTGGATCTCTAAGCTGCAGACTCGATCGTTCTCGTCGTCTCTGTTTTAGAACAGCGCTGTGTATTTCTACTCCTCGGATATCCTTTAGTAGCTCCTTTTCTTTTAACCGTTCTAATGCTCTCTCCTCTACTTTAGGATTCTCCATTTGTAAGAATATTTCATCTGAAGTTCAGAAGGCGTGCTTTTCAGGCCAAACGTATTTGAATCGCAGTTAAGGCAAGATTCAGGACTAGGTCTACCATTTTATTTCAACTCTAAGTTTAGTCATAGAGGAAGAAGCAAAGATGAGCGCCTTCACTTATAAGTTAAGGCGCACAGTTCATTATTAAGTTGTCTCACAAATGTTCCACCCTGAATGCTATTAAAAAGACTTGTTAATTTAAGTTTTGTGTAAATTCAGATCAATTTAATTAGTTGAACAGAATTACAAATTGTTTTATACAATATAAACTTAAATACAGGAGTACAATTTATATAAAGAAATTAATTGAAAACTGTTTAAAGAAAGTTTAGTTAAAACATTTTCTAAGATAAAAAACCTTTTTATGTATCGATATATAACAAATTGTCAGAAATTTGTATGCGTCCTCCAATCAAAACTGGAAAACATTTGGTTCGATTTTTAGATATTATTAAAAAATCCCGCTTTGAAGTGTGGGAACTTCGCAACGTTGAAGAAAATTAGTTAAGATCTCGGGATCTTGGGTAAAGATAATGCTAAAGACACATTAGAGCTAACATGGAACTGAGCTACGTCTTGTGCTAGAAGTCTATTTATACCTTTTCTAGGCACATCCATCAGTTTACGTCTTATATTCCAAACTTCTTGCAGAAGAGTGTCTAGCAAACATAAGACAAGCAACGTTGACTGTTAAAGGAACGCTTTTTATTGGCATCATCATTGTCGTCGTCATCATCAGCGTCGTCATCATCTCGTCACCATTATAATTATGCAGATTAAACACTTATGCAAATCACGCATACGTAGATTATCAATGATTTCAGAAATGTGAATTATATCATATATAATATATTAACATTACTTTTCAAGCAGCACAGTTTCAAGCACGGCAATTATGAGATTGATAGATTAGAAGGTCTATTTATAACTTAGCTTGAAATAAACGCATTCGCGAACTTTCCGTTGTGAAAATTGAAGCATTTTGTAATGTCTGGGTGACTTGGCAACAGATGGGGCTAAATACATTTTGCACGAGTTTTACAACGAGTGATACCGGAGGAATTAGTTGATAGATGGATGGAGAAAGTGCTACGTGTAAAGGACAAATGTTCTCACCAGTTACATTCGTGTTCGTCCGAAGCACAAACACTGAAATATGGCAGCAAATTGACTTAATCATATCTTAAATGACTAAATTATTCTCAAATTATGGAACATTCATTATTTTCATTATTAATCAACAGCTAGAAGTTATTCAAAGTCGGGTTTAAAAGTTGAACGATCATAGTGTGTCGAAGTAAATAATAAATCCTTTATCTAAACTATTATCAAAATGACATTATACATTGATCAATCAGGCTCAATTTATCTAAATCACCTGAATCTCATTTTTTAAAAAGGTTTCAATGGCAGTTTTCATTTGTAGCAATTATTTAATAAACCTGCCATACTGGCCTCAAGTACCCTACGATAAGAAAGCCTCTTATTGCAAACTACAAACTCTTACTAATAGGTGCATCAAAATATTTAGGACAAACTTTGTGCGTACTTGGATGAGATGTCAATCGTACGGATCCAATGCCTTCATCAAGCACCTGTTTTCTGAAGTTTTTCCATAATAGTTGTTGTTTTCTTAAACTGACATCAAGGCACGCAATGACATGCGTCAATTCAACTGTCAGAGCAAATAAAGTTTCGTTTTCAAACAAATTGCAATAGAAATTGGATGTAATGTATTGTCTTCGCGATCGCTTAACAAGGTAATTTTATAACTCTTTTCATATACTATCATGTGTTAATTTTAATAATATTTAAAATTTCATTTGATTACTACTGCTTACCCAAGCGTAATCTTCACATTTTTGAAGCGTCACTCGAAAGCCATGCGCAATGCACAAGCTTATTAACGTGCGCTAAATGGTTGCTTAGTATCAGTCTGTCTTATTCGAATGACTAAGATCATCGGTGTAGTCATTAACACCTCAAGACGATTTATATATATATTATATATATAAATTATATATTATATATAATGTATACTATACCTTGTTATTTATAAGGTATAGTACTTACACAGATTGTATGCTATGTGCACCAACTTTAGACTGGTACATTGAGATAATATTCAAGTTTGACAAACTACATGAAAAAGGTGGTTACCTAGATAACGTAATTGATGAATTTAATAACAACTACTTATGTATTCTAGCACAATATGTAGCCTACGTTTTCTGCTGCTAGCATATTTTAAACAAATAGTGCTTCTGTAAATAGTCTAAAGGGCTAAGTGTTTTACTCACAGATTGACACTTTAGATTTCAATTTACATCTTTATCACAACATCTTGTGCATAAGGTACACTTCCGTTAGAAGTACTTATATTCAGTATGATGAGATTTAAGTAATGTATAGGCCTATGCTGCAGGTTTGGATGACCGGTCAAGGACGTGGTTTCAATATTTTCTGTTTAAATGTGTCATATCGTTCAAATAATCATCATCATCAATTGGCAGTAAACGTACATTTAATTTTGAGTAGCATATGAGGTTCCATTGATTTAAAAAATTTCAAATAAACGTAGGACTTATTTTGGCAGTAAACTTACATTTAATTCTGAGTTGCAAATGTTCTTCCATTAATTTAAAAAATTCAATTAAACGAGAGACTTATTTTGATGGTATAGAGTATGCGATTGATATGATACATTTACACTTAAAATATTGAAATCAAGTCTTTTACTGGTCATCAACACCTTCAACAACAAAATATCTACACCACAATACGAGTTGATTTGTAGCAATATCTATTGCTGTGATAAGCATTGCTACAAATCAACTCGTGCTGTGGTGCAGATTATGCAGCTAAATACCATCTTAAACAATAATGATATTACAATGTGATTAAAATAGTGATAATATTCAGTTTTATGACTAAGCCGTCTCACCTAAAATCCTTTAAGTTTAGACACTTGCATTTTCCTTTCATGCCATACGATAAAATCTCCAGATATTCCACCCACCTTCAGATGAAGCTATCATCCTAATCAAATCTTCCAGAATGTAGGTCTGGGTCTTTAGCATATCTTCTGGCTCCATACTTAATGCAGTCCTACTTTGTTTCCAATTTCGACCTATAATCACATCGTTTGTGAACGATGATAAATTGTTTCGAATTCAATAAACATATTTACAGGACTTTTAGTTGAGTTTACACCGAAAGGCCTACGTCTGAAATGACTCTGTAACTTATCTTACATTAATGTTAGACTCAATTAGTGTTAATTATAGTGTCAGGCCCCCGTGGATTATGCGAAAATTTGTCATAAATAATGCGAAAATGATCGCATAATCGCATAAACCTCGGGTCTTAGTTATCAACACTTACGACGTCTGGTCGGGAAACTATAGCCCTATAGGCAATAATAGCCTGGACAAGCCAATTATAGTTTACACTGACCGAAATTTCCGAACTTTATGCAATAATTTGCGAAAACTTTCCATTTAGGAATTTATAGAAAAACCGACCATTCATGCAAAAATTGAGAAATCGCATAATGGCATAAACTATGGGGCCCTAATTATAGTTTGCAGAACGATAATTTCACAGCGAGGCACAACGGATGCAAATATCATTCCGAATAAGCTCTTAAATGCAGGCTGCAGAATTCACGTTCAATAGAAGCAATTTTAAAAATATGCAATTATAGCGTCTCTCAGGATGTCAAACCACTACATTGGCTATTCTTTGGTGTTTAATTCATTGGAAGAAAATAACCAGTCCCAGATCATGTCAATGTTGCTACCTTTATCAGAAGTTGGCTTCTCGTGAAACAAATAGTCAAGTGGTTCATCCTCTCCAGTCATCAGATCTTCAGATATAGTTTCTAAACAGAAAAAAGCAGCTCCTTCAACGAGTTTAAGAAATTAAGCTTCTTTTTTGGACTCCGAGGAAGAAAATCCAAAAAATAAACGTTCTTATTTCTAATACAGATTAAAACTCAGTTATGTTGGTTAGAGTACCATTTCTTTAAGTTTGCAAATCAAATCTTCCAGAAGGCGGTGAAACAGACCTATGTGACGTATTTTAAATATCAAACTATGCTATATTAACTTCGATATGACTTTGCTGTTAGTTTTACCTCAGTAATTAGTCATTTATTAACCACATTCTAATATTTTCCTAACAGAAAGCAAAGCAGCTCCATTAGTTCCTGAAAAGAAGCCTCATTGTACTCCTTAAAGAAATGACTAATCTGAGTCTACTCATTTTTCACTTAATCACCTAACAGCAATCAATCAAATTCGTTTTTTTAAATTCAAGATGCCAATATCGCAACTTATTAAAACAGTGATACAATCAAATTAGAGTATCTTATCGACTAGATCACTGTTGCTCACTCTATGTGGGCCTACCAGCTGGGCAGTTGCGGTGCCTGGACCGAGTCCTGCGTTCTGCCACGCGTGTTGTCGTACGCATTCCAAAATGTGGCCATGTCCCCGGCTATGTGGTTGATGTGCTTCATTGGCTCCCCCTCCAGCAGCGAATATGCTGGGTCTCGCCTCTGCCTCTTGGCGATCTCTGCTACTCTACTTTGAATCCACCGGATCGCCGCTCACTTAGCTCTACTGAGCGAGGCCAACTCATTTTTCCATCTCCCGCAGTCAACGTTATCTGTTGATCACTACACATATGCTGTCCAGAAAATCATGTTATGCTTGTATGTATCAAGACACTTAATATAGCGCCTTTTTACAAGTGACGGCGCCAGACTCTATTGGCAAACAGGGCATAGACAGGGCAAGTCGTGTTTTATATTGGTTCTTCATAAATTTAGGCTTTGAATACATTCGCAATTTCCCATCATAGTTAAATGAATCCTTATCTTCATTCTGTCTTTGTACGTAATGCGAGCTGTCGCTTCTTCCAACTCCACGCTGTCTTATCCACCGTCCCATTTCCACTGCCTCTCGTCGTCCTCTTCGTTCCTTAGAGCGACATCATCTCTTGGTAATGCGGACAAGGACTGCTCTCGCCCAACGTCGTGCTTATATTAAGTGTTATGGTGAGAGTTCAACGGAGACAATGTGTAGTCAGTAATAATAAACTAAACAGAATCCAAGACCTCCTCTTATCATTTGGTTCTTTAGTAACTGAGGCTATGAATAATTATGTTCTCACCACGGACATCTGAATCCTTATCCTCACTCTGGCGTTCTGTCTGTGTCTCCGTGCTATAGGTAATGCGAGCTGTTGATTCTTCCAACACAACTGGCATCCAATCTGTAACGGCAAACTTAATATTTATAACGGGAATGTTCTTTAAGACTTAGCCTATAATTATCTTTAATTGTCAAGTCTGTGATAAGTTGGAAACAATCATGAGTCATGGCAAGCGAAGTGTTGCTAAATAGGACGATAACAAATTGCTAATTATTTTAAAAGGCCTAAGTAAAAGTAAGCTATAGCTTACCAAAACGCACAATTGAATACTAATGGAATAAAGATAATAGCATAGCGAGAGCAAATGTTAAAAACATTGACAGTAACGTTGTGCATTCATTATAATTAAACTAAATCTATATTATGAGCGCTGACGATAGAACTGTTAGGTGTTCACCTGCAATGCCAGATAATTTCTCGACAGCCAGGATTTCTGCATTGTCTAAACTGAGTCTTGCTTTAAGTTTTTTCGGGTTTTCAGGATCGATCTTCAACAAAAGACGGTTCATGATGATTTCAATCATGTCTTGTAAATCTCCAGAAATGAAGAGTTCAGTAAATGTGATAACATTATCGACTGTTTTGCAATAAAAAAAGAAAACAATGCTTTGTCCTGGTTTTGTAACAACTGGGTGGATGTTGAATCCATTGATTGTTGTGAGGATCTTCTCCTCGGATGACAATGGATCATCTTTTGACTCTTCTGAAATTGTTGCATTGGTCAACTCTGATATCACTTCGTCCTTTCCAGGTTGAGTTGTATTTACGTGAACAGAAATCATTTGACCTGTCAAACAATATCGCATTTATCTCAGCTACACAACAACATAATTTGTTTTGCATTCTTTTGCACGCATGACTATCAATTGAAATAAGTTTTACAGATAGTCATCGGGTTTTCAAAACATCTCAGGAATCCAATACCGAACCCAAATCGAGAAGAGCAATATGTTCCACATATGTATGCATATGTGGAATATGTGGGTATATGTAGGTGTGTTGGTGAACGCGTGTGCTTGTGTGAATATGTGTGTGTGCGTGAGTGCGTGTGAGTGTGCGTGTGTGTGATTCTAATACACGTCAACTTACCTTCGTGAAGATAATTTGCGACATTGTCCTGTAAGGTTTCCCTTAAGGCTTGCTCTAAGCAGTCGAAGGCGTAATTGCTTCTTCTGAGAATGGCTTCGATTAAATTCCAATTCCTTTTGTACTCCTTGTTTTCTTGTGTTATATCCTGACGATCGATCTCACTGATGGCGCCCATTGCCCTTAATTTGGCAATTAATTCTTCGTCATTTCTAATGATTAGCATAAGTTTTGGAGTGATATTTTCCAGTCGAGTGTATCGCAATTGCGAAAGTGGAATATGAGGTCCTGTAATGTCAATAATAACTTAAAATATGTTAATGGCTTATGCAACGAAATTATCCAATCACATTATTAGTAATAAAAAGACTGAAAATTGTCAGGCTATATGTGACCTTGCTGGTCGACATCATTCATTAGCTGCTTTGCATTCTTTTTCTTGCATTATTCAGTAAATTTTATAAATTTCTATGATATGGGCTATTTTGAATCTAAAGTGCAGATCAAGTGAAGTTAGCAGCTTCGTCATCGGTGACCGTTTCATGAGAATGTCTGCATAAAAATTGTATTAAAATGACGTAACGTGTAACGGGTTTTACATTTCTTTATGAAGTACTCTAAAGTACGACCAATATTTGAAAACATTGAGCATTATGACAATAGGCTTGGCATTTATGAATACCGGGTGTTGTAAACATAGTAATTGGGCCTACAGCTGTCGCCGTATTTCTGCTCATACTGTTTCTGACACTGGACTTGATATTATCTGGCTAGGAACCTGTTTTTTTAATCAGAGATAACAGAGACAATTAGCTTATAATGTTGTGCTATATTTTTGCATTCATTTTATGAAAAAAACATTACTCTAAAGTTTTACCTGATTTTATTCCTTTCAATAGATTTGATACATGCTCTTGTTCATTTTCCTCCATAATCTTACAAACAACGCCTCGGATTGATTGATTATTTTCGATCCATTCAAAGACCATTTGACTTCGTTTGATAAGAGAAGATTCGCCAGAAATCTGACTCATTTGGAATTTGTCCAATATCCTTTTGGCTCGTAAGCAAGCAATGATGTGATAATTAATGTGAGTACATCTTAGGAAGACGTCTCGTATATTCTCCGAAGCATATAACATTGTGTCGGCCATGATTCCACGAAATGATTTACGACTGAAAATAGAAACAGATTTTTTAGTGTAAAAATTAATTAGTTAATATCATCTTTTGTTTGCTATTATATAAATGTGTGAACTATAGTTTCTACACTCACTTGTATAATTTCATGTTTCGGCTGCTTCCGAATTTGATTTGGTGGCCCCTTCATACCTAAGATCTTTCTGCACCTCGGTGTAGCCTACTCTTTAGCTGCAAGGGCTTAATTGCGATCTTCCACTCGTGGCCTTCTTGTTGTTCCGCGCGTGCGCTCTTCAACGCGCTGCCGAAGAGATTTTGCCTATGTTGGCCATTCAGCCTGGAACTGTCTTCCATAGTCCCTGCGCCTGGAATAACTGACCCTCTCACCATGCCAGTTTAGGATACACATTAAGACCTATTTATTTTTCCCATGTACAGACGCCCATAGAGAGGGCTGCTAATTTGAGCGGCGCTATATAAATGTTTGATGACATTACACTACATTACATTTCGCAAACGCGGCCTTTATTTCTATCGCCCTGATGGCTACTATCGAGGCTGCTATCGACTATTTTTGCTGTCGGCATTGACGTGCCTTGGTGAAGAATCGCTTTTTCTGTAGTTTTGGTCGGAATAAAACAGTTCAATATGATACCTATGAGTTAACTAATTTGGTATTTGTGAATACTATTAGTCCTACCTGTAACCTTTGTCGTTGAAACATCAAGTGATCAGAGTGGACCCTAAATCGGTGTGCGGCAATCTAAATGTGATTCGTTGTTGATGTTATATAAATTGACCCTCACTCTTAATGCTGTTGGCCTGTTCATAATCCGCAGTATACTCATGGTCAATCAATTAACCTTTAGCTTATCTACTTGGGCTTTGCGCGGTTGCATGACAATTAATCACTCGTCACTTAATTGCGCGACACTTAAACAACGACGCTTAATCTCGATGACACCCAATCTCGCGAAACTTAATTCCGACGACACTTAGGCCTAATATCGCGATGCTTAGGTCTAATCTCGACAACACTGTTTAGAAGTCATTTGTTTTTCGCTTCGCTTAAGACTGTAGGGTGCAGCGTCTTACTTTGTGCAGAATAAAGTTTACCGACTCAGGGGCGTAACTATGAGGGGGCAGAGGTGGGACATGTGTCCCCGGGCGCAGAGTTGGAAGGGGCGCCAAAGTGATGATTAAAACAATTATTTTTTGATGCAAACTAATTTATCCCAATCAAGTTAGTAAGATCTAATTTTGGTGTCCTCAAAATATCCTCATTATAAACAGGTTGCCAAGCATGATGTTGTCGCCCCCCCCCCACACCGGCCCCACTGATCACTGATCACTAAGGGCCCGTAAGGGGCGACATAATACTCATCACATATTTCCAATTTTGCGCATTTCAATGCAAATTCTCCTTTTAAACAATTGCTGATTCAACTGAAATTTTGGACGAATTATGACCGTCTTGTCACACGTCGTGACAAAAGTCATACCCCCGTTAAATAAGACGGCACAAAGCTCTGATTTTCACCCCTTCCCCCCTCTTAGAAGACTGATATACAGAATGTTAGGCCTATGTAAAAATTTTCTTATAATTATCAATAAATGATCATAGCTGCAAAACTACTTGAAACTATGTTTTAGAATGAAGAAAAATGTATAAGGTATAATTATAACATTACACTCATTATGCAATTCTGCATGATGAGAGGTACTAGTAGAATCAATACATTTCTCCCAAAAAATTGATAATAATAATTTGAAGCAATCCAAATTTTATGCTTCTTCATATCTCCCACGGAAAAGTAAAATGCTTCTTCGTGGAATAAATAGGTAGAGCTTGGATCTCATCATCCTCCTCAATAGATATTCCATTCAGATCCATTCAGATCCAGCTCTTCTTAGTCGTTCCAATATACACTCTCCATTTCTTTCGTTTGCTCTTACAACCATTAGGCCTAGTCCACATTGCCGACCTGCAGCGACTCTCTGTGCGTTGAGGCAGCATAATTATTTATTCCCGCTTGTGTGTTACAGAATGGCTACCTGACTTCCAATACTTAAAAATTGACACTGAGCGTTAAAATAAACAATCAGCATTAAGAATGCAATATTCATTTCATAATTTGCGTTGTTAAATTGTGATAACAATTATTGCTAATTTATTGAAATTTGTCAAATTGAGTGAAAGTGCATAATAAAATTGGCGCACCTTTATGCCTGACGTGATGATGTAACGTCACATTTTATCGACCATCCCTCCCTCTCGACACACATCATCACAAATATGTGACCCCTCCCCAAGACCTGTGACATCATTTACGGACGGCCTCAAAGGGGCGTCAATTCTGCAGTTTGTCCTCGGGCTCAAAATACCCCCTCTGTACCGACTGAATGTGTCAGAATCGTATGCTTCGAACTTTCAAAACGTCACTCACACGCCAAGCGAGGGACACAATCTTGTTCCATAGCGCTGCGTCGAACCAGAGAGGTTGTCAAAAGTGTAGTCCAGGAAACGTCAAGGTCCGGTTTTCCGAGGGACAGACCCTGATGAATACATGTAGCTGTTTAGGAAGGTCGCGTTTTGGGTGAGAGTTGGGTGGAAGAGGATTGGATCAGTCGGGTAACAAGTTCGTGAAGAGATGACATTTCAGTTTTGAGTGGAGAGCCCTTGGGGTGATTGATTGAGCAGCTTGAGACAGATTATGATAGGCAATGAGGATGGAGGAATCGAAAATTGCGGAATTACAGTAGCGCTGCGGCAGATTTTTCCGGCGACGTGGTGCGATGTCGGATATATGGCTCGGTTGGAGAATCTGTGCTGAGCAATGACGTCGGTAGGAAAAAGATTGAGACACAGAGATGATCGGGTAGAGCGAGATGATTGGATGGCGAAGAGATGGCGTGGATTTTGGAATGTGGGTGATTGTTATAAGGAGTTGTGGGTTCACGATTGAACTATGATGTGGATTCGCTCAGGAATTTAAAGTCAGTGGAGTGACTTAGAATAGGAGTGGAATGGTTTAATACTGCATGACCTTCTGGTTATAGTTCTGGCTGATGAACTTTGGATAAGTTGCAATCGCTTGGGTTTTGCGAATTCACCATCGAGGAGAAGAGAATTACAGTTAATGCTATTGGAATGGGCAATTTTGGTGGAGACAGTTTTTAATTCGAGCACGGACGAATATGCATGAAGCAGGAGCTAGAAAAGTAGGGAATGTGGTTACAGAAAGAGGGATTTGGATCAAGTGTGGTACCACGATTGAAAGCAGGTACATCAGATGAAGAGTTAGTGAAGGGTAGAAATTTTCTTGAATGCATATAAAACTATGATGATGAATTATGTTTTGGAATGGCTAAGGCAGAGGAGGTTGGTCGACATCAATATTGAGAGATATGGTTAGCTACGATGGTGGTGGAATGCGAACTTGGGGCGAATGATAATATAATGTATGAAGTGAGTGCTCAACGTGTGAAGAATCTCTATGAGCTGGTCAAATTGTGTGGAACATAGGATGAAGAAGATTGGATCAAAGACACCGAAAGAAAGTGAAAGAGGCTGGAGGATCTAACAGAAAGTAACCTGGAAGACAAGTAGGACTGGAACAACAAAAGAGCGACTTCCAGAGGCGCCAAACCAAAAAGATATTAGACGAAAATGGAAGGTGACAGTAGCGGTCAAGCAGTCATAAGCTGAGGGTAGAGACCAGATAATTGTGCAGAGAGTGCGATAATTATCATTGGAGTTCTATGGAGTGGCATTTAGTGAGATCAGATTGATAGGGATTGATGATTGAATTAGAAGATATGTAGTCTATGAGCCGGGTTATGACAATGCTTCTCATGGATCATTCTGCCTCGTCACCTTCTTAACAAGTATTCTGGTCGTATTAAAAAATATGCCCAGTTACAGCTTACATGCGTGATGTCTTGCAATGGCTTCGTATCTCGCAGCGTATTACTATTATAGGACAGCATCGCTTGTCTAGGGGTGCCTCAATGTCAGCGCTCCGTCCTGTTTATATAGTTTCTGTTGCCTGGTTTCTGACATATCTAACCGTATGCGTATGGCCCTCCGTTCTTCGGATAAGGTTGAGCTTTTGATACCGCAGGCTCAACCTTTCGATCAAACAGCACCAAGCCTTCGATGTTGTAGGTCCCTCCATTTTTAATGGGCTCCCGCTAGCGCTGAGTATATTTCATAGGAACAATCTGTCAGGCTTTTGCCTTATCCTCAAGTGTTTTTCTTAGCCGCGGCCCGGCTGGCCGACCTCTGAGTAGGTTTCTTGAATGGACGCTATATAAATTTTCGAAATGAATGAATTAATCCCCATGACTCGCTGCCATTTGTCGAATAGACTGAATATCTGCAACGCATTTCATTCATAGCCAGTGCTCGAAATGAAAAAATTGACGGAACGGAACGGCAACACTAGTAAATCTATTGGACCATTCACATGACAATTATAAGGTTATACGAAACACATGAATTAATCACCATACATGTAATACAATTATATAAATTAAGGCATTCATTATCTTGGTTTGTCGATGTTGTAGGCAGTCTGACACTCAACTTAATTTTGGTGTTGATATTTATACCACTTTGTTCTGCTATTTCAAATGCTTTCAGATAAGCATCACTTTTTATGTTCAAATAGTTTTCTTTCGCAAACTAGACATTTGAGTTTCTTTA
Source organism: Bimastos eiseni (assembly GCA_959347315.1). Taxonomy (NCBI): domain Eukaryota; kingdom Metazoa; phylum Annelida; class Clitellata; order Crassiclitellata; family Lumbricidae; genus Bimastos; species Bimastos eiseni. The sequence continues at coordinate 4,046,030 of OY365810.1, read as the reverse complement.
GTGTTTTCGGAAAGTATTAGCCAGCAGAACACTCGTGCCATGGTTTAGATTTCACAAATTCTTAGACTGTTTTCACTAAATATTCCGAAACTGTTCGATTTGCTTTCTGAGCTATCCAAGCTTTATTTTTTACAATTAGCCAGTCAAAATTCTCACTCTGATCTTTGTTTAAACAGGCTGGCAAATCGTCTTCTTTATCATTTTGACGACATCAACAATAGTTATAGATTTTACCAGAACATATTCACCTTGATCTCCTTGAAGTTCTTCACCAACTCACTAATAACATAGTATACTTGAGTTGAGCACTAGCCATGCACTTTCGGCCAAACCTGAACGCTTAAATCTTTTTTTGAAGGTACATCCGGATTATCAGTGTTATCACTTAAAATTGGCAGTTTTTCAACCAATTCGTTAAACTCATGGTGTTTAATTACCATATATATTTCATTTCTGAATCTGATTATTTTTCTCTTGAAAATGAGAATACAAACATGCAATCATCCTTATTCACTATTTATTTTTAGACATGACGTCGTCAGGTAATAAACAACGAGTAGGGAAGAGTGGTGGGGCTGTGCCTATGTTTGCCACCTCGTTATATTTAATGCCTGTTTATTGAAATTTTTCAAGATTAGTATTATAATTCATGACAGAAAGTGGACTTTGCAATCAGAATTATTAATAATTTCCACTTGGAACAAGCCGAGCAGCAGAATTGCCACGAAATGACATTTTAATTTTCACGCGACGAAAAGAAACGTCGTTCTGAACTTTTAATGCGTTCCAGCATATTTGAACCGGAACGGCGTTCCGGTCCATTCCGAGCCCTGTAGTCATAGTGATAATATTATCATGCTGTTTGAAGCGATTGGCTATAATCATGATTAGTGATGGCAGGGTAAGCCATAACCGAAGCTTGCATACAAGGACGCTTTTGATAGAGTCTTTTCTAGATCAAAAAGCCGCTTTGACTATTGACAGAGTTTGTATTATTTGCTTATGAGCAACGGGCATCGACAGCATGCTATAATTATAGGCTACTAAATAACAACATTAAATGTATACAAAAATTCGTTGCGCGAAAAACTAATAGAACTACATTGTATATGTGTGATTCCTTAGTATCCTTAATTACTATGTATCATTATTCTATTCTCTGTCGATTTTTTGTCTTTTCATTGTTTTTCTTTTATATTTAAATAAGTGATTTAAATATTTAAGTACCAACAAAATTCTTTAGTCAGCTGCACACATGTACATTAAGGTTCTTTTGTTTCCCTGTTTGTTTCATTTATCTGTGTTTAGCCTACGTTTGCTATTTGACAATAACTGGCTATGTTATATTCTGTTCTCGATTAGCCTTAATTTAGTTTTAGTGTTGATCGCCTTACTAATAGATAAGAGTTATTGTTCAGTCTGAACTTATTTAAGATCTTTTACAATTGCCTTTTCTAGATCAAAAAGCCGCTTTGACTATTGATTCTGAAGTCACTCATTCTACTTTATTTGCCTTTGTGTTGCAAATTACAAATGTACTTACGTAGCCCTATATAGCGGGACTATTGTCCTTTCTGAGTCTCCCATTGTTGCTTAATGATGAACACCATTGTTATTCATTTTGGTTTCAATGGCTGCAATAAAATGAATGAATTGAATTGAACTTTGCAGACACACCTTAGGCTTTAAGATAAATGGAAACAGTAGTCCAAATTATTTAATTGGACGCTTGTTCCATGTAAATTACGAGCTAATAAAAAATCACATAATTCAATTATCAATAAAATAAAACAATAATAGTTTTTATATTTGATTTAAATATTTAAGTACCAACAAAATTCTTTAGTCAGCTGCACACATGTACATTAAGGTTCTTTTGTTGAATTTTAACAACTATACTTCAAATTAAAAATCAAAATCCGTCCTTCGCAACCATTATTGTCAGCCACAAAAAGTCGACCATTTGGTTCATCCAGGAGAATCCCTTCTGGACCTAGTAATCCGTGTCTTTTCTCTGAGAGAATTACTTCATTAAATTCCAAATCTGAATCTAGTAACAAAACTCGATGGTTCGTTTGATCAGCAACCATCACGAATCCATTTCCATCGACGGACAAATGAACTGGAAAATTCATTTGTTCTATGGTAGATCCAGATTTTCCACCAAATGACTTCTTGATGTTTCCATTTGAATCCACTATGCATACTCTATGCAGATCACGTTGTTCATAGCCATGACTGACCACGAAATGACCATTGGTCAGTTTTATGGCATCCAATGGACAATGGATACCGGCTTCTGATGATAAAATTATTTCCCGTATCAATTGTCCGTCTGGCGAATATTCAATTATCTTATTTTCACGATAAGCAGTAAAAATGACATTCCCCTCAACTGTAACAGACAGACGACCACGATCATCTTCTACTGACCATTTCATTATTAGTTTCCCATTTGGATCAGCGCTCATGATTTCATTCGAATTACCAAACAACTTGCGCAAGAAGTTCTTAGGATCAAAGATGTAGAGACATTTATTTTTGTTGCAAGAAGTCATGTCTCTTGGATTAATTAATTCCTTCAAATTCCATCGACGATTGAAACTGAAGTTCATCAAATCGTAAATTTCAATTGATGAACTCCACGTACTTACGACAAACAATTCTTTGTCTAAGATCGTCAATCCAGTGATTTGATTATTCTGATTTTCTTTTTCTCTAATTCTGATCGTGTGCAATAAGTTTGGATCCGATTTGTATTTCCCTGGAAGTTCACCTGAAAGTCAGAAGTAACTCAGGTACTTGTTTGTTAATTCAACCAAAAATTCTATTTTCTATTTTTATATAAACTTTTCAATTTTTTTTAGTTTAAGTTATTCCAAGCCCTTTATATGTCCCTTTCCTGTTTAGAACGTCGTGTGACACTAGGCCTCATTATTCACTGCATCGCGACAAACTAAAAATGAATCTTTTGACATTTTTTGGTCTAGTTCACGACAAGAAATCAAGTGTCTTATTCCCACAGCAGCACTGAATATTGCACAATCCAAGAATGTATTCTAATAATCATCCGTTGGGTGGGTGGGTGTCCGCTCGATAGTCCGAAAGTTCTATACTCCAACATTACTTTAACTAGAAGCTGGATTAATTGACGAAAAGAATGGGCAAAACTGGGAGCTGGATTTATATAAAATGAATTATACTTAAATGGAAGCTGGTGATGAATGAAAAGAATAGTGCAATCCAGCATCTAGCCAGACATAATTCTTTTTATCAATCCAGCTACCATTAAAACCGCAATCTTATCGACCGGATACCATGCAATCTTCGGACTATCGAACCCTAGGACTATTGACACATAACTGCTGAGTAAATAACAGCATCGCTGGCGCTGCAGACGACCTGAATACCAAAAAGATTTTCCGTTACGAGATGGCAATCCAGTCGAATTACTCCTGTGCCCAAAACTCCTCGCCCTTGCACCATGAAAAACTTTCGCTCTATGTCCATCACCTCCAAACTCTGCCTTATCATCAAAAGCCTTGTAGTCAGGCGATACATCTACCCCATCTTTATCGATGCTTTGGCTAACTGATTTCTCCGACCAATATGCCCTTAACCCGTATGGGTCTACCGCCGCTGCATTAATTGGTTTCTCTCAGCCACCAGATCCAGGACTTTCTCATCACCGAGCTCTATGTACGCTGTAGCAACTACTGACTCTGAACTTTCCCATTTGCAGTCATGGGTCCAACAATGCAACCTCAAACTCAATGCCTCTAAATCAAAAGAAATGATTTTTCAGCGGTGGACGGTATAGACAGGGTGGGTGAGATGGATTTCCTTGGGGTTGTCCTGTCGATTCCGTCTGGATAAACAATAAAGACCGAATCTGCACTAGAGCCCACCATTCCTTATATACATTTAGAGCGTTGTCGCCAATGGCCTCTATGATGTTGTTCGGGCCACCAAAGCGGCCCGACTATTATATGCGTCCTCTGCCTGGTATGGTTTGCAGGCGTTCATATTAAATAAAATACTTACTTACTTAGTTGAAAGGGTCTAAGTTGATCTATCGTCAGATCATGAGGTTTGTGGGCAGCCTGTCCAATGAGATGACTTCAATTGCTTTGTGTGAGCACTAATTATACATTAAGAAAAACACTGTTATTGACGGGAACAATTACTTGAGAGAACTTCGTGTTTTTACACTGATTAATAATCCCGTTATTATTGGTGGCCCGAGAACTAATGTTCAGATAGACGAAAACCCATTCAAGCATAGATAGAATCAAGTTGGACGAGTTCTCACTCAGCAGTTGGTTTTCGGGAATCTGTCGCAAAACTAGAGAGTGTTGTTTCATGTTCACTCCAACTGACTGCAGTGCTGCAACGCTTCTGTTTATTATTAGACAATAAATTCTGCCAAGAACAACAACAATTTCGGATGAATGGGCTGCTTATAACGGAATTGCAGCTAAGGGATACAACCACCAGATTGTAAACCACTCAATTAATTTCATAGACCCAACGACAGAACATACACCGTTCTTGGAAAAAATGACACAAACAAGACATCAACAGAAACAAAGCAAGAACCAGGAGCGAGAAGCTGCCATGCAGAGGGTGGTTTTCGGTAGAGGTTCAATGTCACCCATCGTATCCGTTTCGTATCTCCCTACTTATATAATAGCACTTCTAACTGTACAAACTAAGCAGTGTGACAACACCAAGGAAACCAGGTACACATAGTCTTCAGCCGGCGAAAAGCTAATCATGGTGGAACAACGACTGAAATGATGTAAAATCATACTACGGATTTTGTGGGAGATTGTCGTGGACAAGAAACTCCATATAGAATGGCCACGGTGGGAAATGTATGTTTGGTCAGGGCATTGCTCGGGCGAATAGGAGACCAAGTCGATCAGCAGAGGAAACGGAGAGGAAGGAAAAGCGATAGCAGCCAGAGGTTTGCACATTAAGACGCAAAGATATTTTGGACAGACCTAGTTGAGTTCTTAGGGCTTAGAATATTAGCCATGTAGGTAGAGATATAAAAGTAGCGTGGAGGGAGACGAGCAGTGCGCCGGGAATTGCAGTGGTCAATGCGTCAGGAGATGAAAGAATGGACTTTGCTTATACAAAGACAGAAGAGTAAACAGAGTTCATGATGGCTCTTAGGCGCCTTCAGGTGATTGTGTAAAGTTCATAGAATTTCGCTACAAGAAGGATTTACATGAGATGGTAATAGAAGTGTTTGGTGCAATACTGAAATAATAAATCATGTCAATTATGTTGCGCAATTCTTCAATGACATGTATAATATGCTTTGACTTCGCGAGTTTCAACATTTAGGAAAGATATGATAAATAAGCAAGATACGTAAATAATTCAAATCTTTGCTTTCAATGGAGAGTCAATTTTTAATTTGCTCGCCCAAACCTGTGAACATGCATATACAGAGGTTGAATAAACAATGTCACTGAATATTCCTCTCTCTATGAACCCCCACTCTCAATATGTTAGTTTGCAGAAAGATATGAGAGAAAAGCAATTGAATCTGGTTGAAATTTCTGTCATAAAGGTGTTAACAAAGATAAGACATAATTTTGGTGGTCTAATTTGAAATAAATGCACTCAAACTGCTATTTGTCGAGAAACCAAAACACATTGGGTTGTCGTAAAAGTGGGTGTACCTCAGAGCTTGTCGTAGGCACGCTCCTGTTTCTTCTTCATACGCTGAAATTCCTACTTTCTTTCCACGACATTTCTATGCTGGTTAAATACAATCCATTGTTCATGGCCCTCACTACCCAGCTTGTTCTCACTAGTCGCATTGCTGCTCTTGCCCCGTGTTACTAATCTCTTCTAACAAGCAACTTAGCAGGCCTGGTATGTGGCATAAGGTTTAATAGACTTTACTTGCCTGCCATGATGAAACCTTTCTTCTGTCACTTTCGTATCTAGTATCCTTGACCTTGACGTTATTCTGGACATCATTTTTGCGTTTTGTACTCACATTGCCGTACTTACCCTCAACTGAAGCTTTCAGTTGAGATGGCTCAGAGCGATACGACCGTTCTGTCTCCTCTTCTGCTTTCACTTCAATCGTTCGTGCCTTCATTCCCTTCCCAATTGACTTCTGTAATCACCCGTTCATCGGTATTTCTCCTCTTCAATCTGTGTTGGATGCTGCTGCTGCAATACTGATAGCTCGCCTTACGCGCTACTCAAGCATTTCATTTTATTATTTGATCACCTACATTGGATGTCCCTCCTGACTCGTATTCAACTTTTGGTCCTTGTACTAGTAGTCACAATTTAACTAAGCTGTGTGATAACATTTATTATTAAAGTTCTCCTCCTCCTTCATCCAGGCTTGGGACTGGCATTGCCAAAGTGCGAGCAGTGGAGGAGTTGTTGTTCTCCTCTGGCTAAGTCCCTACTACATGTACCTCTGTGATCTCATTCGTCTGTCGATCTCAACGACCTTACTTCAAGCTCTGCGCTCGCTTGAACCCTTGATCTTTTATTGACCTCCACACTTTGAAACAAACTTTTTCTCATGACTAGCTCATTGCCTCAAGCTGGGATCTCTCCTCTACAGCCTGTCACTGACTTATTACTTGGGATATATTGCATTGGAAGCGCTTCTGATTGGTGTTGCACAGTGAGTGACGCTGTGCAAATTTACGGATACAATATATTACAATAATGTTCTGGCGGAGGATGTGGAAGCAAATCCAGTCCAAATTTCAATTTAAGTTGTAGACTCAATCTAGATATTCAAAATCTGTATATTGTGCACTTAAGAAATAAATCCCGAGTATAGTGCGCATTGAAAACTATCATATTTCCCTTATAATCTACTCCTTCAGTCCTTTGGTGTATGTTTCCGCCTCTTCTCTTGACTGGTGATATTGAAGGAAATCATGACTCATAAACCGAATTTCAGTTCCGCTGAAAAATCCAGAATCTGAATATCAGCCTAGTTAACATTTTGTTCCATTTGGAATGAGAGTTTGATTTGTCATTACTAGGTAGAAAACTGACACACCGCCATGGTCAGAGCGTCGTTCGGTCAACTGGTAGATAGAAAATTTGCCTTTGAGGCTTCTGGCTGCCATAACTTAATTTATGCTTAACGCAGGATAAATGGGCGTGATACATAAAAGATACCTAATAGAAATCGGGATGGAAGCTGGCCTAAACTGTCGGACTTTTCAGAAAACAAGCGACAGACACATTGAAGTTTCTTACCTTGATAATACTTTACGTTTCAGCATCAGTTAATTGTTCCTGTCTCAAGTGAGTCAGGTCGGATATAATAGGGCTTTGCTGCCCGCCAAGTCATGCAGATGCCACACTTCCGAATATAGCAACTTCAGCTTATTGCTCATTTCCAATGCTGAATATTTCTTCAGGACAATGTTCTACTTTATGCAATTATTTTTGCATTGGACTTCATGCAGCACTCATTTCGAAAGTATATGTGTTTCGTACTAGCCTTGATCGCAGAGAATGCATGCTTTATCAAATATACGTCAAAACTTTATGTTCCAGTTAATATCACACTTACAGTCAATTGATTCCAATTGCCTTTGTTTGGGCTTTTCGACTTTATGTGGGTAGAGTGGTTGTGGATATTCATCTTCTTCTCGATCGCTCAGCAGCAGACTCCATAGGTCTGGTGGTCTTTGTTTCAGAACCGCGCTGGATCTTTCTGGTCCTCGCATATCCATTTTTAGCTGTTTCTTTTTTGTCCATTCAAACTCTTCTACTCTAACACGCTTCACTGGTGATAATATTTCATCTGAAATTCAAAGTCAGGAATTTCATGCCAAATGTGTCAATCGCAGCAAAAGCAAGCACTCGGTCTGTCATTTTTTATTCCATCCATAAACTTGGCACTTGAAGAAGAAGTAAAGTTGAGCGCCTTGACTTATAAGGTAAGGCGTTCATCCTTTTACTGTTTCACATGTATTCCACGCCGAGTAATGCTATGAAGACATGTTAATTCAAGTTTTTTGCACATTCAGATCAATTTAATTAATTTATCAGAAATTCGAATCATTTTTATACAACATAAACTTAAAGAGGAGACTAATATTACAAATTAGGCTCTTTACTTCCACTGCGTCTGCTTTGATAAAGATTCTTTTTATAAATGTTCGTTAGTAACAATTAATATTAATTTTTAAATAATTTACGGTTATGAGTGGTATAAACTTGAAACGCAAATCTGAAGTTGGTGCGAAGAAAGTTAAAGATAACAAACTAAAACTCTGGTTAAAGATGGAAGTAAACGCCAATATCTAGTCGATTTATCTAAAAAAGCTAATCCAATTCAAACCAAAGATACGATCTCAAAATACACACCTTCAATAAGTGCTCAACAAGAAGAATATCAAAATGATGATAACAGCTACAGTTGGCATTCAGTATTGCCAGCAAACTTGATCACATAAATGCAGTTTCTTTGGTCATACACACAAGCACAAGTGCATATAAACTCTTATTAATTCTATTTTCTGTCCAAGTATCTTGTGAGTCTGTGAGAGACCTTTCTCTAAACTGAAATACATTGAGAATCGCCTGCTAAGCTCATTGTCTGCCTCACATCTTGAAACTTTTATGCTTAGGCCTATGTCAATAGAAACCAACGTTTTAAGTGAACTCAATAACGATATAATTTGCTAGGAAGAGAGACAGACAGTGTCATGTGGCCGAAATGACACACAGTATAAAGAAGTTGCTTAATGCTTATGCTATAACCATCATTATAGTGAGTAACTGACAAATTGTTTTATAACTTGAAATACATTCTTCATGTTTTATAATTAAAAATAATATTTCCGATTTATAATTTTTTTTATTATAGCTGTAATTTGCAAAGTCTTTGAAGACTTTGAAGGTATTGTGACCTGGGATAGAAAAAAACGCATGAGGAAAAAGTAAATCAGATAGGACCGCTTTTCATTTCTATTCCCGGGTCGCTCGTCGCTCTTACACCCCAGTCCACTCCTGCTTTACGCCCGCGAAGGTGAAAGCTAGCTTGATAACGGAAATTCCCGTATGAAGTGAGAATTTAGCAACGTTAAAGTCAATAAGTCTAGATATCGAGATCTTGGGTACAAATAATGTCGATAACACATTAGGAATAATGCGGAATGAACTACGTCTTGTGCTAATACAAAGTCAATTTATACCTATTTGAAACACTTCCATCAGTTCACGTCTCAATCTCCAAGTTTGATACAGAAGATAGTCTAGCAAACACAAGACAAGCAACATTGACTATTATATGAACTGTTTCAGTGTCATCATAGTTGTCGTCGTCATTTCATCATCATTATTTTCATGTAAATAAAACATACATGCAAATTTTGCAAACGATGATTATATGATTGGTATCGGAAACACGAATAAGGTCCTTGTCAAGGATGCAAATAATAAAATTAGCAGTTAATATAACAAACAGAATTCTTTTAATTGACCTCAACTGTTACATGTGCAGACCTAAGCGTAGTATTTGTCAATCTACAATGTACTCTCTTAGTTATTTCGATGTTAGCGCTACCTTTGCCTGTGTCTACCACTCCATTTTTTTCAGCGCCTATCTACTTATCTTTGTTGGTTGACCATACTTCTTATCTGGACGTCTAAATTGTTTTTCTTGAGATAAGCTTCTTCCTCACGGGCCTTGATCTGGGTGTCACCCTTGATCAATTACTTAGCCTTTCAATAGATGTGAACTCAGTGTCTCGAAGCTGTTACTTACATCGATTACTGTTGGTTGCTCTATCCTCGTTGGCCTTGTTTCTGGGTATTGGGGCCCCTAGATCAGATTTAGCGCTCGACTGCTAATTATGTGAATTCCCAAGGTCGTCTGTTTCAGAGAAGTACACGCGCAATGTGTTGCGCTGGTTGCCTTTGGTCCATCAGATCTCCTATCGTATTGCTGCTTTGCTTTCACGCCGAATTATTGGCTTTGTTCCGTCTTATTTTTTGCGACCTCTGCCGCCCAGCGTACGACATTGTTACACGTCGAGCGCTTTTCTCAGTGACAAGTGGTGCTCACTTGTCTACCAGGCGAGAATTGTCGATCACAGACTCAGAGGTCCCTACATCTGGAATGACCTCCCGTCGCAGCTCGTCTTGTTAATTCCGGCCAATCTTGAGTGGGCGATAAATAACTGCCCAGAATTAATAACTGACTGAAAAAATTTATATGAAATATAGGGTTCAATCGATCAATCAAGCAATCAAATCAATCAAAATAAATTTTATTGAAATCATCGTTCTATATTGACAAATTATAACAAAGAGAAGTAGACCTACACTGTCTAATAGGTAGAATTAGCTCAAAGAAGCAAACAATGAAATATTACAATTGAAAAAAGATGGTCAACAGGAGTCCCAAAGGGGATTTAACCCCGCTAAAAGGAATCCCTAACTTCCCTCTACAACAAAAACTATGAAGATGGCGATTTGAGATGAAAGGTACTAGAATACAACATATAGCAAAGTATACAAAAATGGCTGAATTACTCGCTCTATTCGTCAGGTGGAACATTAAGTGAAAAACCAATGAATTTGATAATGGTTACAGAAGAAACAATAAAACTATTAAAACACAATAAGCAGGATTGAAAAAGAAGATAAATGAAAACCTTAACTAATCTTAAACTAAAGAGTTCCTGTCCCTCTCTCAATCCTCATCACCGCATTTTTAGTAATACGCCAGAAACAATGTGACAAACTGTTACAAATGCGAGAAAATAAAACCAGATAATAAGTGTAGATACTCTCATATTTAATTGATAAACGTTATTTTATTGGAATCAGTGGGTTTGGAATCATAGACTCAGTGCCCTGCTCTGGAAAGATGATCTAAAGAGGAGGAGTTTAAAAGAAAGAGTTTAAGTGCGCTCTTAAACGAATTATAACTAGGAGAGTTTCTAACTGCAGCAGGAAGAGCATTCCAGACCAGCGGGCCAGTGGACTTAATAGAGAATTTTCGTGCATTAGTTCTAGTAGCCAAAACTCGATAGCCGGAGAAACATCTAGTATCATGGGAATGGATCTCAGATCCTGGTGAGAAATAATATTGGAATGTTCTAGGTGAGAGATGATTGGTAAATCTATACACAAAAAGGCCTATCTGTAAATCCCTAATCTGTAACAATAGGAATGAAAGAAAGACTCAAGAATGGCAGAGACGGGTCATCTCTGTTGAAATAGAACAGTCATTCAAGATATAATATTAATAGTTGCTTAACTAGTTACAATAATATCATTTTTAAACATGTAGCATGTACGCTGACAATCTCACGTACCACAAAAATAAACCATCAAATTAAACTCATGGATAACGCGAATAGCTATACCAGTTAATTTATACAAGCAATTATTTAACTGAAGTGAAAAGGTAGTGCTCAAGTAGCCTACAATTGCTCTAAAGTTAAAAAAGATTTGGTATTGTCTTTAATTGTTTTGGAATGATGTTCCAGAATTTTTCAATAGATTTATTAATGGTAAAGATTCTTGTAGCCTACATGATGAAGAGCGTATTTAATAAGGGTTAGCATCAGTTGGTGATACAAAGTAGACCTAATTATTGAAGACCGGTGGTAATCTTGATCGCGGCTATAGTCTGCTTGAACAGTGAACATAAATTCGCCTACATGCATGTGACACAATGTTACAGTATGTGCTTTAATTTGCGTTGTCCAGATTGTTTGTAAATTTAGTCAACCCAGGACAAAATCAACCAGCTGTTCGGTTTTGGAGAATAGTCAGTCGCTGACGACGGTAGAAACTTAAGAGCGCTTACGTCGAGCGTAGTGATTGGGTTGTTAAGAGTTAACTTCAATAAGGGAATCTTGAATAGTACAGAGTGATAGGTTAGTACCAGTAACATACCGTGAAATGAAAGCATGCGGGAATTTTCAGTTGTGTAATGATTTAACCATTTTATATTACCTTGGTGACTTGGCAACAGATGGGTTAAATGCATTATGCACGACATGAGGACCCTTAATTTGAGTGATGGAGGAATTAGTTGATATGCGCAATCTGCAAAGTGCCGCGTGCAAAGGACAAATGTTCTCACCAGTTTCATTAATGTCCGTCCCAAATACTGAAATGTAACAGCATAATAATGATTAAGTCACATTTCAAATCACTAACTTATATCTAAATTCTGGAAAATTCGTTATGGTCAAGCTATTCAAATTAATATTGTTTAATATTGCAAGATCATAATGTGGCGCTTTACCCAAACTATTAGTATAGCTTGATTTACCTAAAACCATCTGAAACTCAATATAATCGGTTTGAATTTGGAAAACTTATGCAATAAACCTTCTAGACTGACGTTAATTGTCCTACTGTAAGATAACCATAAGTCCAAACTACGAACTCTTATTAATAAGCGTATCATAATATAGGGTGACACATAAGTTCGTTCACCGTTTTCAAACAAAAAATCTCTGTCTAAATGATTCGGATCTCTTAAATATTTTCAGCTTCATACAGTACTCAAATATAATGTAGACCTACTTCTGACACGTTTAGGGCCAAAGTCAAACGTGCGTTAAATGACGTATTGACTTAACAGTGTGCACCGCGGCGCACAAGGTGCACTTCTGGCTGGTGATGAATATGACGTCACCATTATTCACGCCGCTTAATATTATTGGGTAAAAATAGGATAATTGAAAACGGCATGTGGAAGATGGGTCTAATGCTATGTTTACCAATGACTCAAAGGGTCGCCGTTCAATGTGTTTTATGCACCGAATGCTCAAAACGACACATTTTAGGGCTCACAGTACGAGAATGTTCAATCTGCTACACAAAGACTATAGACCTAAAGTTTAGTTCGTCAGTGATGGTGTGTTGTAGGGTGTTAGCTTTCACGTTGGGCCAAATGGTACCAAACTGAACTCGCAGTATACTACATTACAAACATTCTACAGTAAATCACGAGGCCAGCGTCCGAGAAATAATCAGACAACAGCAGTGTTCAGTAAGGAAAGTTACTTTTTACAATGATCTTGAGAGTATGCCGGTAGGATGGTGCACGATGACATACATCAGCTGTAACGAAAATATGGCTAGACGACGATCTTTCATCACACATAAAGCCGAAATATTGGCAACCCAACTCTCCGGACCTCTCTCCTATTGCGAACTTGTGGAGTATTTTGTTTCTCAGCGTTTAAAAGATATTGAGTAAAAGGACATTGATCAGCTCAAACGTCGCCTCCAACGTGCGTGGAGATCGATAGAAGTTGGAAAATTTCAGTCTCTGATTCAGTCTATATGCCGTATAGAATCGGTGCTGTCATTAACCATAACGAAAACACTGTACGCTAATAGCCTACATCTGTAAGACCTAGGTAACAACATTGTGCTAAGTAATCTACTAGGCAAATATTTTTAATGTGTTATTATAAATGAACAAACTGAATCGAATGGCAGTTTTTATTCCCGGAAAACTGGTCCTCTTCCATTTTTTAATTATATGATGGCAACCACGTACCGGATCAAAGCCAAATTTTTACCAATATCTTTCATTTGAATTATGTATGCACTGAGAAAAATATCATGAAAAAATATGAAGCCATTGCTGAGAAAACGCATTTTGAAAACGATGAACGAACTTTTGCGTCAACCTATATTTAGGACAAACTTTGTGCAAAGACCTACTTGGCAGAAATGTCGATCGTAAACAATCCAGATATCCTTTGATGTTTTCCCAGACTATTTGCAGTCCTTTTAAACCGAAATCGACGTTTCGAGCGACATTCTGAATCAATTCAACTGTCAAAGCAAATGAAGTAACTGCAGTTTAGTTTTTAAATGAATTACAATAGAAATTGGAAGCAGTGTATTGTTGCGATGTTATCGCGATCGCCTGACGATGTGATTTTATTAGTATTTTCATATACACTCATGTGTAAATTTGAAATATTTTATTTGACATTTCAATTAATTGCCACTACTAATCGCAATCTCCAAAAGCATCACTCGAAAGCCATGCACAGTGCACCAACTTACTTGGGTTGAAGTGTCGCTAAGCGGGCTATTTGTGGGAGAACGAGTAAGGTCTTAGATGTGGTCATAAGGACCATTGGTTATAGGACTGTTGATCATAGCCGAACAAATAATTGTAAATTTATAGTCAGTTAAACATAAAGATATTAGTCATTAATGAGTGACTTTGAATGACTTTTATTAATGAACGCAGAATGAGTCAGTGAAACAAAATGAATAAAAGGTTCTTCGGATAAAAGTTATAAAATAGTAAGTTGCACTATCTAGGTTGAAATGAAGAACTAGCCTCCGATGTCTGGTTTCAAACCAAATCAGAGCACTATGGCTCGAAGGTAGATCAACACGTGCGTTTGTCCGTATGTTGCAACCCTTTTTCAAAGACGCTGAATTTTTATCTTGAGCCATCAAAAGAGCGCCCGACGAAAGAGCCCCGACAAAACAGCGCATCTGCATTGATGAAAATAATTCTTCCTAATATGGAAGTTGGATTGACTCAAAGATTCCCGCCTGAAATGAAAGCTGGATTGATGAAGAGGAGTTTGCTTAAACAGAAGCTCCATTTGCAAAATTATCAGCATTAATCGTTGAGCATAATTAGAAGAATGCTTTAACGGAAGCAGGCGCCATGAGAACATTCACGCATAAGTCGAAACCAGATTGATGAAGGTATCATGCTTTAGTGGAAGCGGAAATGATGAAAAATTTTCTGTGTAACTTGAAGCAGGACTGATGAAAGTAATTCTGTCGAACTAGAGGCTTGATTGGTGAAAAGAATGCCGTTAAAATGAAAGCGGGATTGATAAAAAAACCTGTTTAACTAGAATCCGCTTCTAGATTATATGATTCCTTTTATCAATCCAGCTTCCACTTAAGCATGATTCTTTTCATATATATCCAGCACCCCTTTCAACGAAATTCTTTTCATCGATCGAGATATTAGTTTAGCAGCATTTCCATCGTCGATCCTGCTTCTAATTTTTAAATAAAGATTCATTTAATTAATCCAGCTTACATTTAAATCTGAATTCTTTTCCTTCTTACAGCTTCTAATTCAAATTGTCTATGCTCTATCTTGTCGGCGCCGTTATATCGGCGCTCTTTTGGCCGTCGCTCTGTTGTCGGGGCGATCTTATGTCGGGGTGCCACAAAACATCACAGGATTAGAGCCTCTTTGTTAAGTACAACAGCTCACTAAGCCTCTGGTGAATGTCCACGTCGTCGGATGGCTGCACTGGAGCGATACAGAACCATACGATAAAATCTCTAGATATTCCACCCACCTTCAGATGAACCTGTCATCAGAATCACATCTTCCAGAATGTTGATCTGGGTCAGTAGCATATTTTCTAGGTGCATTTTTACTTCTTTTTTCCAAGATC
The DNA here is from genome assembly GCA_959347315.1 of Bimastos eiseni. Taxonomy (NCBI): domain Eukaryota; kingdom Metazoa; phylum Annelida; class Clitellata; order Crassiclitellata; family Lumbricidae; genus Bimastos; species Bimastos eiseni. The sequence continues at coordinate 4,030,587 of OY365810.1, read as the reverse complement.
GACCTATAATCATGTCATTTGTGAACGATGATAGTTCAATCAATCAATCACTCAATCAATGTGAATTTGATATAGCGCCCCTTCAAGGTGTCTAATCAGAGGCGCTCAAAGCTGTATCCAACAGGGTATCCAGTTCAGTGAAGTACATATTTGAAAATACTTTGAGATAAGTTTTCAACGAAACTTATGTATCTTAACTTGCATTAATGTTAGACTCAATTTATGTTCATTGCAGTTAACAAGGCGATCATTTTCTAGTCACGCGTAACAATCACTCCGAGTAAGTTCTCATAATATGAAGGCTCTGCTAAAAAATGACGACTGTGTTTCAGTCCTTCGGACGTAAACTCAACTTTCGCAGTTGGCCTATATGTAAAGTATCCTCAGCCCAAATCCTGGATTGTTATTATCCGTGATCTGCTATTAGAATTCAAGTATCGAAAATATTCAAATAACTCTTCATGGATGTCAAACTACCACCTATTCTTTAGACTTTGATATATAACAAGCAGATAACCAGTCCTAAATAATGTCAACATCATTTCCTTTGTTAATGTTTCGATCTTTTCAAGAAATATATTCGTGTTGTTCTTCCTCTTCAACGGGCAGATCTTCAAAATTCAAATAAATTAAACGTTCTTTTTCTTCTTTCCAACACAGATTACGACTCATAACTGTTGCTTTAAGTACCGATTCCTTAATTTTAATTGAATAAAAATCTTCCAAAGGTGGTGCAACGTATGACATATTTTAATTATCAAACTGTATCAATTTCCATTTAATTCTTTGGTTTTTACCTTAGTAATGAATCAATATTAACCACATCTGAATTAGGCTTCTTTGTACTACAAGAGAGAAAGACAATCTGTTAACTCAATTTGTTGCAGGTTCGACGCGTTTCTCTTCAAGTACACGTCTGACATTGAAACCCTCGAGACTTAATTGGCGACAAACCGCCTGCGACTCAATCCCTCAAAAAACAATTTATCTGGCTGGGCACTCGCCAGCAACTTATGAAGCTTGATTTAACTGCATTACTGCTGATTTCTCCCTCTTTACATTTTCCTCTGTTGTCCGGGACCTTGGAGTCATGTTGGACCAAGAGCTCACCTTTGCCTCTCATATTCACCGTCTTTGCCGTGATTCATACTACCAGTTGCGTCAGCTTCGAACTGTTTCCGGCTCGCTCACTCCGGACCCCACAGCTACCTTTGTTCACGCTTTCATAACAGCCCGACTGGATTACTGTTGCTCACTCTATCTAGGCCTTCAAGTTGGGCGGTTGCGGTGCCTGGAGCAGGGCCTGCGTTCTGCTGCACGTCTTGTCGGACGCATTCCGAAATTTGGCCATGTCTTCGGATATATGCTGGATGTGCTCCACTTGTTCCCCTTCCAATAGCGAATATCGTACCGTATTATCTCTTTGGTATGGCGGTCCTTGCTAGGTCTCGCCTCTGCCTATCTTCGCGATCTCTGTTACTCTACAGAATCGTGCCTTCTCAGTGGTTGACCCCACGCTCTGCCATGGAATACGCTCCCGTTGGTGTAGCGGTTGTCACCAAGGATCCATTCTTTTTTTTTATACTGACCTTAAAACTGTTCTTTTTATCCGTGCTGTGGTCGGGAGCGCTCCTGAGTAGTAGCCTCGGAAGGGCGCTATACGAATCTTCGGATTGAATAATGAATGAATGAATACAAGGCAACTAATGTAACAAGGTAAACGTTTTTCTGTGGCGACCGCATATATATATACATGTATATGTAAAAAGTAAAAGTAAACTAAAACTTATCATAAAGCACGATTGGATACATTTTGAATAAAGTCCAGACACTAGCAATAGTCAAGGTTTAAAAATTTACAATGACTTTGTTGATTCATTATAATTAATTTCTATGCGTCCTCCAATCAAAACTGGAGAACATTGGTTCGATTTTTAGATATTATTAAAAAAAATCCCACTTTGAAGTGTGGGAACTTCGCAACGTTGAAGAAAATTAGTTAAGATCTCGGGATCTTGGGTAAAAATAATGCTAAAGACACATTAGAGCTAACATGGAAGTAAATAACCAGTCCCAGATCATGTCAATGTTGTTACCTATATATGAATAGGCCACCGGTTGAACCTTTAAGTCAAGTGGTTCTTTGTCTCCAGTCATCAGATCTTCAGATATAGTTTCTGAACAGAAAAAAGCAGCTCCTTCAACGAGTTCAAGAAATTAAGCTTCTTTTTCTGGACTCCGAGGAAGAAAATCCAAAAAAACCGTTCTCATTTCTAATACAGATTACGACTCAGTTATGTTGCTTAGAGTACCATTTCTTTAAGTTTGCAAATCAAATCTTCCAGAAGGCGGTGAAACATAGCTATGTGACGTATTTTAAATATCAAACTATGCTATATTAACTTCGATATGACTTTGCTGTTAGTTTTACCTCAGTAATGAGTCATTTATTAACTACATTCTAATATTTTCCTAGCAGCAAACAAAGCAGCTCCATTAGTTCCTAAAAAGAAGCCTCATTGTAATCCTTAAAGAAATGACTACTCTGAGTCTACTAATTTTTCACTTAACCACCTAACAGCAATCAATCAAATTCGTTTTTTTAATATTCAAGATGCCAATATCGCAACTTATTAAAACAGTTATACAATCAAATTAGAGTATCTTATCAACTAAATTACTGTTGCTCACTCTATGTGGGCCTACCAGCCGGGCAGTTGCGGCGCCTGGACCGAGTCCTGCGTTCTGCCACGCGTGTTGTCGGACGCATTCCAAAATGTGGCCATGTCTCCGGCTATGTGGTTGATGTGCTCCATTTACTACCCCTCCAGCAGCGAATATGCTGGGTCTCGCCTCTGCCTCTTGGCGATCTCTGCTACTCTACTTTGAATCCACCGGATCGCCGCTCACTTAGCTCTACTGAGCGAGGCCAGCTCATTTTTCCATCTCCCGCACACCAACTAGACGAAATCGTGCCTTCTCAGTGGCTGCGCTTATCGCCCAGGGACCACTTTTTATACTCGTCTTAAAACTGTTTTTGCCACCATGTAGGGGTTGTGAGCGCTCCTTGACGGGGACATCTTCGTAATGAATGAAGTGACCGTAGAATTCAGTGAATGTTTTTTTCTAAATAGCACTCGTGAAATAAAGATGCCATGTTTGCCATTGACCTTGGTACACATTATGTAATCGCATGACGGCTGCAGTCAACGTTGTCTGTTGATCACTACACATATGCTGTCCAGAAAATCATGTTATGCTTGTATGTATCAAGAAACTTAATATAGCGCCTTTTTACCAGTGACGGCGCCAGACTCTATTGGCAAACAGGGCATAGTCAGGGCAAGTCGTGTTTGTAACCGATGCAGGGCCATTTATGGATATAAGAATAAATGTCAATAAAAACAGTTAATGGTCACCTTAAAAGTTTTGTGACCACGGCAACCAAATCCTTCGCCCACACGGCTCTCCATAAAAAGATAAGGAAATAGAGCCCCTATATCGAGTAGGCCCAATCTATTTGCAAATGCTCAACCAAGTCGTGTAATATACGCCAACAAGTTACAACAGTTGGCATGATTATTATTTAGGCCTAGGGCTTATAATGTCAGCTGCATGCGGCAATGGGGATATGCAGCAATAAATGTGTACAAAACTATGTCAATATTTATTAACTGGATCTGACAGGATGCATAGACAAACTACTACATCTGACAATATTCCATCTAGCACAGTAGGTCTCAAGTGTGTCTTCCCTAGTTTGAGCAGATGTAGCTGGAATGATTCCGATAGGGTCAGCCCAATCAAAAAGTGGTAGAATATGAGTGCGACTTGAACATAGCGAATTGTGTCTTGAACAATTAGATTGGCGAAGGACAGTGCATGCAATTAAAGCTAGCCTCTTGTGTGCAGTGTGCTGCGTACAACAAGAGTTTGGAGTCTGGCGGTTGACGGAGAGTGGCAGAGCAGAGCCAGGGCAGACACACTTTTGCCAAGACATTTGCCATAGCATGTTCTGGTGTAGGGTCGTCACTGCTTTTTATGCCGCACAAATAATTTTATACATATTTCGAAGCTTGAAAAGTGCCGTCTATCAAGTAGCATTTTGCATAATCATATGAAAAGTTTTGTCAGTTCAAATATGACTTGAAAAACAGCAGCATCGCTTGTACATGTAAAAACTTTAAGTGTTATAATGAGAATTCAACGGAGTAAGTAAAAAATAAATTAAGCAGAATCCAGGATCTCCTCCTTTAATTTGGTTTTTTAGAAATTGAGGCTTTGAATACATTCGCAATTTCCCATCATAGTTAAATGAATCCTTATCTTGATTCTGTCTTTGTACGTAATGCGAGCTGTCGCTTCTTCCAACTCCACGCTGTCTTATCCACCGTCCCATTTCCACTGCCTCTCGTCGTCCTCTTCGTTCCTTAGAGCGACATCATCTCTTGGTAATGCCGACAAGGACTGCTCTCGCCCAACGTCGTGCTTGTATTAAGTGTTATGGTGAGAGTTCAACGGAGACAATGTGTAGTCAGTAAAAATAAACTGAACAGAATCCAAGATCTCCTCTTATCATTTGGTTTTTTAGAAACTGAGGCTATGAATAATTATGTTCTCACCACGGACATCTGAATCCTTATCCTCACTCTGGCGTTCTGTCTGTGTCTCCATGCTATAGGTAATGCGAGCTGTTGATTCTTCCAACACAACTGGCATCCAATCTGTAACGGCATGCTTAATATTTATAACGGAAATGTTCTTTAAGTCTTAGCTTATAATTGTCTTTAATTGGCAAGTTTGTGATAAGTTGAAAACAATAATGAATCATGGCAAGCGAAGTGTTGCTAAATAGGACGATGAAAATTTGCTAATTATTTTAAAAGGCATAAGTAAAAGTAAGCTATAACTTACCAAAACGCACAATTGAATACTAATGGAATAAAGATAATAGCATGGCGAGAGTAAATGTTAAAAACATTGACAGTAACGTTGTGCATTCATTATAATTAAACTAAATATATATTATGAACGCTGACGATAGAACTGTTAGGTGTTCACCTGCAATGCCAGATAATTTCTCAACAGCCAGAATTTCTGCAGCGTCTAAACTGAGTCTTGCTTTAAGTTTTTTCGGGTTTTCAGGATCGATCTTCAACAAAAGACGGTTCATGATGATTTCAATCATGTCTTGTAAATCTCCAGAAATGAAGAGCTCCGTAAATGTGATAACACTATCGACTGTTTTGCAGTAGAAAAAGAAAACAATGCTTTGTCCTGGTTTTGTAACAACTGGGTGGATGTTGAATTCATTGATTGTTGTGAGGATCTTCTCCTCGGATGACAATGGATCATCTTTTGACTCTTCTGAAATTGTTGCATTGGTCAACTCTGATATCACTTCGTCCTTTCCAGGTTGAGATGTATTTACGTGAACGGAAATCATTTGACCTGTCAAACAATATCGCATTTATCTCACTTACGCAAAACATCATAATTTTCAGAATTTCTCAGATGACTTTAAATTGCATCACAGTTTTATGCCCGCATGACTGTTAGCCGAAATAAGTGTCACAGTGATCGGATTATCAAGACATCTCAGAAACAATATAGTACCATACCCTCCAAAACTTACAGTTAGCAAAGATGACATACAGAAAAGTGCAGTTATAGCCTTAGATTATTTTCACAAAGGATGCACATATACAGGGTGAGCAAAAAAAAGTAACCCGCTACGGAATTTTGCTAATATTTCGGCAAAAAATAGGATATAATATATGAAATTTTACAGTCTGAAAGCCAATTTATATCTGCATATAACAGCCAAAATTCACCAAAATATTCAGAACAAAAGTTATATCACTTTTGATGAGTGCAACCACTGATTTTTTATAGTCAAGAAACATTTTACGCAGCAATAGGTTATAACAAGAAGAATTTATGAAGTCACATTTCAAGTAGTTGTAATAAAACACACTTCCTTATTAATATTATTATTGAGAAAAGAAACTGAAAATTATCGCATATGGAAGTCACTTTGACGTCACCTAGCTAACAATCGATTAAATTGGTGAATAAAGGCGTCTTGCGAATAATCATTTCATGATAGCATTTGTAACAAAATAAACATGGGCAAGGTGTCCATTACTGATAAAATCCGTATACAGACACTTCATGAATCATGAGTATGATCTTGAAGCCATAGCTGTAATCAAAGCTCACTCTGGAATCATTGGAGCTGAGCACCTATAAAAATATGCGGATGCATTGATGATATGGGTGGGCGAAGAAACATTGTAAGGTCAGCGGAAGGCAGAACTCTATCGGCACCCGAACAAATATCGAGCATGTTGACGAATTTATTTGCTCACAGAATAGCAACATCAAAAATCATCTCAGTACTGAGCCAATTTCAACAGAGTTGAACATCAGCCGCACGTCTGTTAGTAGATTTGCCAAAGAAGATCTTAACCTTCCGCTTTTCGTCGTGTCCCTGGGAAAATTATCACCGATGCAATAGCTCCCAACAAGATCATCAAAATTTGCCAAATAGACTCAGATTATGCGTGGCTACTGGTGGTAGACACAGATTGTGAAACAATATGATGAGGGGTTACTTCTAATGACCCACCCTGTGTATATATATATCCTATATATATATATACATATATACATATACGCATGCGTGTTTAGAAGTGCGCGTGTGTTTGTGTATAAATGTGTGTATTTGTGTGTGAATGAGTGCGTAATTCTTTTAAACAACCAACTTTACCTTCGTGAAGAAAATCTGCAACATGATCTTGCAAGGTATCTCTTAAGGCTTTCTCGAAGCAGTCAAAGGCATAATCGCTTCTTCTGAGAATGGCTTCGATTAAATTCCAATTTCTTTTGTACTCCCTGTTTTCTTGTGTTATATCCTGACGATTGATCTCACTGATGGCGCCCATTGCTCTTAGTTTGGCGATTAATTCTTCGTCATTTCTAATGATTAGCATAAGTTTATCCACGATGCTTTCCAATCGAGTGTGTCGCGATTTCGAAAGTGGAATGTGAGATCCTGTAATTTCAATAATAACTTAACGTATATTGGATTATGTAACGAATAATACATTCACATAATTCAGTCGGTAAGATACAGTGTTGGGCACGAGACCAAAAATTCAAGACCAAGACCGAGACCAAGACCGAGAGATCCGATACCAAGACCAAGCCCGAGACCGAGTGGTTCGAAACAAAGACCAACACCAAGACCGATGCTTCTTTTTATAAGCATTCAAATACATGAAGACGCTAAAACGAAATAACACGCTTCAAACATTAATTTAATTGCTGAAGAATACGAATCTTAATAATGGTCCAGAAAACAGTTTTACCGGCCACTATGAACTTTTGTGAGTTCACCCTTGGCTTCGGTCTGAGAATATCACACCATAAATTACTTACAGTATACGACAGGTAACTACTTTAAGACATCTGAACAAGTAGATGAACTTTCCGTCTGAACGGTGTACTTACTTGTACTGACCGATTCAGTAGACTCCTTCAAAAAAAGTTGAAATCTTATTTGGTCACTAAGGCTTATCCTGTCTGCTGAATTCCTGACTTCTCCGTAGTTTTTAAGGCGCCCTTCGTTTACGATGCCATACAAGTCGGCGTAGTTGTTGTTGTCATTATTATTATTATTTTTTTAAGTCAAGTCATTATTAATATTATTATTATTATTATTATTATTATTATTATTATTATTATTATTATTATTTTGACCTGAGGTACTTCATTCCCCAAGGACTTAGAGATTACTAATATTATGTTAAAACCGTTGTCCGAATGGTCAGGCCTCGTCTTCTGGGGATGAGGGAAAGGTGCCCTGGAAGGCCACAAGATTATTATTATTATTATTAATATTTTTATTATCAATATTATTGTTACTATTATTATTATTATTATTACTAATATTACTATTATTATTGCAATTTTAAAGTACTATTATCAATAGTATTATAATTATTATTACTATAATTATTATATTTTTTTATTTTATTTTATTTCTTATGCCTCGAGATACACATGATCCTTAGGGACTAGAACATTAATAAGAACAAGAAAATATAGTCTGAAGGCATTATTATTTATATTATTATTCATGTACCACAGATCTAGGAATTTTAGGTTAAAAGTGTCTATACGTGGTCGACTACAAAATTTTTAAATGGTTGCAAAACCTTAAAATTTGTAAAATCAAATTTTGAAATGGCTCCGTTGCAAATAGATACTTTCTATGCCCATAATTACATGTAAGCTACATCAAAATCCTGAAATTTGGTCAGCACACCATAAATCGAAAACAATGGTGTAGGGCCTACACACCCGATGTCTCTAATAATCGAAAATTGCTGACAAGTATCGATAAAATTGCTTTGATACGGCAAATGACCAAGACAGCTAATTTAAGACGGAGAGCAATCCCAAAACCGTTCCTTTAAGACCAAGACCTCAGTTTTTCGGTCTCGAGACTTCGTCACTGGTAAGATATCGAAGCCAATGTGTATTTCCCATTATAGTGAAGGTGGCAAATACCGTGCAAATTATTTCATCTTCAGTTTTTGGTGCAATGAGGGGGGCCTACTGAAATAAAATCTCGCATAATTCAGATGCATCTGAACTACAGCATGATATATTATGTAATACCTAGGTGTAGGTTCTACATGATTATAGATATGCACAATAAATTAACCCATTGTGTTTCAATGCTTTTATAGCTCACGATCAAATTGAACGAACTAAATTTAACCTGCATGGTTACAGCCAGCAGACCGGGTTTAGTACATAAAGGCTTTATTGTTATCAAAGACTGATGATATGTGATGTTGCTGATCGACAAAATAAACACAATTTGTTTCGCTGCCTTTTCCTTAGATTTTATAAATTTCTATGCTCATTGTAGACTGTTTTTGAATCTAAAGTACAGGTGAAATGAAGTTTAGAGCTTCGTCATCAGTTTGACAGTTTCATAACATTGTCTGGACACAAATAATGGGTATCGTACGACCAATATCTAAAAACATTTAGCACCATAAGTTCGCCCACCTTCTTTATCTACAGGATGGGCCATTAAAAAGAAATCTCTCAGTCAATTTGCCAATATTTCGACCAATAGTGAGAATTATTACATGAAATTTTACAGGGGCAAAGCTAATTCATATTTACATATAACTGCCAATATTTTATGAAATATTTCAAAGATAAAAAAAATAATATCACTTTTAATGAGTGCAACCATGGTTTTTTCATGGTCAAAAAACATACAATGCAGCAAAAAGTAAGAAAAACGATTTTATGAGGTCACATCTCAAGTAATTGTTATAAAACAAACATCATGTTCTTTCACATCCTGTGTACAATGTGTTTGCCACCAGTAGCCACACATATTCTGAGTCTATTTGGCAAGTTTTGATTACCTGGCTGGGGACCTGAGGTGATAATTTGCCCAGTTATACGAAGATAAGCGATGAAGTTAAAATCTTCTGCGATAATTTCCAGTTTCTTTTCTCAATAATAATATTCATGAAGTGTGTTTTATTACAACTGCTTGAAATGTGACTTCATAAATTAGCTTTTTATAACTTTTTGCGGCGTTAAATGTTTTTTGACCATCAAAAAGCGGTGGTTGCAGTCATTATAAGTTCTGCTTGGAATATTTTAAAAAATTTTGGCGGTTATATGCAAATAATAATTGGGTTTGAGACTGTAAAATTTCATTCAATATTTCATATTTTTGGCCCAAAGATTAGCAAATAACCATAGGGGGGTACTTCTTTGGCCATCCTGAAGGTGTGGGACTAGATAAAGGAGTTGGAGTTGCAAGAAATCTTTGTTATCACATTGCGTCGTTAAACTGTAACTACCACTACCAAGTTCAGATGAAAAACAATGAATTTTGGAATTTGCAAATATTGGTCGTTTTGCTAATCACTTATAATAATTATATATATATATATTACTGGTTGCCGTATTGCGGCTCACACTGAATCTGATATTAAACTGAATAGGCCTATATCTGAATAGGTAACTTGTGTTTGATCAGATGCAACAAGGACAATAAACTTGTAAGGCTGCTAATGCAGGTAATATTTTTACATTTATTTGTGAAGTACTCTAAAGTTTTACCTTTTCCGATTCCTTTCAGTAGATTAGATACGTGCACTTGCTCATTTTCCTCCATTACCTGACTAACGTCATCACGCAGTGATTTATTATTTTCAATCCATTCAAAAACCATGTCACTTCGTTTGATAAGAGATTCTGTGCTAGAAAGTTCTTCCACTTGGAACTCATCCAACAATCGTTTGGCTCGTAAGCAAGCAATGATGTGAAAATTGATGTGTGTGCATCTTCTGAAGATTTGTTGCATACTCTCAGAAGCATATGCGTCCGCCATGATTCCATGAACTGCTCTCGGACAGAAAAAAGAAAGAACTTATCAGTTTGAGTAATTCAATTCATGATCATTAATGCAAAAATTTTTTCTAAAGGCTGAATCTAGGAATGAATAAGTGTCACGAAGTGAAACATTTTGCAAGGCCGTACCGAGCTAAAATTATGCCTTGTGTCTAGCATCAATCTGGAGCCCCCACATTTTGAAAATAGAGCATTTTATGGAATAATAAGTTATTCCATCCTGAAATTCGCGCCCTTTCCACATTTGCGCCCTGGACCAAGGCCCCGCTGCACCCTAGGTACGGCCCTGACAATTAGTACCATCCAATCACGACCCTCAAATTCAACCCTTGCATATTGACACTAGAAAATTTGCTTCTACGTGAAGTAGAAATGTAGGAATATAGCCCAACATTGTGGTGTAACAAATTATAAAATCCTGGTTGAAGAATTTAAATGATCTAAAACTATGCAAATCTCTTGAACTCAAATTTGCAGACAATGCTGCAAGCAATAGGCTTGAAGTACGCGAGTAATAGACTTATATGACAGTATTCTCTCAGTAGACACCGTCGCGGCTTTTATGAGGAAATTGGGGAAATTTCTGTTCTAATATTGTTCCTTTCCGTTTCTTGAACAATTTATATCTGTGTCCCCGAGTTACTCTATTTGGTGCAAATTGAAAAAAACCTCTCCGACTGCACCGCTTCCTTCCCAGTAATAATCTTGTAGGCTTCAATCAGGTATCCGCTCCTCCTCCTTATCTTCACTGCTGTAAATCCACACTTATTCAACCTTTCCTCAAAGCTCAAATCTTTGTATCCCCAAATCACTTTTGTAGCTCTTCTTTGCACTTTCTCAAGCTTCTCTGTGTCTTGCTTAAAAAATGGACTCCACACCTGGATGCAGTATTCCAACTTCGCCCTAACCAGTGATTTCTACAACCTTAGCAATGTGTCCTTGTCTCTGGTTACTATTCTTCTTATCATACCAAAAGTTGAGTTTGCCTTCTTTGCCGCTTCAGCACATTGCCTAGAAGGTTTTGCACTTTTGTGCATAATCACTTCCAAGACACTTTCTTCCTCATTTACTTTCAATGCCTTGCCCTTCATACCATAAAAACTCGTTGTTTCTCTTCCTTCCCCATATGCATCACTGAGCACTTTTCAAAACTAAAAAGCATCTGCCAGTCCATTGGCCATCTGAACATTCTTCTTAGATCTTTTTGCCAGTATTGGTTAACTTTGTGTTGCAAGAAGTCTTAATTCTAAGATTTGTATATTTCACATGTTTCGTACTCTCTATAATAAGCCTATTCGCCCTGTTGAAATATTGATGCTGTATTCGTTCAAATGGTTCTTCGTTTTCATCGAACTAGGATGTTAGGATAATTTTACTAATCACAATGTATGTTGCTGACACGTAATGAATCAAATTACGTATTTAGAGATTGTCAACCATCTTTTGTCACAAGACTCATATAATTTTCTCACGTACTTCTGACTAATTGACTCATTTTCACGTCTTGCCATTGGCTTTTCTGCATAATATCCTCTGACTCCTCCGAAGCAAGGTCATGCGCTATCTGCGCCACTTATAGGCCTATTCAGCGGTGTAATTAGGACCATTCTCAAGTAATGATTACTGGAAATCTTAGTGTCTGATTGATTGCTACTAGTTTTCGACGCTTGATAAAGGGATGACATACCCTAGAACAACGTCTTGGTCTGATTAAAAATTTTATTATCATCGCTTTGTAGGTTACTGGCATGGCTGCTTTCGGCTATAATCTTTGTACGTACTGGCTTGCATCAGTGAGGTTTCGATTTTGGTATATATTTGGTCGGAATAAAACAGCAGGCCTACAATATTATGTTATCTAAGAGTTACCTAATCTCATACTTATGAACAATATTAGTCTTTACCTGTAACTTTCGTTGTAGTAGCATCAATTGATCAGAGTAAATCTGTTTGCGTCAATCTGTTTGCGTTAGTCGCTGTTGATATTCTCTAAATTGGGTCACAGTCTGTATGCTGTAGACCTGTTCCTAGTTGGCAGTAGGCTCATGGCTACACGATTAGTTTACACCTGAGCCTACATCTGAGCCTACAGTCTAACAACTGAAAACGGAAATACCCACGATAACAACTGAAAACGGAAATACCCACGATAATTTCAGTTTTGAAGTTATGTGCATTTGGTTTTCGTTTCGCTTTCGAGAATGCGAAGGCCTATAGGCCTACACCATGCCCTCATTGGGATACTCTGCATTATATTTACCGACTGGGTGTATGGGGTATCGTAATTTTCAAACTATCCAAGCGCCACTCAAAAGCCAGGTGCAGGACACCAGCTTATTCACGAGCACTGCATCGAGTCAGAGAGGTTGTTCAAATCAATAGGGGACGTCAAATATATTGATTTAGAATATAAGTGATGCATGCAGCTTGGCATTCTGTAATAGCTCTAGCTAGTGACTTTTCCATGGGTAAGTTGCAAACGTTTAGGTTTTTTGGGTTAAGAATCGAGGATAATATAATTACAGTTAACGATTTTTGAATTGCAATAGAGGTGGCAATGGTATAGGCAGTTATGAATTCGAGCATAGAAGCAGGAGCGAGAGAAGGAGGAGATGTGGTTAGAGAAGGAGGAATGAAGATCACGTATAGTATTAAGATTGCAGACAGATGCATCAGAGGTGAAGGGAAGCGATTTAAAGTTAGTGAAAAGATAAAAATTTACTTCAGCTGGTAATGAAGACATATATAAATATATATTTATGGTGATGAGTTAGGTTTTGGAATGAGTGAGGCAGGTGAGATAATGAACACTGCTTATCTATTATTGTAAAGCAAACAGGAAGTGGACCTAGGAATCACAGGATGGGAAAGCAAAAAATATGATAGACTTCATACTGGTCAATAAGAGGTGGAGAAGTAGTGTATCATGTGTCGGACATTCTCTAAGCTAGACATTGCATCGGGTAATGGCTGGAGTAAGAATTAAGCTGAAAACTATCCACAGAGAAATGCTTGGAAAAAGATACGATGTAGAAAGACTCAAAGAAGGAATAGTTGGACTGCAATACAACACTTTGCCTTGCGAGAAATGAAGGCAGCTGGGCATAAAGAACATGAACACAGTAGTAGAAACTAGATACACTTAACAGCTGTAGCACACGAGGTCCTGATTTTAGGAAAAACTGAAGAGAACACCTTGGAGTTCACATGAGGTACTGGAGCTGAGTGATCAGAGGAGGATAAAGACAATAAAAACACATAATGATGATAATAGGAAAGGGTGCAACAAGATAACTCGAGAAATAAAAAAGAAGGTAAGCTACGTAAAGAGCAATGGCTGGCGGAAAGAGGCTTTGAGGTAGAGAACGGCGAATGGAACCGAAATCCTCATAAAAGACAGGTCGCGCAGGAGATAGCGCAGGTCAGATGAGAGGCCATTCCAAATACTTGGGACCCTCGATTTCGAAAGCTCTATTCTGTCTGGTGCAGTGGGAGCATGTGGAACCACTAAGTGGCCTCTGCAGTCCAAGCTTAGCGATTGGCGACCTACGCGAGCCGAAGTTAAGGTGAAGAGATCCCGAAGATAGACAAGCGCATTGCCCAAGAGACAGTGCCAAACAATAGAGGAGGTCCCATAATGAATGCATTCATTAGTGTCGACACAGAGAGAATGGGGCAGCTGTCCCTCCCCATCCCTGCCCAGGCTGGGTCTTGGAATTCGTGACAATCCAATGAGTTTTATATTGGGAGGAAATGGTTTGTGATTATGACATTTTCACATTGAAGTCCTCTTCTCCTCATTCAAAAGCTAGTTTTCTCTTCAAAGACATCAATTTACTCCGCGTGTGTAAGATTGAGCTTTGAAATGTTTACAGAAAGAATATCGAAAAGTTCTATGTTGTTTTTCTATCCTATTCGCAATTGCGAGTGATGAGGTGGTGACAAATTCACATCAGCAATACAACCGCATATTAGACAGCTAAGCCCTCGCCATATACATATTATTATTATTACTAATATTACTATTATTATTACAATTTTATAGTACTATTATCAATAGTATTATAATTATTATTACTATAATTATTATATTTTTTTATTTTATTTTATTTTTATGCATCGAGATATACATGATCCTTAGGGACTAGAACATTAATAAGAACAAGAAAATGTAGTCTGAAATGGCATTATTATTTATATTATTATTCATGTACCACAGATCTAGGAATTTTAGGTTAAAAGTGTCTATACGTGGTCGACTACGAAATTTTGAAATGGTTGTAAAATCTTGAAATTTGTAAAATCAAATTTTGAAATGGCTCCGTTGCAAATAGATACTTTCTATGTCCATAATTACATGTAAGCTACATCAAAATCCTGAAATTTGGTCAGCACACCATAAATCGAAAACAATGGTGTAGGGCCTACACACCCGATGTCTCTAATAATCGAAAATTGCTGACAAGTATCGATAAAATTGCTTTGATACGGCAAATGACCAAGACAGCTAATTTAAGACGGAGAGCAATCCCAAAACCGTTCCTTTAAGACCAAGACCTCAGTTTTTCGGTCTCGAGACTTCGTCACTGGTAAGATATCGAAGCCAATGTGTATTTCCCATTATAGTGAAGGTGGCAAATACCGTGCAAATTATTTCATCTTCAGTTTTTGGTGCAATGAGGGGGGCCTACTGAAATAAAATCTCGCATAATTCAGATGCATCTGAACTACAGCATGATATATTATGTAATACCTAGGTGTAGGTTCTACATGATTATAGATATGCACAATAAATTAACCCATTGTGTTTCAATGCTTTTATAGCTCACGATCAAATTGAACGAACTAAATTTAACCTGCATGGTTACAGCCAGCAGACCGGGTTTAGTACATAAAGGCTTTATTGTTATCAAAGACTGATGATATGTGATGTTGCTGATCGACAAAATAAACACAATTTGTTTCGCTGCCTTTTCCTTAGATTTTATAAATTTCTATGCTCATTGTAGACTGTTTTTGAATCTAAAGTACAGGTGAAATGAAGTTTAGAGCTTCGTCATCAGTTTGACAGTTTCATAACATTGTCTGGACACAAATAATGGGTATCGTACGACCAATATCTAAAAACATTTAGCACCATAAGTTCGCCCACCTTCTTTATCTACAGGATGGGCCATTAAAAAGAAATCTCTCAGTCAATTTGCCAATATTTCGACCAATAGTGAGAATTATTACATGAAATTTTACAGGGGCAAAGCTAATTCATATTTACATATAACTGCCAATATTTTATGAAATATTTCAAAGATAAAAAAAATAATATCACTTTTAATGAGTGCAACCATGGTTTTTTCATGGTCAAAAAACATACAATGCAGCAAAAAGTAAGAAAAACGATTTTATGAGGTCACATCTCAAGTAATTGTTATAAAACAAACATCATGTTCTTTCACATCCTGTGTACAATGTGTTTGCCACCAGTAGCCACACATATTCTGAGTCTATTTGGCAAGTTTTGATTACCTGGCTGGGGACCTGAGGTGATAATTTGCCCAGTTATACGAAGATAAGCGATGAAGTTAAAATCTTCTGCGATAATTTCCAGTTTCTTTTCTCAATAATAATATTCATGAAGTGTGTTTTATTACAACTGCTTGAAATGTGACTTCATAAATTAGCTTTTTATAACTTTTTGCGGCGTTAAATGTTTTTTGACCATCAAAAAGCGGTGGTTGCAGTCATTATAAGTTCTGCTTGGAATATTTTAAAAAATTTTGGCGGTTATATGCAAATAATAATTGGGTTTGAGACTGTAAAATTTCATTCAATATTTCATATTTTTGGCCCAAAGATTAGCAAATAACCATAGGGGGGTACTTCTTTGGCCATCCTGAAGGTGTGGGACTAGATAAAGGAGTTGGAGTTGCAAGAAATCTTTGTTATCACATTGCGTCGTTAAACTGTAACTACCACTACCAAGTTCAGATGAAAAACAATGAATTTTGGAATTTGCGAATATTGGTCGTTTTGCTAATCACTTATAATAATTATATATATATTACTGGTTGCCGTATTGCGGCTCACACTGAATCTGATATTGGACTGAAAAGGCCTATATCTGAATAGGTAACTTGTGTTTGATCAGAAGCAACAAGGACAATAAACATGTAAGGCTGCTAATGCAGGTAATATTTTTACATTTATTTGTGAAGAACTCTAAAGTTTTACCTTTTCCGATTCCTTTCAGTAGATTAGATACGTGCACTTGTTCATTTTTCTCCATTACCTGACTAACGTCATCACGCAGTGATTTATTATTTTCAATCCATTCAAAAACCATGTCACTTCGTTTGATAAGAGATTCTGTGCTAGTAAGTTCTTCCACTTGGAACTCATCCAATAATTGTTTGGCTCGTAAGCAAGCAATGATGTGAAAATTGATGTGTGTGCATCTTCTGAAGATTTGTTGCATACTCTCAGAAGCATATGCGTTCGCCATGATTCCATGAACTGCTCTCGGACAGAAAAAAGAAAGAACTTATCAGTTTGAGTAATTCAATTCATGATCATTAATGCAAAAATTTTTTCTAAAGGCTGAATCTAGGAATGAATAAGTGTCACGAAGTGAAACATTTTGCAAGGCCGTACCGAGCTAAAATTATGCCTTGTGCCTAGCATCAATCTGGAGCCCCCACATTTTGAAAATAGAGCATTTTATGGAATAATAAGTTATTCCATCTTGAAATTCGCGCCCTTTCCACATTTGCGCCGTGGGCCAAGGCCCCGCTGCCCCCTAGGTGCGGCCCTGACAATTAGTACTGTAACGGAATAGGGGTACGCTTACCTAGTGTTGGCCTGCTGTAGTGTCTGCCTGTTGTGTACACCTGTCTACTGTGTTCTTTGTACTATGGTATCTACCTGCTGTATACGCTTATCTACTATCTACTGTAGTCTATCTACTATCTACTGTAGATATCTACTATCTACTGTATCCTATCTACTGTAGTCTATCTACTATCTACTGTAGATATCTACTATCTACTGTATCCTATCTACTGTGTATTATCTACTATATACTGTGTAGTCTCTAGTGTCTACTGTCTCCTATCTACTGTGTATCATCTACTACCTACAGCAAATTAGTATAAAAGGAGTTCGCCTGGAAGATCGTTGTCGTATGATCGTAGTCGTCGTATGATCGTAGTCGTCGCCTGGGAATCATCGTCGTCGCCGCCGAGGAATCGTCGTCGTCGTCTGGAGATCGTCATCGGGGAGCCTTGTAGATTCGGCTTCGGCCTTGCAGTCTCGGCGCCTAGGAAGCACGAATAGTCGTCGTGGCTTGCTATAGTCGTCGTGGATATAGTCGTCGTCGATTTGCGATAGTCGCCGTCAGCCATTGACGTAGCATAGTAGTCGCCGTCAGCCATTGACGTAGCGTTGCAATTACTCGTTAGTTATCGACGTAGGGCGTATTGAGGGAGTGAGATACGGGCTGTTTCCGAATGGGCGCTACAGAAGTATTGTTTTCCGTTGTACATTAAAAGAGGATTATCGAACAAGCGTGTCTTATTCCAAGCGTCATCCAGAAAGGAGCTATTTAAACCTTAAATGGTTAGTCTTCAGCAAACCACTGAAGCCTTACTCAGCGCACTGCAACTCGAACTACCTCCATATCGGACGGGGCTGCAAGTCGTCATCCTGGTCACTGTCGAATAGGCCCCGTTCCGTTACAGTACCATCTAATCACGACCCTCAAATTCGCTCCTTGCATATTGACACTAGAAAATTTGCTTCTACGTGAAGTAGAAATGTAGGAATATAGCCCAACATGTGGTGTAACAAATTATAAAATCCTGGTTGAACAATTTAAATGATCTAAAACTATGCAAATCTCTTGAACTCAAATTTGCAGACAATGCTGCAAGCAATAGGCTTGAAGTACGCGAGTAATAGACTTGGATGACAGTATTCTCTCAGTAGACACCGTCGCGGCTTTTAAGAGGAAATTGGGAAAATTTCTGTTCTAATATTGTTCCTTTCCGTTTCTTGAACAATTTATATCTGTGTCCCCGAGTTACTCTATTGGTGTAAATTTGGTGTAAATTGAAAAAAAACCTCTCCGACTGCACCGCCTCCTTCCCAGTAATAATCTTGTAGGCTTCAATCAGGTATCCGCTCCTCCTCCTTATCTCCAATGCTATAAATCCACACTTATTCAACCTTTCCTCAAAGCTCAAATTCTCAACCATTCTCAAGTAATGATTACTGGAAATCTTAGTGTCTGATTGATTGCTACTAGTTTTCGACGCTTGATAAAGGGATGACATACCCTAGAACAACGTCTTGGTCTGATTAAAAATTTTATTATCATCGTTTTGTAGGTTACTGTCATGGCTGCCTTCGGCTATAATCTTTGTACGTACTGGCTTGCATCAGTGAGGTTTCGATTTTGGTATATATTTGGTCGGAATAAAACAGCAGGCCTACAATATTATGTTATCTAAGAGTTACCTAATCTCATGCTTATGAACAATATTAGTCTTTACCTGTAACTTTCGTTGTAGTAGCATCAATTGATCAGAGTAAATCTGTTTGCGTCAATCGAAATGTTCGTCGCGGTTGATATTCTCTAAATTGGGTCACAGTCTGTATGCTGTAGACCTGTTCCTAGTTGGCAGTAGGCTCATGGCTACACGATTAGTTTACACCTGAGCCTACAGTCTAACAACTGAAAACGGAAATACCCACGATAATTTCAGTTTTGAAGTTATATGCATTTGGTTTTCGTTTCGCTTTCGAGAATGCGAAGGCCTATAGGCCTACATCATGCCCTCATTGGGATACTCTGCATTATGTTTACCGACTGGGTGTATCGGAATCGTAATTTCCAAACTATCCAAGCGCCACTCAAAAGCCAGGTGCAGGACACCAGCTTATTCACGAGCACTGCATCGAGTCAGAGAGGTTGTTCAAATCAATAGGGGACGTCAAATGTATTGATTTAGAATATAAGTGATGCGTGCAGCTTGGCATTCTGTAATAGCTCTAGCTAGTGACTTTTCCATGGGTAAGTTGCAAACGTTTAGGTTTTTTGGGTTAAGAATCGAGGATAATATAATTACAGTTAACGATTTTTGAATTGCAATAGAGGTGGCAATGGTATAGGCAGTTATGAATTCGAGCATAGAAGCAGGAGCGAGAGAAGGAGGAGATGTGGTTAGAGAAGGAGGAATGAAGATCACGTATAATATTAAGATTGCAGACAGATGCATCAGAGGTGAAGGGAAGCGATTTAAAGTTAGTGAAAAGATAAAAATTTACTTCAGCTGGTAATGAAGACATATATAAATATATATTTATGGTGATGAGTTAGGTTTTGGAATGAGTGAGGCAGGTGAGATAATGAACACTGCTTATCTATTATTGTAAAGCAAACAGGAAGTGGACCTAGGAATCACAGGATGGGAAAGCAAAAAATATGATAGACTTCATACTGGTCAATAAGAGGTGGAGAAGTAGTGTATCATGTGTCGGGCATTCTCTAAGCTAGACATTGCATCGGGTAATGGCTGGAGTAAGAATTAAGCGGAAAACTATCCACAGAGAAATGCTTGGAAAAAGATACGATGTAGAAAGACTCAAAGAAGGAATAGTTGAACTGCAGTACAACACTTTGCCTTGCGAGAAATGAAGACATATGGGCATAAAGAACATGAACACAGTAGTAGAAACTAGATACACTTAACAGCTGTAGCACACGAGGTCCTGGTTTTAGGAAAAACAGAAGAAAACACCTTGGAGTTCACATGATGTACTGGAGCTGAGTGATCAGAGGAGGATAAAGACAATAAAAACACATAATGATGATAATAGGAAAGGGTGCAACAAGATAACTCGAGAAATAAAAAAGAAGGTAAGCTACGTAAAGAGCAATGGCTGGCGGAAAGAGGCTTTGAGGTAGAGAACGGCGAATGGAACCGAAAGCCTCATAAAAGACAGGTCGCGCAGGAGATAGCGCAGGTCAGATGAGAGGCCATTCCAAACACTTGGGACCCTCGATTTCGAAAGCTCTATTCTGTCTGGTGCAGTGGGAGCATGTGGAACCACAAAGTGGCCTCTGCAGTCCAAGCTTAGCGATTGGCGACCTAAGCGAGCCGAAGTTAAGGTGAAGAGATCCCGAATATAGACAAGTGCATTGCCCAAGAGACAGTGCCAAACAATAGAGGAGATCCCATAATGAATGCATTCATTAGTGTCGCCACAGAGAGAATGGGGCAGCTGCCCCTCCCCATCCCTGCCCAGGCTGGGTCTTGGAATTCGTGACAATCCAATGAGTTTTATATTGGGAGGAAATGGTTTGTGATTATGACATTTTCACATTGAAGTCCTCTTCTCCTCATCCAAAAGCTAGTTTTCTCTTCAAAGACATCAATTTACCCCGCTTGTGAAAGATTGAGCTTTGAAATGTTTACAGAAAGAATATCGAAAAGTTCTATGTTGTTTTTCTATCCTATTCGCAATTGCGAGTGATGAGGTGGTGACAAATTCACCTCAGCAATACAACCGCATATTAGACAGCTAAGCCCTCGCCATATACACCGCCTATTTTGCACACAGTTCTGCAATAAATGTATTTGTAAACTGTAACTTTCATTGGCCACTCGCAGACTTAAACATATCCATCATAAAAAATTAGAACATATTCGGCCCGTAATGGTTCAACTGTATGTATAAAATATCAAGAAACTACTTGAGTACCTAATACTTTTTATAACCACGTAACCCTTGACAAGAAACAATGGTTCTGCGTAAAATTAATGTGCTAGGATCAGTAATAAACAATGACATGACTAGGACGGCTCGCCAAATGATCAGGACAGCATCGGATTGAGCCACAGGGATATCATTTCAAGGTAGAAGTGGCGCACTCGCTGAGTTAGGAATTCAATTCCAGGCGAAGCTGGATTGCACGGTTAGGTCTACTTTACAACTCAACTTCATCTCACTTTTAAAAATCTGACAATGGCTTGCAGTTGAATCACACCCAAACACTCCGCTAAATGTCATAGGCACAGAGAGAACTGTTCAAAACCATTCTGTCATAATCGACAATAACAGCATGGAAGTGTCAGTCCCACGACTAGATAAGGAGGAGGGCGTGGCTGATTATCATTGATATAACATTATCGCTAAACAGCTACCAACCAAGTATCTTTAAAATCAGCCACTGCACATTCGTGCCTTACTGAAAGGAACTGCTAGTCAGTAGTCTTCTTGTGTCGCTTGCAGGCCATACTTCACACAAAACACATTGCGTGAAGTGTGAAAATCAGCCACTGCACATTCACATTCATTTAGAAAATTCTTTAATCACTTGAAACTAATTACATAAATCCTTGTCCCTTCACAAAATTCTGATCATAGCTCGATCATCGTCCGTCAACGGGCATCATTTTGCGTCACAGAAAAACAAGAGTAGTTTTAGTATGAAAGAGGAGCGGATTGATCGAATGGTTGAATTCTAAATGTGGAGGCTAGGTGACTTCAAGCTGCATGACCAAACTAAAATTCATTTGTAAACTGCTGCAAACAGTCAGCATTTTCACTTTAAATAATAATAATAATAATAATAATAATAATAATAATAATAATATGTAGTAGCGTTATTCAAGGCAATCGACGGATTTATCTCCTAGGTTTATACAGTGTTTTAAAGTAGTGAGAGCTCGTCAGCGCACGATTTTTATATCATTTCTTTTCATTTATTGCCAGGATCGGGAATTTTTATATATTTTCTTATATTATAATAGAGATTTTTCAGGATTTTAAATCAAAATTTGTAACCTGTGCAAATGGAAAAAAGATTTTTACTCAAAACTCACCGTTAATCATTTATAGCATACCAGGACGTCATAATGCGTATTGCTATAGCAACGCAGTAAAGACGTTTATTTTTTGACATTTGAAACCGAGTGTGTTTACATCTCCATTCCTCCCACTTCATATATATTCATTCCCTTCCTATTCGGGTATCCATATTTCTTAACAACAAAGACCAGTCACTTCCAGCTCCGAGCCGGAAGATTATTTAACACAGTTAAATGGCGTCTCCATACAAGAAACCAACCCAGATCGCTCAATCACAGTCTGGCCAATCACAGAAAGTTGCACTGGGATTAAAAGAGGCGAGCGGGGTATGTATCGCTGCCTTTCAGTTAGACAGTTGCACCTGAAAGACGGCACAGTCCATCTACATGGTCCGCGAAACAGCCCGTGTCCAGGTTCGAAGCAGCCACCGCTGGGCCATGGTTCTGCGCAGGCGCTGTATGCAAAGGCAGTCGAAGTTGGTTCAGTCTTGGGTTTAGCCGACGAGGAGCGGGGGGATTTGCACGGGAAATGCTTCAGGAGTAGAAGCAGTGGACGAGGCGGTCACATATAGTGTTGCCCGACACCCTAGACAGAATGGCGGAAGATTGCTAAAGCATGTCCCAAAAGGAGCCCGTTTCGCCTGCTCCCGGGCCCTCACTGATATTCTGCACTCCATAAATAACAACCCAGCTGGAGTTGAGGCATGGCGTCAGTTGATGTGGTTTGCCTCCAACATACTGGCACAACCACCATAGCGATTCTCTGGAATTGGCATTGAAGGACTTGACCTGACTCCAGGCTCAGGCCGCACTTATGCTGCTACGTTCATGCTTCGGGGCGGCGAAGCAGATCTACCTCCTACGTGCAGCGCCCTGCTGGGGACACCCCCTTCTAGAGAAGATGGCCGACCAAATGCGAGCTGGATTAGAAAACATCCTTAACATCAAGCTCAGCGATATACAATGGAAACAGGCCACACTTCAGATTAGAGCCGGCGGATTAGGAATTAGACGGGTGTCGATGCTGGCATCTTCAGCTTATATAGCCTCAGCTGCATCGACCAGGTCGCTCGTTGCCGCTGTTCTCGACTCGGAGGATTGGATCGACGATCATAAGGAAGAAATCCTTGAGGCCCGCACACCAACACTCCCGGTTGGTGAGGTATCGGCCTTGACCAGTCAGAAGGTCTGGGACAGACCCTTGATTAACATCGACAAAGCTGCAGTGTTGTCTTCCAGTAATGACCCACTCAGCCGGGCAAGGCTGGGCGCGATGACATCACACCACTCTGGAGATTGGCTCTCGACTATTCCCGTCACCTCTTGCGGGTTAGGTCTGAGCAATGAGGCCGTGAGGGTGGCGGTGGGCTTTCGCCTGAGACTCAACATCTGTGCGCCGCATTAATGTCAGTGTGGAGAAACCACTGACCCGGGAGGACATCACGGTCTTGTTTGCAGACATTCGACAGGAAGAGCGGCCCGAAACTTCGCCTTGAATTATATTGTCTGGAGAGCCCTGTTAAAGGCAGACGTTCCATCCTCGAAGGAGCCACAAGGTTTGATCCGGAGCGACGGAAAGAGACCGGATGGAGCGACACTCATCCCGTGGGCGAGAGGCAAGTACATCGCTTGGGATGCAACAACTATCCACACGTGCGCCGCCTCATACATACACCTGTATTCGGCAGTGCCTAGCGGTGCGTCTGAACATGCCGCGGACCGAAAGTGTTCCAAGTATTCTACTCTTCCCACCACACATGACTTCGTTCCCTTGGCATTCGAATCACTGGGACCCATCAATCGCGCTTGACGCGAGTTCTTGTCGGAGTTGAGTCGCCGCATGACCGCCGTATCAGGAGATCCTATGGAGACCGTGCACTTGTTTCAACGTCTCTCCATTTGCACTCAAAGATTCAACGCCGTAGCGTTCAGAGGCACGTTCAAACAGCCCATATTTTAATAATTTATTAGTTTAATAATAATAATAATAATAATAATAATAATAATATTTATTATTATTATTATTATTATTATTATTATTATTATTATTATTATTATATGACAAAGCATTTCATCATATTTCATGTACTATATGTCTCATTTGCTCTAGAATATGCCTGTGTTGAAAATTATTACGGTAATCATTCAGGCAGAAATTTTGCATCTGTTTCTTGTTTTTGTTGTTCATAATGGTCGTTCTTGGACTAAACGAAACTAGCTACTAACGATATTTATGTACTTAATCAAGATATTATTCTAAAAATAGTTGATGCTCTATCTTTTTTTCCATTTTCAGTTAAACTCTCATACATATCGGATCCAGTCTTAATACAGACGATTGGAACAAAAACCACCCACAGATGCTGGAAAGAAAATGATGAATGGATGGACGATTTTAGATAATGAATTGTTTGTAGTAAGTAGACAACTGTATATTCAGAAGTTGAAGTTTATGATTTGATGAGTTTAACGTTAAAACGTCGATGGCGTTTGAAGGAATTAATTAATCCAAAGGCATAGAATCCTGCAGCAGAAATAAATGTGTCAGAGTCCGGTTTCCAGGAGGTCAGCTGCTGCAGGGTGGCAGAGTAACTCTTAAGGAGGGTGTCGCTTTGGTCTAGGACTTACAGATGGAATGTCAAGTAAGGAGTCTGGGTAAGAGTTCTTGAACAGGTGAGGCTTAAGTTTAGAATGGAAAGCCCGGGATGTGATGGATAGGGGAGCTAGAGACATATGATGTTGCATGACGGCCAGTGATGATGGAGGAACCGAGAAGGCACGAAATTCAGGAGGAAGATTGTTCCAGAGACGTGGTTCGGCGTTGTGTATGGCGCGGTTAGAAAATTTGAGATGAGATGCAATCGGGGTTGAGTGAGGGAGGGGAGGCTAATCATCTTTGGTCTGATATTGTCGTTGAACAGCGATTAACCAAACGATTGTTTTAAGCTCATATATTGCAATTCCGTGCCTTAGCAAAGGCATTGTCGGTCCAAATCTTGGATGAAGGAGGAGTGCGTTGCTTTTGCTCTCTCCACAGTAAGGTTGGATCGCTAACGACTTTGGATTTTATTACGTGGCTTCATCTTTCACATACTTGGGATATAATATAGACATCAAATATTTATATTAAATAGACCTGTTGTTGAAGACAAGTCCTATAATCGTTTATCTCATGACTTGAAATGATTACTTCGTCGTATACACAATCCAGTTCACAGATTATCCTGTCTGTAATGTACTATTACGATACACAAACGATCATCTATTGGCCTATGTAGCAGTCGGGAGGTTGCACCAATTACTGAACACTTCGCATACTGAATACATCAAATATTCCAGCGGCTTTAACATCGTCAAATCAGTTTTTTCCGGCGATATTATATTCAAGCAAAATCGTTGTGAATGAGTCCTTTTTCAATTATTGAAACTCCGTCACTCCTCGCATTCTTGCGAAGCCAATCCCAAGTCTGGAAACAGGAGGAGGACGACACAATTGATGTATGTCATCACCACCCAATGTCGTTTAACTAAAACTACTAGCCTGCGATTATTTGTTTGATCAATCCAAAATGAAGCTATAATATTATTTTGCCATTATACGGTTTTGATTGTTCAAACTAATTTTTTAAATTTCAGTATGGGGGTATACTCTGGACCAATCCATAAATCGTCGTATAGACATCTAGACCTCTCACACATTGCAGAAAACTTCCACGTCAGCGACCATAATTATAGCATTCGTAAGATGTCACTTATCTGTGACTGCTTCAATAACAAATATTTGCGCATTTTATTATTTAATTGTTTATTTGATATTGCATTTTTTTGCAATATGTATGCCATACATGTAGGCCTATCTTAATCGCCGCATAGGCTTAACTTGATTTCTAGCAGTTAGGAACATATTAACCCTTATGTCACATGTATAAAAGATTTCTGTAAAGGTCCTCAATGCCTAACCGTCGTGGGAACGAACAATTGGAACACTCCCGGACAAAAGCTCTCAAACTAGGACAATAGTCCCCGGTAAGGGCCCCGGTTAAGCTCGCACAAAGGCTTAATACGTTCAAACCAAGAACATGATCTTATGATGAAGATACGTGTCACGTCAGCTCAGATGATAATACCTGTCATCGAATGTAATCAGTAGGCCTGTTATGTTATGCATTTTACAGGAAAAAGAGAATTCACAATTTGAGTTGTTCTTTGAAAAATGGTTGATTTTTTTTTCCAAAAATTATTAAATTGAGAGAGCGCAGGTCAGATTGGAGATTGTTCCACACACGAGGACCCACAATTGCAAAAGTTCTATTTTGCCTGGTTGCGGTATGAGCATGTGGAACCACAAAGTCGCCTCTAGAGGCTGAGCGAAGAGAACGGCGACCAGAAGAAGCCGAAGTTAAGGTGAACAGATCCCTAAGATAGACAGGCGCATTGCCCAAGACACAGTGCCAGACAATAGAAGAGATCTTATATTGAATGCGCTGTCTGACCGGAAGCCAGTGAAGGACGTCCCGCATGTACGTAGAGATGTGGCCAAATTTTGGAACACAGCCAGTCAAACGAGCTGCAGCCCTTTGAACCCCATCCAAAGGTTTCAATCGGATTTGAGGGAGCCCACAGAAGAGAGAGGAGCAGTAATCTAATCGATTAGAGATAAAGGCATGCACCAAAGTGACAGCAGAAGATGAGGGGAGAGAGCGGAAAACAACCCGCAACTGGCGCAAGAAATAAAAGCAGGAACAAGTCAATGCAGAAATGTGCTTCACAAAAGACAGTTCTTGGTCCAAAACTACCCCTAGATTCCTGACATAGGTGGAGAATACAAAGTTAGGGAATTCAGAAGACAGAGAGCCCAAGTCGAGCTTGTTCAGTTGCTGGCGGGTACCAAGCCAAATATATTGAGTTTTCTGCGGATTAAGTCGCATTCGATTTGATGACATCCAGGCAGTTAGGGTATCTGTAGCTTCAGACATTCTTCGGACTGCAGAAGAAGCCTGGGATGATGAGCAATGCACATACGATTGAACATCATCTGCGTAAGAAAGGCTCATAAGAGAACAAGATGCGAGTAGAGACTCGATATCTGCAGTGAAGAGAATGTAGAGAAGAGGTCCAAGGACCGATCCCTGGGGGACACCAAAGGGGGCAGGGCGCCAAGGCGAACGAGATGAGTGAAAGACAACAGATATAGAACGCTCGGAGAGAGAAGACTTGATCCAGATAAGTGGAAGGTCTCTTAGCCCAAAAGTTAAGGAGAGGCGACTCAAGAGGATATCATGATCTACTGAATCGAATGCAGCGCTTACATCATATAAGGCCAGAAGGGTTACTTGGGACCTGTCCATGGCACTATATATGTCGGAGAGGAGACGAAGTAGGAGGGACTCAGTTGAGTGACCCATACGAAACCCAGATTAACATGGGGGAAGTAGATTGTTCGTATCCAAATAGCTAAATAACTGACTGGCAACAAGTTTTTCAATTATCGTAGAGATAAAAGTAACATTAGCTATTGGCCTATAGCTAGACGGAACAGACGGGTCAAGCCCCGACTGCTTTATTATTGGCGTGATGATCGATTGCTTCTGGGAAGACGGCATGACTCCTTCACGAAGAGAAGCGTTTCAGAATAGAGTGAGGAATGGCAGCAGGGTATCAATCGACTCCTGGATCAGGAATGGAGGAAGTGGATCCAGCTCCGACGTTTTTGGTGGAGAGGAAAGGATCAGGCGACGGAGATCTTGTTGATGATTGACCTCGTAAAGGTCACAAAGACGACAGCTTGTAGAGGTAAAGGTAGGTTCTGGTGCGTGAGCTGTGTCCTGTCGGATGGAAGAGACCTTGGAATCGTAGTAGTCAGCAAAGGCTTCAGCAGTAAAAGGAGCTGTCAGCGTGCTGGCGGACGGCGGCCTTTCAAGGAGATCCTTGAAAGTGGCCCAGAGTTGCCTAGTGTCACCAGCACTGGAAGAAATCTGCCTCTCCCAGTATTCACCCTCCTTCTTCCTGTAGCATTGTGCATTGAGCGGACAAAGGCCACCCAGGCAGCCTGATCTTCAGGAGAGCGCGTGCGCCGAAAGACGCGCTCGAGGCGATGTGCTTGACGACGGAGAGAATGACATTCAATTGCACGCCATGATAGCATATTACCCGGCCTGCAGCTTTTCTCCAGTCCGCCTCTGCCAAGGTCAATGACCATTGTCGTCAAAAGATAATCGGCAAAATGTCGATTTAATTCAATCGCTAATTTCAGAATTTACAATAATGAAAATTAACGCAGCTATGATGAAACCGATTTAGACGCAGACCAGTCAGTAGCGCCACTGACTTTCCCTAGGAGGCGCTTTATTAATCAAAGCTATCGTTATTATTTTAAAACGGTTCGTGAGCCATTTGGGTCTGTAAAGTGTATATTATATGACAGTAATGCGACACAAGTAGGCGTTTAGAGTAGCAAGTTGAGACGACGATGCATAACTCATTTTGCGAATGATTGATTGACAGGTTGAGTGACTCATTGAACGATTAATTGCTTTATTGATTGATATATTGAATTATTGATTCATTGAATGATTAACTGACTGATTGTTCAATTTATTTATTAATCGAAAGAGAGGCTACAGGAAATTGAAACATCAATGCAGATCTTAAAAATGAACGCTGTCCGTGGTAGGCGTATACTTGATTTTGTTCACTTGATGATAATAATGCAAGCTAATCTAAATTCGATTTCAACAAAAATTATTTTAATTAATCAAATTTCTATTTCAGCAAGAATTCTTTTCAAATGTTTAACTTTTATTTCGGCTAAAACATTTCAATCAATCCAACTTCTATTTCTGCAAGAATTTTTTTTCAATGATCCAACATTTATGCAAGCAGATATTTTTTTATCAATCTAATTTTTTTCTGCAAGAGATATATTCAATAATCCAACTTTTATGTAAGCAGATATTTTTTTATCAATCAAATTTTTATTTCTGCAAGAGATATATTCAATAATCCAACTTTTATTTCAGCAAGCATTAATTTCATCGATATGATTATAATCAATTTTGGAGAATTTCTTTAATCAAGCCAACTTTTATCAAAGCATTGCGTTGAAAGCATTATTATTCGTTTTATTATTATTATTATTATTAATATAATTACTACTACTACTACTACTACTCCACCTACTACTATATACTACTACCGATATTTGATACCACCCTTCTTCCAACATTTTGCTCAAAAGCGCACACACACGCCTCGACGGCTCAATTGCCCTGTTGTACTGCAGAGCAATTGTGGCACAGTGTCCGATCGGTTAGAGCGGTCAGCCCGTAACGTTCAGTGTGCGCTTAGCGATCGGGTTCGACTCTCGTCAGAGACGTCACGTCACTGTGTAGGGACCTTGAGCAAGTCCTTCACGCACAATTGCTCTGTAGTACAACTGCAATTGCGCCGTCGAGGCGTGTGTATACACTTCGGAGCAAACAATTTTGGAAGAAGGGCGGCATCAAATTTTGGTAAAAAAATAAAATAAAAAATAAAATAAATAAAAAATAATTGGAAGGACTGGCCCAAGTTGACAAGGTTCCTACACAGTGACTCCCAGGACGAGGTTCGAACCCGCTCGCTCAGCGCACACTGAACGTTACAGGCTGACCGCTCTAACCGATCGGCCTCTATGCCACAATTATTATCAATTTCATTTCTGTTACCGAATATAGTGACCAAATAATAATGATCTTTGGTTGTGAACTTTTGTCGGTGAACCGTTATTTTGTCGGTGAACGATTTGTCGGTGAACCATTCGACGTGACTTGATTCTAACCACATGACTATGACGTACGTACACATGTGAGATACAACGTATCCGGATCTTACACGGTTACACCAACCGAATTGGTGACTATTAAGCTACTCCCATACACCAGCCAATCAGGCGTTTCGGATACTCGCCTATACCGACTGATGCCTCCTATATAAGGTCTATAGAATAGCGGGATGCTTGGTCGCTGTATGCGGGCTGCGGAGGTTGCATAGTCAAAGAGAGGCGTAAAGGTTTCAGCGGCTGGCGTAATCGACGGTTGACAGTGAACGAGGCAGATGTGATTGAGGAAGAGATGTCCGTTGAACGTGGGTGGAGTCGACGAAAGCAGAATAAACCGAGGCGACAGAACGGTAGGATTGGACACTTCCCGGTCTAAGCAGAGAATAAGTAAGCAAGTTAGTAAGTATAAATATGTGTATGTGTTTGATTGAACCTCCTGCAAACGTACTGAGGGAACATCGGGTATGAACAATCACAGAATGTGCAATGACAAGATAATCACATCAAGCAATTTCAAAACAAACATCTGAGGAGATGCAGGAGTGAAGAGATAGTAGGCATGGGAAATTACGGTTACCGTGGGATTGTTTTTTGTGTCTATGTGGAGATTATAGAGATTTCTACATTGGAGTTGGTAATTATTCGACGTCTAAACCAGAAAATAAATTTAAAGTGTGAATATTTACCTAACTGCAGTAACTCACTCACTTCAAAACACAATTGGCCGATGTCGCATTCAACACGAAATACAACTTCTTATGTAAGCGGGACTTTGAACACTGATTCAGGTATAAGCCTGACATCAATCTCAAACTCTTAAGCAGCTCTTAACATCAAGGGGAAAATATGCAAC
The DNA here is from genome assembly GCA_959347315.1 of Bimastos eiseni. Classification (NCBI taxonomy): domain Eukaryota; kingdom Metazoa; phylum Annelida; class Clitellata; order Crassiclitellata; family Lumbricidae; genus Bimastos; species Bimastos eiseni. The sequence continues at coordinate 3,999,590 of OY365810.1, read as the reverse complement.
AAAAAACTTTAAAATCAAATCTATATTCATAAATAATGCTTGCTAAATCCAGCTTCATCTCTGAATAAAAGTCAAGTCTTAATAACATGAGCATGATTATTAGAATTACCACAACATTAGCTTTACATGCAAATCGAAAGAAGAACCAAATTTGTACACTATTCGGCAAATTAAGATCAATTTTTAGAGTATTTGTCGACGTCAGACAATTATCTTGGAGTAACAGTCTTCTGCATTTTCACCTAATGTTCACCAGTACAAAAATATTAGCGGGGCAGTGGACTTAGCCTTCTTTCCAAACACTTCCCTCTTACACCGGCAGGTTGATAATCCTAACAATGTCGATGGGCCCGGCGAGTTTTGGCACCCGGGTCAGTCCTAAATTTACTTAAGATTGCTTTATAATTTATAAACGACTCTACTGGAGCTAATTCTAGAGAAGATGCTTTTCGAGAAGAAAAGGTTTAAGCGAAACATAGGCCTATAGACCTACGTCTCTTTATATAGTTCCTTGGTCTTTTTAGTGTTAGTATCTTATATGTAAGCTGAATGCATCGCTGTGTGTAATTCATAGATCCCTTTAGCTTAGTCAATTGATCTACAAAGTTATGACTTTCTCCTTCGTATATTTGATTTGCAGTTATGATATAGGTTTTGCAGATTTAGATCAAAACATAGGTTGACAAAAATATTATTATTCGATTGCATATACGGCAAGGTGGTTTCTGTTTGTTTGGCGGATTCACCTCAAAACAATTTTCTTTCAGTTGATTCGTAGGTTTTAGGTATGTGACTGCTGAGGCAGTAATAGGCCTACTAACGTGCACGGAATTTTGTCTTCACCTCCGTTTTTGCATTAGGCTTATATCGAAATAAATCTACATTTGTTAGCTGAGCATTGGATTAACTCTGAGCTTCTGGCAAATTTATAACCAGCGCATGAACAGTAGACCTAACTGTTGTTGAATAAATCATTTGCGACATGTTTGTGAAGTTAATTTAGGAAAAATAAGACTGTGGCTCAACCCGTGATCAGCCTAGCGCTAGATTAGTGAAGTTTATTGAGCAACAGTTGCTCAATAAACTTCACTGATCTAGCGCTAGTCTAATTATTGGGACAAGATATTTACATAGCATACTTTCAATAATTTGGAGTAACTTACTAGCAAAACTTACACCTTTAATCATATTGACTTTTTCCGGAACTGAGTTGCAAGCAGTTCGGTCCTTTTATTACTTCCAAGATTAGGCTAAACGCAAAATTGGAGTCGTTTGTTGGAAACACCGATATCACTGTCACTGGTAGAGTGCTGATAAATTGACTTAATTAATAATGCTGATTAGTCATTTGCTGTTGCTTTCTCTTTTAACTATGAGGTTAAACCTCGACCAAAGCAAAAATTTGATATTTAGACTTATTTATTTCTTAGAGGCCTAATTATCATCGTTTCCTAAGTAGCCAATGTGGGCGACTAAAACTTGTAGCCTACTCAAAGAATAATTATTATATTGTGTGTACAAGTAACTTTAGAGGATATAATGTAGAACTACAGATTATTTTCGCCATGTCTAGGCTTACTGATTCTGCCCCATTTTAAAAAGTTGATTAATTTTCACGACAGTTTATATTCTTTCAGTGACTAGATGTCGCCAAAGCGAGCCTTTATTTTTGAATCAGCTCTACGTCATCTTTGATCACACGCTTTAAATTTCGTCGTGCTAATACAAAAATGACAGTAAATGTTTAATCTAACGAAAACGTTGAATTTGTATCGTTATTGGCGTTTGATCCTTTGTGGTTGCCCTAATCCACGGATTGCAGGTATGGACTATGGAGTCGATTAAACTCAGTTTTGTTGTCGGTTATTCGATTGGGACTGAAATTCAGTGGTGGTCATTGAGTAACGGATGACGCGCTGGCGTGCATTTTGAATTTAAACGATGATCCACGTTATTAAAAACTTATTATATTATATATTATGTGGCATTTGCATGGTGCTTACAAGAATAACATATGCTAATTTTCTCGTAGAGTATTGGATAATACTGGGGGGAGGGGTGTAGAACTGAGAAGTGAGTTCGACTAGCATAAACTATTGTTTTAGGAATAGCATGCGTAGTATCTTACCAAATGATATCAATAGTTCTGTGGTTACTCTTCCTGTATCTGTTATGGCTTGAGAACCATTCTGCGTGGTTTGTGACAACAGGAGATAGAAATGATCTATTAGTGCTTAATTAATTAATTAATTCAGTGCTTGTGCTGGGTCTTTACATGACTAATTCTCTGGACTGGCTGTCAATTGGCTTCCTTCTAAATTGATGGGGATGATATCATAAGGATAATCACAATAATTGATGTCATTTTATGGTTGAATTATTTAATACTACTATCATGTGACAGTTATTGCATTGCAAATCCTACAGTAAGTCACATTATATAATACAGTACAGTGCTATAAAGGTTGCTAATTTGAAACAATTGGAATTATGGTACACGATAACACATCGCATTGTTAATCACTTCTTATACCTTCTATAGCACTGTTGTAATAATACGCATATCACATTAAATCACATAAAGTCACATTTTGTTTGCTCACATTTCACGGCATTTCATCACATAGCATTATGGTACTGAGCAATGCCAGGTACACATCTAAGGAGGTGCCTTGTTTCAGGAGAAATCACCGTGAGAGAGCACCTTATGTGGCTCTGATACCCTTGCGGGGGGGGTTGGGTGGCTATAGAGTGTAGTGAATCCGATTCAGCACAGCGATTGTGGCCTAAAGCCTAACATAGACATAGACATGCTGTTATTTCCTCCGACCTTTTATGACCCCAGGGCTTCTTAAGGTTCATGCGTTACATTCATTCCAAATATTTGTGTAGCGCCCCTACAAGGTTACTACTCAGGAGCGCTCCCAACCCAACCCCAGCTGAGAATAATGGTCTTAAGGCTACTATGAAACGCATCTGAGTAAACCCTTGGCATAAGTGTTGACCGATCTCCGTGTGCCGAGGAAGGGGTTAGCGTTTCAACGACCGTGCTTTCTCGGCCACTGGTCCGCGGTGTTGGAACGGTCTCCCACCTACCGTTAGACTGGCCGACTGAGTAGACTGCTTGAAAACTAAGTTGAAAGTGTTTCTGTTTTCCAAGGCTTTTCCTATCTTCTGACTTTCGATTATACGCCGCCCTTATAGTGGAGTGGTAGGCCGTTTTGGCGCGGCCGTTTTGGCGCAAGACGTTTTTTGGCGCAGATATCTGATATAACATATAAGGTAATATAGTGATCGATGAAAATAATTATGCTAAACTTGGAATTATTAAAAGAGTCATGCTTAGATAGAAGCGGGATGGATATGAGAATTCAGCTCGTCGTGGAGCCATTTTAGTCACTATCTCTTCATCAATCCCGCTTCGAATTAATCGGCATTATTTTTCTTCAATCCAGCTTTCATTTAGGCATAATTCTTTTCATCAATCCAGCGAACATTTGAGCATGATTATTTTCATCAATCCAGGTTCTATTTAGGCATGATTATTTTCATCAATCCAACTTCACTTTAAGAATAATTCTTTTCGTCCATCCAGCTTCCATTTAAATATGATTATTTTCATTAATTCAGGTTCAATTTGGCATGATTATTTTCTTCAGTCCAGCTTCAATTTAAGCATAATTCTTTTCATCAATCCAGCGTCCAATTAAGCATGATTATTTTCATCCGTTCAGCTTCCATTTAAACATGATTCTTTTCGTCAATCCACCTCCTAGTTTAACAGTATCATTTTAATTGATACAGCTTCTAGTTAAACATGATTTTTTTATCTAGACCTCTCCTACTACCGATGCTCCCGAGGCTTAACCTGATTTGCCACGGGGACAATTTTACGACACTGAAGTGATAGATTGCCATATAATATATTTATATGATATAGAATATATAATTTTATTTATATAAATTTGTAATTAGTTGATAAATAAATTTTAAGAGCTACTTAGCTGAATGGGCAGATGAAGGGAGGAGGGAATTCCACAATCTAGTTCCAGCAACTGGTTAGTTTCTTTGTAAAGATGATGTCATAACAAATGCGACTCATCAGTACCCTCCTTCTGTATCCACATTTTGGACTGACCCTACTGGAGTACGGTCACCCAGTTAATTGTAGCCAGGCCAGCCATATTGATCAATCGTTGGGGAAGCGCAGTTCCACTGGACACAACATTGATTAAGTGAGGATAACTGCCTCGTGGGTGGAAGACCTGACCAGTTGCCAGACGCTAATTACAATGATCCGTTCCTGTGGCATCTGAAGACAATGTGTCGCCGTTCCCAGTGTCTTTGGGGCTGTCAATCAATAGCAATGATCCACATCCTCTCTTCCAATCGACCACATAAAGTCTATGACGATTGTTCTACTCAGTACTCAACCTGTATTCCTCAGCCTCTGCTCTTTTCTGCCAACGCTTTAAGACCATTCTCTTCCACTGTGGTTTCATTGTGTTAGGTCGGGAGCGTCTGCGATTAGTATATAAATCTTCTACTACCACTACAACTATTACTCAGCTGCGTTTCAGACAGTTGTATAATGGCCCTTTTAATGTTAAGTGAGTTATACGGTGAAGAAGTTATGTCATTGTTGGTGTGATCATCATTGTCAAGCAATATTGCCCAAATACTTTTGCATCACGTTTCTTAACATTTGGAGTGCTATTAAGTCATGCTAACACTGAATACAGACGTTAGAACTGTATACATACATGTATGTTACAATTGTATATTTATATACTTGTATGTTAGAACTGTATTGTATACATATGTTAAAACTGTATACATTATGTTATAACTGTATACATATGTTAAAATTCTATACATGTGTTAAACCTTTATACAAACGCTGTATACAGATTGTGATGAGACCAAACCATCCATCCCCTCACTGTGCATAATTATTAATCATAATTATGCTCTTATTGAATGTGTGCATTGTAATGCCACAAAACACTAATAAATTATGTAACCTTTCTAGAAACTCCCCAAGCACTGACTAATGGTTATCACCAAATATAATACTTAGGGTGAGCAGAAAATTTGTGTTTAGCTTAAATAAAAATTGAAACAATATATAGCGAAAAAACATTATAAGCTCCCTGAGAAAGATTCAACACATGGGCTGGCTAACTGTCTTTTTTCTTCATTTCCAAGTATTTGTTGTTGTCATTTTCTTTGTCTTAAACGTCCTCCAATTGTTCTAAATTTTGAAAATAGTCATTTTTTTACATACTTTTATATATTGAACTGTCGAATATATGCAAAGGCTTGTTAAATGCTCAGATTCTTTCACTATTGTCCAAACATTTTTCTTGTCATCTGCAGTAACAAGGCAAGATTTTACGACCGGATGTGCCTTTCCAGATACCTATAAACTCCTTTCCTTGACTTTTATGACAAGCAAGACGATGGTGACCACGATATTACCCCAGGGCCACTCAGCTTAACAGAACATCAAAGAATTCGTCACACCTTATCATCGTCTTATTGTCGTCTCGAATTTTTGGACTGCACATGATCTTGAACACAGTATCTAAAATGACCTAGAACAGATATCTGATTCTCAGGCAGATATTCTCAAAGGTAGTACATGTTTATGGCAAGAGTATCAAATATTCTCATAGGTAGTGCATGTTTATGGTAATAGTACCAGATATTCTCAAAGGAGTACATGTTTATAGCAATAGTACCAGATATTGTCAAAGGTAGTACATGTTTATAGCAATAGTACCAAATATTCTCAAATGTAGTACATGTTTATGGTAATAGTACTAGCTATTGTCAAAGGTAGTACATGTTTATGGTAATGTACTTACCTGATATTCTCAAAGGTATACCCTAGGCAGTGGTCTTAGATTTGTTGAGTTACCTTTCGGAGTAATTGAAATGTCAAGCACTCACATGGGTCATTTAGCAAAAACTGTCCCCAATCTATTTGGTACCCACATTTCTAGGGTACAGTTGAAATCTCATATATTCACATTAGTCTGTGGGATGGACAAAAATCGACCCCATGCATTACCCACCTTTTGAGGGTATAATTGAATTCTCAATTACTAATGTGTGTATGTGGCTTTTGCAGAAACTAGCAAGGAAATAAACACAAGCTATAACCCGATGCGATGACTTACCTTTCATGGGTATAGTTAAAATCACTAGTAAGTGTTTCCTAAACTATGGCTCATGACCCAAAATCTTTGCAAGTCGGTCTGTATAAAAATGGTCCATTAAATTCAGAAAAAAATGAAACTGTTCTCTTGACCTTCTTTGTCGTATTGTCACTTAATAAGCTCTAATGAGTAGAGTTTAGTCTAATCTCTTCATTATAGCCTATCAAGCATATTCAATGCATACATTGCAAATTGTTGTTGAAATTATGATTAAATTTTAACACAATATTGTTAGCCTTTGTGAGGTGGGTAACGGGCATTCAAGATTTTCCGAAGCGGGTGCCACAACCACTAAGTTTGGGAAACATTGCACTAATAGTATCTTTAGCCAGTGGTATAAACAGAAGCTAATTAAAATCTCAGTCAGTCAGCCTAGATGACTGAAACCAGAATTAAGAGACAGAGTTCTCCATAATTATAGGCATAATGAGCTTACCAATGGCGACTGATTTGGCTTTTGTCGTCACATTAAGATCGGCAGCTCTCTTTCTTTTTCAATGCACTCGTGAGGGAAACGGTTTTCCTTTGGCTCTGCACAGGTTTCGACCTCTAGGGCATTTTTTGTTATTGACACCTGGTTGTTATTCGAAACCTTTTTTGTGTCATAAATTTTGATTATTTGTTCAGTATTCTGGATTGTATCCGTTCCATTTATAGATTTATACAAATTTATATATTCTCTGCAATAAATTTATTAATTTATAGAAATCTCTATTTTATTTCAACTTTATTTCTGGATTTATTTATTTTCTTGAGTTTTAGTAAAGTTGCATCTGTATCTTTTAACAGTTATAGATTTTTCTAATTTAAATTGATTTTAATTAGCCTGTACGAGGAAAAATGAAATATATGGGTCGATTGATATAGAGCTATTGTAACACAACCTGCAGATATATGTATATATATTTAAACCAATCTAGGTCATGACATACATACATAACTTAGTAAGTATGTATTACTAGGTAAGAAGGTATAATGTTAGATATGTATGTATGTATGTATGTAAATAGTATATTGGGCTAAAAGGCATCATTTCATGAGGCACCAAAGAGATTCCTGTGTTAAGTGTCTATGCTGTCTAGATGCATGTCTAGGTGAATGCATAAATGTGTTGTATTGTATTTAAGCATTTGTTGAGCGCCTCCAGTAGAGTTGACTGTTCAGAAGCGCTGCCAGCGCGCAACACCCTGCAGGAAGAAGCAGGTTTTGAGAAAAGCGAAAGAGAATGAGAGACTGCCAGATTTAATTTCTCAGCAGTTTCATTTTTATTTAAAAAAATTTAATTAATAATTTATGTTTTAGTTTTTACGTATATAGGTACTAGGTAGTTAGCGTAATGGATGGATGGATGGTCAGTCAGAGGAAGACAGATGGACATATAGAGAGACAGACAGAGACAGACAGAGAGGCAATCTGATAGATTATGACATAAAGATGGTCTGACACACATACGAATGAAATCATGCTAAGTGCCACCATAGGTTTTTGGGGGTGTAGGCTATTTGTAACGGATCGTTTAGACCCAGTTAAACCGGCTCCATATTGTCTTTCGCTCAAACAAAGCGAAGATACCCGATATATCGGATGACGCTAGATTCTGACGTCACGCCGAAACTCGATCGTTACACTTCGAACCGTCTGCCTATTCCCTGCATCCTGCATCGTGGTTTCTCCACCTGTTCGCAGCCGTAAAGTCAGCTTGAGAGCCTGTAGCATCTGACTCACCCGGATGTGGCAGCCTGAGGCTTAAAATATAATTAGTTAATTCGGGATTATGAAGTGCGCTGATTGGCAATGCCTGGCTCTTATCAATGACCCAGCTTCCCTGATCGGTCAACCCATATTATACAGACTATATGCGGGGGGGACACGTTCTCTAGGTACCGCTTAGTTCCTTGTTATGCGATGAGTAAGTAAGTAATTCAGTCAGTTAATCAGGTAGTCAGTTAATCAGGTAGTAAATCGGTCAGTTAATTGGGTCTACAGTAAGTAAGTAATTCAGTAAGTTAATCAGGTAGTCAGTTAATCGGGCATTTAGTAAATCAGTCAGTTAATTTGGTAGTAAGTAAGTATGTAATTCAGTGAGTTAATCAGGTAGTAAGTTATTCGGGCATCACTTAAGTAAGTTAATCGGGTTGTAAATCAGTTTGTCAATCAGATATGTATACATATAAGTCTGTCATTCAGTTTGTCAGTCAATCATATGGTTAGTAAGTAAGTATAAGTCAATCAATCAACAAATCAGCCAATTGATTAATAAACTAGTTAGTCGGTCTCTCAGTCTGTCATTTGGATAGTCAGTCAGTAGGTGGGTCAATAGGTAGGTAGGCAACCAGACGTGCAGGTATTAGAGGAGATATATATCTATGTAAGTTGTTATGCATGGGATAGGTAGATATATAGGTAGGTAGGTAGTTTGTTAGGTACGTTATCAGATAGGTAGGTTGTTAGGTATATCGAGGTAGGTTGACGCATAGCTGGGTACATGTATGCAGTAGATACGTAGGTCGATTTATGGGTATGCATGCATAAGTTGGAACTTAGATAGGTATGTGAGTAACTAGGTTAACATATAACTTTCATTTGTTTGTGACCACTACAATTGTTTGGCCTGCAAATGTAATGGGCATTTAGGGATGTTTTTATCTCTAGATATTCACATATTTGTGCAATCTGCATCAATACTCTGGCATTTGTTGTATATGACAGTTAGTCTATTATCCATTCACTACGAATTGGGGCAAGAAAAATATTAATAATTCCAGAAGCAATTTTTTTACTTTCCTGGCAGGTAAATAATAGCAAGAAGAAATCCTATGAAGTTCTGAATCATGGTACTTTAGTTCAACTCAGTACTCTTCACGATTTTTTATCCGAAAATTCTGAAATGAAAGAGATAAGAAAATCTACCGTTATATCACACCTTATCGTTCAATTTCTGTGCGTGCAACATACCTAACGTGACCTCGGGTTTTTGATCACTGATCTGATTATCTTCCTGCTTATCTCCTCCAGGTTTTCTTGATAGAAGTCTCTTCCGGCAAAGGTTTCCTCTGCATTCTCTGTCGACCTTCATGACTGCGTGGAAACCCATCTTTTCCGAGATCTATACTCATCATCCGTAGGCAGTTTCCTTACCCTCTCGGATTCCTTTCTTGGCATTTGACCCTTGAATTTCATATGTGTTGGTAATGACAATCGAGGAAAGCCCTCAGCGTTGCTGCATTGGTGCTTTAGAAGTTTTCAGATTATTAGTAAATATATTGTTTTTATTATTTTTGTCATCATCATCATCATCATCTTCAGCATCATCATCATCATTATCACTGTTATGATTATTGTTTTACCCGAAGTTATGGTTACGTCGCCTTCCTCTTTCAAGACCCGTCTAATTACTTTCATTAGATCTAGGCACTATACGATCTCTCATCCGTATATCTATCTGTTTCAAAACCCCATTTAGAAGACAGCTTTAATCGTCATCCATCTGGCGTGATATCGTTACTACCTCTTCTATTCCAAAACTTACTTCCTTAATCAAGTTAAGTACCGTATAAACTAACTGTAATTATAAGCAGCTATGACTACGAATTTGAGGAATGCTTTCGAGACTGAAGCTAAAGTTAAAAACTTATTTCAAATACTGTGGTCGTCTATATTTCAATGTTTGACAGTTTATGTAATATATTCATACAATTTTGTTTATTGTTCAAACTGACATCAACACAGTATGATTACAGACATAGATTGAACGAATGATGTCGGCAGCCAAGCAAGGCGCCCATTATGCTATACGTATAATTTTATTTAGCCAACACCTCCCGTACGGGTATCGAACCCGGTTCCTCAGCCCTGTGCCTCATTACTCTCGGCCTACACATACATACATAGGCCTACTTAACATATGTAAATCATATTGCATATGATATTATGCATATGTTGCATAAATTTTACAATCATCATTTCGTATGATGTTGAAGAACTTAGTGGAACATCACAATATCTCAGTTATATTCCAGGTATATTTATACATTACATAAACCTGTTCTGATGCTGGTATATAGAAACGTTATATATATAATTATATGTATGATTTTATATATATTATGTAATATATATATATATATATATACGTGTATAGGTATACAGATGTGTGGATTATACTTGTCTAATGTTGAATGCATCTGTGGTTTATCATAGGGAAGGAATGCCGTCTTTCGATTCATTTATGTCCCCAGGCATGAGAATCGTTGGTAGATTTATCCTACAGACGGGCTAGGTGTTGACGCAGTATTTCTGACGATTAAGCCACCCAGCCTCTATACACAGGGACCCGCTCTATCCGCGGGCAGGCAGGTATGCGGCTGCGCGCTGACCTTTGACGCCGTTTAACAACCCACTTGGTTAGAGCAGATTCTGGCCATTCCTTGCGGGACATCTGAGAAAGTCCTTAGGACGGTATGTGTCACCTTAGGCTGGCGGATGGTTCTTAGATTGAGGTGTTGTTTGGTAAAATACCCCATTACCAAGGGAGGGGTTACCGCTTTTGCCCTTATGAACCAGCATGGGGAGAGTATACATGGCGCATAACATGATAAATAACAGGTTTTGCATTTCAGAAATATCTAAGCTATTGATTCATCGCTTAAAGACGATTTCTTTTTAATCCTTCATTTCTGTTGGTGTTTTTGCATTACAGCTCCTTTTCGGGGTGATTTTTTGCAAATTCTAATCTATCAGCGTTTTGAAATTATGTTATGAATTAGTGAGCAATTGTTGAGTCAAATTAATTGAGTCAAGTCAATGCAATGTTTCTGAAGTAGAAGTTAAGTTTTTGCAGAAAATATTATAAATGAGAGTTACAGTTCCGCGATTACTTACTTATGGCTTGAGAACCATTCTGCGTGGTTTTGTGACAACAGGAATTAGAAATGATCTATTAGCGCTTAATTAATTAATTAATTCAGTGCTTGTGCTGGGTCTTTACATGACTAATTCTCTGGACTGGCTGTCAATTAACTTCCTTCTAAATTGATGGGGATGATACTATAAAGATAATCACAATAATTGATGTCATTTTATGGTTGAATTATTTAATACTACTATCATGTAACAGTTATTGCATTGCAAATCCTGCAAATATATGTCAACATGGAAAGCAATGAGATCTGTTTTACTTGCAGTGCTTTGATTAAAATCTGAAAAATTCACGAGGCAAATATACTGGAAATCTAATTCCAGTTGCTAATTGATTCTTCTTTCTTTAGGTTCTGTGCCTTTAGTCAGGTCTGAGCTTCCAATGTCACCAATTATCACGCTTTGTCTTACCTCTTCCTTCCACTTGCAGTGTCTGTCCTTCATCACCCAGGCCATGATCATCACCCAGGCCATGATCATCACCCAGGCCATGATCATCACCCAGGGTCTTCCTCTTGTCCATTTTCTACTATTCTTCCCTCCATTATAGTTCTTAGTAGGAATCACCCCTCACCCCATTTCTTCTGTCGTCTTCTGATTGTTTCTATCCGGAACCTTTTTGCTTACACCATATTATGTATTACTCCGATCAATCAAATCAAGGAAATTTATTAGGCCAAACAACAGACAATTAATAAAATTTCGCAATCAAGATAAATGATAAATAATGATAAATGAAAACCAATTACGGTTACAAATTAACGTTTAAATGCGAAATAAGAGTAAAAGAGAGGTGCACAGGAGACCCAATTAGGGTCCAAACGGACCCACGAGTTATGGCCACGCTAGTAATAAGGTAACAACACAGATTAGTAGTGGCTAGTATAGAGATAGACTTTGTTAGAGCGGTAAGGAGTGAGTGCAAATAAGAACAATAATTGATACACTGCTTCTAATTCAAATTCCCGTCGAGTAACTACAAGATTTTTGCTATTTCAAAGCCTGATCAAGTATCAATGTTGCTACTCGTGCCATTACTGACACCGACCCTAATTTGCACGGGTGGGTAGCCATATTAATCCAGTCCAGATACGGCCATTATCTGGCCACATTTCAGCTGAATGGGCCAGCCAATGAGCCCTAGTTGTGCGCTAAACCTTGCCGATCGGCTTGGCGCTTCTTCGTGCATCTCCGGCTAATTCCGCCGCCGGCAACTCTAGACAAGGCAATCGGAGTCTCGGATCGGATGAAACGAAGCCGGTCGATATGAACGTGGCTGTTGTTCTCTCCTGGAAAACGGAGACGACCTCAACAAGGACCCAACTGAGCCACGAATGACATCCAGATGTGGGCGTATACGCGGTGCCCAAGTTCCTTGTGCGCTTGTTCGCCACTCGATGCGAAATATGTTCCCGGCTGAAGACGGGTTTGATGCCACTGCTGTTTACCCTCGCAATTGTATATGCTCTGAAAGGACCAGTCCCAAGCCTCGATAAAAGAGGAAGGCGACGCTAATGATCTTTGCTATCACGCGGTGTCGTTAAACTGAGCTACTACTCGGCTAACTATTGGAAATTTGGCACTAAGCAAACGAACGAAGTTTAAAGTATCCAGTTTGGCTCGATAGCAGACTTTGGCAGGAAGCAATACTTCGGTAAATGGTAAAGTTGGAACCTAAGCGGTTTGTACTTACGCGGTGGTAATTTCATGACACAAAACGTGACTTTGACAAAGAGTGGAGTATATATACTGGCTAGAATATCGGTCTGTAACAAGATAATTACGGGTTTAAACCACGATGAGAAGGTCACTGTAGGCCTATACATACGAGACCTGTGTTGGTCCTTCACGCACAGTAGAACAGCGTTATCCATGTTCTCTCGTCTGGTAGGACCGTAGGAGTTATATCGAATGCACAAGCATTGTATATTCTATTGTATATTGCATTGTATGGTGTATTGTATATTGCATTGTATATTCTATTGTATATTGTATTGCTTATTATGTCGCTAAACACTAACCTCATCCACTACAATCGTCAAATATTCAGAACTCCTTAGACACCTTCAAATCAGTTTATGCAGACGATTTATAGGTTTCATTTTCACAGCATTTTTATCAACATTTTATCAACATTTTATCAACATACCAGTCATTCCGCAACTGTTGCATTTATATTGTGTTATATGTTGTGTTGTGTATTCTGTTGTTTATGATATACTACGTTACAGTGTATATTGTAATTTGTATTGTATTGTAATGTATATTTTATTGTATATTATGTTTCACGTTTTTTGTATGTTGTTTTGTATACTAAATTGTACATTGTATTTTATTTTGTATTGTACATTGTATTGCGAATTGTTTTGCATGTTGTATTGCGTTATTGACGTAATCGTCCTTAGTTTTTGTTACGATTTTTCATGTCGTGAACATATCATACTATTTCCTACCCAATATTTTCACCATGGAACCGATTTGGCACCTCAGCAGCGGGATTACTGTCTCCCACAACGGTTATGACCTTTGAGGTCATCGCTTCGGGGCTTAGAGCGGATACCTACGCGTCATAATTTAATGTACGATTTAATTGAAGGCGACGTTTTTACGAGATCCAACAGGAGAATTCTGAAGCCTGCGCCGGGCGTTTTATTCCACCTCTCAATGGCACCCATTGTCTTCTGGTGTTTATTGGAGACAAAGCTCTTATTGAACCTTGTGTTTATTTGCTTTGTGGATGAATTTCTACCGACAGTCGATCCTCCTCCATCTGCACGTGACTTAGTTCTGCTTTGGTAATATGACTAACATCAGTTATTCGTTAACATCCTGAATTTTAGGGATGCTCTCCTGTGGCGCTCTCTGTGTACTTGCGTGTATACTGGCCACGTATCGTATCGTAACGTATCTTTAGATTTATATAGCACATCTCATAGAATAACTACTCAGAGGTGCTCTCAGCACGGAAACCTCTGAGAAAAAGAAACGCCTTTAAAGAGTAAGAAGTCGTTGAAAAGAAGCCAGTCGTTAGTTTAGCCCTTAGTGATGGAGGAAGGTCATTCCAGGTAGATGGACCCACAACAGTAAACGCCCGGTGTCGGGTCAGTGCAGTCAGTCTTAGGTGTTATATTTCGCCTGTAATCCGTCGTGGTAAACTGATGATGCCTTTTTAATCCTAGGAAAAGGTTCGATTCCCTCCGCAACTGTGTTATCTGGCTTTGGTTTCTAACGTGATACAATCTGGAGATTTAAATCGGTCATTCAGATAGGTCATTCCTGGAATATGGTCTTGCTTTCGGTCTCTCTGTTTGGCGGCCCATTTCCGCATTTTTTAGTTCCTTCATTCACCCCTCTGCAGTGCACTTACTTGCACTGCGAAGGGGTTCTAGGCCTAGACAAGGCAAGACTTGATTTTGCGATAGTTCGGGCTCATTTGATGCTACCACATCCTGTAAAAGGACCCTAATTAGATCCGATGAAGTGTTGTTGCCTGTCTGGCTAAAGTTAGTGCTCAGAGCACATGCCTTATGGAAATTATTATTATTATGTACCTGGTTTAAATGCGTACATCCATATTTTACATAGCCATTTTCCGTTGGGCATAACCACTTCCCGTTGGGCATTTAACCACTTCCCATTGGCAGGACTTCTTTTAATTGAGCGTAACCACATCCGTTTTCAGATTTCTTGACCTTTCAGCCGCTTGTAGAATGCAGACCCAGTCCCTAATGACGGACCCAAAAGCTTAAATTGAGCAATAACAAGCAGTACGACATTTCAAACTCCACAACTTGGCCCAAAGACTCTGAACATTCATGCCACCTGTCAGCTGTCGACCGGTAATCCGTTGGTTGGTTCCACCCATGTGCGTGGGCCCACCACTGGCGACTCTTCCACCATATTCTGCACTGTTGTGCTTACTGATGTAAAATATTAGTTAGTATAATGACTTTTAACATTATTACAACTAGCCCAGAGAGCGCCTCTGCATGAGTAAATTCCTGAGGGGCGCTGTATACTCTTACATGCAGTTACCGCTGCAGTGAAAGCCCTCATTGCAGACCATGCAACTGCTGTGTCAATTCGCTTACCATAGGCCTAAGGTTAAGGCATTCCTCTTTCAAACTGCTTATCCGCCATCTCATGTCTTAACATCCATCGCATCGTCTGTCCTATATACCGTTTACTCGCCGCTTGGCGTCTATATACCTTGTGTATAGTTTGTGCCGAATACATTGGTTAAGAGGCTGGAGCGTTTGTTGACTGTCACGATGTCAATGGACGTCTGGATTGGACGAACCACGGCAGACTGGAACAGGCGGACAGTTTATCTGATGAACGCTTGCTGGATGTGGATTTCGGAAGGGGGGACTGCGGAAGGAGGGACTGCCGGCTGCTGGCATCGAAACCGAACTGGGGTTATTGATTATCGGAGATGCTGGGACTGTTCCAATTAGCGCTGCTGGTAAACATTCCAGGCTTTAATAGATTGCTTATCACGGGAAAATATTTGCACAATTTACCTCGAAGATTAGATACAATTTATGCCTTCTGCTATGGGTTATATACGCTGTGTGGTAAACGGTATATGGGCGTGTAGCGCTGACAGGGTCTGGTACGAATGAGAGGGGTGAGATGTGAGCAAGGAGATGTTTTGTGTATTATATGGAAGTGCTGAGAGATGGAGATGGTGTGGTTACAGGTAACTTGAAAACTCGCTGATGTACTGTATACAGTTAACTCTTAGATATTTAAACTATGCTACTGGATGGATCTATATACCTTTTTGGATATGTATAAATATGCACTTAGCAATTAGATATGTGTACTTAACTTTTGAATGGATTTATATGTACTTTACTGTTATATATATATATATATATATATATAGTGAGCAATTGGATGGGTTAAAAGACCATGGGTTAAAAGGAGATGGGATATCTGTATAAAAGAACATGGGTTAGAAAGAAAATGTTGGGAAAAAAACATGGGTTAAAATTACATGGGTTAATAGGATAAGCATGGGTCATTGCCTCCTCTCAACTGTGTGCGATATGCACCTGCAAATTGCATCTTGTGTAAGGGGCAATCCATTCCCAGCCAATCCCTTTGACCCCTTCGCTGACCTATTGACGTTTGCATCCATCAATGTCAATTGATTTTTTGAGCTAATTGTTTTCTCCAAATGAAATTAAGTCAATAAGTGACAAATTCAATTCAGTGAGCAATAGTTTCCCGTGTTTAACTAGATAATTTGGCTGCCATGGCCTTGATATCACCCTCCTAATTTAAACACTTGGGACTGGCAATTCAATTGGATTCAATTTATCATCTGGTTCTGGAAAGTGTAACCAGATGCTCTAAGGCTTCAACCAACCGTCTGGAATCAAGCGCAGCAATTCCAATCCAATTTTATCACTTCTATGGCGCCGTCATCGTGATGCACACGACTCTCAATTGATGGAACCGTGTTCAAATAGTAATCTGTTGCATCAGTGGCATCAGCAACCCAAGGGAAATCCGATAGATCAAGAAAATCTCAGCGTACACAGCAAAACAATGTGATGCGCTCTTCTACAGCAATTCTACTGACTGTCAAATGGTTGTCTGCAGTAAAAGTGCTAGAAAGCTTGTCAATTGTTATATATATATATATATATGTATATATATATATATATATATATATATATATATATATATATAGTGAGCAATTGGATGGGTTAAAAGACCATGGGTTAAAAGGAGATGGGATATCTGTATAAAAGATATATATATATATATAACTGTTATAATTGTTATATATATATATGATATATATATATATATATATTATATATATATATATATATATATATATATGGACAGACAGACAGATAGATCTATAGATATCCTTTATTAACCCATGTTCTTTATAATAAATTCGAGTCCCATTAAAATAACTCTTAATAAATCCTACAACTCATGAAGGTTGAAGTTTTCTTTAAAATAGGGTTATGCTGAATAGTAGCGATGATAGTGATAATAATAATAATATTAATAATAATAATAATAATACTCTTAACAATTATAACAATTGAAAAATAACATTAATGACAGCAATAGTTGTAATTAACAGCAACAGATAACAGTATTAACATAATATAAATCGATGCCTGTGGCTCATGCGATATATTACAGTTGCAAATTGGTCTTTCCGAGGGAAATCAGTACGACAGACAAGGACAGTTATGAGTAAGCAGTAAACCACGCGGCCATACACGGGATTGGCGAGAGGCTGCATGCAGTCTGAGGCTGTCCTCCTAGAGTCAGGTGCGGGTTAGTTCCGAGAGATAAGCAGCGCCAATCGTAAACAGAAAGGTGTACTGTTTACTAGGTGAATGTTACATGGCCGTACCACAGCCGGCCTTGCGGCATAAATTCTCGCTTTATTTTGACGTGGAGACGTTTAATTCATCGCGCCACGGGGCAGAGCGTTTATCTGCAGAATGTACAGTCAATTAGGAGGCATTTTTTGCGCCAGTTACGACTTGTGGATTGCGGGAAGATGTACTTCGGTTGAGGTGCGCCGTATCAACGGCTGAGACACAACAAAACATACGTTTAATCTTGTTTTGCGGTGGAGGATGCGGCGCGGAAGGTAGGGTACCTTGATTATCAGTGAGCGTCGTCTTAGATGCGGATGCCAGGCGGATGCGATTCCCTGAGTATACCTGGAACGGAGTGGGATTTTTGCGGATATATCGGGGATTAGGAATTTGGGAGATTGCTTGGTAGTAAGTGGACCCACGCTCCATGTGTGCGTGTGGCTCTGCCTTTGGAGTGAGTGTGTATGTGTTGTGTATATGTGTGTATGTCTGTTTGTGTTGTATACAATGCCATACAACTGTATTTCTGTCCTACCAAATTTCAGAAGTGCACGCACAACAAGAACTATAGTATATTTGTATGTACATATAGCAGATTTTCGTTTATTTTCAAGCTGACAGAGTGTTCTTTATTACTCTAAGCCCCATGTATGTAGGTATATAATGTGTGCATGCGTGAATGTATGTGTATGTATATATGTATGTATATATGTATGTGTATGTATATATGTATGTGTATGTATATATGTATGTGTATGTGTTGTTATGTATGTATGAATCAAATGTAGCATATGTGTAACATTGAAATACCATCCCGAAATAGCGGTGTTCATCAGGGATAGTAACGTAATCTAATTTTATAAACAAGGAGAAGCTTTTATTGCACGCTGAGTTTAAGGCCCTATATGTTACTATCAGTCTTTCTGTTTTCTGTCTGTCTGTCTGTTTCTGGTTAGTACATTTTATTATTAGTATAGTAGTAGCAGTAGTTGTGGTTAATTAGTTACTTCTTTATTGCCGACGTCAATTCCTTAAAAGGGTGAGCCCCAATTCAAAGCAGATCTCTTGCGCTATACAGGAAGCCAATTCAACGATTTGCGAACATTTTTCGACGTGTCCTATATAATAACGAGCGTGTTTTCCTCATTTGGGTGATATGTAAGAATTTATGGCTAGGTATGGTAATCACTCACCCGTAAGTTTAATAGTCATCTGAGATGTTGATTGATCTTTTAGCCAAGACACTGAAGGGGAAACATCAATCCAACAAGGGCGAGGCGTTTCCTTATGTATGGTAGAAATATGCGGCGTTTTTCATCGTCGGATTTGGTCATTTTTCACGGACGGTGAGAGCTCAATGCGGCGGCGCTGGCACAGTTATTGTCGGATGTGGAACTTTGGAGTTTGATATTATTAGTGCAAGCTTCTGCGGCGCTGGAATTCAGTCCCTTCGAATTCCTCGGCCGTGGATAAGTATGTTTGGCAGATTTCCATCGGAGGGATGCGTAAACGCTGGTTAACACCTTGCGCAAGGCGGCTTAACGTGGAGACAAAACGATATCGTGCTGACAGATTCTTTAAGTGCAAACACATTACGTGTGTGTGAATGTGTATGTATCTATTCACTGATTATGTATATGTGTTTCATGTATTATTTGTGTCTATGTGTCATTATTTTTACACTATTATGAAGAATGCTAAGATATAATAATTATTGTCGTCTGTTTGTACGTGTGTCCGTCCGTCTGTTTGTTTGTTTGTATTCTGGTCGTTATTCTGTCAAGTCAGTCTGTCCATATATCTCTATTTACAGTCAATCGGTCTGTTATTGTGTCTGTCTGTCTTATAACAAACAGTTCGTGTCTCTCTGTGTCTGTTTGTCGGCTTGTGAATACGTCTATTGAAATCACTGACTGTATCTGTCACTCAGTCTGCTTATCTCTAGGTCTAGCTGGACCGATAGAAACACAGCTTGGTAATATTGTACACGTTTCGACATTCGGTACACTTTTTTAACACAAAAGTTTAAGCACGATATCTTTCATCACAGTGGACCAATCGTCGGTAAAGTTCAAGTCTACATAGATACATCCTTGTTTTACTTGCATGAACTCCACCCGCTCATGAACCATTCGCTGTTTCTGTATGGATTTCCACCCCGTTTACCCATTCTCCATTTCCAGGTTAATCCATCCGTCCGTATATCGTACGTGAATTATTTAAGCGGTCATGTTGACGGAATTGTCGGCTGCGGAAAGTGCCGTTCTAATTGCATCGAGATGCAATAATACGCCAAGGTCCCTCAATCCCTTGGCTCACCTGGCGTCGGCAGGTTTTCATTAAGACCATGGAGGTTCGTCGTAATGTTGAAATAGATAATCCCTGGCTGTTGTTGGCGCTGGTATACCAATCGCTGGAGTTTGCATGCAGTTGGCCGATGGTATTGCTCCTATGGAATGTAATTGGAACGGTTGTAATGTACTGGTTTGTCAATCGGTAATATACGCTTGCTCGTGGATGGATCGTACGTGTAGTAGTATAGTTGTAGTTTAACGGCACTGTGTGATTTTGACAACGATCGTGAGCGTTGCCCTCCTCCTTTATCGAGACTTGGGACTGACATTGTCAATGTACAAGGCTGACTAGTCCTTCCTTCGCTAGATGACAGCATTGGCTAAATTAGACGTATAACATAGTGAGCGCCTTGCATGGCTGCTGACAGTTAAATAAATTTGACTTATGTAATAAGTCTTGTCACTATTCGTTAATACTATTCCTGTAATCATGCTGGGGCCCTCAGCCTAGCTTTAAACTATAGCGCTTAAAAATGTGGAGTTTACGGTGTAATCACCGAGTGTAACCATCGATTTATATAGCGTCTTTTCGAACTCGAAAGCGATGCCGTCTGTCGTCATGGCAACGGGGTGAGAGAGATATTGGAGCGGGTGTCAGTTGTGAGTGGAAGAAATTCGAGTTTTTCATTTTGATCTTCGCCGTTTGGGCAGCTGAGTGACTGATTAAACGGACTGACGGTGAGACAGACAGATACAGACACAGAAATAGACAGACAGATGGTTAGACACACGCATACAGACAGATAGACACAAGGAGACAGACAGACACAGAGATATAGGCAGACATATAGACAAAGAGATGGACAGACAGATAGATCGATAGATAGACGTGCGGATGGATGAGGCTTTGGTCGGTGAAGAGTGTGTGATATGCATCGGTAAATGATTGAAACGTTGTTCATTGGACTGAGAGATGCAAAGTTCGTTCTTGATACGTGACAGGTTCTTGAAAGGAGCTTCATAAGTAACCAGATACACACACTGCATACATGCATACGTAAATAGTAAATTATACACTCCAAAAAAACTACGTTAACGGATAACGTTTATAACTACGTTAACCATTTTTAACATATTAATCTGCTGTTATTGACGTAGAATACGTTCAACCCCAGATAACTACATCAACGCTGAACGTACTGAAACTACGTGTTACCCTCATCTAACGTAGAGATACGTTGTATCCTTAGAACCCTATTTCGTGTGCTTGCGCGCAAAATGTAGTTCGGATATAATCATGTACACTTGGCGACTTGGGTTTTATAAATAATTTTATTAAGCACATAAATCAACATTTAGTAAAAAAATTCTATGTTCTCACACATGATAATTAACGTGAATAACATTATTTAGAGAAGTTAGCAAATTTCGAACCGCACATAGCGTTGTACGCACGAATACACAAAATGAACTGTATTCGCTACCAATCTATTCTGCAGTGCGACGTTTTCAAATATAAAATCTTCATAAAGAATGAAACAGGAATCTAATCTCTGTAAAGTAGAAAGTATACCAACAAAACCAACTGTTTGAGAAATAGACATGTTATGGTCATTACGAATGCATTGAGTTAAGTGGGAGCTTTGACCTTGTTTACTCAAGTGGTGCAGATTAACCGAATGGGTATGCGTTTGCCTGGGTTTTTTTTAGTGTGGTTAACGGCGTGGGTTCGAATCCCCCAAAATTTATTTTTTTGCTAATGTAGAATTACTCAATATGAAGGTTTTCTGTCAAAATGGACTCTTTGAATTGTAATTATAATTATTCAGCAGACAGAAATCGTATGTACGCTCCAAACTGCGTTGATCGACGTTAGAAGGTTTGACGTAGTTCAATACGCTACAGAAATCACTACGTCAATCTAACGTAGTATTACTCAGGCCATATACAACGTAGTACTACGTCATGAAATACGTTGATTCTGACGTAGTCGTTCTTAGAGTGTACATAATACGTGCATACATGCTTACATTCATTCATACAAACATACATAAACTTATACATAATACAATATTCACATTGCAAACAATGCAGAGTACAATACAACGTACAATACAATATGCGATACAGTCTACAGTACAATACACTGTGCAATTTACAATACAGTATGCAATACAATATTCAATACAAAGTACAATACAATATACAATGGAATATAAAATATAATATACAATACAGTATGCAATACAATATTAAATATAAATATACAATACAATACAGTATGCAATGTGATATACTATACAATAATATAACATATACATTACGATATACAATGCAGTACAGTATACAATACATCATACAATACACTACACACAGTGCAATGCAATAGACCTACTTACAGATGCAGAGCCAGATGCACTATTATCTACCCTACGTAGCCCTGCAATGGTGTGCCGTTGTGAGTGACCTGACCTACATATGACATGACCTGGCCTGATCCACTCTGACAATGATGTCAATGCAACACTGGAAAGGTCTTAGAGCCTTAGGTCATCCAGATGTGCTTCTCCCAATACACGCATATATGTATCGTCGCGAATCTGTCGCCTCTGCGGTCGGTCCGCACCAGCGTCCAGTCAAGCCTAAGGGGCCTCCGCTGCCCTCCGTCATCGAACGCACAGGTAATTGGCGTGCAGCATATACTTCCAATAATAAATAATAAATCAGGCGAATATTTTTCCCACACGGACCACTTTGCCTTCGACCTCAGGTAACCCGTGCACTGAATAAGTAATTAACCTCTGGCGAGGGCAAGCACCCGTCGCTAGGGGCGCTCCTGTAAGTCCCCTTTGCTTTTCAATTGTCAGTTCTCGTCTGTTGCACCTTGCCTGGCGTTCCATTACAGTTCGTGGGATAGCGCGACTGTTGGAGCTCGGTTACCGGTGTGACGAAAAAATGATACCCGGGCGAAAACTGTTCTGAGAGTATTGGTGTTTTTTTCAAATTTCCAGGACATGTGTATTTGCTTCGAAAATCTAGGGTACAGCTATTGAAGAGGCTAAGTTTTGATAATAAGCAGATTTTTCAAAGATGATCTTACAAAACTAAAAAAATGTAGAAGCCACTAGCGTGGTGTACTTCAATATTGAAGTGTTTTAAAAAATATGGATCTATCGTCTATCAATTCCATTTCCTGTCACTTCGTCAGAATTATGTATTTATCTCAATTTTGATTGCTTAAGTACAAACTGCCTGACGCTGTCTTCAATGTTTTTCCACTTAGCACGATATGTACGTGTCGTCCTTAAATGGCTTGTAGCACCGAAGCAGCAATGAAAGCTCTCACAACATCAATTCATTGGAAATATTTGCAGGATTGAAGATATATGGTCGATTTAGAAAACGTGCGTTTACATTTTACTAAAAAATATTGTTTAGCCATGCATCGTACTAGATTTAATATTTGTC
Source organism: Bimastos eiseni (assembly GCA_959347315.1). NCBI lineage: Eukaryota > Metazoa > Annelida > Clitellata > Crassiclitellata > Lumbricidae > Bimastos > Bimastos eiseni. Next base: position 3,976,322 of record OY365810.1, on the reverse strand, counting down.
TTGATGTGTTCTGCAATAATGTTTAGTGGAAAATGTATGAAAATTTAACAGGCAGAGTATGTTCCCTTTATGATGCCTTTTTATTAAAAATATAAAAAAATATGTTTCTTTCACTGTTTCTCGGACTGTTTTATTACACTTTCTGTCAGTCTGTCCGTTTTTCTGTCAATTTCTATCTGTCTGTTACTCTGTTGCTCGTCAGATATAACCATTTAGTAAATGCATCTCAATCATTCAATCAATCAATATCGTTTTATTGTCCCCAATGATCCCAATTGTCACAGTAATTTTGAACAGAACTTGCATAAAGCCATAACCAGAATAATTAAAATAACATAATAGAATAATACAAGAAGTGTTAACAGGACAATTGATTGTAGATTAAATTTAGAGTTGAAAGACAGTGGGAAAATGAAATCCCTAAGCGAACCATATTGTTTTGCTGGTTGGGTACACCCTTTCACATTAGTGTCGAGGCAGCAGATTGAAGGTGTAAGGGAGAAAAGTATAAGCAATTATTAATATAAACTAACTTAACTAGTTCCACTTCCTACCGTTTCTCCGTCACGTTGGGGTGGATCCAATTTCGCCTACGATCAGATTTTGCACTACACCGTGTGTGCGATAGCGCGCGGGCATTGGGTTCGGTGGAATGGCTTCTGAAGCGGATCGGTGCTCTTATCGCCGCAATTAATATCGTGTTGCAATTCTCACCTGGTCAGGTAAATGCAATTAACCTTTGCCCAGCGTGTTTCAACAGCTGTAATTGGGCTTTCACTTAGGCAGCCATTAGAAGACTTGCACCTGGTTTAAGCTGGCTGAAGACTAACAGAGACATTGCTTTAAAAACTGCGCTCACGGGCGGAGATAAACGCCAAGAACGATAAACGCATTGAACGATTGGAAAAGCGAATATAATTTCCATAGAACCAGAAGAACGCACTCGTGGATTCTATGTGTAATGTAATGAAGCATTTATATAGCACCCCTACAAGATATTTACTCTGCGCTTGCCTATATATAATTCTACCAGTTACCAAAACTCTGCGCAGTAAGCTGAAAAGAGTCACCAGTGGTGGGCCCACTCACAAGCGTGGAGCCAACCAACGGATTCCCGTTGACAGCTGACAGATGACATGGATGTTTCAGTTTAACGACACTGTGTGGTAACAAAGACCACTAGCGTCGCCCTCCTCCTTTATCCAGGCTTGGGACTGGCACTGGCCGAGTACTACCAGCGGCGGAGTTCTGATGACATGGATGTTCAGAGTCTCTTTAGAGATATATATATATATATATATATATATATATCCTATGTATCGATGCCACGTGAGTGTTTGCGGACATAGCAACGCATGTACGGAGCAGGATATATATAGGAAGATCAGCCCTTTTGTTTAGTACCCCGAGGAAGGCCTAAAGGGGTAGAGCTCAAATGTAGGCCTACGTACGCATGGGGGAGGGGATCCACGAAATGTACGGGGTGCACCAGAGGGAGTGAGCCCGAATTTTTTTTGCGTACGTAATATGTGGATGGGCCCTAATAACCAAGAAATTCATAGAAGCTCTACGTATGTTATAGTCTCTGAACAGAGATGGTTGGAACTTCTTTTGGTTGGTCATATGAATAATTAATGTAATTTATAATGAATTATATAAGTTTTGTTTCTGAAGCCCGTACTCAGTAAACTTAATTAACGTCATCTGTGATGTGGCCATTCCCACAATTAGCCCTAATGTTTGGTGCATGGGCCATTATGGAACTATCAAATTCTACGGTTTGAGTTTACGTTCCCTTATTATGAGTGCCTTATTAAGAATTTAAAATATATTATTATCTCACCGTATCTCTGCCTAGTTACAGTTACACTTTCTGTCTGTCTCTTGTCTGTTGGTCTGTCACTTTCCATCTGTCTGTCTGTCCGTCTGTGTTTCGTCAGGTTTCGCGGCATCCTGTATCTCCTACACCGTTTCTATCTAACACTATCTGCCTCATCATGTTTGACTCCTCTTATCTGTCTCTCTACATCTTAGATATGTCTCTTTGGATGTCCTTTTGCATCCTTCTCCATACGTTTGCTTATCGCTTAGTGCGTGTGTGCGTCACTTACTCAATGTGTGTTGGTTGGTACCTTCCCTTTCAACTTATATCCAAGCACGTTCAATCCCAATGAATCAAAAAGTAAATTACTCTTTCAATACATTCAGTCTTCCTTGTTGCTTCCTCTCTCATAGGTTTCACTTCCTAACATATTATATGCAACGCAGCTGAAACTATTCGGATAATTTCTGATGTTTTTCCTCAGCTAATGAGCTGTGTGGTTGTTTCCTTCTGCTGTCGGTCGATCGTCTAATTACTTATAAATATTAGTCCAGATGATGATTTAATCGGTGATATATATCCTGATAGCATAGGTCTATAGGAGGCTAGTAATGATGTAGCGACTCTGCCATTGATAGGGTTCCAGGTTCCTGCTATGACCTTAATCCAAGAGTGTATCTCGTAGATGACTACCGACGGTCGTTCCCAGCCCAACCAGGCAGTCCGAAACTTTCGAGTGATAGGTAAGTAAGTAAGAATATTCTTTATTAGACTGCCAGCAAGCGCACATTAGCATACAACTGAATACACTGTAATACGACACAATGTAATACCACGTTAGATGCCAATATATGGTACAATGCAAATTGCTTTAGTGCACTCATATTTCTTCTCCGTTGATGAGCGTCTATTCTGAAAAACTGAGCTAATTGTGGCCAATTAAATTGACCACAGCACACCCTGTTTATATTATTATCCATGCGACTAAGGTGCCTTATGTCTACGAAGTTTCAGTTGACAGCAAGCATATATATATTATAGATATTCATATGAAACGCGTGTGTACCAGTTCCGTGCGTGGGTTGTTGTGAAGCTCTCAGGGACGGAGTTCGCCTTTGAACTCTCATGTGAAAGAACAATAATGGAAGATCAAGCGTTTTTAACATTTTGCATTACAACTCTACCGATGATTACGGATGTTGAATCCGGGTAAGCTGCTGCTATTATACCAGCTTACTGCTTAGGCATATATAGTATTATCGACCTGTGATTGGGCTGATACATCGTCTCTCTTCATGGGGGCTGTTTTAAAAGTTCTCTGAAATAACGAACCTCATTTCAGTGATTAATTTAAACACATAGTTTATTCAAGACAAACATATGAGACCATTTTAAAACCCGTTTTTCCAGGTAGACTATTAGGTGTTTGATAAGAGGGTGTTTGAATATATACGGGGTGAGGGACATTTCGCCCTCTTCTCGGAATCGTGGCATTAAAATTCAACTGCACTTCAATTTAAAGTTTTAAACGATCGTTTTAATTTAATCACACCCTCATATTTGATAATACTTTCCAGCCCCTAGATATAATATATATATATAATATATATATATATATATAAATTATATGTGTATATATATATATTCCGTGTATATGCATGTACATAAGGTACAGTTTGCAAGAATCTATGTATATATATATATGTATGTATATGTATATATACATAATTATATAAAATTCAGTAAACGGTTGCTCCCTTAGGTTCCACATAAAGAGGATATGGGAGTTTTACTTTACTTTATAACATGCGGAAATGTTTGCTTCATAAATTAAGGATGGTCTCTAATCATCATTTATGAGGTGTATACCCATGCAATATACCCTTCCCGGCCCATATGTAGAAGCAAACACACCCGCAAACATGGTATATCTGTATTTATATATATATATATGCATATATAATATGTAATCACTATTATGGGTTTACTGAATTGATTTTGTTGATTGAGGGTTGATAATGATTAGGCATTTATATTGCCCACCAATCAGATTTATGGCGTTTAAACAACCTGAACGTATACTACATTATTACTACTAGTGGTTACTTAGTAAAAATTCCCATGTGAAAGTAGCGAATGGAACTGGTTCATTCCTTTCAGTTCCACCCTTGTGCGAGAGAGACAATGGGGAAGGACAGAGATACAATGGAATCATCCCAAGACAATGGACGAATCCGAAGACAATAGATGAATCCCAAGACAATGAATGACTGCAAATACAATGGTTAATCCAAGACAAATGACAACAACAACAGCCTACAACAATAACAACAACAGCAGTAATAATAATAATAACAATAAAAACAATAATTGTGAGTGTGGTTGCGGATACTTTTCGATACATGTTACAGGTGTGTTCTCTTGTGTTGTTTGAAGTTCTCTGATTATTTTCTTGATTATTACGAAATCGCCGGACTCGATAAACTCATCTTAATTTAATTTGAGAAGTCGTTGTCTTCGTCGTTGTCTCAGTTGTTGTTATCAATACAACATCTCTGCTTTCATCTTATCAAGTATAATAAAGGACTCTTTCCTTTGTCTTCGCATTCAGAGAGATTCTTCGCCATCAGACCTTTATGACTCCCACAACAGATACAATCTCACGGCACCATGGCTTCGCCCTTTGTCTCTGTCTCTGTCTCTGTCTCTCTCTCTCTCTCTCTCTCTCTCTCTCTCTATATATATATATATATATATATATATCAGTGTTTCTTTTTGTGTCTGTCCATGTCTGTATAGACTATAGTATGTCTTTCTGTCTGTCTTTGCCTCTCTCCGTGTCTCTGGGTATCTTCCTCTATAGATACCTCTCACCTTTGCCACTTGTCTGTCTTCTGTACATGCCTATCATCTACTATCTGTTTGCCTGCCTGTCTGCGTGCCTCTCTCTGCGTCTTTCTCTGCGTGTGTCTGTCTTTATTACCCTCTCAAGACCCTGGTCATCCGTTCCCTTTCTCTTCTTGCCTTCCCATGGGGTGAGTGTTTACTATCCACCGATCGTTGACTAATATCTGACGATAGCATCTCCTCACATTGTCTTCTCACACGTCTTCATCGGTCGCTCTTCTTCTATGTCTGTCTTCTACTGTCTGTTTGTGTATGTGTGCATATCCGTCTGTCTCTGTGTCTCTCTGTGCGTCTGTCTCTGTCTCTATGTAGCAAGACACCGTTCGTAAGCTGTTGACGCTCGATTTCCTGGGTTTCTGAGACTGAGGTGATGACAAGTCATCTGCTGTTCTTCCCGTTCTCTCTATGTTACGTAGAGCTTTCATTGTTATTAGTTAGCATTGTTGTTATTGTATTATTGTTATTATTATTATTATTATTATTAAATAATTTACACAATAATTATACATATATGTCTGTCTGTTTCTGTCCGTATTCATGTATTCTTCCGTGCTTTGCATGGTCTTCCTGTCCACTTTCAATTTCTATTTACGTTCAAGCATATGCACACACACACACGCGCACACGCACACACGCACACACACACGCACACACACGCACACACGCACACACACACACACACACGCACACACACGCACACACACACTCACACACACACACACACACACGCACACACACACACACTTAGAACATTGGTGATAAGACTCTCTCTTCCCCTCTCTCCTCATCCCAATTTTCCCCAATCCTGCCCATGGGGAAACACAAAGACCCCGTTTGGGGTGGGGTGGGGAGAAGAGAGCTGATGCCAGGTGCTGTCACGTGACCTCTGCCCCTGCAGTCAGAATCCGGGTTTCGGATGATTAAATTTTAACTGAATTATAGAAACCCAAAGTAGGAAGTATGCAGGCCAAATAGAACCCCAGCACAATCCTTCTATACATATACACCCGTCAGAACTTTTAACCCCACCCTTAAAGTTTGCCCTGATTATAATATAACTACAGACATAGTTACTGTATATATATATACATGTATATATGATATCAGGTATATATATATTATTCAATTATTCAATTCATATATAGTTAATATAACTAGTATCTATAATTTAAGTAAATTAATTGCCTGATAGCGAATTGCTTTCATTATTGCTTGATTATATGCCTCTAATTATATAATTGTTATATTTTGGTGGCTTAAGTATATATATACATATATTATATATATACCTATTATTTAGACGGGTGGTTGAATTTTCCAGAGATCTTGACTCTGTTATAGGTTTTCCCTAATTGGACGGTAACTGTCATTATTGGTCTTTTGGATTCTCTTTATTAGTAACATCTACCTGAGACAAAGAGAAAGAGAGGGAGTGACAGGCAAACCGACAGAAAGACAGACAGACAGACAGACAGACAGACAGTGGTTGAGAAACACAGATGCTCCTATGCAGACAGAAAATACAGCCAGACACAAAGACACATGCACAGAGGATGAAAAGGGCGAACAGACATATCGGAACAGACGGGCAGGGTCAGGGGCAGGGACACACAGAGGGACAGCAGGAGACAGTCATATCACCAGAACTTTTGGATTTATGGGGTTGTTTCCTGGGTAGGGTTTAGTAGCAATCTGTGAGTTGCAATGTGAGTCACCCGCCTATGACAATGTCCCTGTCAGCTGACATATATATATATATTTATACATATGACCCCACTTGTTGACCTCTGACCTGTGAACTTTTGCTTGGAGCCTCTTAAGAGCTGCTGCCATCTCTCAACGCTACTTATGATCAGCTGAGGACTCTCAGCGATAACCAAACTCTCGTCGTCGTCTTCGAGAGTCGTTTTAGTCGTTGTCGTCATCATTACGATCATCGTCGTCATCATCATCATTATCATCAGCGGTGTTATCATCGTCATCATTGCGATCACCATTGTATGTGATCGTAATCATCATCATCGCGTCATCATTTCATCATTTCTTCTAATTATAATTTTTGCCTTTTAGTTCTCAAGTGATTTTAGTGCAGAAGATAATATCATAGAACAGCTTCAGATACAAAGTTAAGAAATGCACACACACCATAAATCCATGGTGAATCCATCCATAAATCCATGGTGAATCCATCCATAAATCCATGGTGAATCCATCCATAAATCCATGGTGAATCCATCCATAAATCCATGGTGAATCCATCCATAAATCCATGGTGAATCCATCCATAAATCCATGGTGAATCCATCCATAAATCCATGGTGAATCCATCCATAAATCCATGGTGAATCCATCCATAAATCCATGGTGAATCCATCCATAAATCCATGGTGAATCCATCCATAAATCCATATATCCATCCATTCTGCCACCTTCCCCCACGGCGAAGATCATATAGCTTCAGAACATATACGCGAAGATGAGAATCCAAATTTGATGTATTGACCGTTGAAGACGATCGCACGGAGTGTAATAGGATAGGAATTCCCATTGGCCGAAGTACATTATGATTTGTCCATCGGGGTCTTCTGTGTACCCGTCCTTGGTCCAGGCTGGGAGGGTCCCTCGAGAACGGGCGATGTGATGGTGTCAGGAACTCTATATTGGAAGTTCGAACGTGTCTTCATCTATGGCTGGATTTGAATTAACATGTAAGGAACTGGTGGTGACTCTCTGGTGTTAGGAGACCAGACATTGATGATGTCGTCAGGATTTTCCATCCATCTATTGTCGTTCTGCCTCCGTCTGTCTGTCTGTCTGTCTGTCTGTCTGTCTGTCTGTCTGTCTGTCTGTCTGTCTGTCTGTCTGTATGGCTGTGTATCGCGTCGTAGAAATATATAAGATTGCATAGTCCCATATCTATGTATATAATCTGTATGACAAGGGTGCATATATAAATATATTTATATATTTTTTATTTATATGATGAGGATGATGATGATAATGAGGATGAGGATGATAATGAGGATAATGAAGGGTAAGATGATGATTGTGGTTCTTTTTCCCCATATTACTGTAATAATAATAATTATTATAAAAATTTGCTCCTTAGTAAAGAGACCCATAAGGGAGGGACTTAATCGTTATTAAGAAGCATTTATTTTTTTTAACTATGATCTATCCACCAAAGTCTAGGCTGTGAAACGTATCAATCCCTTAATGCTGTGCAGTTGAAATGCTGAATAAAAAAATATCATATTATGGTGATTTATATTATGATTATTATTAATATTATTATTATTATTATTAATATTATTATTAATATTATTATTATTATTATTATTAATTCTTCTTCTTATTATTATTATTATTATTATTAATATTATTATTATTATTATTATTTTTACTATTAATATTATTATTATTATTTTTATTATTATTATTAATATTATTATTATTAATATTATTATTATTAATATTATTATTATTAATATTATTATTATTATTTTTATTATTATTATTAATATTATTATTATTAATATTATTATTATTAATATTATTATTATTATTGTTGTTGTTGTTGTTATTGCTAATATTACTTTTATTATTTAAAACTGTTACTATGCACTTATTACGCGCTGCTATCTGCCATCTAGTGATCAACCATGAAGCGATAGAGCTGTGCAATTGCATCTGATGAACTTTTTCAATGGTCCATTCACAGTGAGAGTCTCAGAGGAGGAGGAGGAAGAGGAAGAAGAGGAGGAGGAAGAGAAGGAAGAGGAGGAGGCGTAGCGAACCTGTACTCTCCTCGTTACAAGCGATCTTCAGCGGCTATCTGAACCTGTTTGAAGCCATCTATATGAGCAGGTGCTAAATGGTTTCCATTCACCATGATCCTTACGGCTCTTATCACCTGTGACTGTTTATATAATAGCGTTCGTTCACCTCAGAATTGACTGACAGGCGTCCGTGTTGATTGGTTGTCAATGAGTGTTCCTACCTGTGCAGCGTCTCTATCTGTGTTTCCTTATGTCGAACGATTTGTTTTCACGGTTTGTTGTCCGTACCGGTCTATTACATCTCGCTTGCCAATTGGTTCACATCGTTAACGATTGGCCAGGTGTGTTCTTACCTTTATTGCGTCTGTGATTGGTCGACCAGGTGTGACGTTCTGAGCTGATTGATGTCGGTGCCAGCCGGCACCATTTGTACAGGTGTATTGCCTGGCTCCTCCTCTTCTGCCGTGGCCTGTCATACCTGTTCACCGGTGATTGGACCATCGCTCACCTGTATAGGTGTGCTGAACTGTCAGCAATGTATGATTGGCGTACGGTATTAACGCGGCGTATATGCAGGCGATCCTATAGCGGCCAATAGGTTGTCAGGAATTGCTCTCTGATACAGGGCGTGGTTGTGATGATGATGATGATGAGGACGGTGACAACGACGACAACGCTGACGATGATGATAATAATAATTACAGTTATTGTTGTTATCATCATCATCGTCGTCGTTGTCACCGTCATTATTATTATTATTATTATTATTTAAATAATGATACAATAATGACTCGACTCTTCTTAACCTTTTCAGTGCATGTAACAAGGAAATTTTTCCATTGCAGCAAGACCTGTGCCAAAAGTCATTAATGATTTTTCTTACCATTACGTCTCATGAAATATATCTCGTCGGAATAACTAATACGAAGGTGTGTAAGAAATTCTTGTAGAGTACTTTATTGTTTCATCAGTTTATCGACACCGTGTAATAGCAAACATCATTAGCATTGCCCTCCTCCTTTATCCAGCCTTGGGACTGGCACTGCACGAGTGCAAGTGATGGAGGTGTTTGTTGTTATATTGACGTTGAGTGTGTATTTATATCTGGCAGCTGTTGTACGTCGACGGATCTGATTCTGTGCACTCTCCGGTTTTATTGTTGGATACTCTTTTGTTCTCAACACTGTGTCAGATCACTTGCTGTTCTATATTGCAGGGCTGAGACAGGCTGTGTTTCGTTACACGAGGGTGAGTGAGTAAGTTAATTTGTTAGTCAGTAAGTGACGGGTGTGGGATGGTTACGTATTGGGTGGGTTGGGACGTGACCCTTGGGGTAATAGAACGAATAAACTGCATGAAACGAGTGAATATATATATATATATATATATATATATATTATAATAGATATATATTATAATATATATATATTATAATATATTATAGCAACGCTTATATATTATAATATATTATAATATATATATTATAATATATATACATGTATATACTGATGAATGATTGAAAGAGGAAAGTAGTTGACTCAAATATATTCCAAGGATGAATGCTCACACTCTGGCAGTGCCAGTCCCAAGCCTGGATGAGGGGGAAGGCGACGATGACAATCTTTTTCACAGAGTCGTTAAACTGAAGCTACTACTAGTAGTCTATAACAACAGACAATTGTCTGTTGGTATATCGATTATCTTCATTTGGGTTACACGATAATCTTCTTTAACCAGTTATTTACCTCTGGACGAGTACTTCCTCAGTGGTGGAGGGATGTGGTATTGAATGATCCATGGCTGCCATTAAGACGCCTTAGAGGCGCCATCTGTCGCTGAGGGAGTAACATTGACAACGTCCGTCTTCAATGGTCATCTAATTGTCCGTCTTGTTTCCTTATATGCTTCGTGCCTTGGAAGCGTATCGAGTCCAGATTATTCATTTCAGGACTTCAGACATGCGCAAACCTATAGGTCGACGTTTTAATGCCCACTGAGTCCATGTTGTCCACCCCTTTTGGGTCATCCCTCCGTCTCTCTTCATACTTATCCCTCCCTCCCTAGGGCCCTTTACTCGCCCCTCCCAGTGCTGTCACTTTCCACGTCATCCCTCTTACCATGTTCTCAACCTTCCCTATCACGTCTCGTTCCTACCAGATCACTCTCTGTCTCTTCTTCAACACTATCCCATGTCTTTTCCCGCCCGCTCCCTCTCAGAGTCCTTCTCGGCCCCAACTCCTCTTTGCCCTCCATCCCTCTGATTCCTTCTCTCGTCTTACCCTCCTTCCCTGCCTGTCCATTCTCGTACCGGGCACTCGTTCTCAACTGTCCATTCGCACGATGATTACATCTCGACCGTAATTGCTTCCAAGCCTCCGCCACTAAGTCCACGGCCACCGCCGACGCTATCTGTTCATCTTCCGAAACTTTCCCAGCAGCCGAGGAGGAGGAGGACAATTGCGACAATCACGGTCGTCTTGGCAACGGTTGCCAACGCCACCAAATGTCTGCTCCCGTCCGAGAAGAATTGAGTGTCGCCCTATACTCAAGCAACGCTTATCGCTCTATTCATCCGACTAATCGATAAAGCGAACGGCGCTCGGTACAACAATGGCGCGGCTACCGGACGGTAAATTTAGGTGAGATTCGACGGTAAATAGAGGGCTGTGTCGCGCCGGCGTTTGCACAGTTTCGTCGCTTTTCCGGTTTGGTGGTTAATGGCAAATTGGGCGGATTATTTATTGGGTGAGGAGACCGACCGGCTGTCTCGTTTTCGTCCTCCGAGCCCTGATTGGATGGTGTGTGTGCGTGCGTGTGTGTGGAGGGTGATTGTACGTGTGATTGTGTGTGTTTGTGAGTGTGCTTTTGTGGTGAGAATTGATGTGTGTTTAGTGTAGGTATGTGTGAATGTGTGTTTGTAGCGTATTGTTGGGTATGTTTTTATAAGATGACTGTATGTGTGTGTATTTAGGAGCCTGTGCTAAAATTAATGAGCATATGTATGTTTCTGTATTGTTTTGTATTAACTCTGTGTGTGTGTGTGTGTGTGTGTGTGTGTGTGTGTTTGGGGATGTAGGTTTTTGTATGTACAAATGTACTGTGTATATATTTGAGTTTGCAGATGTGTATGTTCATGAGGGAGTGTATGTTTGTGCTTATATGTTTGCATGTATGTCTGTATATGTCTGTGTGTTTGCGTGTGTTAGTCGTGGTACGTATCGTCCTATAAGAAGACGTCATCCCCCTTGGTCGACTTTGAGCCATAGACTCCATCTCTGTCATCGCTGACGTTCTGAAGTGGTCGGCAAATGACTCGCATTTGCGTCCATCTCGATTCGCTTATTTCGCCTTCGAATGCGCCCAATTAAGAGCGCGTGGCGCCTCCTGCGATGGGTAAGGTCACCACTCTCTTCAACACGAACGGCCATCTTGTGCTTGGGACTTCCTCGCCTCAAACGTAATCGCAATCTCCATATTTTTAAAGGGCTATACTCCAATGCATGTCACCTGCTTGTATTCGCGATCGCTGCGTCTTGTCGGGTGGGTTGTCCAGGGGAGATACGAGAGCCGGAGTGGTCAGAGAGGGCGAAAGGGCTGATGAGGCGCGTTTTGTTAAGTGGAGATTGTGTGCAACTTTTGCGCTGCACCGTCGCACTGAAAGGTCAAAGGCATGTAGAGGTGGTAGTGTAGTTTCAGTTTAAGGAGTCTGTTTGATAACAGGGATCATTAGCTTCGCCCTCCTTCTTCCAGGTTTAGGACTGGCACTGCATAAGTGCAAGCAGTGTCGGAGTTAGTTTAGTTTTATGTGGGACACTGTGTGTATGATCTGTTATATATAAACTGTCCGTTCTTTTATGCACGAACATTGTAGATTTTTATTGCCATTTAGGATTGATTACTTTAAATGTTGTTGACATTCATTGATCATTTATTTCGTTCGTTTAATAATTAATATTAATCGATTATTATCAATTGAAGGAAAGTGTCCATAGATTATTTTACGTCCATTGGGATTAATTGCTTTTTGGGTTTGATATTCATGAATTTTTTTCTTTTAAGAATGCACATTTATAAATTGTTATTGATTTAATGTAAGATATTTACAGATTATTGTTACTGTATACTAGTCCTAGATTATTACTACTTTTAAATATTCAGAGATTAATGTTAGCGTTGTTAGTATTAGTTCAATTACTCATTCATTCATTCATTTTCCGAAATTTGATACCGCCCTTCTTCTTTTGCCCAGAAGTGCATAGACACGCCTCGACGGCGCAATTGCAGTTGTACTGCAGAGCAATTGTGCGCGATAGACTTGCTCAATGTCCCTACACAGTGAACCCCCGGACGAGGGTCGAACCCGCGCGCTCGGCACACGCTGAACGTTACGGGCTAACCGCTCTAACCGATCGGCCACTGTGCCACACCAAAGATATCATTAAATGTGCGTAAATTACTAGTCAATGCATGTAACAAGTTCGTGGACACATTTAATGATCTCTTTGGAGTCGTTGTGAAATTGAAATACCCAATGCATTGGATTGATACTATGGTTATTCTACCAGTGAAATTGATCGCATAATGAAGGCATATCGTTCGTTCATGCTGAGACGAGATAATAGTGTTGTTTATTTTAACTGGTTCGGTTAAATTACGTCTTTTATTTACATTTTAAAATTACCGAACATACAGTTTCAGGATCTATGGTAAGTACAATGGACATTGGGATAATTGGGAGACCCACTCCTCACAGTTACTCTCCTAATCTTGTGAGTCACTTTGCAGGCCAACTGTGGTATCCTGTGCAGAAATCACGCGATTGGGGTTTCTTTGTGTTTCATTATCTTACTTTCAAGGGCCCTTCGAACCGTTCTGTGTGATCACATTTAAATTCCTGACATGTTCGCACCACCAGTAAGCGCTATGTAAATCTGCGATTGAAAAACTGAAACTAGTGTACAGTCACAATGATCGTGTAATTGTCTCCCGTGCGTTTTGTTTGTTGGGATAACGATTTGTTTCCCAGCGGCTATCATACTCGGATCTTCCTTCGACACCTAATATTGTTGATTTTTTTGACGACACCGTTCCAAATCGAAGATGATTTGGTGTCGCCCTTTTCCTTACTTCAGGCTTGGGGCTGGCACTGTCTAAGTCCAAACAATGATGGAGTTACCCTGGACAACCTCCTGTATACAACCTCTCTTATACATGTAGTGTATACGACGCAGCACTCGTGCTGGTGCTCGGTACTGTGCTCTAGAGTCTAGCGTTTTAGAATTTTGGATTTTATGATTGTGTACGAGTCAGAACAGGAAGGTGTTTGAAGATATCGTTCTTCAATGTCACCGTTGGAGAATTCAAGTATGGAATGAGTTCTTCAGCTGTACACCGTCGATGGAAAGATCAGACGGTCATAGAAGGAATTGACCATCAGCCCATCTTAATATGCTGCAAAGGATATTGATACACTTTATGCGGATGAATGAATGTTCTTAGGGGTTGATTAGCTTCATGGATTGAACTCCCTCTTCCACCTACGTCCCATCCTCCTTAGTCACTTTTCCTTGTCTGTCTTCTCCCTCTATTTTTCCTGGGTCTTCTTCCATTTCCTCTCAATGTTCTCCTTCTTAATTCCTTCTCGTTTCTTGTTCATTTTCTCCTTTTTTTCTTCTCCATCCTCTGCTATTCTCCTTCGACTCTTCCTTTTTCCCCTACCGCCATTTTCTCCTTTTTTTCCTATTCGTTAATTCCTCCCTTCCTTCTCATTCGCCTCTTCCCTTTTTTTTCGTTCCATGGATTCTGCTTCCTCGTCTTCATTCTCACGATCTTCGCCATCTCTTCTTCCGTCAATGCAGCGATTTCCCAAACCCTGCAGACGAAGAAAGCGCAACCATTGCTCCAGCACTCCACTCAACAAGCCCTCTTAAATGAATTTTTCATCAACGAAAACGTTTCCTCTATAGGCATCACCGGGTCTCGCATCCATCCGGGACAATTTTCGCCCAGCCATCCGGTCGAAATTGCGCCCGAAATCCAACTGCGGACCGTATTTGATTAACTGTAGACTACCGCCTGGATTTGTGATAAGTCGGAAGCTTTTAACTCAACTCGACAAACATCTGTCTTGGGCGAATTGGATGGCAACGACTTTTGTCCAGTGGATTTGCCATGGCGCAACGCTTACTCCAATTACTGCTGATCAATAGTGTCCGACGCATAGCGGCAATCGATGCACGAGACAATCTCTTCTTTGGAGCAACAGATATGAAAGGATGGAGGACGGTTGGGTAGTTTTCGTCTTAGGTGGAATGGCGTATTAATGGCCGGCGCTTGCTTAGATGGGCCACTGCATGCTGAGGGAATAGGAATGTCCAATTGTAAATACTAAACACGCGTCGAATTAAACGCACGTATCTATGTTTGCTGATGGTAATTATGAATACATACTTATGGATATCAAAGCACATAAATGCATGTATATTGTACATGCACCTGTCTGTATATAAATATATACATGTTTCTTTTAATTATGTGTGTATTTGTAGGTATTTTAAGTTTAAGGACACTGTGTGTTAGCAAAGATCATTAACGTCGCCCTCCCTTTATCTGGGTTTGGGACTGGCACTACAAAAGCGCAAAAGGGCGGAATATTTGTATTTCTGTGTGTGTATGATATACTTGTGTGTTTATATATTCTTGTCACTTTATTTACTATTGTATCGTATGTATGATTGTATGTATGATTGTATGTATGATTGTATGTATGATTGTATGATTGTATGTATGATTGTATGTATGATTGTATGATTGTATGTATGATTGTATGTATGACTGTATGTATGATTGTATGTATGATTGTATGTGTACATGTGGCATATCTTGTATGCGTATTTATGAATGAAATTCAATGCATATATTTAACTATTTATGTATTTATGTACATTATATCTTTGTATATATATATATGCACTTAGGCATCTGTGTGTGAGTATTCAAATAGTACCTGTGCGTGTGTCTCTAATACGTCTTATTGTCTGTGTATGTACGCTTACGGCGATACTCCCCTTTCCAGGTAAACATGAAAACGTTTGTGTCGGCCACTTGTCTCCTATCGAAAATATGTCGATTATTGGAACAGTTTTATGGGCTGAAGCCACTGTTTCCTCAGTCGCCTTTTGCCCGTTGAGCCATGTACCCTACCTACCCACCCGTTATGCATCGGTCGTTATGATTCAGTGCCAAAGGAAATAGTTCCATGTATAATTATGATTGTTCCATCTCTTTTGGTTTGTAGCTGTTTAACGACACTGTGTCATCAGATATTAGTGTGGCGGTCCTCCTCTATTCAGGCTTGGGACTGTCACTGCTAGAGTACGGGCAGCGGAGAGGTTATAATTCATCTCGATTCTGACTCGACCCAACGATGGGAAATTCCCAACGGATGGGAAACCCATTGGGACTGAAAGATACTCGGAAATATGTATGGCGTATTTGTTCTCGATCTTAGGGTTTTATCTTCTGTATGTTGGCCC
The DNA here is from genome assembly GCA_959347315.1 of Bimastos eiseni. NCBI lineage: Eukaryota > Metazoa > Annelida > Clitellata > Crassiclitellata > Lumbricidae > Bimastos > Bimastos eiseni. Next base: position 3,960,279 of record OY365810.1, on the reverse strand, counting down.
ACGGTTACGGCTTTATTTTTGGTGCGAATTGAACCTTCAACGTGAGCAGATATTCCATCCAGTTAACCGCTAGGCATCTTTTGCTCTAGTTCTAGCTGTGATTACGACACTTTATTGAGCGCCATCTGTAGAAAGCTACTTATAGGGTGTTTTACTTGACAGTTCGCATATATTATATTTTGGGGTTTCTATCTGCATCGGTTTGGACCTTGTGTGATCAAACCATTCTGGGATCTACTATTATGCTATCTATCCAAAGTTCAAATCTTAATCTTCGCTTGACCATCGCACCCCTATAGAAAATTATATATCAGTAGCCACGTACATAGGTCTACAATGCTAACGCTCCATATCGGCAACCCACATTCACCCCATATCGGTCGCCTACTTACACCGTGCTATTCGACACCCATTCCCATGTGGCTAAAACGTGACATGACCATTTGAGACCTTGCAGGAAACTGCAATTAGGAGCATGACACTCCAACTCGTGATCTACCATGACATCTGGACGTCGTTGTAACCATTCGCTAACTGATGGGCTGTGGGCTCTAACAGGTGGCCCTATATCAACAGGTGGTTCTGTTGCTACCTAAACATCCGCCATTGATTTATGAGAGGGGACGGATTTTAACGATGGAGAGTAATTAACTCCATCCATCAACAATAACTGAAGTGAAAGATTACGTCATTCATAATTGTGTCGCTAAATACGTAATCGCGTGTTCCAGCTCCCCCACTGCTCTCTCTGTCTCTGTCTGTCTGTCTGTCTGTCTTTCTCTCTCTCTGTCTGTCTGTCTCTCTCTCTCTGTCTCTCTCTCTCTCTCTCTGTCTCTCTCTCTGTCTCTCTCTGTCTCTCTCTCTCTGTCTCTCTCTGTCTCTCTCTCTGTCTCTCTCTCTGTCTCTCTGTCTCTCTCTGTCTCTCTGTCTCTCTGTCTCTCTCTGTCTCTCTCTGTCTGTCTGTCTGTCTGTCTCTCTCTCTCTCTCTCTCTTGATGCACGAATGCATATATAATGCAGTGTGGAATAGCGTTTGTATTGTGTGTATGTGTGTGTGTCTGTGTAGGTGCGTGTGTGTGTGATGGTGTATATGTGTTTGTGTGTGTCTTGTAGATTTCTCTTTTACTTACTGATGCTATTTCTGTTCTTATAACATTTAACAGCATGAATGAAAATGCTGTTTTGGCATTTTATTGCATACTATATGTCTATGTTTAACTGTTTATATATGTATATGCATTCTATGTCTGGGTGTATGTATGTTTATGTCTGGGTGTATGTATGTTTATGTCTGGGTGTATGTATGTTTATGTCTGGGTGTATGTATGTTTATGTCTGGGTGTATGTATGTTTATGTCTGGGTGTATGTATGTTTATGTCTGGGTGTATGTATGTTTATGTCTGGGTGTATGTATGTTTATGTCTGGGTGTATGTATGTTTATGTCTGGGTGAGTCTGTGTCTATGTGTCTGTGCAATATGGCGTTCCTGAGTAGCTCTGTTGGAGCGATTAGAACAGCCATCAGTAGCTGTGGATAGCACGTTGTGTCCAGTATCCTGAGAGCAAGAGTATGAGGCTGGTGGCCTTTTGGTGGGGGTAAGAGGAGACCTGTCGTTAACTGACCCACGGGGTAAAGGAAGGGACGTATAGGAGGATTGTACGACCATCGTCCCATTGTTTATGGACGTTGGCACCTGTTTGCTAGTATTGCTGAGTAAACAAACCATCGACCAGGCAAGGGGCAATTAGCTTTCCAAATCCAGTGTCCGCTACTGTTTGTCGTTGAGTCACGGCCCTCGCTCTCACCGCTCTCTACGGCAGCAACCGATTGGTCTTCTATCTACGCCCGTCCGTCCTTCCTGAACGGTGGACAGGTTTCCAGTTCTTCCCTGTTTATTATCGCACCGGGTGCGGCAACATTGTTTCCATGTGAAAACCGGTTCTCTCACGGTTGCCTGTATTCGCTCGAATAAAGATAGCGTCAATCAGTTTAGCAAGTTATCTGATCATATCAAAGGACACAGACGTCCATATGAAAAATTGTTGGGGCAGTTCTCACAGTTCGTTTGGCAGGATACAACTGCTGTGTAGTCCGACGTGTTTTGGATCGGGAACGACTCTGACATGTTTCACCTGTAGAGGCGCTATATAACTCTGCGAGTAGAGTGTTCCGGATATACAATTCTTTCGCTATCGAGATATCTAGATTTTGCACAGTTGTTTCAACTCCGCTACTGTTCGCACTCCGGTAGTGCCAGTCTTAAGCCTGAATAAACAAGGAGGGCGACGATACTGATCTTTGTAATCACTTAATCGTGCTCTAGATATCTCTATAGCGCCCATAAAAGTGAAGTCGGGAACCAGCTTATTCACCGGCGCTTAGTCAATACAAGATCCATAGGTAGAGTATAATTTGGACGTGAGTTCAATTCACGTAAAGTTTACGTGTTCAATGATTTTGTGCTGGTACTTTAATAGCTCCGAGAAGTGAAACCTCAACCACTAGTTGCGTGAATAATTCGAGTAAGTAATATATTCCAGAAATAAGCCAACCCTTTCAAACAAATTGGTCGATCAGATTAAACCATAATTGATCTATGCCTCAAATTAATTTATTAATTAGTTACTGGACATACACTAATAAATAAGTCAAATAAGAAAGCGAAAAAAAATACTAATTTCCAACAACATCCAATTATTTATTACTGCTAGATAATTTAAAATAAGAAAATATGCCAACCATTTAAAATGGACGGATAGTTCAGCTTGAAACAGTCTCAGATTAATTACCTAATTTATTCATTCATTATTGAGCAAGCATCTGATTATAATTATTATTACATAATAAGTTAAATAATCGACAAATACGCAAATAGTTTATAATTCTTACAGCATCCAATGGGTATTTATTACTACTAAATAATTATAATAAGAAAAGCGACAAATACAAAATGAGATTCCAAATTCTTACAGCATCCGTTGAGCTTTACTCACTGGAGTCGAGATGAGTTGAGGTGAGCAGCCTCGGTACACGCCTCCTCCTCCTCCTGCTGCTGCTGCTGGTGGTGGTGTATGCATCTTGGCTGTAATTCGGGCGAAAACAAAGCGTGTCTGATATGAAGAGCGGCTGACAGATTGTTTGCGCTCTGAATCAGTGACACGAACGGCGGATATGATGGAGAGCGGTATCGTCGGCAATAACTGATAATGAAGGACGTTGCCTTCCTCGGCCTACCCCTCCTCCCCTCTCGGCCGCCCTTCGCCGCGACCGCCCATCCCTCCTCCGCCGAAGGTGTGTCCCTTATCAATCCGTAAGTGGCATGAAAAAAGTCCAGCCCGCTCTTGGCTCTGTCAGTGGGAGAGGAACATAGACGCTCCCGATGGCCCGCACGTATAACATCCAATCCAGCGTCTAAATTTGTCACTGCACCGGCGCTAATGCCTGACCCTTGGTCCTACTATAGAGCGAAGGGTGCCCGGTGAAAGAATCCGGGTTGAGTTACCGAGCGTGTAAGGCCCCGAAGGCTGCACGGCACCCCCGTTTGGCAGATGTTTAGAGGGGGTTGATGAATGACTGGTGTGGCGGAATGCAGCTGTGGTGTTTTTGTCGCCCGACTGCGGAGGGTGGCGGCTGTTAAGTGGCAGGTCTGCTAAGGGTTGCAACGTGTACCTTGCTGCTAGGATGCGTGCCTGCCTCCCTCCGTTGGGGTATCTTAGCCCTAGCCAGGTTGAGCTGTCTTGAGCTGGGGTATCGGTTACATGGTATAGATGGGGCTGATGGGGTTGTGGGTTATCCTCGATTTGTTGATAATAGTTTTAGTTTGATTTCAAATTGACAAGGTATGGTTACATACACAGTACGAATGGGTGACGACAAGTCATACAGGAATTTAATTGCTGTTGCAGAAATGTGAAACGCCAATTAACATTACGCATCTCTGATGCAGGAATCGAACTCATTCGTCATCCCTGAACGCCAGTGTGTTATCTGTTACATTTCTCATTGTCCTTTTTCATGAAGAGGAAAGAAAATATCAATCAATCAATATAAGTTTATTTGGCAATCTAAGTACAATTTACTAGAAAACTTTCTTGCAAAGATAATTACAATTGCTTATGAGAACATAGAGAGCGCGTAGATGTGTCTGCCATCCACAAAAAGTAGTTGTTTCAGTTTACTCATTGTTCGACGACCAAGACCATTAGCGTCGCCCCCCTCCTTTATCAAGGCTCGGGACTGGCGCTGCCAAGTGCAAGCAGAGGTGGAATTGCCATCGGCTTTCTGCCATATTGCGCTTTTGAACCTTGGAAGGAGGCAATACCAAAAGCAGTTGTATTATTATTATTAATATTATTATTATTATTATTATTATTATTATTATTATTATTATTATTATTATTATTATAAATGTCAGTATCATTGTGTTCATTGTTATTTGACCCAGCGTACATATTTATAATCTTTCGAGAGTTTGAATGTCTGTACAGAGCGCCTTTTCAACGACACCTTTAATAGGTGCAACCCAGCTGAAATATATGCGTTATTTAAAGGAAATTCAGCTTTATGTTTGAGTGAACTTCATTTAATGTCGCATCCATGACAAGGATGATATGCGTCGAAAGGGATCTGTAATCGATGCTTCGCCACTACTTGCCATGTGGCAGCGCCAGTCCCAAGCCAGGATTAAGGATGAGGACGACGCTAATGGTCTTCGTTATCACGCAGTGTCGTTAAACTGAAACTAGTACGAATATATTGTAATTATTTACCAGCTGCGGAGTAGCAGTTGCGAGAGTAGCCTACCGTACATAGGGTATACCAACTGCGGAATTAAAATTGTGTTTCAGTTTGAATTCATATACAAATCTGGAGGGTTGTTTGTGCTCTGTGCCTGGGGGCTTTTAGTTTCAATCGTGATGAGTTAATTGTCAAATTTGTACAATTATTGCCGCTAATCAAACATTTATGGCTGCCGGTCGGGTTCAATTAAATGCCGGAAACACTGGCTTTTCCCAATTTTAAACAAAACAGTAATTAAAAATCGTGCGTATAGTGTGCTTTTTGGGGCTTTCCAAATGACTACAATGACTAAAAAAATTTATATATAGTATACTATTAACAGTATAGATTATATATATATATATAATTTTGTGTGTATATATATATATAGCCTAAGCATGCCTAAATAATGCATATATAGAGGTGTATTTATTTAAGTAAACCATGCGCAGCAATTGACCTGTTGACAGCGAATCAACAGAGGTTGTAATCAGCGTTGCCCTCCTCCTTTGTGTCGGCTTAGGACTAGCGTATCTATCGCTAAGGATGAACTTTCCGAGTCCATCTGCTTGCTGAGCTTACGGCACGGTGCTGCAGAAGCAGGGAAAACTTCCTTCTTGGTGTTTTCGCAGTCGTGGATGTCTGGTTAATTCCGCGTTTTAGTCTGGTCGACGTTGGAGCCCCTCCGCTCTTTCTGTTTTGGTCTGACTCTAAAAGTAAGCAGGATGTTCCGTACTTTAGTTGCTGGAGGTGTGCGGTCCATTTCTAGAGCTATTTTGATGGATTTTCTTTCTAATGATCCGATCTATTCTAATTTGTCTGAGATGACTCTAAAACTAGATCCGGATCTTGTTTTTATGATTCGTTAACACATGCATGTTGTTTTACGGTTTCTATAGGTATTTAATTGGATTTTAAATGACGAAGTTCCTACGATGTATTGAAATAGATGTTAAGAATGATGTGTGTACAGACATAGAGCCCCTTTTTACAACTGCCACGTTCGAGTCATTTGAAGATGTTCAGAACTATTTTGTTGAATAATGTTTAAATGAAAAGTTTGACAAAATGTGCCGTTTAATTATGGATTTTATATATATTGAAGTTTGCTGTTGGCTGCTCTATAATTGAAACCTTTGAGGTGCTTATTCATTCGTAATTTCTCATCCATTCAGGTCTTTGTTCATTAATTCGTTCACTCAATTATTCGTTGAGTTCACTGACTTCTTCTTTGTTCATTAAATCATTCACTGCATGGTTCATTCACTGTTCATTCATTGGTTCATTTAATCATTCATTGGTTCATTCATTCAATCATTCAGTCGTTTGTTCATTGCTTCATTCATTCAATCGTTCATTCATTCAATCGTTCATTCATTCATTCGTTCCCTCATTCGTTCAGCAAGGGAGAGCGAGAGCAAATGAGTAAAGCAATGTTCGAAGCGTATTTTTCGTCCAGAAGTCTGTTATCGGTATTTCTCTTTGCTGTAGAATCATTTGCGATCATTTGCTGTAGATTTCGTGGACGACCGTGGAAAGACAGGACCTGCCAGCACAACAGACACGTCGTACAAGGACTGGCCGTATCCTAGGTGGCCTTGCAGAGAAGGAGCAGCCGGGGAAGGAGGCCGCAGTCACCGCCAGCATCAGCAGGAGGAGAAGGAGGAGGAGGAAGCAGGGCGGTCGGCATCTTCAGATGCGCCTAACGGTATCTGTGCATTGAACGGCGGCGCTGGCCGTGTAACAAATGGTCATCAATCTGGTCTTTGGAGAAGCAGAGACAATGAGAGGCATTGCTCGCTCTCGGTTGCTGAGTCAGAGAGCGATCGTCCTACGGCGCTTTTAGCATCCCCGTTTGACAATAGCAGCGGCATGGATGTGGAGCAGGACTTTGTAGGAGATGTATCAGTTGGGAGGAATTCGTCGGTGAACGGTTGTAGGGTTGGAAAGAAGGAGTTGGCGATTCGTTGCGAGGACTATTCGTGTTCTGATTCGGTCGCCGATAGTAACGGACTTGTACCAGCGGAAGACAAGGCAATAGAACCGGTTGAGGACAATGCAATGGAACCAGTCGAAGACAATGCAGTGGCACCAGTCGGATACAATGTAATGACACCGGTTGAAGACAGTACAGGTGAGTTGGCGGGTTCACGGATGAACGATTCCTATGATTCACCCATGCAAGTCCCTGGGGCCATGGAGAAGGATACACCGTCATGCACCAGCGATCTTGCCGCAGGTTTGTTTTTGTTTTTCTCTATTCGTGAATTGCGGCATCGGTTGCTTAGAGCAGTGTTTCCCAACTGTGTTCCGCGGAATCCCAGGGTTCCCTGAGGTGAAGACAAGGGTTCCGCGGAAAATTTTCAGTGCGAACAAATGGAAGCTTTTTCCTTACCATTTCTGTATAACTTTATGTGGAAGATATTTCAGATGTCATTTTCATCGATATTTGTGTTAGTATTAGCTAATTTAGGTTGAAACATCTATTGTCTGGGAAGCGCTGGCTTAGAGGGTATTCTGTGATTGAGAGAAGAATGGAAGGAATGAGAATGATAGAAGGGTTAGACGGATGTTGCTGGTGAGGGTGATGGTGAATGGATGGGTCGTACGCAGCCCAACTGTTGCGCTTCTGGCTACAGTCTATTCAAAAACCATTTCCTCACATTGCGCATCAATTTAACACTATTAATTCTACTGTTGGCCTGCTACTGTACAAATTTCTCTCCCCATTTGAATTCTTCCCATAGAACAGTCAGATATTCGCTAAAGTATCCTCTTACAGTTTCTTTCTGTTCCTGTGACAATTTTAGATGTTTTACATCGATTAAATAGCATAATAGTTGTAACTTATAGCAGTTTCATTCTCTGGTTGACCCACACACCCGCAATGAGATAAGAGTGAGCCCTTGCTTTTTTACATTACTATTATTATCATTATCATTATCATTATCATTATTATTATTATTATTATTATTAGTAGTAGTAGTAGTAGTAGTAGTAGTAGTAGTAATAGTAGTAGTACGGGAAGTAGTAGTAGTAGTTGTTGTAGAAGTATTATTGTTATTATTATTATTATTATTAGAATTTGCCTTAATGTCACTTATCTCGAATATGTAGACCTATTATAGATGTCTATAAACATTAATGTATATGCTTGAATATTCATATATATGAATATTCATATATATGAATATTCATATATATGATGTGCATATCACGACTTTTATTCTGCGCATATATAACACGGCATTTCAAGTGTGCCACTTACTCCTAAAGGGACCAATAACTGATAGATGTAAACCTAAATTTGTATCAATATTTCGCCCGTTTTATGTCCTTATCCATATACGTTCATCATTTGACGTGTGGATTCGCGATATAATACCGTCTTCCTGATCTTTCCGTTTGCGTCAATGTCTTTGTTTATCAGCGAATCGCTTTGTCGGCTCCCATTCATCTCTTCACTTTAAGGTAGTCGGAATTAATAATAGCCCGTCCTTTCATCTGAATGGCGGCGGCGTCCGAATTGCTCTATTGAGTGCGATAGATAGAACGCGTTGCTTTGGCGTCGCAGTGCGTTAGTGGTTCGGGCGTGAATCGCGCGACCAGCCAATAGTACACCTGTCACACGGTATTACCACGAACTGGAGAGACATTCACGGTGCTGCCACATTAATCACTATCGCTGACACCGTCCGAATTAAAACATTAGATAAACGCGGCGTCGGCAGGGAGAGCTGGGGCGATGCCACCGGCCGCGCTAATTTCGGGATCGCTGGAAAAATAATCCCGCACGAACCGCGCGATATTAGATTAACGCCGCGACAGAATTTGACGTTTCTGCGTGTATCCAACGGCGGTCAGTCTCTCAGAGGTGGACAACGGTTATGGTGACCGGGTAGCGGTGACCAGCGTCTGGTCTTTCATTAGACTGACCATCTGGAGTGCCCCACCAGAAGGACATTCGTCGTTATTAGTCATCCTATTTGCATAGTGTCAATAAACGGTCGATGCCTTGAGCTGTACTGCTGGTC